>CM070607.1:16942402-18142402 GCA_036346395.1 Hsuehochloa calcarea
AACAATTTAGATTAGTAACTAAACCCAAAAATATTTAAATAAATACTTAAAATAGAATGTGGTACATTGAAACAAAGTAGTTTTGAAAACTGGGTTCAACATGATCAAAGGTATAACTTGCCTTGGAATAGATCTAGGTACTGGTCTTGATCTTGGTGCACTCTTTCTTCTTCAAAAGTCTCAGAAGAATTAACGTCTACTCGCAAATGAAATAAATAAACAAAATAAATAAATAGTAGGGATAAAACAAACTCCAAAAATTAAATAAAAATCTTAAATAAATAGATATCAAATTTAGATGAATTTAGGAATTTGAATGGGCTCAATCAAAGTTCGGATGAAGAAGATATGACCTTTGGAAGATCAAAATTCAAGAAAATACCCTAAATTAGAATTTCTGGAATTTCCAAATTATTTTTC
Source organism: Hsuehochloa calcarea (assembly GCA_036346395.1). Taxonomy (NCBI): domain Eukaryota; kingdom Viridiplantae; phylum Streptophyta; class Magnoliopsida; order Poales; family Poaceae; genus Hsuehochloa; species Hsuehochloa calcarea. The sequence goes on from CM070607.1 coordinate 16,942,823, forward strand.
TAAAGAAAAATCGGATTGTGATGTCAGCATGACGTAAGCCCTCAGAATTACAGAATTGAATGAAATAAGAGAAATTCTGACATGTGGGACCCACATGTCAGCGACTCGTCTCACGGTGAACCAAGTTCACCGAGCTATTGGTTCTAGTGTTCAGTGAACCGGCCATGCATCCGCACCCGTGGCACTAACTTGGCGACACGCTGGCACAGGCGCTGAGGTGGCGGCTGACATGGATGATGGCAAGGCGGCAGCGCTTAGATCCCGATGGTCTCCGGCGAACGATGGCGTCTCGCCTGCGGTGAGTGGTACCAATGCGTATCTGAGGCTATTGCGCACTTGCTGGTGCACTTACGGGTGGCTGAGGTGGACGACGGGGGTCGGTGGTGAGGTTTGAGTAGCGAAGAGGCACAACTGTTGTCGGCGAAGAGTTCCGGCGATGCTCCTGCAGCGGGGAAGGACGCACAAGTTAGCCCGGGCGGCGGTGGACCTTGCAGTGCAATCGGCGATGACGGGGCGGCAACGACGACGACACAATTTGCCAAAGAAGAAGCTCGGGAAAAACCCTAGTTCTCGGATTACGGCAGCGGTAGGGCTTCGGAAGGGATGAGGGTGGCGGCTTTGGGATTAGTTTTGACAATTGTTGATGTCAGGATTAATCATATTAAATTGTTTTGATTCTAAAAGTCCATATTAAGCTTTAATTAAAGATTCAAATAAAATCCAAATGTTGAATTTTCCAACTACTAACTAATAAAAGATTTTTAAAAGCTCAAAAATTTGGGATGTTACACATATGGACCCAGCGAACTTCATATTGGAGTACTTCATGAAGGAGAGGTTGCAGTAGACGTGGTACGACGAGCTAAGAGGCTTCAGGGTTATGGGCAACTTCGCCATGTTGGATACTGCACAGATGTCTTGGAATCCAGATCTTGACCTGTTGAGGGGGGGGGGGGGGAAGGACCGGCCGTCGGCAGAGTCATCGTATTAGGAACGATGTGGACGAAGGGGAAGTCGGAGCGGCGGGTAGACATTGCAGCCGCTAGGAAGTCCACAGAGTGAGAACTTGCAAGGCGCTTGCCGACACGTAACAACCCGACAAGAAGTGCAGCACCGCTTCTTGTTGGGTGTGTAGTGGTACTAAGATTAGAACTGCTAGCATGTTGTAACTGGTACTTCAGTCAGTACTTTGATTGTTGTAAGCACTGTGAAACTAATTGTATCGTAATTGCAAATTTACCTTTATTTGAAGGGTCAATATCTCGTCTTAATTGAAATGCATGACGTGATCTCACTCGTAGCACACCACATGACCACTCCTTGCAAAGCAGGACGACGTGACCCGATGAGTCAGCTTTTCAGGACGACATGACCCGACGAGTCAGCTTTTCAGGGCCGCTGCCTTGCGGACGCGAATTACCTTCAACTGAATTACAATTTAGTCGCGTACGCAGCGCTGGCTCGGCATATAAGTACTACGCCTTCCATGTCGGGTTCTATTGCATCTAGACTTCGGCACAATCTCGCTTAGATGGACAAGCATTTGGAGGAGATCTGCGAAATGCAAAGGGAGTAGGCGGTCCAGGAGGAACAAAGGGAGCGTGCCAGGAGGCCATGTCCCCGCAATGATGCCGCCCCCGTAGCAACAACCCCTACCAGAACATCATAACTGAGCATTCGCTGCAACACCAGCCCGAGGGGGAGATGCCACCCTCCGCTGTGCAGGACGGATGCAAGTTCTTAAGTCCAAGCACCGCTAAGTTTATGCATGCATTATTGAGTTGCGCGAACTATTCCAAGCGACTATCCTGACCGTCGTTGGTACACAAGATGCTATCGACAAACGCTGAAGGACAGTAGCAGTATGTTACCCTACCATTTCTCTTTGAAAGTCCGTACTAACAACCTCTCCCGTCTACTCGTAGTCCCTAGATCCGCTATGTGACTACCACAAGTGGATCGATCTAGAGATCCACCCACACGACCAGTGGACTCTCGACTGCGAGGAGTGGGATGCCAACAGGGACTGCGAGAGGAGGGAGGAGGAGCACCACACCGAAGAGCACAACCAGCATATCCGGCAGGAGACGCATGCCTATCTCGAGGTGTGTAGGTGCAGGGAGAGCGAGGCTTGCGAGAGGAAGTGTGAGAAAAAGCAGAAAATTGCGGCCGAAGCCAAGGCGACTGGAGAGGAGTACAACGCCGAGCTCGTAAGGAAGGGCAAATGGCCTTGGCCCACGTAGTAGTGTGAGCCTCTTCGTCCATCTGTCAAATGTATTTCTAATTCTCTAAAGGCATGCTTGTACCGTCCTTGGTTCGTTAGCTTGCTTGCTATGTAACCCCTTGTCAGATCAAATTAAGTGTTGTTATTGTTGCACCATTTATCCAAAGTTCTCCATCGTGTATGAATTTCCTGCCGCATCGTAATATTACTTACCTTCATACTTATGAATCATTGCAGCCTCTATCGTTCTCACAAAATTATTCAGAAATTTAGCGCACTTGTAAGATCGAGGAGGCTGACTAGAGAGGGGTGAATAGGCGGTTTAAAAAAATCTCTTTGGCTAAAACTAATTTATAATACGGAAGCTAATAACAATTTGGTTTTGCACAATTAAAACCTAAATCAACTAGGCTTGACTAAGTGCACCAACAATATGAATACAAATGAATATAAGCAATTAACCAAATACAAGTAAGCAATTGAATTCAAGTAATGTAAATTGCTCAAAGTAAAGCAGAAGAATAAACAACAATAGACACGATGATGTTTTACTGTGGTGTTCAGGGACTTGCCAGTCTCCCCTAATCCACGTTGAGGTAAACCCAAACACTTGGACCGGCTCCACAAATTAAGCCAACACCTCCGAGTTAAGTCCAACCACTTGGACCGGTTCCAACACGAACCAACACCTCGATCCACTCGTGGTTGCTCTTCCTCTACTCCGGAGATGGTGAGCACCAAACCACTCACAACCACGCCGGGCCTTCTCACAAGCTTCTTGAGAAGATCACCGGTCCACGACGCTTCCACGCCGTTTAGGTGTCGGTAAACACCAAGTGTAACAAGACTCCACTCTCACTTCAACTAATCAAGTATCTAAACTCAATGGATACACAATCCACTACCTAAGCCAACACATGCACTTAGGGTTTACTCTCCAAGCTCACTAAGTGCAACACATGCACATAAGAGATGAGAGGCTTGCACTTTTCTCAAAGGAATGAATAGAGGTTCTAAAGATTGTTGTTCAACCGACCAAGGTGGGTATATATAGCCCACACACAAAAACTAGCCGTTGGAAATAATATGCTGAAAAAATCAGCACAAGCGGTACTACCGCCATTCAAAGACCGGTACTACCGCACCCACACATGATGCATCGTTCATTACACTTTCATCAACATATGATGGGTCTACTTCTTAAGCATCATGACACACGATGATTTCCTTTTCTTCAAGCTCTTCATACACATCAACACATGATGCATCTTTTTCTTAAACCTTGACTTGATGACGATCAACTCATGATGTCATCCCAAGTCTTCATTACACTGGAACATAACCTATTCATCTAACTCATGAAAAATATTAGTTCCACAATATGATTACCATTAATTACCACACCATACCATTAACTCATAATGGTGGGACAAGAAACTTCAATCTTTCCCTGTTTGGTAATTGATGATAATCACTTCAATTTCACATAATTGAAGGTAGATAAATGAGAGAACAAATGAGTATATATGAACTACAAAAGTTTTATATTCCCAAGGATATGTTTCAAAGTAGAGATCCCAAATATATGTGGAGAACAGAATATGGATCAATACTAATGAAACCACAAAATATAGAGTAAACTCCTCTTAAATGTGTGCGTACACAAATGTGTAATGGGAACATATACACATATTCAAGTTATACTTATGGTGGGGTTCAACCTATATTTTGGCAACGAGGAATGCAATAATATATAAGAAATATGATGTCGAATGCATACCTCATCGAATTTTACCTTTATATCCAAATGAGACTTGTACCGATCTTACGTAAAGATTGTTTGATTCGGGGGGTCTCCTAGAGATGAAATCACGCAGAGAGATTGACACGGGATTTTTATACAGGTTCAGGCCTTCTCCGGGGAGAATAACAACCCTACTCCTGTGTGTGTGTGGTATTGACTGTATTCTCGACAATCAAGCAAGAAACTAAGACTATTACAAAGAACAGTACTTGTTTTTCTCCTTGATCGTCCTCAATTGGCTCTGTCTTTCGCCCTCCCTTTGTCCTTCTGATTGAAGCCATTATATAATCGTGAAGGAGTAGCCCTTTTCCCCTGCTGAAGAGGTGCCTAATCAAGCCAGTAATGGGCGCATGATGGCAGTAATTACCGGCGTATTGGCTCCTTCACGCCCGTCGGCGCTTATCTTCGAGGTAATGGAGTATTTAAGCGCTATTACTACGCAGTAATAATAGTGCATGTGGACCGCCCGTGATTCCTTAATCAATTGGACCCACTCGCTGCGAGGTTTGATTATAAGGTGGTCGTGGTTGACTTGGTCGTAGCGTAACTTACGATCGGGTACAAGTCGTAGTGTAGCTTACGATCGATAATAGTCGTAGAAGGACTTACGACTAGGTAATGGTCGAGAAGGGCTTACGACTGTAGTGGTCGAGAAGGACTTACGACCATGACATAGTCGTAGTAAGACTTACGACTATGGGGGTGATTGTAGGAGAACTTACAACCACTTGGTAGGCCTCCCCCTTATGAATATAAGGGGTACTTCTGGGGACTACGTGACATCATATTTACCCATAATAAGAATTATAGATAAAAGATAAAATGAGGATTATCAGATCCTCGTCATCTAGCCCCCCAGCTTCAAGTGAGAGTAACTTACTTGGTGAAGGATTTGCAAATAGTCCTACGACTATGAAAATGTCGCGGAACAATGGTCGAAGGAAAAAACTCTTCGATATTTGAGTGCTACTTTGACCAGGAATTTGCTTGGCCAGAAAAGTTGCTTACGATTATCAAATAGTTGTAAAAACCCCTACGACTGTGAGGTGGTCATAGTAGGGCAATCGGAGAAAAATCCTTTCCGATTGTTACTTCATTCGACCAGAAAGACTTGGTCAAGAAAGTAATTTCACTTGGAGGTGACGAAACGAACCTAATTTTCTAATGCACTATCTAGGGAATTGCAACCGACTCCCACAGATCATCGATGAGACGGTTCCTGCAAAGGGCAATCGGAGAAAAATCTTTCCGATCGATACTTCATTCGACCGTAAAGACTTGGTCAAGAAAGTAATTTCGCAGGGGTGACAAACGAACTCGATTTTCTCGAATGCACTATCCGGGAATTGCAACCGACTCCACGGAGACTGTCGATGAAAACGATTCTCAAGCGGTGGCAATCGTGCGGTTATAAAAACTCACCGAGTTAGACTTAGAGTTTTACCTTTTCCCCAAATCGCCACATTGTTCTTTTCGTCTTCTCCGCCTTCGACTAGGTTTCATCTTCTCCGCCGCTAGCCCAATCAAAAACTTCTTGTTTCTGAGAGAAATGGCCAAGAAAGTTTCCGAGTGGGAAGAATCGGAGATGGATGCGGCTAAGATTAAAGTCTTGGTCGACGGAAGATTCCAGAAGGCTCTAGTGAAGTGGATTCCGCTATTGGCAAGACCGCCGTCGGGGAAAATGGGCAAATCCCGCCTTCCAAGCGTATTGAGTGCGACCTCCGTTGCTGCACCCCTTTCTTCTGAAAGGGTACTCGAGCACTTTGGGGTGGAATTAGTGAACCTAGGTCCTAATTTCATTACCATGCTGAGTGTCTTTGTGTACCTGTGCGAGGCGTACTTGGGGATTTCGGTGGATCTCGAGCTTTTCCAATATTATTATGGGATGGCTCTACAAACCTAATAGCCTAAGTCATGTCCAAGCTCCACAACTTGAAGTCGAGGGAGTATATTCGAGTTTCACTCGGTCTTCATGGCTGGATGGAGAAAGAGGTGGTTTTATCGAAAGTCACCTCGAAGACGACCTCTCTCATGGGGAAGGTCACTGAAAGATATCACCGGATTGCCCCTATATTCAAGCCATCAAGGACTTGAAAGAAGAAGGGTTGACGGATGGCATGTGGTAAAAGATTTTATCACACGCCGGATTAGTCCCTTGAAGAAACTAGCATCTTCTATGTGGAGATACTCGGGGAGAGGAGACCCAACCAGGGACTACGATGAGGGTAAGTGAACTTCCGACATAGCTCTTGGTTTGGTCTTTCTTAACATTGTCTAATATTCTTATCTGTTTACACAGATCTTTCACAGGCAGAGATTGACGCTAGGGTCAGACTCATCTGTGAGAAGTCTCCGCCACCCCGACTGGCAGTTCCTCGAATCATTGCGGCTTTGTCCACAGATGAAAAGATAGAGCGCCTAAAGGTAATCAAAAAGTTGATTTTTTCTTTAGGACTTTATAGTCGCAGAAGAGCTTACGACTAATGGTGATCGTAGAATATCTTATGATCAAGAAAATGTCGTAGAAAAACTTACGACTTGGTATTGGTCGTAGAAAAACTTACGACTGATTAGTGATTCTTCTTTTTCTGTTTTGCTTTACAGAAAGTAGGCATGGAAAATCGTCAGGACGACGAGGAAGTCGTACTGATGACCATTGGCGCAGGGTTGTCGAAAGACAGAGGCTCGGCTCCTCCATCTAAGAGACGTCGACTTGTAAAATCCACCGACAAGGGAGGAGCAAGCTCGAGCTCTGGTCTTTCGACCAGACCCTCTACAAATCATGCGCGGAACACGACCATAATCGCCGAGGTCCGGCCGCCGGCCGAGGAGGTTGAAGCAATTTGAATCTTTTAAGCGCAAACCTCGCAGGCTAAGGTACCCTTCTATTATGACAAGGAATCTTTCGCTATCGCCACTCCTAGTTTTGTTAAGCAACCTGGAAAGGAGATCCGGAAAGATTTTATGTCTTTGTGAAGGACGATCTTGCTCCAAAGACAACTGCGCAATGAGGGTAGTGCTACTTTTGAAATGGTCGAGACTGATCTCGGCCATCCAGAGAATCAGGAGACCAGAGCTATGGTTCCTGTTCAAACTCTACGACCAGACGTGGTCGTAGCCGAGCCCATTGTTGAACCTCGACCAGACGTGGTCGTGGAGAAGAAGAAGTCCTCCGTTGGGAGGATTGCTCCTAAGTTCCTGGTTAAGACCAGGGTGCAGAGGTATGTGAAATGTACTAGAGTGTAAGAACAACATTTACCTTTTTCCTTTTCACAACCTGATTTGCTTTTCTTTATTTTAGTCCGACTCCTTGAATTTCAGAATGCTTCATTGAGAAGCCCATTGTCACTTCTTCAATTGCTGGAGAGGTAACAATGGAAGTGGTTGAAGGATCTTCCTTGACCCAAGTGGCTCCTGAAGTGGTTTCTCCAACTGCTGAGGTTGTAGCTACGACTACTGAGGTCATAGCTACGACCACTGAGAGGGCAGCTGCGACTACCGATGTCGTAGCTACGACCACTGAAAGGGTAGCTGCGACCTCTAAAATGGTTGTAGAGACCACAGAGGCAGCTACAAAAGCCTCTGGTCAAGGTGATGATGACTCTGTACACCGTGCCGGAAAGGAAGTCGTGGCAGACATTCCTTCCGGTGTCCAAAGAGAAATTCACTCTACGTAATCGAGAGGATGAAGAATATTTCAACTTCGTGGTCGACTTCTTTGGACCTCGCTCCATCATAAGTCTCTTTGCTTTCAGATCTCGCGACCGGGTCCCCCATCCCAAGGATATTCCAAATAGAGGAAATACTTTTGACAATGAGCGTCTTGAGAAAGTGTGGTGGGATCAAGTCGCGAGGATAGACAAGCTGCAGAACCCGGAGATGGTGTACTCGACCTTTGCTAGGTCGACCATGAATGTAAGTATTTTTAGGATACTTATACATGTGACTTTCCTTTCTTCTCACTTTGCCTTCTTTTGCGTAAAGCTCTAGAGCAAATTGCCGTTGTCGGTGAGTATCATCGACAACTTTTAGAGCTACGACAAGAGAAAGAAGAACTCGTGATCTGAGCAAGAGAGATGGTAAGTCACTGTTATTCATAGTCATTTTAGATTTGACTATTTATATAGTGGTTACGAGATTTGTCATAGAAAAACTTATGACAAAGTATTGGTCGTAAAGAGCTTACGACCAGAGGCTTTGTCGTAGAAGAACTTACGACCAGATCAAAGGTTATAGAAAAACTTACAACCGATCGTCTGATGTTCATATCCACTTTTGTCCTTTGTAGGCTGAAAAGTGACACAAAGACCTTAGCCGACTCGCTCGATTATGAAAAAGAGGAGTCGAAAAAGCTAAGGATGGAAGTAGTAGACCTCTCGAAGAAACTTCGAGAAGCCATCTCTGCAACTAGAAGTTTGCAGGAAAAAATAAACAGTAAGTGCTGAACTTAAGACTGCTTTTGTCTTTGACCTTTACCCAACTCTCATTTCTTTTCCAGAAAAAGAAGATGAGATGAGGAACCTCCAGACCGAAGTTGGAGAAAAGGCTTTGGTTATTCAGAAGTTTTCTCGCATCTCCAAAAATAAGGATCAGGAACTCGAGGGACTGAAAACTCGAATAACATGTAAGTAATTCTTTACCTGTCGTTCTTTTCGAGTATTTTCCCTTTTCTTATGCTAATTTCTTTTGAAATAAATTGTAGAATTGAGAAGTCTCGAGATCAAGTAAATGAGAAGACTCGATCTATAACGAGTCCGCGCATTGCTAAGATGAATGCAGAGGACATTAGATCATGGGAGAAAAAGCACGCTGAAACCATTGCTTCCCATCAAGAAGAGGTTAAGAAATTGGATTCTCAACTAGTATGTAAGAAATGCTTTTTACCTACAATTTTCTTTGTATTATCTTCCTCTAGAAGTTTATTTTTGTTTGACCGGTTTTATTCTTTTCAGAACAAGTGGTCGAAAACAAGAAACTTCGCGAGGCTTCGACTCGTACCCAACAGGAGATAGAATCAATGAAGACTAGTCTTCAAGGCAACATCACACTCCGAACAATGTACTTGGTGAGCTACATTCGAGGGAAAACTCCTCGAGAAGATACCGAGTCGCTCACATAAGTACCATTGGGGAACAAGTCGAACTCGCAAGAAATGGTGACCACTCAAGGCTAATCAAGCGAATCAATAAGGGAAGCAATGGCTACAATAAGTTACACTTTGGCGAAACTTAAAGCTCATGACCCCGCCTTAATGTGCAACTAATCGAAGTTTACTCGATCGCCTCAATCGAGGCAAGTCGCTCGATTGAGGAAATGCAATCGATTGGCAAAAGGTGGCGAGGAAATGCAACCGGCACTCCCCTTCGTGAGTAATCTTGTAACGACTTTGTAAGGCGCATAGCCATTGATGAGAAATATATGATCCAACTTGTCTCCCGCAAATCATCTTGTCGAGTGGTTAGCGACCAAAGATAACTAACGAATGAAAAACCAAGGACTGAAGTTAAATTAATAACTTTATCCTAGGCCATCTTGTTTCCTGCAAATCATCTTGTCGAGTAGTTAGTAACTCAAAAGATAATAGACGAATGAAAGACTAAGAATTGAAGTCAAATTAATAACTTTATCCTAGCCCCCGACTATTTACTTAGCTTGTTTATACAATCTAAGTAAATAGTGTGTGAAATGGGGTTTCCGAAAACAAAGAGAGGTTTGTTTAACTTATAGTTTTTCTTATGGTTATCAAGCACTGGTCGAAAGAGTAGAAACGGCTCGACACTAGGAAGTTCCTTCTAGTGGGCAGGACCACATGCAGAGAGGAAAGCCTTCGACTAGGTGATGTTACCATCTCCGACTAGTTTAATCGAACCAAGAACAGCAACTTGAGTTAAGCAAACGTCTTAGAGGACTTTAATAATTGCACTCTACTTAGAATATTTTTCAAAATTACTAAAAAAATAAACTAAGATGGGAAGAGTTGTCCTTGAGAACATTTCGACTAGATAGAACCCGAGCTCTCTGTATTGGCAACAAAAGTGAGTAACGAGTCGATGCTAGGAAGTTCCTTCTAGTGGGCAGGACCACATGCAGAGAGGAAAGACTTCGACTAGATGATGTTACTTGCCTTTCGACCAGTGTAGAGAAAAGTGGGTGTTTTTTGATCATAGTCGAAAAGATTATAAAAGCACTACTCAAAAATAAGACAAAAAGATGTAGAAGGAACCTGGATCTTTGTTGTCCGAGAGGTTGGTCACACATAGAATTTGCGTAACTGGTCGATGTTCCAAGAATTTAAGAGAATTTGTCCGTCTTCCATTGCTAGTCGTACCGACCCTGGCCGAGTGACTTCGACCACTGTGTAAGGACCTTCCCACTTGGGAGAAAGTTTATTCCGATTAGACTTGGATTGGCAGAGCCTCAACACCAAGTCACCTACAGCAAGGCTGCGAGGCCGGACCTTACGATCGTAGTATCTGCGTAGGGCTTGTTGGTAGACCTATTTGAACAATTAAGGCCATGTTTCTCCTTTCTTCGAGTAGGTTAATATCATCTGCTCAAAGTTGTTCCTGGTCGGAGTTGTTGAAGGTTTCAACTCGTGTCGACCGTAATTTTAGCTCCGGAGGAAGCATGGCTTCGGCTCCGAACACTAGAAAAATGGTGTTTCTCCGTCGCCGACTAGTGGTCGTCTTTAACTACCCATAATACTGAAGGTAATTCTTGTACCCAAGCCCCGAGCGCTTAACGAAATGGTCGAAGACTCGAGTTTTAATTCCTCGCATTATTTGGTCGTTTGCACGCTCGATCGCCCGTTGCTTTGGTGATGTGCAAAGCATAACATAACTTGGTACCCAACTCGCCGCAAAATTCCGAAATTTTGCACTTGCGAATTGTTTACCATTGTTCGTAATTATCCGACTTAACTCCAAATCGGCTAATTACGCATCTCATCATGAACCTTTTCTTCGCCTGTTGTTATCCCATTCTGTGTTGCCGATCCATTTTGTGAACGTGTCAATAGCCACAAAAAGAATTCAAAACCTCCTGGAGCTTTGGGAAACGGCCTAGGATATCGAGACCCAGTGCGCAAAAGGCCAAGAAAGAGGTATTGTGCGTAATGCTTGAGTGGTTGGTGTATCTGCTACCATGAAACCGGCATTGGACACACTTTTTAACCACCTCTTTAGCATCGTACAAAAAGTCAAGGGCAAGAGAAACCTTGTCGAAGGCCTTACCGACCAATGTTCTCAGGAAGCATGCGTCCCACAGATGCCACTTGTGTATATCATGAAGGAGTGATATTCCTTCGTTTTATGGAATGCATCGCATGAGTATCCCTTAGGTTCCTCGCTTGTAGAGGACTCCTTCACCAAAGTATACATTTTGGCTTTTAGGATAAACGATCCGCCTCAAGATCATCCTCTGTCACTTAACCCTTATGAAGATACTCGTAGATGGGAGTCATCCAGGTATCCTCATAATCTAGTGAGGCTATCTCAGTAGGAGGTGTCTCTGGTTCTTCGACCAGAGACGGCTTTTGGAGTTGCTCCAAGAAAACTCCTTTTGGTACTACAGATCGGGAAGAAGCCATCCGAGCAAGTTGGTCTCATGAGGAAATTATCCTTCGAGGATGAATTGTACCTCAAACCTAGAAAATGCTTTTCTAGCTTACGTGCTTCGATAGGTACCGAGACATTGTCGAGTTAGAGCACTGGTACTCTTTCCCGACTTGATTCACGACTAGTTGAGAGTCTCCTCTTATGAGTAGTCGACGAATCGAGAGCGCTTTCACAGCTCGTATGCCAGCTAGCAAACCTTCATACTCTGCCACGTTGTTAGTGGCCCGAAAGTTGAATTGTATGGCATGCTTTAAGGTTTCTCCGTTAGGAGATACTAGGACCACCCGACCCCCGAGCCACTCAAAGTAAGTGACCCGTCAAAGTACATCGCCCACGGTCGTGGAATTAGATCGGGATCTGAGCAGTTCAGATTTGTCCATTCGCGACAAAGTCCGCCAAGATCTCGGATTTTATGGCCGTTCGACACGAAATGGAGGTCGAACTCCCAAGTTCGACCGACCATTTTGCCATGCGCCCCATTGCTTCCTTATTATGGAGGATCGCTCCCAAAGGAAACTCGGGCAGACGGCAACTATTTTGTGCGCTGAAAATAATGCCGCAGCTTCTCAAGACATGAGGAGGGCATATAGAAGTTTTGGACACGAGGGTAACGCCTTAGGCCCGTAAAACTCGCTAACGTAGTAAACTGGTCGTTGTACATTTTCACGTTCTACGACCAGTACTGCGCTTGCTGCCTGTGGCGTGGCGGCTAGGTAAATTAAGAGCGCCTCTTCTGGTTTTGGAGAAACCGGAACAGGAGCACTCGAAAGGTACCTCTTGACATCCTCGGCGCGCGTTTGCCTCGCTCGACCACTCAAAACCTTCACGCCTCCTAAGAAGTTTAAAGAAAGGTAGTCCTTTTCTCCTTGTCGTGCGATGAAACGACTTAAAGCCGCCATGCACCCAGTGAGTTTCTGGACTTCTTTTTTTGTAGTCGGAGGGCGCATTTGGAGAATGGCCTTTATTTTCTCAGGATTTGCTTCAATTCCTCGTTCAGATACTAGGAATCCAAGCAACTTTCTTGAAGAAATTCCAAACACACACTTCTCGGGATTAAGTTTTAAGCGGTGCTTTCTGAGGTTGTCGAATGTTTCTTGTAGGTCAGTGATATGATTAAATTTCTTAATGCTTTTTATGACTAGATCATCAACATAGGCTTCCAGATTTCGGCCTAATTGAGATGAAAAAGTTGATTGCATCAAGCGTTGAAAAGAAGCACTGGCATTCTTTAGACCAAATGGCATTTTGACATAGCAAAATGATGAGGACATCCCTACCATGGATATAACCGTGCCTACACATACAACTCAACCACAACCAGTACAAGGACCTCTTACCCGAGCTCGTGCTCGCCAACTTAATTATCAGGTGAATTCATTCCTAGGATTATATACTACTGAGAATAGACCGCTACCTAATGCAAGTGATTTAATTGTGCTTAGGAATATGGGAAAGGACCATGGAGAGGCATGCGGAGTCGTGGAGATGTATGGAAGGCATAATGGAGATCATCACGTCACTTTGGGTCCAAGACAAGCAAGAGTTCGAGTTGGGCTCGTTCTGGAGTCAGATTCGGACTACGACGTCAACACTAACTTTAAACTGGCGTAACTTCTTCATACGGACTCCGTTTCGGGCGTTTCTGGACTTCGTGGAAAGCTTATCAAGTCTACTTTCTAACGGATCCAACCTTATCATCAAATTCTATCCGAACCGGCCGAAATTATCAAAAGGAGTCCGTATCCGTATCAGAGTCCGGGTCGAAGGGTGCTGCGCCACCTCTACTTTGGCCCACGGGCCTTGTAACCCTAGGGCGTCGCCCACCTCGCCGCCGCCACCCCGGTCGTTTCCCCTATATAGAGCGCGTCTCCTCGCTTGAACTTCGGATTCGTTGAGTTTAGGTTTAGCCATCGTGCAAACTTTGTTCTTGGTTGTGTCGAACGACCACCGTCAAGACGACCGGATCCCATCTTTGCTATTCGCAATACAATTTATGCTTCCTTCATATTCGCAATATCGATTGCCTATGTCTTATTCTTGCTAGTTCTTCGATTGCTCGCGAGGATTGAACTTCTCGTGTTCAGTTGATCACGCCTCCGAGGTCAATAACACTTCGGAGTTGGTTCAATGATTGCTAAGGCGCAAGCGTCGTCGACGGTTGTAGTCGGATCGTGAGAGTCACCGCCACCAAAATCGATAGTTATCAATCTCATCGAAAGATCAGACATCTCGTTTGCATCACAAAAGGTACCAAATGGTGTAATGAATGCGGTCTTTTCTTCATCGTTTAGACACATATTGATATGGTGGTATCCAGAATATGCATATAAAAAACTTAATATTTCACAACCTGCAGCAGAATCAACCAACTGATCGATACGAGGTAAAGGGAAATCATCTTTTGGACAAACTTTATTAAGATCAGTGAAGTCTACGCACATACGCCATTTGCCGTTTGACTTTTTGACCATTACAGGGTTAGCCAACCACTCTGGGTAGTTGACTTCTCTTATAAAGCCTGCTTTAAGTAGTTTATCCAATTCTGATTTAATAGCATCTCGTCGATCAGGGGCAAATCTCCGTAATTTTTATTTTACGGGTATTTTATCAGGCCGTAAAGCTAGCATGTGCTCGATCACCTCCTTGAGGACCCCAGGCATGTCGGATGCTTGCCACGCGAAGACATCTGCGTTAGCTCGGAGGAAGGTGATGAGGGCGTCTTCCTATTTGGGGTCGGAAGTCTCCCCGATGCGAACAGTCTTCGAGGGTTTCTCTGCGTCCAGAGGAACCTCTTTGACTTGGTCGTTCGGCTTTGATGCGACTTTTAGGCTTCGATTTGCTAGTCGGGTCGACTTTCTTCTCGAGTTGGTATCTGACCAACCATCTCGAGGGATCGACGGTCGCAGTTATACGCCATCTTCTTTGTCACAATGAATTGTGATCACTCCTTTGGGACCTGACATCTTAAGACATTGATACCCATAATGAGTAGCCATTAAGAATTTTGCCAAAGCTGGTCGTCCGAGTATGGCGTTGTATGCCGTATTGAAATCGACCACATCAAAGGAGATTTTCTCTGTCCTGAAATTACTTGGTGAACCAAATGTTAAAGGAAGAGAAACTTGGCCAATGGGTTTGGCCAAGACCCGAGACAATTCCATGAAAAGAGTATCGTACCGGTCTTACCTTTGTCCTGGGTACTTGCATCTCGTCCAGGGCATTAGTAAATAGTATGTTCAAGGAACTACCACCATCAACCAAAACTCGATTGACCCGACAGTTGTTGATGGTGGGTTCGACCATAATCGGATATCGACCTGATCGATTCGAAGTGATCGGGCAGTCACCCTTCTCAAAAGAAATGGTAACTTCCGACCACTTCGGTAAATTATTGACAAGAGGAGCATCCATAGAGTTTACCTCTCGTCCGGCAGCTTTAAGTTGTCATTTTGACTCGTATGTCGATGATCCCCCGTAAATGTGCTTCACGGTATGTTGCGAATCCTGGAACGGCATTTCTTCATCACCCGACGACTTTTGGCCACTCCTATTCCCTACCTGCTCGAGAGTGGGGAGTGGTTCTTTGTCGTTGTAGTAGTCCTCGAGTTTTCTTTGAAAAACTCGGCAGTTGCGGAGGTCGTGTCCTTCCTTTTTATGAAAAGGACACCACCTTGGTTTGTCGTTCTTTCGATCAGGGCGCTTACCTTTGCCTTGATCAGGGTACGACTTGGTGGTTCGTGGCTCTTTATCTTTCACAGCCAAGACCTCCTTGAAACCACTAGTTTGTGGTTTTTGCTCCTTTATCTTATTCTTGGACTTCTTTGCTTTCTTGTCCTTTTTTCCACCAACTTCACCTGGCTCTCGAGGAGTATTTGTTTCTCGATCGATAGTGTTGTTCCACTCGACCGCCTCAGAAGCAGTCACATATCGATCAGCCATCTCGAATAGCTCAGCAACAGTGTTGGGAGGATTCAAAGCAATATCCTCTGTTATCCTTCTACTACGGACTCCTTGCTTAAAAGCCCTGATAACAGCTAAATCAGAAATTTCCGGAATTGAATTACGAACCTGACTAAAGCGTTTAATGAATTGACGCAAAGTCTCGTTGTTGTTATGTTTTATCCGGTGCAAGTCGTCTTCCTTTCCAAGGCGGTTGTATGTGCCTTGGAAATTCGCCAGTAGAAGATCGCAGAGGTGTTGCCAAGAGTAGATCGACTCGAGTGGTTGGTTTAACAACCATGATCGAGCAGATCCTTCAAACACAGTCGGAAGGTAATTTGCCATTACATGCTCTCCTTTTCCTGCTGCTCGGACAGCTGTTGTATAGATTTGAAGAAATTCAATGGGATTTTGAGATCCATCAAACTTCTCCATGTTTACTGGTCGAAAATGAGGTGGCGTGAAATGTACTCGAAGGTCAGGCGAAAATGCCCGGCATCCGGTAATAACTTCTTGACGTCTTCTTTGCAGGAAAGAAGGGTTAATGTCACCAGGTGATCGTATACAACGATACCCAGTAACAGGCTGACCTGTCTTGTAGTAGATCTCAGTTCTACGAGGGGAATACTCCTCGTACTCCATCCGTTGCGGATTTCCTTGTCGAAGTGGTGAACGATCACCTCTTCGAGGGGCTTCTTGATCATCAGTCAATTGAAACATATTTCTCCGAGTAGGAGATCGATGCGACTTATGGCCGTGTCGATTTCTACGTGGTGAAATGTTTGATTGACTGGTAGCTGAGGAAGTCGCATTGCTACGACTACCTGAATGATGTCGACGAGGTGCTTCCAGTCTGGTCATCACGGTTCGAAGCCTTTGCGCAATTTCTTCAGCGAAGAGATCGTATCCTAGCGTTCGAGCAAGCTCTTGAGTGGGATTTTCGAGCAAGTCTTTTATGTCCTAGAGTTCTTGCACCTCCTTCGACTGATATTGGATGCGCCCAGATAGATTCCTCTGGGCTGCAATCTTCTTCCGTCGGATGGCCTCAAAATTCTCCGCATCAGATCCTTGAGGCCTTCTCAATGGAGTGCGAGAATGTCGAGGATTTCCCTCGCGCTCATCAGAGTATTGATCCTGCCCGCCATCGGTGATGCCCTTGCCATTATCACAAGGGGGCGCAGTGCGTGATCTTCGGGGAGCGTTCTTATCTCGGCCTCCATAAGGTCGACCACGATCCGAGGAAGGACGAAGACCTCCCGTTGATGATTCTCACTTGCGCTCGAGGCCTCCCCGCTTGAGGAGTACTCGAGAGACACCATCTGGCGACTTGGAGTAACCCCATCCAGGTAGGGGAACTCTGGGTTATAACTGTCTCCGTCCGCAAATGAGATCTGTGGAGAGACGGTCGAATTTGCAGGAAAAGCATGCTTGATCCCACTCCCTCTGGAGTTACCCTGAGAGAGAGGATCACCAGATGTTGGCTGAGTCCTGGAATGGTGGCTCTCAGAACTTGTCTCACTAGGTCGGACCGTCTTAGGGGGACTTGAACACTTGGAGGAAAAACTCTCGTCGTGTTGTAAGTCCTTCTGGGTGCGGTCCTGGTCGGATTGACCCTTGTCCTTTGAGGGAATTGGCTCCTCTGTTGGACGTATCGTTGTGGGGGATAAGGATCCCTCCTCAACTCCATTGATGGGATGGTTTCCTGGAGAATGGTCTCCGGAGGCAACATCACCATCGAGGATGCATCACTCGGCTCAGAAGTTGAAACCGGCATCCATGTCGACGTCTGCGACCGCCAAGTCAAACCAGTTCTCCTCGCTCCATTCCCCGCCATGAGTGCATGAGATTTGGAAAAGAGAGTATGTTGACAAGAGATTACCAAGATCCCACGGTCGGCGCTAACCGCTTGTTTTAGAACCGATCTTACGTAAAGATTGTTTGATTCGGGGTCTCTAGAGATGAAATCACGCAGAGATTGACACGGATTTTTATATGAGTTCGGACCTTCTGCGGGAGAATAACAACCCTACTCCTGTGTATGTGGTATTGACTGTATTCTCGACAATCAAGCAAGAAACTAAGACTATTACAAAGAACAGTACTTGTTTTTCTCCTTGATCGTCCTCAATTGGCTCTGTCTTTCGCCCTCCCTTTGTTCTTCTGATTGAAGCCTTTATATAATCGTGAAGGAGTAGCCGTTTTCCCCTGCTGAAGAGGTGCCTAATCAAGCCAGTAATGGGCGCATGATGGCAGTAATTACCGACGTATTGGCTCCTTCACGCCGTCTGGCAGTTATCTTTCAGAGGTAATGGAGTATTTAAGCGCTATTACTACGCAGAATAATAGTGCATGTGGACCGTCCGGATTCCTTAATCAATTGGACCCACTCGCTTGTAGGTTTGATTATAAGGTGGTCGTGGTTGACTTGGTCGTAGCAGAACTTACGACTGGGTTCAAGTCGTAGCAGAGCTTACGACTGGATAATAGTCGTAGAAGGACTTACGACTAGGTAATGGTCGTAGAAGGGCTTACGACCAGGTAGTGGTCGTAGAAGGACTTACGACCATGACATAGTCGTAGTAAGACTTACGACTATGGGGGTGATTGTAGGAGAACTTACAACCACTTGGTAGGCCTCCCCCTTATGAATATAAGGGGTACTTCTGGGGACTACGTGACATCATATTTACCCATAATAAGAATTATAGATAAAAGATAAAATGAGGATTATCAGATCCTCGTCAAGACTACACACTAGATATAACAATAGAAATGTTAGTCTCACAAATAGATTTATCATTAATCACCAAAATACTCCATTAACTCATAATGATGGGTCTAGATCCTTCAGCACTACAACAACATATGACGATCACAGAATGTTATTGCGAGTCTGACAAATTTCAGACCCTTGAGATTCTACGAAAATCACAAACAGACCAACTAACCTTGTCACCACTCTTTTATTTCCAAAAAATAACATCTTACAATAGGATCATCTATGGGAAATAATTTATTTAAATACGATAATATTTATCATGAATAAATATAATTTTTGCCAAATTTATAGAGCTTAATTCCACATTCTAAAAATTCAAACCAAGTTCTAAAAGCCCCGCTGTTAATGAATTAAAATAAGAAGAATAAATCTTGAATAGCAATGTTACAAATTTTATCTGGGTACTACATCATCCCAGGAACACCTCTGAATTTTTTTTTAATAATTTTAGAAATTTATTTTCTATTTTTTAGCTCGGTCAAACTTGAAGGGTTTGAAGTTAAAACAATTATCCTGCTTCGAGTCGCTCACCGATTGGGCGACTTACTAAAGTCGCTCAACCACCAGACGACTCTAATTCTTATCGCATTTTCATTGGGCGACTTTGTGCAGTCGCCAAGTGGTTAGGCGATTAGGTCTAAGTCGCCCAACGGTATAGCGACGGATGAATATTTCTGACAAAAAAAGGTGATATTATTTTTGTAATTCCGAATTAATTTTTTTTTTCATATGTTCTCCGGTGCACCTGCGCGCCTTGTGCCAGCCTGTGCCTGCCTGTGGGAAGCTGTCCTCAGTTTCTTCTCATGGAGAGAAAGAGAAGAGAGTATGAACATGATGAGCTGTATATAGATAGTGGAAAAATGCTTCACACCTACTATTTTTGTTGCACATGCATACAACAAGATGATATCAATCTTTGATGCCTCCTCACACATAATTCTACCATTGATTTACACCGATTACCCTTGATCTACACCATCCAACCAACGTATAGGACACATGTACAACAAAAAAGTTTATATATAGTATTAAGTATTCTCAAATCTCAAGAGTAATACGAGTAGGAAATTACTTCATATACTACAAACTTTGTAGTACATGCGTACTACAAGATGATCTCAATGATGGCTTGGAACACTCAATCCTACCCATTATTACATCAACTATCTTGATCTATATCATCCAACCAAGTGTTATACACATGTATATAAAAATGTTTGTGTGTACAATATTTTCTGTACGAGTAGTATTTCTTTGCTTCTCTCTCTATCCCCCTCTTTCTCTCTCAGAAAACTCTCTCGTTTCTCTCTCAGAAAACTCTCTCGTTTCTCTCTCAGAAAACTCTCTCGTTTCTCTCTCAAGCCAACCACGCCGGTCCCCTGGTGGGCCCCACCAAACCTCCCCCTCCCTCGACCGTTCGGACCGAACAAATCGAGCGCAGCACCAAAAAAGGAAGGAAAAAAGCCCAAGTCTTCCCCCATCTTCGTCCTCCGCCTTTGCAGAGCGGGGAGAAGAGAGACTGAGAAAGGGAGAGACCAACTACGAGCAGCAGCCTCCTCCTGTCCTCGGGCGCTTCCCCTGGTTGGTAGTCTCCTCCTCCCCCGCGCGTCGCACCTCCGGCCGGGGATCCACCCGTTCTTCATCCATGGATTGGTGCCTTTTTGTTTTTTTAAACGTTTCTTGGTTTCTTGGTGAGCCTTGCTGGGTTGGTCGGTCGGTTCAATTTTTTTCTCTCCAACCACTCTAATGTCCTGTGAGCCCGTGCGCGGAAGGGGATTCGGTGGGGTTCCCTAGCTCCCATGGTCGATAGGAAATATATTGGCACCTGAGGTCTGAGGAGGTTGTCCTCCAGTTTCAAGAAATGTGCTTGCTTTGTGGAAAGCTTCTTCCCACTTTCTTGCTTGCCATGTACCCATGTCCAATCTCAAGAAACATTCTTTATATATATATATATATATATATATATATATATATATATATATGGTACGATATTCCCACTTATTATATAGCACTTAAATACGATGATACCTCTTTATCAATTTAAGCATACTCCAACAATGAGTATAAGATAACAAAAAATAAGTTTCATGAAATTTTTCATTAAAGTCCACTTTTTGTAGCAAAACTTAAATTTATGTATATACTTTCTTTATATATGAAAAATAGTATATAGAAAAAAAAACAAAGGGCTCCAATTAATTGTTTTCAATTAAGTCGAATTATCTTATAATTGGTATTTAAGTATAGTCAAAGTGATAAAGAAGTATAATATATTCGTTTAAGTGGTATATTGTAAATCAGAATATATACTCCCAGGAATACGAAATGGGCATCCCATATATTGTGGTTTGTAGATGTATAAATGCTCTCGTCTAGTGAAGTAAGTAGGTTTAGTTCTTGTATGGCCCATATGCTAGCAAATGTTATTTTGAATGTTTTGAATCTTGCTGTATTTTGCATGATTATAGCCTCTTTGTCCGATAAAAGATATTCTGCTACAGGCAGTAGGTACAAAAAACTGAGGAACTAGGCATAGTTAAATGATATGTTTATTGGTGTCATTCACACATTTAGTCCTGATACAGGATTAGTAAAAGAGGGCAGAGCCTCACGTGTAAATGTTCTGATAACCGGCAAATGATAGTTTTGGCTCTTTTTTGCATCTGTGGGCTGTATGGCTGGGTAGTAGGTTGTAACTTGTAAAAATGTTTGCTGTCCCTAATCCTCTATAGCTATTTTTGCAAACAACGACAAATGAGATTCGAATGTTATGTCCAGCTTCCCTTTTGTTTAATCGTGATATGTCATATTGTTGTCTTAAATCATGTAATACCTGGATTATTGATGTCCTGTATTTTCAGGTGATGAGCAAGTGCAATGTATCAGCCAAATCCAATTTCTAGCATTGGTCCAACTCATAGCGATCCTGCTGCTCATGACCAAATGGAGCTAGGGGGCAACGGTATGGTCCCTACTAATGGAGGGAATAATAACCCTAACATGGCTTCAAGGCAACGGTTACGTTGGACAAATGAGCTTCATGACCAGTTTGTGGAGGCTGTTACTCAACTTGGTGGGCCTGATAGTATGTCATAAGTGCTTCAACTTGTTTTTTCCCCTTTTTGTTGCTCCTTTTTCTTATTGAGTATAATATAGAGCTAGGGAAGTATATTCTACAGCTTCTTAATACAAGCTTTTACTTTGCATGTTTGCTAAATAGGGTGAACATTTTTTATTTAATGATCTGCATTTACTGTACTGTGGTACCAAACTATAAATATAGTATCTTGACAAAATGACAATAGCACAATATTATGCTGGTACAAAACTCAAATTTGGTGGTGAAGTAAATAGCTCATAGATGCTGCTGAGAAACCTAAGTACTACAGCATACAGATCCAGGAAAAATAAGAAGCTCAGGTCTCGCATAATAGTATCCATGAAATTGTAAAAAATAATGGATGAATGTAAAAGGGTATCAATCTATGTTGCCTCAAGGCGATAAAGAAACACCACAAAACTTGTGTTTGCTCCATTATCCAATTTATCAAATAAGAATTACATGGATTGTTTATAATGATCATCGTCCTTCAGAATTAGCTCTGCGACATCTGAGTTCTCAAAGGTGACATTATATGGCTGTATTAGCTGGAAATAGTGATTTGGTAGGTAACTGACAGACTTTGGTGATACAAGGTTTACTTATAGGTTGCATGCATCCGCATGTGGACGATGTTGATATCATAATATGATGTGTTTTAAAAATTGTGAACATTGTAGCACAGGTGAACAACTGAACATACTTAAATGAAAATAAAATGCATATTTCTCAACTTTTGTTTGCTTATGTTTTGCCTTTACATAGGGTTTAGAGCATAGAAGTTTTTATCCATATCTGCATTGTCTTATGTATAGATGGCAAGCTACTTTACATAGAAATACATTAGCTTTAGAAGGCTAAAGTTAGCTGGGTTATTCAAATTGTTAGTGGTGTGTCAATGCTGTCTTGGAGAGGAAAAGTATTTTTCTCCCGGACCTGGTGTTGACACCACACTGGCACATTACAAGCTGTCAATGTGTGTGTGTGTGTGTCTATATATAGCATGACATCAGGGATAAAAAAACCGGCCGGTAACCGGTTTACCGGTCGGAACCGGTAAAAAAATACCGGCCGAAATTTTTAAATTTTGAATTTGAATTTTTGACTCCATAATGTCCTTCCCTAGTTGGTTTAGGTATTCTTATGCTAGATTATGTATTGAAACATTAGTTTTTAGTATATTTAGCACTATTAAAACATAAATGAGGACTTTTTATGTATAACTTGAAACACTTTCTCGTTAATTGGATTGCATGCAACCATGAGAGAATTGGATTGCATCATTATTTGCTCAGGATTGGATTGATTATTTAATCCTATACTTTCAAATCATTTAGTGACGTGATATGATTAATAAAAGATACGAAAAAGTATTTGCTAATAGTTTGTTCAGCGACACAGGTTTCATATGTATGATTACTAGTATCAATATACTGGCATTTGTTTGACCAGGACTGGCCGACCAAGTCCAACTTTCATATTTCTGTTAAAAATACTAGCTCCTAAGGGGCTCATGTAACTAGAAAGCTATCCTTTTAGGAGGTGGAGTCATGTAACTAGAAAGCTATCATTGGAAAATCAAGCTTTTTATGTACAACTTGAAACACTTTCTCATTAATATTTGCATTATTCTAAATTTAAATTTGCTAATTACCATTTTCCCCATTTTCCGGTTTTCCCGGTTTTTCAGCCGGTTTTTCCGGTTACCGGCCGTTAACCGGTCCGGAGAAAATCCAGATTCAAATTTTGAAATTCGAATTCGGGCCGGTTTTTTTTGAATTTACCGGTAATCGGCCGGTAACCGGTACCGGCCATCGGCCGGGATTTTCCCCGGTACCGAGATTTCAATCCCTGCATGACATTGACAATCTAATAGACCTAACAAAGCTCAAATACCTCGTACATGTCAAAGAAATGTTTGTCATGGACATGTGCTAGACACAAAGCATGCCACCTAGTAGAAGTTTTGGTGCAATGGATCTAGATCCTCAGTTGTGTCTGATCGAACAGCAGGTGCGTTTATGCCATCCATTGTCCAATCGGCTGGTTGTACAGTCCAGATCATGGCACTGAATCGTGCGCATCCCCTCTCTCATGATCTGGACCATCTGCTGCTGATCAGACAGCATGCACTTATGTGCCGTTCGAATGGCACAGCGAAGGATCTGCATCCTGGTGAAGCATCGGCATTTCATCTAAAAGTGAAGCCAAAAATATTTGGAAGCATTTTGAAAAAGGAAAATCCTTGTTTATGCATACTTTGTCTAGTCTTTTTTGTAAACAGGATTACAGGAATTCATAGCACACTGCTGTGGAGCCAACATTAAGAAATAATTTTAGCTTGCTAGAAGTGAGTAATGAGCTTTTCCTCAGACTACCCAAAACTAGTCATTAAAATCCTTGCTATCAAATACCTGGACAATTAGCCTCTTGCTACTGGTTTGTTTCCTCTGAGCATGTGCAGATGTGCTTGTCGTGAGGTCTGTATTTTTCCGAGATAATTACTTCCATTTGATAGTTAAACGTAGTCAAGTTTGAAGTGTGTACATACTACATACTACCTTATCATCTCACGACGTAATTGAGCCACTTTTTTGAACTACTTGTTTTAATTTAAGTAGCTGCATCGGCTAATAGTATAATTTCTCGAATGTGACAGGAGCTACTCCTAAAGGAGTTCTGAGAGTTATGGGTGTGCCAGGACTTACAATATACCATGTGAAAAGTCACCTACAGGTAATTATTCATGGTGTACACATGTTCCTTTATCAGCTTGATTCTATATGATTTTTCTTCCTAATCATTTTCCTTTATTCATCTAGAAATACCGTCTTGCAAAGTACATTCCAGACCCTTCAGCTGATGGTAGGTGATCATTTTCATCGTGTTATATGTACATTCAAGAAAGAATGGTTCTCTATTATTGTTTCACTTCATCTAATTCATATCCCTCATTTAGACAACAAAGCTGAAAAGAAAGATCCAGGGGATTTGCTTGCAGCACTTGAAGGTTCCTCGTAAGTATAAATGATTATACCCTGTTGGTGTTTACTTTGAAGAAAAATGGGCCTCGTTGCTAGTAGTTGTTTTTAAAGAAGGTGCTCAACTCCAACCTTTTCTTATGAGTTCCAAAATATATTGCTGGATATTGTATTAGTTAAGGAAATAAATGCAGTATCGAACAACTTCTGTGTTGATGTTGTTGCATTTTTATGTTGCTAGAAGAAGTACCACATCGTTTGTCGTTACTTGCTGTTAGAATTTGGGGGGAGTGATTATGCTATTCACAACTGTGCATTTTATTAATTAATAGGAGAGTATATATAGAGAAGAGTACATGGGCCACATGGACTAAGAGAGGGAGAGAGAGAATATACAACCAACACTACTCTTAACACCCCCCTTGAATATACAACCAACACTACTCTTAACATCCTCTTCAAACTCAAGGTGGATCAGGAGGATTTGATGAACTGAGTTTGAGTAGATGAAGTTGATGATGTTCTCGAGTACGAGTTTTAGTGAAGAAATCTGCAACTTGAAACTCTGAGGGAACATACTCGAGGGCGATAGTTGGTTGCTGACAATGAGATTGTGTGAAGGATGCATCAACATTAATGTGTTTTGTTAGCTCGTGCTTGACTGGATTACTAATAATCTGAATGATACTTGTATTGTCACAAAAGAGAGGTGTAGGATTGTCAAAATGGATACCTAGATCAATCAAGAGCCATCAAAGCCAAATGATCTCTAAGGTGGTAGCGACAAGAGCTCGAAGCTCAGCTTTTGCACTAGAGCGTGATATCGTAGTCCGCTTCTTGGACTTCTAGGTAATGAGTGAAGTACCAAGAGAGATACAGTAGCTAGTGATATATCGGCGATCAACAGGATCACTCGCCCAAGTGGAGTCAGAGTAAGCGTGGAGCTAGAGCTGACTCGAACTGGCATAGAACAAACGTCTGGACGTAGCCCCCTCAAGTACCTCAACACACGGAGAACATGACAATAGTGGACTGATGTGGGCGGACTGATAAACTAGCTGAGCACATGAACATCATGAGCAATGTTTGGCCTGGTGACAGTGAGATAGACAAGGCTCCCAACGAGCTGACGATAGTGCGAAGGATCTGTCAGGGGTACACCATCTGTAGGTCGAAGCTGCAAGTGAAGCTCCATGGGTGTGGCAGCAGTACTAGTATCAGTCAGCCCAGAGCGAGCAAGCAGATCCTAAACGTAGCGATGCTGAGAGAGGTAGTAACCATCACCATCAGAATGAATCTCATCCCTACAAAATAGCTCAATAGTCCCAAATCAGACATCATAAATTGTTTATTCATTTTCTTCTTGACAAAAGCCACGTAGTCCATGTCATCTCCTGTGATCAGCATATCATCTACATACAACAGAAGCAAAGTACGACCCCACTGAGAAGTGGATAAACAAGGTAGGATCATATTCACTCGGAGTGAAACTAGCAGCTCGAATCACAGAACTGAAACGCTCGAACCCAACACGAGGAGCCTGCTTGAGACCATATAGAGCACACCTTAGGCGACAGACAGCCTGTAGGAGCCTCAACACGGGGGGGGGTTGCATATGGACCTTATGTAGATCACTATGAAGAAAAATATTCTTGACATCCATCTGAGATATAGTCCATGTGCGTATTGCTGCAACTGTAATAAGAGTACAGACTGTGGTCATATGAACAACTGGAGCAAAAGTCGAATCATAATCTCGACCATAAGCCTGCTGAAAACCTCTTGCTACAAGACGAGCCTTGTATCGCTCTACTGACCTATCAGACTTGTTCTTTACGTTGTACACCCACTTGTAAGTGATATGAACAACTCCAGATGGTAGCGAACAAGATACCAAGTGACTGTACACTCTAATGCTATGAGCTTCTCTGTCATAGACAACTGCCACTTAGGTACACCAGCAGCCTCCTGATAGGTACTCGGCTCAGCTACTACACCTGCACGAGAAAAACCCTATCTCTCTAGTGCTTGAATAGAAGAACAGTCACGTAGGGCATATCGTGATGTAGTAGAACGATAGTTAGAGTCGGTGATACTGGCTAGAGGGTCAAGTGGAGGAGAGGAGGACTGAGGATCAGAAGAAACTCTCTGTCGGCGACTACAGCGAAAGGGAAAAGTGGAAGTGTCAGAAACTGATGGAGCTGAAGGAGGCACACTAGAAGGTGAAACTGGTGGAGAAAATGTATCTGGAGAAGGCAAGCCTGGTGAAAGAATGGGAGGTAGATACAAAAAGGAAGTGGAATATGTGGAAGAAGTGGGATGTGTAGAAGGATGATAAAAGAAAGGTCGGCCCTCATCAAAGGTCGCATCACGAGACATGCGAATGCGATGTGCTGAGGGACCATAGCAACGATAGTCCTTATGCTCAGGACTATAACCCAGAAAAATACACTCAATTGACTGAAGGCTCAGCTTTGTGCGCTCACGAGGTGCTAGAAGGACATAACAAACAACCAAAAACACGAAGATGAGCATAGTGAGCAGGTGCTCTGTACAGGACCTCTAGGAAACTTGCCCTGAAGCTTGGAAGAGGGCTGGTGGTTGATAAGATAGACTGCCGTACAGACCGCATCCCTCTAGAAGTGGGAGGGAACAAGGAGGAAATGAGAAGAGTACAAGCAGTCTCAATGATGTGATGGTGCTTGCGCTCAGCAACACCATTATGAGCATGAGCACCAGGCCACGAGAGCTAAGGAAGAGTACATTCAGAAGAAAGGAACTAGCGAAAGACTGATGAAAGATACTTTCCCCTAAAGTCAGAACGAAAAACACGGATGGTAGAAGAGAATTGGGTATGAACCATCTGAGCAAAAGATTGATAAGTAAAAATCAATTGCGAACGGTGTTTCATGAAGTAGATCTAGGTGTATCGAGTATGGTCATCAATGAAGATGACATAGTAACTGTGACCACCCTTCGAAGCAAAAGGCGAGGGACCCCAAACATTCGAATGGACCAAATCAAAGGGAAGATTAGAGCGAGAAATGCTGGAAGGATATGAGAGTTGTACTTGCTTGCCAAGTCTACAACCCTTGCATTGAAAATTCGTGTCAATAGAAACAGGACTAAGAGCACTTTGATGAATCAAGATAGAGAGGCGTGAGCCACACAAGTGCCCCAAGCGATGATGCCATTGAGGAAAAGATTGGCAACTAGAAGTAGATACAAAAGGACAAAGGGTAGATGAACCAACAACAGAGGGTGAAGGAATAGGGGTAGGAGCAGTACCAGAAATGGAGGATAAAGGAATACTCAGGCGATCAAGAACATGGAGCCCTGTAGAACCTCTCTGACGATGACCTGTACCAATGACAACTCTTGTTTGACCATCTTGCACAAAGTAGGAGCTATCGTCGAATCCAACAAAACAGTTCATATCTGTGAACTACTTGACAGAGATGAGATTCATGGAGAGCGTGGGGACAAGTGAGACATCTGAAACTGCGAAGTGAGAGATGGAAAGAGTCCCCTGATGAGTGACAATGCATGGCGTTCCATCAGTTGTCTGAATCTTGATACCTTGTGCAGCAGGACGACATGATATGAGCTGAGTTGCATCAGATGTCACATGGAAAGAAGCTCGTGAATCCAATATCCATGGGAGTGAAGAACCCGACACAGGACATGATGGTGCAGTCAAGCCGGTGGAAGGTGGATGCACTGGAAGATGCCTGCAGTCGACACAACTGGGCTTGAGGATTTCTCATATGAGTATGAATCCGATCAAACTGAGTTGCACAAGACTCCACAGCATTAGCAGGAACAGAACAAGCAATAGCATCATCACCTCGAATAGGTCTAGGACCAAGAATGCCATCAAGAGCCATGAATGATCTAGTACACTAATACCAGGCAACAACCTCAGTAGTAGCAATAGCAAGAGATCATAATCCACAACACAAGCTAACAGTAGCAGGCGGCAGTACCAACACATAGGCAAGCAATACCGGAGAGGACTTGGCGCAGAGCAAGGTCTTGGCAGTACGACAGCCTCCAGGCGACGACTCGGTGCAGATCCGGCGCATATCAAGGTCCGAGCAGGAGCGGGTGTCGAGCTTCAAGCTCGATCCGACGCAGATCGAGATGAAGATGAGGCGCGGGAGTCGAGCTTTGTCCGAAGAGCAGAGGAGGCAGCATCCTTCGTTCGTAGAGGAAGCTGTTGGATGTTCGCAGAGGAAGCTGTTGGATGTTCGCAGAGGAAGCAGAGGAGGCAGCGTGCGCGAGGATGAGCTCCTCGCAGATCCAAAGGAGGCGACAGAGGTGAGCTCGTGTCGACGGCGGTGAAGTCGAGCCTGTACGTTGTCGGGCGAGGAGGCTGCATGAAGCGATCTTGGCGCGTTAGGCGAGGAGGATCGTGCGAGCTCCGGATCGAAGGATCTAGCAATGAGCGATCGGCGAGCCGGATCGAAGGATCCATTGGATCGATGTCTGAGAGTCGATCCGCCGGATCTGGGCGAGCGAAAGCGATCGAGCGGCGAAGGCAGCGAGAACGGCTCAGGCCCACCGACCCGAGCAAAGAGGCCTTGCTTCGGATCGACTGCGGTGGTGATGGAACTAGGGGCTAGGGTTAGGGTTGAAGAGCTCTGATATCATGTTAGAATTTGGAGAGAGTGATTTTGCTATTCACAATTGTGCATCTTATTTATTAATGGGAGAGTATATAGAGAACAGTACATGGGCCTCATAGGCCACATGGGCCACATGGGCTAAGAGAGGGAGAGAGAATATACAACCAACACTACTCTTAACAGTTGCCAAATACATTTACTAGACTGATGCAGTAAAGTGAACTCAAGCCTAATTTTTATTGAATTTCCATAATCTGAAAGTAATGATTTCTTAATACGACTCCGAGTATTTCATTAAATTTAGCATTTTTAAGTATGCAACATTCTCAGGTGCATAAATATTATAGCTTGGGAAAGTACAAATGAAGTTAACCAAAATAAACTGATTGTAGTACACAAGCCATTCAATTTTTTTAAGTCATCTGCATGTTGGGATTGTTCAGTTCACTTCAGTTCATTAAATAGTATGGTCTTTCAGTTGGTTTTCCCTTTCATTCATTTTGCCAAATTTTGAGAAAATCATTTATTTATTTTTTTGCAATGTTATTTTTATTGCAGTGGAATGCAGATATCTGAAACCCTGAAGCTGCAGATGGAGGTCCAGAAGCGGTTGCATGAACAATTAGAGGTAAGCTGACGCTGCTGCAGTTACATTTGAAGTGCAACGTATGATATGAAACTCTCAGCTATTGATGTTTCCAGTTCTGAGTGATGTCTTGTCTACTGTACCATCAACTATACTAGAACTAAAATGGTTGGAAAATGAAAACCACCCCATAAAGAATATCATGTCAAGCTTGGAATGTAAAAAGATGGTTAAATATGATGGATTTGGTACACTTAAATGTGACAACATAAACTTGTATTAGAATTTAGAACGCCATTTCATTAGTTCAACTAAAATATTGTAGTAATTGTGTAGAACTGTTTCATTATATGCCTTGGGGTTTTTGCTTCAGTACTCCACCCAAGGAGAAAAGTTTACGAATCTAAGGTATTAGTTAAGATTAGAACTGTACTTACGACAATTGATTAGGTATCTAAACTGATCAGAGTTTAAATCAGACCCAATCCAAATCTGTTCAAAACCAAAACCCTATTGGAAAGCCTTTGAAGCAATTTCATTGTGTCGTTACCCTGCTCAGTTCCGTGCCGCCAGCCTGCACTACTCTTCTCTACCATGCATTCAGCCACCTCCATGTTAAAAGAGGTTTGCACATGCAGAAACACACTTTAATTCATGACTTTGGACTTTGGAGATGTTGCATGCATAGTCCAGGCAATGATATTGGTATGTAATGGTCGCATTGGAGGCAATTGTCTGTGTCTTCAAGTCAAAATGATTATATATTCTATTTGGAGAACGGGTCTGAAGCTTCGTTAGTGATTGGAATGTGCTTTTGAAAGATTGATTACTTTGGCATGCATGTATTTTGCCAGGCATGCCAAATCTACGGCCCATTTGGGAGCTGGGGCCTAGTATTACGGATTTGGTTAGGGCTAGTCTGGGTAGGTATTATCCCTGCACAAAGTACTGACGGTAGTACCCATTTACATTATAATAGGCACCTAGTCGGTTTTAATCCCCACCTTTATCTGCTTTAATTCAAACTTTTGCTAAGGTGAAGTAAGGAAGCAAAACCCCACGCTGTAAGATATCCTAATATTAGTAATTCTACGAAATACAATTAGTCAATCACTGTTCCATATATGCATGTCTAGTTTCTGGTGGACAAATGCCTGCCAAGGTCTGGCGTTTTGTTGTCTCAAATTCTAAATCAACCCATATATTAACACGAGATTTAGAATGTTAATCAACTGTTGCCTTGATTTCTGGAAAGCTATCTCTTAACTGATCTCAATGCGAAGTTCAATACATGACATATATGTTGTCCATGGACCATGTTTTCGTTTTGTTTAACTTGTTGATGAAACAACAAGGTTCTGGATAAACTATAAAGCAGTTTCTAGTTTTTTGGATGCTGAAAATGTGGCAAAAATATTTGTACCTGAATCACGCAGGTAAAAAATGCCCTTTTGAGCTTGATATGCGGACTAGGACCACTATATTACCCATTTAATCGAGAAACTAGTCATGTGCTCGTGCGTGAAAAATTATTTTTTGTATAGAATATGTTGTTACAGCTCATCAATTTCCCTAGTGTCATTCATAAGTTAAAACTTTAAGGGTTTAGTACTTGCTGTGAGTTAATCCGTGCTGTTGGTTGATGGTTGATTTGACGGACGTGATTGATGATGGAAGGACGGACCGCCACCAATTCCTTCTTTTAAGTAGCAGAGATAACTTGCTCTACTCTTTTTGCATCAAGTGGATTTGCAAGATAACAAATATCAGTAGAAAAAGTTGCTTGCCTTGATTGAGGAGCATGCCATCACTGAATTGAGGTGCCAAATCTAGTATAGATGTAAACAAAGAGAGAAATAACTCAATGGTTGGCCAAACACTGTGACATTCTATCTGAGTGCATACTGTTGGAATGAACACTCTTTCTATTCTAATCGGCCAAAGGCTAATATAACACCTACTTTTGTAGGTGAATATACAAAGAACACCTTAAGCAGTATACATATCTAACATCCCCTCAAACTCATGGTGGATCAACAACATTGAGTTTGGAGAGGTATAAGCTGTGTTGAGTTCTAGTCTGTGCCTTGGTGAAGAAATCTGCTAATTGAAGCTCTGGAGGCACATACTAACGAGTAATAACTTGGTACTGCACCTGCGATCTTATGTACGAAGCATCTACTCCAATGTGTTTAGTGAGCTCATACTTCACTGGATCTTGAGCAATGCTGATCGCACTAATCTTGTCACGATAAGAGAGAGTCGGTCTG
Organism: Hsuehochloa calcarea; assembly: GCA_036346395.1. Taxonomy (NCBI): domain Eukaryota; kingdom Viridiplantae; phylum Streptophyta; class Magnoliopsida; order Poales; family Poaceae; genus Hsuehochloa; species Hsuehochloa calcarea. The sequence continues at coordinate 16,974,750 of CM070607.1, forward strand.
GCCGAAACACCAAAATCCTCAAGTAGCCACCGAAGCAAGGTGATCTCAGTTGTCAATGACGCCATGGCTCACAACTCAGACTCAGCACTCGAACGGGAAACAACAGTGCACTTCTTGTACTTCTATGCAATCAGAGAGGAACCAAAGAGAACACAATAGGAGAAGGAGATTGGCGATCAGAATGATCGTTAGCTTTAGGCCGCATCAGAGTACGCCTAAAGCTGTAAAGAACTGGAGCGAGGAAAGAAAAGACGACGAGTGACGGTCTCACGAAGATATCACAGAATATGAAGGTGACTGTAGCAGAGCTGAGTTGGAGCAAAAATTAACTAACTTAAAATGTGAACTGAGTGAGAAATGTTAGGTCGAGTGATCCCAAGGTAGACAAGGCTCCCAACAAGACAGTAGCGAGTGGATCCTCAAGAGGCTCACTATTAGTAGGTCGAAGGTGTACACAAAGCTCTATAGCAGTATTCACCATGCACTGATCAGTGAGACAAGCGCGAGCAAAGATATCCTGAATGTACTTTTCCTAGCAGAGGTAGTAGGTCTTGGGCGTAGAAGTGATCTCAATCCTAAGGAAGTAACGAAGAGGACCAAAATCAGATATCAAGAACTGCTCCTTGAGATGCCTTTTCACAAAATCAATGTATTGAGATACATCCCCAGTAAAGATCATATCATCCACATAGAGGAGTGTCCAACCCCGAGGAGGTGTGTACAAAGAAAGCAGGGTTGTGATCACTAGCGAAGAAGCCGACAACAGAGAAGCGGTTAAACCAAGTACGAGGGGCTTGCTTAAGCCTATAGAGAGTGACGAAGGCGATAAACCATACCATCAAGGACAGAATACCAATAGTAGTTGCATGTATACCTCACGCAACTCGCCATTGAGAAAAACATTCTTGACGTCCAGCTGAGAGATAGACCACTGTCGAACAGAGGCCACAAGGAGAGTGCGAAAAATATTCATGTGGGCGACAGGAGCGAAGGTCTCATCGTAGTCACGACCACGCTCCTGCTGAAACCCGCACGACACAAAGACGAGCCTTATAGCCCTCAAGAGTATTGTCCGAGCGGGTCTTATCTTGTACACCCACTTGAACGTGATAGGAGTGACACGCGCATGTAAGGGCACAAGACCCAAGTGCTAGTACTTTCCAAAGTAGTGATCTCTTCAGACATCGCGAGTTGCCATTCAAGGTAAGCAGCGTCCTCACGGTAGGTCGTAGGCTTAGAAAGAGCAGCGGCTGCGAAGCTATAGTGCTCAGGAGGGCTAACAGTGTGACGATCACGAAGATCGTATCCGGGAGAAGGTGGAGCAGGACCCAGCAAAGATGGAGATAAAGAGCTGGGAATAGGGCCAACAAAGACGGAGGTTCAACTGGAGGAGGAGGTCGATGATGGCGAGAATAGTGTAAGGGAAATAGTGGAATCTCAACAAAAGAGCTGGAAGGAGCCTTTGGCGGAGAGGGGACCGGAGGAGAGTTGGGAACAGGGCCCAGCAAAGACGGAGACTCAATTGGAGTAGGTCGAGGACGGCGAGAGTAGTGCAGGGGAAAGAGGGAAACCTCAACAAAAGAGTTGGAAGGAAATTCCGGAGGAGAGGGAATAGGTGGAGCCGGAGGAGAGGGAAGTGAAGAAGGTGGAGGTGGAAGCGAAATATAATTGGAAAATCGTTTCAGGAAAAGTCAGAAAGGAGATCGAGTCAACAAGAGAATCTGAGCTAATAATAGAGGGATGAGGGTAGTAAGGCTGGGACTCATCAAAGGTGACGTCCCAAAAGATCCTCATCCAGCGAGTAATAGGGTTGTAGCAGCGACAACACTTATTTATGCTCAAGACTATAGCTAAAAGAACACATTCAATCGGTGAGCGATCGACAGTACGCTCACGGTAGAAGGACAAGCGGATAGCGAAAACAACGAAGGTTCTTGTACTCGGGAGCGCAACCATAGAGGCAGCTCGACAAGTTTAGAACCACGAAGGTTCTTGTGCTTGGGGCGCGGCGATCGTAGAGACGCTCGGTAGGTTTAGACCCCCGAAGAGTAGTGAAAGGCTGCATTTTGATGAGGAAAGCAACAGTGGAGATAGCCTCAGCTGAAAAGTGAGGTGGAACTATAGTAATTAGGAGAATAATTGTCTCACACGTAGGATCTCTACACCCTTTATTTATGGTGAACAGTACTATGATGAACAGTACCACGATGAACAGTACCACGATGAACAATGTGCACAGACAGGGTATGGACAATAGGGAGCAATGGGTTTTGGCGCAAGGGAGATTGGGGAATAACCCAATCCTTTGCTGATTTTCATTGATGCATATGCCGCGTATATAAAGGGATACAAACTGACTTGGAAGGTATTGTCCTTCCTAATGCAATAAAGACTAACTTAGAAGGTATTGTCCTTCCAAATGCAATAAAGACTAACTTGGAAGGTATTGTCCTTTCTAATGCAAACTTCCATAATGAGATTTTCCTATAGTAAACTTGCCTAATTGTAACTTCCTAATTTGATGATTCCTAAACTGCCGCTAGGGCCGGCTGCACCTCCTAAACTGTCGCATATGGCATTTCTCCCTCCGTTGACAAACAGCTTGTCCTTGAGCTGAAAAGAGGGATAAGACGCCTGAAACGCGATAACGCCTTCCCATGACGCATCAGCAGCGTGAAGTCCTTCCCATTGAACCAGAATTTGCCACTTATCTCGAGACAGGTGGGCACGGAGCACCTTGGTTGGCGTGGGAATAACTCGGCCATGAAGGAGGGGCGGCAATGGTGGTGGCTCATTAGGTGGGCCATAGTCGACGCAGAAACGCCAAGATACGTCCTTCTTGACCATGAGCACGGGCGTCGAAAAGGCCAAGCGCCTGCGCCGAATGATGCCCTGCTCTAACATTACGATGCATTGGCGCTCCAACTCATCCTTTTGAGTGGCCGGGCATCGGTATGGCCGAACCACCACCGCACTAGTACTGGGGAGGTGGATGAGGTGGTCATGGCCGCGTGGAGGTGGAAGGCCACGAGGCGCGTCGAAAACCGATGCGAATTCCGCGAGTAGCTCCTCCATGAGATCTCCCGTGGTCGAGGCGGAGTGGAGATGCGGTGCTGGCCGAGATGGGGCCATGCCACGCCAGATGATCTCCCAATCCTAGCGTTGGAAGCACATCATCAGGAAGTTAAAATTCTAGACAATCGGTCCCAAGAAGCGGTGCCACTGGACCCCAAGGACGATGTTGATGCCGCCTAGAGGTATGGTGCGCAAGTCTGGGATGAAGTGTTTCTGGTCGATGGAGATGGGTGTTGCGTAGCACACCCCACTGCTCGCCACCTTGTCGCCGTTCGCCATGGCCACGGAGAGGCCCGTGCGTGGTGCCAGTGTCAACCCAACCTGATCGACAAGCTCCGCGACGATGAAGTTATGGTTGGAGCGGCGATGAAGTTATGGGTGGAGCTGGAGTTGATCAAGGCCATCAATTGGACGCCATGGATCATCACCAGAATCTGCATCGTTTGGGACTTGCAAATCCCGGTGAGGGCGAGGAGGGAGATGGTGGCGTCCGCGTTCGCTTCCTCGAGGTTGTCATCGTCCAGCTCAACCTGCAACATAAAGATGCGTTGACAGAAACGCTGGTGGCCTAGCACGAACTTCTAGTTGCAGTTGTAGCAAAGTCCCTTGCCACGACGATCCTCCATCTCGGTTGTCGTGAGGTGCTTGAACGGCTTAGCCGAGCTTGACGCCCCCATGGTCATCGGCGATGGTGTCGTTGAGCCGACCTCCCATGCACCTGATGTGGTAGGCCACGGTTGGAAAGGTCGGGAGCTCATTGTGTTGGAGATTGGCAGGGATGCCGCTGGCTCCTATGGTAGCGAGGCTAGACGTTCGTAGGCCCTAGCGAGGTCCATGGTGACCTCTAGGTTGGTCGGCATTGGAGCTTGGCGTTAAATCTGCGAGGGCTCACCAAGTCGGTAGTGAAGAGCATCACCTGTTGTTTCTCGTCCAAGTGGCCGCAACGAGCGAGTAGGGTCAGAAAATTTTCAGTGAAGTCAGACACCGATGATGTACGCCGGAGGCTCGTCAATGCGCCTAGCAGATTGTGGCGTGTGAGCATGCCGAACCGACGGTGGAGAAAGTCGATAAAGTGCCGCTAGGTAGGCATACCATTCATGCGCTCCACTCGCATGTACCATAGATGTGCTACGCCGGTCATGTGGTACGTAGCGAGCCACACCCTATCTTCCATGGGTGTTTGCTGTGCGCAAAAAATTTGCTCGCAACGATTGATCCAGGGTAGTGGATCCTCCTTGCCATTGAAGGATGGAAAATTGAGTTTGATGTAGCGTGGCGGATTTCAAGGGCCTCCTTCCCAGCCGAAATCACCCCAGGGTGGAGGTTGGTGTGGCCGGGGCGGAAGTCCCAAGCCCTTCCTCGACCGGCGGCGTGCCGCTGCGTAGCGATCTGGTGGCGATCGCCGCCTCTTGCATTAATAGCGATGGTGGCGCAGAGGCTACAGCGGCAGCAGAGGCTACAACGTCTCGTTCGTCCTGATCAACGACGCCTTCTTCACTACTGGGCTGGCCCTCCATGCGTGCCAACCGTTGGTCATGGTGGTGAAGACGACTCCCGATTGCTGCAAGCTGACCGGCGTGAGTGTCAAGTCGATCCAAAACTTTGGGCAGCAGCTTGAGTTGGTAGTCGGTGTTCTCCATGAACTTCATCATCTCCTTGAAGTTGTCGAAACCCCCGCCGTTATCCATAGAGGAAGGAACAGCGGTTGACTCTAATACCAAGATGTCAAGGGATGAGCACTAGGAGCGGAGGCAGAAGGGAAGAATCAACTCAGGAGGATGGGGATTGCGTCGGGACGTCGTGGTGGACAGCGCGGATGAGCAGTCGCGATGAACAGTATGTGATGAATAGTCATGATGAACAGTATTGTGATGAATAGTGCACGAACAGGGTATGGACATTAGGGAGCAATGGGTTTTGGCGCAAGGGAGATTGGGGAATAACCTAATCCTTTGCTGATTTTCATTGATGCATATGCTGCGTATATGAAGGGATACAAACTGACTTGGAAGGTATTATCCTTCCTAATGCAATAAAGACTAACTTGGAAGGTATTGTCTTTTCTAATGCAAACTTCCATGATAAGATTTTCTTATAGTAAACCTGTCTAATTGCAACTTCCTAATTTGAGAATTCCTAAAGTGCCACTAGAGCCGGCTGCACATTCTCCTAAACTGCCGCACATGACACTAAACATTGAATTCGACTCTAACACGACATTAAATCCGACTCTAACACAACTCCTTATTAGATCCTAATACTAACTCCCTAACACCCTCCTCAAGATGGACCGAAGATATCAATCATACCCATCTTGTTGCATATTGTAGCACCCTCGTTAGGACCTAACCCTTTAGTAAATCAGTCTTCACGAAACTTGACATACTTCAATTTCAGCATCCTACCATCGAGCTTTTCTTTGATGAAGAACCTATGAATCTCAACGTGCTAGGTACGATCATGTTGTACTGGATTTTTAGTAATGTTGATTGCAGATTTATTGTCGCAATTCAACACCAAGAGATTATTCCTCCATATTCGAAACTCAGACAATAAGCCCTTCATCTATATCATTTCACTCACACTCTGCCTCTGCAGTAGATTGAGCTACAACCTGTTGCTTCTTGCTCCTTCATGACACAAGGTTACCTTCCACAAAGATGCAGTATCCAGAGGTACACCTCCTGTCATCCACACTACTCACCCAATCATCATCACAATACTTTTCCGCATTCAGGTGTTGATTCTTCCTAAACCAAATGCCTTTCCCAGGGCTACTCTTCAAATACCGTTGGATTCGTTAGACAACATCCACGTATCATGTTCTGGGATCATGCATATATTGATTAACCACACTCACTGCATATGAAATATCAGGTCTTATATGACACAAATAGATGAGACGCCTAGCAGACCTTTGATAAACTTCCTTATCAACTGGATCTGGACTCGGCACATGGCTTATAATTCCTATCAATAGGTGAAGCAATAGGGTGACACCCAAGCATACCTGTTTCTGCCGGCAGATTAAGAACATATTTCCCCCAGGAGAGAACTATACCATTTGAAGAACGAGTAATCTTAATCCTAAGAAAGTATCAAAGAGTTCGAAGATCTTTCACATCAAATGCCTCTCCCAGTCTTTTCTTCAAGGACTTGATTTCCTCAGTATTATCCCCTGTTATCACAATATCATCAAGATAGAATGCCAATATGGTGATATGTGATCTTCTATGCTTAGAAAACATAGTATGATTTTCATTGCACTGATAATAGCCCATACTACAGACTAGACGCATGAATATATCAAACCACGACCTTGGAGATAGCTTCAGACCGTATAAAGACTTCTTAAGCGTACACACCTTTCCATCAGTTTGCTTGTTCTCGAAGCCCTGGAGGAATCTCCATGTATACCTCTTGTAAATCTTCATGTAGGAAAGCATTCTTCACATTCAATTGATGTAGAGGTCATTCGAAGTTGTACAGGAGATCAACGTGTTTACTGTGCTCATCTTCTCTACTGGTGCAAAGGTCTCATCATAGTCTATCCCATATGTTTGACTATAACCTTTTGCAACCAACCGCGCCTTCTCTCTCTCTATCTTGCCTTGAGGAGTTTACTTAATCATAAACCCATTTGCATCTTGCTACCCTTTTTCCTGCTGGAAGAGGATCCCATGTTTTGTTCTTTTGAAGTGCACTAAGCTCCGGCATTAGCTTTAGTTTTCCTACATTGTGTAAGTGGTAACTCTAGATAAAAGTGATTAGAAGGAACATTACCACTCGCCCTAATAGGAGGCAAGTTACTTGACACTGTTATGGAGAAAGGCGCAGCAGTCGCGTGGACAACACCGTGGGTACTGTAGCGCCTCATGAACAGTACTCGTCAGTACTGTATCGTGTTATTTTTCCATAATTTTTCTATACATGCTGATTGATTTTATACATGCTGATTGGTTTTCTAGAATAGAGAGTAGTTGGTTGGGTAGATTATTTTGGGATTCCTTATCTATCTAGTTATTGTTAGTAATAGGATCTTATTTATTAGGAAGATTATTTTTAATAGTTTGAAAGATTAGATTGGATTGATAGGTTTCTTTATAAATTATTTTTTAGACGTCAAGTCGGATTGTCCATATAAAAGGGATAACATGTATCCATTATCAATCAATCCATGATAAATCAAGAGTTTAACTAAGCATCAGAGCCTAGCTACCTCGACAGGATAGTGCTCTACTGGCGGTTAGATAAGGGCGATGAAGGATCGCGGGAAGGCTACGATAGCACAAAACAAAAAAAATTTCGCGCAACCAAGGAACCTCCGCTAGTAATAGATCACGAGATTACCACTAGACGTGCAGACTCGTAGTGGAAGTAGAGTCGATGTAGTGAGATAATGCGATCGTAGATGTCCTCGCCGCACGTCTTCTCCTCTAAGTAGATGTCCTCACCGCGCGTCTGCTCCTCCGAGTAGTCGTAGTGAGTTGTGGATCGTCCTAGTGCTGAAGCTTCGCAACACCTCCAAGGTATCCACACGTATGGGGCAGGGACACAACGCGCTGGAGTGCTAGCACCAGCAGCGGGGTTGAGGAAGGCATGGCTATTAGGGTTTCGGGAAGTTCTTCAAAAGATCGTGCTCATCACCCTTGCCACCGCCCCTCTATTTATAGGCATCCATGATGGGTCTCGAACTTGAGCCCATTACGAACTCGAGGCCTACAATAATTCGGATCACCATCCGAATCAAATCCCAGCTCTTTAAGTGTGCGACCCTATAGGTTCATGTGTAATCGGTTGTGACTTGGAAACTCTTTTCCGACCACTAGTCGTCAGCGGTACCTAGCAGCACATAGCGATTCCCAAACACACATAGAATATATCGGATGAACCTTAATGCAATATGATCTACGACCAGGTCCATATCACTAACGACCAGCTCGTATCTCTATACGACCAGTTCATATTTGGTCTCGACCAATTCGTAACTCCTTACAACCAGGTTTCGGCCATTTAGTGAGCATGTTCGACCAGCCTACGACCAGCTCGTATCTCCATACGACTAGTCCGTATCTAATCGAACTGAAAGACCTTATCGTGTATAACTAACTCCCTTTGCCTCACGATGTCTGGATGAACTCCAGGTGAGATTTTGTGTCATCCATGGACTGTTCAATACTTTCTCGATCAAGTGTCGAATAACTTCATGTGGTCGACACTTCGACCACTAGTGGCATGTCCATGCACTTTCTTTATCTGACCACAACGAGGGGCTCAAAGACATCTCTCCTGTTATGTTAGGAGGGGCAACTCCCATATCCGACCAGTCACATCCCTCTGTATATTTCATAGCATACCCGAATGCTACCTTTATAACTACCCAGTTACGAGTAGCGTTTGGCAACCCCTAAGAGTGATACTACATATGTAGGAAACCATGCTGATCTCAGGTCTAAGGATTATACATCATCATTGCTTTGGATCAACTAATGATACATAGAATCATAACAATCTCAACAGTGTCTTAAGGTGGGTCTTTTCTAACAACGTGTTCTCTAACATGTGTCCATATTATTGGTTTGATATCTCCATATCCATGACTTATGAAATATAGTCATCAACCAATACATATGCTAGTCTATTCATATGTGTTCTCATATGTTTCCGACCAGGGAACGTTTAAGAATAATCTTCACAGAAATAGAGTTTCACAATCAAGTCACATACTTGATAATAAATGTTATTGATATTATTCTATGAACAAGATAACATATTATCCAATGTTATGAACATATTGAGATATAATCATCTTTATGATTGCCTCTAGAACATATTTCCAACAGGCGAGTGCCCTATCCACGGTCCTCGGACCTATACCCCAACAGTTACCACAACATTTAGTATCAGAGTCACCTACCATCGCTTCCGGTGCCGAACTATCTCCTTTCGCCATGTTGAAAGCTGGTAACGAAAAGATAATGGCCTCAATTGACAACATGATGGCCATCCTCCAAGAAACATGGGCATTGATGGTCAAGTTGACGGAGCAGGAGGCGTCGCGTGCCATTGCAATGACGACGCTACCATCTCCTTCTTCAACGGTGCCACCAACGCCACCCTGGTAGGCATCGCTGCCCTTGGTTGCGCCCCTCATGCAGCACCACTGGAGGAAGGATGATGTTGTCTAGCAGCGATCTTTTCCACACGATCGGCCGATGTTGCGTCATAGGCAACATAGAGCACAGTGACTGAGGTGACAACGCCGCCGTCGCGTCCTTACTGCCATCGTCACGCTCCATGGCAGTAAGGGCATAACTGATCCCCCATGTCGGTTGCCCATGCCGCAGACGTCTTCCTCAACACCACGACATGCTAAGGCACTCCTTCCTTAGGTGCTATATGTAAGTGTCGCTGATTTGCTCTTAAGCGAACCGACGCCGGTACCGGATACTCTTGTCAACATGAGGCCACCAAGGACTTCAACCGTGGCCACCACTGCAGCTCGAGGACGAGCTACCTCACCGCGAGGGGTGTAATGTTATGGAGAAAGGCGCATCAGGTGTGTGAACAGCACTGTGGGTACTGTAGCGCTATGTGAACAGTACCTTCGGTACTGTGTTGCGTTATTTTTTGCATATGTGCTGATTGGTTTCCTAGAATAAAGAATAGTTGGTTGGATAGATTATTTTGGGATTCCTTATCTATCTAGTTATTAGTAGTTAGATCTTATTTATTAGGAAGGTTATTTCTAATAGTTGGAAAGATTAGATTGAATTGATAGGTTTTCTTGTAGATTATTTCTTAGGCGTCAAGTCGAATTGTCCCTATAAAAGGGATAGCATGTATCCATTATCAATCAAGCAATGAGAAATCAAGAGTTCAATTAAGCTTCAGAGCCTTGCTATCTCGATAGGGAAGAGCCCCGCTAGCGGTTAGATGAGGGCGAATGCCCTACCCTCGGTCTCCGGACCTGTACTGAGAGACCCGAGGAGGGATTTGTGATTGGATCAATTGGCAAGGCTGGTTGTTCAAGCTGTGCCTCTGCCAGCTCCGCTGGTAGCTCATGTGTTGACTACTTGTCCCTCTGCTTGGCCCCTGTTTCCCAAAGCGCCTTCGTTAATAATCCTTCAATTCTTTTGTGGCTGTCACATCTCTTACATATTATGTTAGGCTCGGGCATGGAATTGCCCCCACAATGACTTCTCATTAACTATCACTCTCCTTATTGTCCCCCTCTCGACCGTCACCTTGAGTGATAGTTGAGAACTCAAAAAACTGATCAAGAGTACCTTCACTCATGTAGTACGTCTCGAACTCCCGGAATGTCACATTCATACTCACGAACAACTTTCACTCAACTGGGTTCCAACATCTATAGCTCTTATGACGCGATGAATAGCCTATATATACACACATCAATGCCTGCAGTCCAGCTTGCCAACCGCTAGTCGATGATCTCGTACAAAGCACATACAACCAAATACCATAGGATGCACCTTGAACTTCCGCTGAACCAAAAGAAGTTCAGTGAAGACTTCATCTCAAGTATTCGAGACGGTATGCGATTGATGAGGTATGCTGCCATCATCATTGCTTCGCTCCACAATCCCTTTGGCATATTCATCTGAAACATGAGTGAATGTGCTATCTTCAACAAATGTCTATTCTTCCTTTCAGCCATTCCATTCTGAGGCGTGGTTCCTAGACAAGTAGTTTGATGAAGTATCTCCTTCTTTGAGAGATACGCTGCAAACTCCTTGTTAACACTCAACTCTATCGTCAGTTCGAAGAATTAGAATCTTTACATCAAACTGAGTAGCAACCATCCTATGAAAGTCCTGAAAACACCGAAGAACCTTGCTCTTGTGCTTCATCATATTAATCCAAGTCATACGAGTATAGCAATCAATAAATATGACAAATTACTTAAAACCACTCGTAGAAGTAACTGTGCATGAACTCCAAACAACAGAATGTATTAATATAAAATGTTCATAACTATGAAAACCAATGATACTATATGTAAACCGTGTATGTTTTTCAAACTCACAAGCATCACATATAAGTTTACTCTTATCTATTTTATTGAACAAATCAGGGTATAACCGACTTGAACTTTGAAACGACGGATGTCCCAAGCGACGATGTTGTAACAAAACTTCCCCCTCAACTCCTCTTATAGCCACAACTAATGCTGCATTAACCTGATCAATATTCCACGACCCATTACGCCTTATTCCAGTCCCAATTCTCTTCCCAGTTCTCTTGGAACAAACATGAATCCTCATCAAATGTGCTAGTGCATTTGAATTGGTCAATAATAGAACTAACTGAAAGAAGGTTTACTGGAAAGGAGGGAACATGTAAAACGGAGGATAGATCAATAGATGGTGTGTACTCTACAGATCCCACACCCTGAATAAGCTGTGTGGTTCTATTAGCTGTTTGGACAGCTTTAGAATGAGTATATGGAGTGTGAGATGCCAATGTACTAAGTGAATCTGTGACATGCTTGGATGCCCCCTAAATCTATGATCCAATCAATGAGTGCTTATATGTGGATGCAAGTGCATGTGCCTGAGTACCTTAGCCTACGTGGGCCCAGTTGGCAAAGTTACCAAAGGTGATAGTTGTTGTAGTGAAATAATAAGTCTCCAATGTCTTTCCCTGTTACCACTTCTCCCACTACGTAGCCTATTCGTTTGTTAGAGTAATTGACGTGTTCTCCTCTGTCAGGGCCATATTAGCCTTAGGGACAACTCGGCCCCTTCCTTGACCCCCATCCTCACACTCAAATTTTGAGTCCAGTCCCTTCAGAAAGTGTGTAACTCGTCTATGTTACAGCCACATCCTGCCAACCTTAATATCACCAGCACATGTTAATTGCAGTGGGTCATAATGATCTAAATCTGCCCATAGCTGCTACAGTTCACTAGCATACTCCTGGACGGTCTTCTGCTGTTTCAAGGCCTCCACCGTTCCCTGGAGCTACACCATCATCACATTTCTTGCATCTAAGTACATATTGCTCAACGTCTTCCATATTGTCGGTGCACTCTGTATCATCTCCACCATCCGAGCGATGGATGGAGACATTGAAGTTAGCAACCAAACCATCACCACAGAGTTGGTGTTTCACACCCTCCAATCTATGCTTGCTTTGTCTGCAGGCTCAACACAAGTCTCATACAGGTAGTGCTCCATCCCCTTTGTCCTCAGAATTAGCTGAGCTCTTCTGTACCAACTCATATAATTCTTACTCCTTTCCCACTTTACATCATTTGGCATAAGCTCTAGCTTTAATTCAGATGACCTGACACCAACTCTCGAACCTATCTTACCATCGCAAAGAGGTCCTGTAACATGCTTCTTATATCACCTTGCGTGACCAGCGGGGAAGTAGTCTCAACAACTGCCTTCCTCTTTTCTTCTTTCGCCCTCATTGCGACTCCCTCCTTCCTCACAGCCTCAATCTGCTCAGGGGTCATCTTCTCAAACAACCGGAGTAATGCCAATCACTACCAAGATATGCCACGGATATCTCCCACGATCACGACAATCCTTCATGCATCAACGTTGTGTCGATTCTCGATGTTTGCCTTCACGGTTACCAAATCATGCATTATATTTTTTGAAAGAGAACCTTTATCTCTTTCTTCGGCCAACAAAACAGAGAACCACTCTCTCTTTGCGTTCTTTTCTTCTTCCTCGTTCGACAGAATCAAACAACTAGAGTCGAAGACTTCTTTCCTCCCCGCACCGACGGCTTCTCTTCTTCCTCCTTGGCGACGTTGCGCTTCTTCCCTTCTTCCTCCTTGGCGGCCACCCCTAGAGGAGGCGACGGCGAGGCTGACGCCCGCAAGGAACGGCGGTGGACCGGATCTCAGGTAATTTTAGGAACAAGGGTTTGGCTTTGATACTATGTAGTAATTAGGAGAATAATTGTGTTTACCGTTGGATCCGTGCACCTTTTATTCATAGTCTAAACATTGAATTCGAAACATAACATTAAGTCCGATTCTAACACGACTCCTTATTAGATCCTAATACTAACCAGCGAGAGCGAAAGAGGCAAACATGAGAGCGATGTTTACGCTCGAGACACCGTTCTAAGTGTGAGTACGAGGACAAGAGTATTTTGGGGAAGGGTACCCTGCTTTCGGTGAAAAAGCGGCATAAGCGGCGGATAGGTACTCGTCAGCAGAATCAGCATGAAAAATACAAATAATCGAATTAAACTGAGTGTGAACCATGGTGGCAAACATTTGGTAAATAGAGAGAATTTGACTACAATAGGACGCGAAGTAGATCTAAGTGTGACGAAAATAATCATCAATAACGGCGGCGGCAGTCCGAGGCAGGGGTGGCGGTGGTAGCTATGGCTCGAGGTAGGGGTGGCCGCTCGAGGTGGGTGCGATAAGCGGCGCTAGTCGAGGACAGGTGGCGGCAACGTAGAGAGGCGCCAAGAACTTGAGGCGAGAGGTGGCGGTCGCCGGGTGGGAGTTAGGCGGTCGATAGAGCGAGTTGAGGCGGGCGAGATCTAGAGATGACATTCTGGCCCGCTTGATCAGTGCGGCGTCGATCTGGGGCGGTGGTGCGGCGGTGAGTAGGATCAGCGTTGGGGTCGGGAAGGACATAGGAGTCGGTGGGAGAAAAAACAGAGGGGGTGTCGGGGGGTCTCTCTGGGGGCGGCGGTTAGGTGGCTAGGGTTAGGGTTTCAATGCGCTGATACCATGTTGGAATGAACTCTCTTTCCATTCGAATGGGCCAAAGGCCAATACAGCATGTACAAATGTAGGTGAATATAGAAAGAAGACCCTAAGCAATACACATATATAACACATACGAGTACTATTTAAAGACCTGTTGAAGAGTTTGATTACATATGTACAGAATAGACTCGAGTAATATGCACAATCCAACTTCCGATGCAGCAATAGTTCTACTTAAGAAACCATGTGCAACTTCTGTCCGTAATTTGAGCTGACAAACATCTCTTGCAGGTGCAAAGGCAGCTGCAGCTGCGAATTGAGGCACAGGGCAAGTATCTCCAGAAGATCATCGAAGAGCAGCAGCGCGTCACCGGTGCAGGTGCTTCGAGGGCCACATCAAGTGAACAAGTGCCTGATTCTGAGAGAACTAACCCGTCAACTCCTGTACCAACATCTGAATCTCCAGATCAGGGTGTACCCCCTAGCAAGGACAATGGAAACCGAGTTGAGTCGACAAAGAGCCCTTCACACGATGATCCTCTCCCGCACGGTGAACCACTAACCCCTGACTCCAGTTGCCGGCCTGGTTCTCCAACTCTCAGTCCGAAGCATGAGCGCGCCGTCAAGCGGCAGAGGGGCAGTGGCACCGGCCATGACACAGCATTTGAGGATGGCGACTTTGTCCTTCCACAACACATCTTTGAGTCGAGCACAGGCTCAGAGTTCCAGCAATGTTCGATGCCTTATTCAGGCCATTAGCCTTTGTTGCTCTGATCAGGATATATGATTTGGCATCATCTGTAGCTGTTGGTAGATTTTCGCCTTCTCAACAGGAATACCGTTGTTAGACAGGAGTTTTGGTGTCAGGACTCTTAAGAGATTGATTACATGACATCCATGGTAGATGTATCTCTCTGGCATCGTTGTTAGATGTTACCATGTGGGTTAATGTGACTGATATCTAAATTAAGATTATTTTAGAATGGCTTATGTTATGCTTCATGCCTGTTTTTTGTTCTTGCCATGGCCCTGTGCTCCTGTGGTGGTGCAGTCGGTTTGGATCCAATACAGTGATGACTGATGAGTGAGTGAAGTACTTAAAGTCCAAACCTTTTGGCTTTATAAGATCCAACTTTTGTTTTGTTGACCGTAGTCGTCTGGAGTATTGGTAGGTTCAAGCACAATCTTTTGCAAGTTTTTTTTTGGGTATATTCTGTTTCTATTCTAAAAAAAACAAGTAATTAAATCGTGCTCATGAATTCAACTTCACTGGAAAAGCATGAGTATTTTTGTCAATCTTTCACTGTTGGGTACATCAGCGCTTCCTATTTGTCCACCAATGTGATTTATCAAGCGCAGATGGCACAATGGAAATATGAATGATGCACACCAAAAGCAGTTAGCAGTCTTCCATAAGTATGATGCCCTACTTGTGCAACTGCTATAGGCAGCTAACAAAAGGAAAGAGTGCTGGTGAGTTAGTATTAAAGTCTAATAAAGAGTTAGAGTTGGGTTGGAACTTTTCACACTATAAATAAAGGGTACGGGCCTTGTGAGACAACCCACTATTATTCTTTTAATTTCTACATAATATCAGAGCTAATTCATCCAAAACCCTAACCCCTCACCTTAGATCCAATTCGCCGCGGCCTAATTCAGCCAAAACCCTAACCCCTCACCCTAGATCCAATTCGCCGCGGCCCGTAGTTGTCTTCATGCCCTCGCCGCCATCTCCAAGGTTGCCCTCACTAGCTGTTGCTATTGTCCAATCCCCGCTACCACAACGCGGGGCCGCCACTACCGTCACCGTGCCTCCTAACTTTAGCGCTGTCACTGACTCACTGTCCCCTTCCTCGACGACGCCATCGCCTTGGATCGGGCATGCGTGGTGCTGATTGGGTTGCTTGGTTGCCTCATCGTGCAAGCCGTAGAGGATTTGTCGAGCAGAGGACGAAGAAGGGGAGAGAAGAAGGGGTTCACTGCCGTTGCTTTTGTTGAAGTGGTATATGATGTTTTGCTGTTTGTTTTTAGAGGAGGAATGTACAGATTGGGTGATGCTGATTTGTGTGGTTAGTGTGATGACCGAGGGTGCCTATTTCTTCATAAGTGACGAGCTGTTGTGATCGCATAGTACTAAGGACCTGCTCAAACGCTTCGACATGGGTGACTGCAAGTCGATCGCCACTCCCATGAGACTTCGACTGTTTTGGATCCAGATAAGGAAGGTGAAGCCGTGGATCAACGCGAGTACCACAGCATGATCGGCTCCCTCCTGTCCCTAACGGCCTCAAGACCAGACATCCACTTCACGGTCTGCCTCTGTGCGAGGTTTTAGGCGTCTCCGAGAGCTTCCCATCGCCAAGCCGTTAAGCGCATATTTAGGTATTTACACTCTACCCTCTTGTATGGCATTTGGTATTCCTGTTCTTTGTCTTTGTCCATTCTGGTTTTTTCTGATTCTGATTTTGCGGGCTGTCGGCTAGATAGGAAGAGTACCTCAGGCACTTGTCACTTCCTAGGCACTTCTCTTGTCTCTTGGTTTTCTAGGAAGCAGTCATCTGTTGCACAATCCACTGCTGAAGCTGAATATGTAGCTGCTGCTAGTTGCTGTAGTCAGATTTTATGAATGATAACCACTCTTAAGGACTATGGGTTAAATTTTGCTAGTGTTCATCTTTTTCGTAATAATACTTCTGCCATTAATATTGCTAAGAACCCTGTGCAACACTCTAGGACCAAGCACATAGACATTCGCTATCACTTTCTTAGAGACCATGTCGAAAAGGGTGATATTGTGTTGCACTTCGTGGAGTCCGAGGCTCAACTGGCTGATTTCCTCACCAAGCCTTTAGACCCAACAAGGTTTGCCACCTTGAGGAACGAGTTAGGGGTAATTTATCCCTATGGGTTGGTTTGAGGGGGAGTTCGATTTTGTTTCTGATCTTTCCTTGTTCTTTTCTGAACTTGTTGATCTTTTTGAACTTTTTAGGTTTTTTTAGTTTTCTTGCATCTCATTGTATCATATTGCATTCATATAAAAAGTACAAAAAGATGCATTGTAATATAAGATTTTCTGCTTATCTTTTAAAATTGATGAAGCTTTGCCTATTACCATTTGGAGCTTTAGTATTTCAATTCTTGCTCAATGCCATGTCTAGTTCTTTGACTTGCTAGATTTATCATGCTTACACATATGTAGCTAAGTCTTTGCTGTATGAGCTAGAACTCTAAAACAACTCGAACTAAAAATTGTAATTTGTGGATGTTTTAGCTAGTTGCGCAATTAGTGCTCCTTTTGTGACATTAGCCCTGTCAGAATTGCTTTGTTAGCTCTTGAATCTAAAATTGACCATTACTTGAGCTTCTTGTGTTCTTGAGAATCTAAAACTGCTGTTGTGAAATATGAAAAATCAAATTTCAAGATTGTATTATGCTTAAATTGTGCCAAACTACTCTTACGAGACTGCATGTCAAAGACATGAACTTGGAGATAGTTTGATGATCCAGACGATCTCATGGGGACTACGTGTCAGAACTGACATGAACATCAAGATTTATCGCCCTGGTAGAAGCTTAGGAAGAGTTTGTGGATGGCTCGTAGTCCAGGATCTTCTTCACTAAGATATACCTTTAATCAACTTCTGCTCGAAGCTTAGGATGAGTTTGTGGATGGCTCCTAGTCCAGGATCTTGTCACTAAGTTAGACCATTAGTCAACTTCCATATTCAGTGCAAAATGAGAAACTGTTGAAAAATGGGTGTTTGAGAAATTTGAGCGAAATGATTCAATTCAGGACCTGATTGTCTCTTAACGTGGTCATTGCTAGCTTTTTGATCTCACTTTGAAATTTTGACATGACCAGTATCATTTTAGGATCCCTGTTGATGAACTTACTAAATTTGAAGCTTTGCTTAAATTGATCAAATTTATTGCTTTTTATTGAGCCTTCGAGCTTAGCTTTGATATATATGTCTTATCATGATCTTGCTAGCGCTGTTAGGCTTGATATGTTGTTTGCGCAATATTAGAAATGCTAGCTTGATCTTTTGGGTAATCTCCAAAGATTCTTGTAATGAAAAATTAAAAAATACAAAAATGAAGCCACTCCATTGCACTTCATGCATACTCCTTATGCTTTTTCTCCATTCAGCATTTGTTATCTCTGGACGAGAGGAAGACGTGATTCCTTGATGACTCCATTGTCAAAGAGGGAGAAGATATCTCAATGTTGTATAAAGGGAAGAAGATATAAAAATATTAAAAAGGGGGAGAAAATTAGAGAATTTGATTTTTTTTTTTGAAGTATGAGGATCATAGTGAGGGGGAGCATTTGAATTACATTCTTATTGCCTTTTATGAACTTGAATTGCATTTCTTAATCCTCACAATGATCAAAGGTCAATTGAACAATTGTTCTTTCATATGGACCTTAAGTGAGATTTTTGACTCTTTTCTGGAATTTAAAGTTTTTACATTTTCTTTTGCCTTATCTCACTTACCTATGCTATTCTGATGCCAGCTTAGTCATTTCCATTGCTTTCTCTTGCTTATGGACCAAGTTGTGCCTTTATGCGAAAATGAAAGTATTTTACCTTCAAACCTCCAAATTATATTTTCTGGATTATTGCCAATGTGTTCATCAAGGGGGAGATTGTGGATATCATATGGATATACTCCTGATCTTAGGATGATGTGACAATTGGCAATGGCGTTAAAGGTCTGTCGTTTTGTGGATATCATGGGGATATACTCCAGATCTTAGGATAAAGTGACAATTGGCAATGACGTTTATGGTTTGTCGTTTCACGTGTTTTCGGCAAAGTTCATCTTTGTCGAGGCCATAACCGATCGGCCGGCCAGTATGATGGCCGGCCCTAGCGGCGGTCGGACCGGCAATGTTAGAAAGTGTTGGATTGAGCTGGGCCAAAAATAGAGGTAGCAGGCAACAGAGGAGATTCTATTGCACTTGGTCTCATAATTTATGGAGTCTCTAGTCAAAAGTTCTATTGGTTTGAAAATTCCAGTAGGTTTCGGTTTTCCAGAGAGGAAAAATGGCTAAGTCCCAGCTGGCGGTCTGATCGGCCCATAGGTGGTGGTCGGGCCGTACTGAAAGCGATCGACCGGTTTTCACTTTGATCGTCGGTCTTGAGGCGACGATATTCGGTTGTTAGGTCAAAGTCGTGAGTTTCAGGGCATATATGTTGCATGATGCATGTTTTGACTAACATGGGTCAAGTTGTAAAGAACTTGTTTCCAAATTTGGTTTACTTGTCTATTTTTTTGTGCAGGTTGCTTGGTGGTCAACGACGAGGATGATCGGGACTAGGCTTGGAGAGCGAGGTCGAGCGATCGGCGATGCGGGTGAGTCAATGTAGTCAAGCGTGGTGCAAGATGGACAAGGGGGACCTATTGGCTAATCCGAGGCGCAAGATGGCGCAAGGTGTAGCTAGTTAGGTCAAGGGGAGTTAAAGACGGTGCATTAAAATGCGTGCGTAAGTGTCCCGTTTGTTTTGGGCCTTAACGAGAGCCCAATTGAGTCAAACTTCTAGAAGGTCTAAGTCTCCACTATAAATAGGAGAGGGAGGTGGCTGCACCTCCGCTTCGTCTCTTTTGCTAATTTTGTAAACCCTAATTTTCTTAGGGAGAGATTTTGTGGAGGTTAGGGTTCTTGATAGTTTGATGTGATTTTTGTGCTCTTGGATTGAGCATTGTCCTCCATTGATGGAGAGGCTGTAAGGTCATATCATATCAATCAATCAAAGGAAAGTTTGATCAATATTTTGTCTAATTGCGTTCTTTCTCTATATTTGATGATTTTGAGTCTTTCTTTGAGCCGCGAGTTTTTGATTAAATTCTTCACGTGATCTAGCTTGCTGTGATGTGTGGGAACCCATCTAGGATCATCTTGATCATCATTCACCCACGAGCAAGATCATGGATCAAGTTTTTGGTTTGATTCGGTTTTGAACCCTTCTTCGATCAAACGGAAAAGGATCTTTATTCTTCCAAGAATTATCACAATCTTCGATTGGAATAGCTTCCTGATATCATAGAGAATGTGTGCTTCAAGTTTCATCAAGTTTGGAGTTGTAGATCAAAAGTTTCATCTATTTGCAACTTCGTCATCGGGTTGTTTGATGCATTCGAGGCGGTGGTCGACCGCCCGACATCACCGGTCAGATCGATAGGCAATCGGTCCGACCGCCCTTGAGCCAGCAGTCCGACCGGCAGTGTACTGAGATTTGTTATCTTGTGTTTGGTCTTGTGTCGTATTTCTTAGGGGTTTTTATTGGATTCAATATTAGTCTTCCGCTGTACTGCTATACTGATCTTCATAGCTTCCATAGCTACTGGAGTGAAATTTGTGTTTAATCCATTATTTGTGAAAAAGTGAGTGTGGTTCTATTCACCCCCCTCTAGTCGCCTTTTCGGTCCAACAAGTGGTATCGGAGTCCGGTTAGTTCAATCTTGATCTTAACCTGTCACTGAACTTGGCGATGGATAGATATTCCACAAAGCCGCATATCTTCGATGGGCACGACTATGCCTATTGGAAGAATAGCATGCGAGTCTTCCTTGAGAACGAAGGACATGCTATATGGGAGGTTGTTTGAGTCCCGTTCGTTGTGCCCGAAGTTGCTACGCCGGCTTCAGAAGCCCTTTTGGCTAACAACAATAAGGCTAAAAATCTCTTATATGGTGGGCTTGGGAGACAGGAGTATGATCGGATTTACAATCTTGAGACTGCGCACGAAATTTGGAACACTCTCGAAACTTATCATGAAGGTTCGTCCCAAGTCAAGAAAGTACGCCAAATAGTCTATAAGCGTGAATATAACAAATTCGAGATGCGTCCTGGAGAGAGCATCGATGACATTTTCAGTCACTTTAATAAAGTGATTAATTAGATGAAAGCTGTTGGTATTAAATATTCTCAGTCTGAAAATGCCACCCACCTCTTGGCTGCAATCAACACCAAGGAGTGGGAGATAAAGACCACAGCCATTGAGGAGAATGTCAATCTTTCTTATCTAACTTTGGAGCTACTCTATAGCAAGGTTAAGACTCATGAGATCAAGAGGATTGATCATCCCAAAAAGGAAAATATGGCTTTGGTAGCAGACCCACTCAAGAGAGCTTCTGATGGGTCTTTTGAGTCTTCTTCTGGATTTTCACTTGCTGGTTTATCTGCAATTCATGAAGAAGAGTTTGAGAGTCTTCCTGAGGTTAAGTTGGCCCTCATAGTCAAAAAGGTCACACGGGCCTACAACAATATAAGAAACAGAAATCGAGGAGGTCACGTGACTTGCTATGAGTGTAGTGAGCTTAATCATATCCGGGCAAATTGCCCCAAGCTGAAAGGTAAGAGCAACCGCAAGGAGGGAAAGCTAGCTTGGAAGAAGCCTCAATGGAGCAAATCAAGGTTTCATACTGCCAAACTGACAAAGGCCGCTCACCGGGTGTTTGCCGCTTTTGAGGATCAATCCTTAAGCGATGTTGACTCCGGGAGTGAGGAGGACAAGGAGGAGGAGATCCCTCAAAAAAAAAAGAAAGGGAAGGCCAAGGATTTCATCGGCTTGTGCTTCATGGCCGACTCTGTTGACGACGACAACGATGAGGTACCTCCTTCCTATGATGTTCTTTCTGATAGATGGGAATCTATGTTTGAGCAATTCATGAGTCTGGATAAGGCTTTAGAGTTTGTCATGGTAAAAAATAAGGACTTAGAGTCACAAGTAGATAATTTGACTTTAGAACTTGAAAATGCTAAGACTCTTGAATCTGATGAATGTTCATCTTGCCATGCTATGCATTTAGAATTTGCTAAACTGGAATCTGCTCATGATATTGCTTCGCAACAACTTGAAAATGCTAGGACTGAGCTTGTTAAGGTTAAATATGCTCCATGTGAAAAATACTTAGAGTCTAGTAAGTTAGTTGCTTTTGGTGTGGGTGACTCTAGCTTTTGCACTTTCTGCTTAGAACGCGAACATGAAGTCAAAGATATCTTAGAAGCTGTTAAAGCTAAATATGCCAAGCTTAAGGATAGTATTGAGTCTGCTACATGTGCTTCTTGTCCAGCTCTTAAACTTGAAACAACTTTATATAAGGAAAAATATGCTAGAGCCATTAAGGGTAAAACATGTGAATCATGTGTTAATCTCAAAGAAGAAAATGCATATCTTAAGGATACCTTAGAAAAATTCTCTAAAGGTAAGAAACAATTAAACATGATTCTGGACAAGTCTAAAACTCCTTATAAGAAGTAAGGTTTAGGATACAACTCTGTTCAAAATAATTATAACCCAAAAGTTACTCAAGTCTTGGAAAATGGGTTAATTGAATTCAAAACACAACCTGTAAAAACAATATTTAAATCTGCAGGTGTTGCCTAACCATCTGTTAAGTCAAAGGGCGCTTCTACAAGTGGTATCAAGTATCATTGCACCTATTGTAAAAGGGATGGGCATTTGATTGAGTTCTGTTGGCGTAGGTTGAAAAATGATAATAAATTTTTTGCTAGAATTTCATCCAACCAAACTAGAGCTTTTATAAGATATGGTAATATAGAAAAGAAGAAACCTGGTTTAGGATTTGTGTCACATGCTCATCATCTTACTCCTAGACAGGATAACTCTCATGTTAATTTAACAATTGCTTATAACAGAACTTCAAATAAAATCAAGGATATCACTTCTGTTTTGCATACTACTCACACACGTGTGTCTCAGTACTAGGTTCCTAAGTCTTGTTTAACTAACCCCAGTATCGAGACAGATTGTTCTTGTGGATATCATGGGGATATGCTCCAGATCTTAGGATGATGTGACAATTGGCAATGGCGTTAACGGTTTGTCGTTTCACGGGTTTTCGACAAAGTTTGGATCTGTTCGGGCATTACGATAGGGCGGTCCGACCGCCATAGCATGGCGGTCCGACCGGTCCCAAATCGGTCGGACCGGCCATGTGCGTGATCGGACCGTACCGTGACAAAATGGTCGAGAATAAATTTGGGCCAAAAATAGGTGTTGTAGACAAGTGAGGGGATCCTAATACACTTGGTCTCATAATTTTGGAGTTCCCAAGCAAAAGTTCTATTGGTTTAAAGTTTCCAGTGAGGTTTGGATTTTGGGGTTGAAAATTGGCTAAGTCCATCTGGCGATCTGGCCGCCTTGTGGTGGCAGTCGAGCCGGTCGGTTGGCGGTCGACCGACCGAGAGGCGGTCGACCGTTTCGACTTGTTCATCGGCCAACCGTGGCGATGATGTTTTGTTAGGTCAAAGTCATGGGTTTGATGCATATGTGTTGCATGATGCATGTTTTGACTAACGTGGGTCAAGTTGTGAAGAACTTGTTCCGGATTCGATTTGCTTGTTTATTGTTGTGCGGGTTGCTTGGTGATCAACGACGGTCAACGGCGAGGATGATCGGGACTAGGCTTGGAGAGCGAGGTCGAGCGATCGGCGATGCGGGTGAGGTCAATGAACTCAAGTGTGGTGCGAGAATAGACAAGGATGACCGAGCAGGCGATTCGGTCGGCCGGTTGGATCAAGCGGCGGGGGGTCGGTGCAAGTGCCATGGTGGTTACGGTGGGGCCGGATGGGAGAGACTTGCCGACATGTTGAGGCCGTTGATCAACCTACACGTGGCGAAGCATGGGAGGTGCTTCACAAAGATGGGACTCGGTCTTTGCAAAAGATCGAGAAGGGTATTTTGGTAATTATACCAAATACCGCCTTGGTGACTTTGACGACTCATGGCGCAAGATGGCGTGGAGAAGCGGAGTAGGTCAAGAGGAGATGAAGACGGCGCCGAGATGCGTGCGTGTGTGACCCGTTTGTTTTGGGCCTTAACGGAGCCCATTAGGGTTACTCTTCTAGAAGGTTTAAGTCTCCACTATAAATAGAGGAGGAGGTGGTTGCACCCCTCAGCCCTTTTCATGCTTGAAACCCTAGTTTTGGTTTAAGTGCTTAGGGAAGGTTTAGTGGAGATTAGGGTTCTAGAGAGAGAGATGTTTTGATCTTGTGTCCATGCGTATCCGTATGAGTGGTATGTCGATACATTATCAAATCAATCCAAAGAAGAGTTCTCTTCAAGATGAGTTCATTTGCCCTTCTTCTCTCTATTTGGTGATTTTGAGTCTTTCTTTGATTCGCATGTTTTTGATTGATTTCTTTGCATGATCTAGCTTCTTTGTGACATGTGGGAACACATCTAAGATCATCTTGATCATCAATCACCCACGAGCAAGTTTTTCGATATAGTTTTCGTTTTGACTCGGTTTCAAACCTTCCACCTCTCAAACTGAAAAAGGTCTGAACTTTTCCAAAGATCTTCACGATCTTCGATTGGAATAGGTTCCTGACATCCTAGAGAAGGTGTGTACCAAGTTTCATCAAGTTTGGAGATGTAGATCAAAGTTACATCTATTTGCAACCGTTTTGGTGATTTCCTTTGTTCATCAGTGGAGGTCGACCGCCCTAGCTAGAGGTCGGACCGCCCCTTGGAAGGTCGAACCCCCAGTAGAGGTCAGACCGCCCTACACTTAGGAAATTCGATTTCGGTTGTTTTTGGTTGTTTTGCTTCGGGGTTTTGATTGGATTCAATTCTAGTCTTCCGCTGTACTGGTATATCGATCTTCATAGCTTCTATAGCTATTGGAGTGAAATTTGTGTTGAATCTAATCGTGGTTGAAAAAGTGAGCGTGCTCCTATTCACCCCCCCCTCTAGTCGCCTTTTCGGTCCAACAGTTCTTCTATGCCTTGATTTTCCAGGATTACCGTGGAAAGAGGAAGGACACGTGGTTCGTCGACTCCGGCTGTCCACATCACATGACCGGAGACTCAAGATGGTTCACCTCCTTCACGCGATCGACTTTTGGAGATAATAGTCTTAAGCAAGCCCCTAGAGCTTGGTATGATAGACTTAAGACCTTTTTGCTTTAGAATGATTTTGAGATGGGTAAGGTAGACAAGTCTTTGTTCATTCTTAGGCGTGGTAATGACTTCCTGCTTGCTCAAATTTAGGTTGATGAAATTATCTTTGGTGGTTCTTCTCATGCTCTTGTTTCCAGCTTTTCTGAGACTATGTCCAGGGAATTTGAGATGAGTATGATGGGAGAGCTCAATTAGTTTTTGGGGATTCAAATCAAGCAATGCAAGGAAGGGATTTTCATCCGTCAGACGAAGTACACCAAGGACTTGCTCAAACGTTTCGATATGGGTGACTGCAAGCCAATCTCCACTCCCATGGCAACTTCGACTGTTTTGGATCCAGGTGAGGAAGGAGAAGCCGTGGATCAACGCGAATACCGCAGCATGATCAGTTCCCTTCTGTACCCGACGGCCTCAAGACCGGACATCCACTTCATGGTCTGCCTTTGTGCGAGGTTTCAGGCGTCTCCGAGAACTTCCCATCGCCAAGCCGTTAAGCGCATATTTAGGTATTTACACTCTACCCTTTTGTATGGCATTTGGTATTCCTGTTCGCCATCCTTGTCCATTCGGGGGTTTTCAGATTCTGATTTTGCGGGCTGTCGGCTTGATAGGAAGAGTACCTCAGGCACTTGTCACTTCCTAGGCACATCTCTTGTATCTTGGTCTTCTAGGAAGCAGTCTTCTGTTGCACAATCCACTGCTGAAGCTGAATATGTAGCTACTGCTAGTTGCTGTAGTCAGATTTTATGGATGGCAACCACTCTTAAGGTGTGTTTCAAGTTTCATCAAGTTTGGAGTTGTAGATCAAAAGTTTCATCTATTTGCAACCGTCATCAGGTTTGTTTGATCTGCTTACGGAGGCGGTGGTCGGGCCGGTCAACATCACCGGTCGAGCCGGCCGTAGGCAATCGGTCCGACCACCCTTGAGCCGTGGTCCGGCCGTGATGCTGCTGAGATGTGTTATCTTGTGTTTGATCTTGTGTAGTTTTGCTTAGGGGTTTTTTATTGGATTCAATATTAGTCTTCTGTTGTACTGATATACTGATATTCATAGCTTCCATAGATACTGGAGTGAAATTTGTGTTGAATTCATTATTTGTGAAAAAGTGAGCGTGCTCCTATTCACCCCTGCTCTAGTCGCCTTTTCGGTCCAACACGTTTCACGTGTTTTGACAAGAACAAGTCTTTGTCGAGGCCAATGGCGGTCTGGCCCGGCGAGCCGGTGGTCGACCGCCCTAAGCGCGATCCGACCGCCGATGGCGATTCGGCCAAGCCATAATGGCGGTCGGATCGGCCAAATACAAAATGTGGTTTTTAGGGCTGGGCCAAAAATAGAGGTTGTAGGCAAGATAGAGGATTCTATTGCACTTGATCTCATAATTTTTGGAGTATCCAGTCAAAAGTTCTATTGGTTTGAAAATTGCAGTTGGTTTCAGTTTTCCAGAGAGAAAATTCAGCTAAGTCGGTGGCGGTCGAGGCGGCCAATAGGTGGCGGTCGGGCCGACCCGTGGTGGCGGTCGAGCCGCCATGGTGGTGGTCTGACCGGTTTTCACTTGGATCGTCGTCCTTCGTGGCGGCGATGTTTGGTTGTTAGGTCAAAGTCATGAGTTTCAGTGCATATGTATTGCATGGTGCATGTTTTGACTAACATGAGTCAAGTTGTGAAGAACTTGTTCCCGGATTCGGTTTGCTTGTCTATTGTTGTGCAGGTTGCTTGGTGGTCAACGACGAGGATGATCGGGACTAGGATTGGAGAGCTGAGGTCCAGAACGATCGACAATGCCGGGTGAGGTCAATGAACTCAAGCGTGGTGCAAGATGGACAAGGGTGACCTATTGGCCAACCCGCGCCGCAAGATGGCGCAAGGTGAAGCTGATTAGGTCAAGAGGCGATAAAGACGTCGCGTTAAAATGTGTGCGTGTGTGACCCATTTGTTTTGGGCCTTAATGGGAGCCCAATTGAGTGAAACTTCTAAAAGGTCTAAGCCTCCACTATAAATAAAGGAGGGAGGTGGCTGCACCCCCTCTTCGTCTCTTTTATTATTTTGAAACCCTAATTTGCTTAGGGAGAGGTTTCGTGGAGGCTAGAGTTCTAGAGAGTTTTGATTTGATTTTCGTGCTCATAGATTGAGCTTTGTCCTCCATTGATGGAGTGGCTGTAAACCAAAATCATATCAAATCAATCCAAGGAAAGTTTGATGAAAGTTTTGTCTCTTTGCTTTCCTTCTCTCTATTTGATGATTTTGAGTTTTTCTTTGATCTGTGAGTTTTTGCTTGATTTCTTCACGTGATCTAGCTTGCTGTGACATGTGGGAACATATCTAGGATCATCTTGATCATTAATCACCCACGTGCAAGATTTTGGATCTAGTTTCCGTTTTGACTCGGTTTTGGACCTTCCTCCTCTCAAACGGAAAAGGACCATAATTCTTCCAAGAATTTTCACAATCTTCGATTCGAATAGGTTTCTGACATCATAGAGAAGGTGTGGTCCAAGTTTCATTGAGTTTGGAGTTGTAGATGAAAAGTTACATCTATTTGCAACTTCGCTCTTGAGGCCATTTGATCATTCTTGGTAGGTGGTCGGTCGACCGCCCGGTGTCGCGATCGGACGCCATTGACCAATGATCGATCCCAAACATGGAGTTTTGTTTTAGCTTGTGTTGATTTTCGTTGTTTTGCTTCGGGTGTTAAATTGGATTCAATACTAGTCTTCCGCTGTACTTAATATATTGATCTTCATAGCTTCCATAGCTATTGGAGTAAAATCTTATTGAATCTATTATTTATGAAAAAGTGAGCGTACTCCTATTCACCCCCCTCTAGTCGCCTTTTCGGTCCAACGGATAAAAATTGTTATGTGTCTCCCACAATTGATAAGCTAATCCCGTCAATTTATATATTGCGTTTTCTAGACCCGCAATGGCTAAGCATTCAACACACAACCTCACATCATCACCAGCATCTATATTAAGCATAATTATAAAGTAATAATCATGGATAAACAACAAGTGTAGGACATAGCTAACTACTCACAACATAATGATATACCGAAAATAGCATGCAAGCAATATCATTGCATTTCAAATACTAATGTATTAAACCTGAGATCAATATGATACAAAAAGAAAGTTCAAATGATGCTTGCCTTGCTGGGAGTTCACTTGCTCACTCTCGGTTACGTAGTCGTTCATTTGCGATAACTCGGACTCTATAGAAATAGCGACATCGAATGAACACCGAGAAAATCCAAAAAAATCAAACTTCTAAAAAATGAATGAAAATTTTACAGTAGATATATTATGATTTTATATTAATTTAGGTGAAATAATTATTCTATTTATATTTCGTATGTAAAACTTATAGCAGTTTGAAAATCAGTTTTTGGAAAAATACTGAAAAATGGGCTTTGGTTACTATTCATCTAAAATCCAATTTTTAGCACAAATTTGTAGAATAGTGGTGAATAAAATGATTATATATCTAAATAGACAATAAAATTATAAGACCAAAATAACTTGGTTCAACTCATTTGGAGTTCATATGAATTAGTTATGAATTTGTAAATTTAAAAGCATTTTGTAGTGTAAAAATAATTCTTTTTTAAAATTTCTACCGCATAAAAATACTTTTTAAACTCAATCTAACCTCACCTCTGTTATAATCAAAGTAGCCCATTCAACCACACAACACCCGAATTAACGATCTTCGAAATATACAATCCTATTCGATAATTGTACGAAATCCACCGACTTATGGGCATAAGACTACGCCTAAATCCATCAATCATTCTCCGATATATTATTTAAGCTAATACTAACTATCTAGCTCCACTAGTCTCGCCTCGGCAATTCATATTCGTATACACCCAAAATTTCTACCGATCGAGGGTTAATAGACTAACCGTCACTTAATGAGCTTTACAAATTAATAAAACACCTATCCTCCAATAGCTCACTAATCGATCAACTGATATTCACACCACCGAACTTAGTTGTGAACGACCTCTGCCAATCCAATCATATATGTGCCCCTACGATCAATTAATAATTCTTCATCTACTAACCCAACTAAGGGTACAAATCCATCAACTAGGCACACAGGACTTAACTACTAAATACCCAACAATCAAAATATTTATGCGCAGTCAAATAATTCATTCTACCATCTTTCAAATTCTAGCATACATGACTCACGTAGCTATTACTTCGGACATCCGATCCATTTTGCTCATGCTTAATTAAATCATCTGATTCAATTAATCCAACAATGTACATAATCTAACATCCAACGAGCAACAATACACATATATAAAAGATATATCATTAATCATCAACACATATGTCATCCACCAAGTAATAGATTATAAAAATCCATATGCGCCCTATCTTCAAAAATTACTAATCCAATGCGAGAAGGCACCTCCCATTAATCTATCCTCCAAAGATCACCACTAGCTTCCATGCAACCTCACAATAATACCAGTCGATCAAATAATCCACTCATATATTTAATTAAGCATCTACTGATCAATAATACACGTATGTCGCCACAAAAATCTAAATATTCGCATTCACCAATATGTCGATACATAATCACGCCTACGCACAAATACAACCTAACTGGAGAGTATATACTGGTCATAAACTATTACATCATTTTTATAAATAAACATGCATAAAAATATACCATACTAATGACTAATATGTAACACACACAACTAATATCGTAAACGACTCCGTGTCCACGTCCACCGTAGTCGTCGCCGTGTCCGCGTCCGCTCGGCCTCTCGTCCGCATCCGCTGTAGTCATCGCCGATCCCGCATCCGCTCGGCATCTCATTTGCGTCCGCCGTAGCCTTCACCTATCTCGGCCACGCCCACGGAGCTGCCTTGCCGACGTCGCACTCATGCGCGACACACCATACCGCCTTGCCTCGCTCAGGCCGTCGCACCGCTACATGCATAGCCGTCGCATGCATGCGCCGCGTTCATGCGACCGCGTTCTCGGACGGCTCCTCCATGCCGTCGTCTTCACGTTCTCGGCTGCGCCGCGAAGCCTCACGTCCTTGGCTCGGCCGCCTTCGCATGCATGCGCTGCGCCGCCTCGCCACTCGCATGGGCCGTCACTACCTTCCACGGCATCGTCTTCACGCCGTTGCCCGCTGCAACGCCTCAGCCTCGCCTCGCCGAGCTGCTGCGCCGAGGGCCGCTGGAGCCGGGCCAATGCCGTGGCGCATATATCGCTGCTGGCCGGCCTCCTTGCCAAAGCCGCCCCAGCTGTTGCCGAGCCGGTGCATGTTGCTGCACTGGACTGCTGCCGAGCTTGCTGCATGGCTCTGCCGAACAACAATAGTTGCATTGCTAGCTGTTGTGCTGTGTGCTTGGCAATCTCCTGCCGCTACATGCTCTGGAGTAGCACTGTGACTTGATGTGATTTACTAGTGGTTGGCAGCACACATCCATAGATAAGTGCTAATGCACTGCCGAGCAAAGCTGCTGTCCTGCTGCCGAGCCAGTGCCACTGCATGAAGCCACCTGCCGCCTGCACTGCCGAATGGAACTGCATGCAAGAGCTACCGGCCGTGGGGCTGCTCGGCTACTGCCGCTGGCTGGATTGCTCTGCCGAACTGCTTTCTGGTCACTGCCGACTGAAATTCTGGCTACTGCTGTGCTGGCCGACCGTTGCACTGTCTCCTGGCCAGCAAGCCACTGCTAGCTGCTCCTACTTGTTGCATATTTGCACTGCTAGTGCTCTAGCTACAGTAGATCACTATCTCTCTCCTATTTGCATGAGGTTCAAAAGACAATGTATGCAAAATCTAATTGGATGAATGGAATGCCTAGATGATGAGGATCACTCAGGTATAACATGCATGGGCTGATTTTAAGTTTTGAGTGGAGAATGGAAGGAGAGAAGTGGAGCTTGAGTTCTTGTGTGAAAAATGAATGGTGGTGGGTGTTCCGGAGGAAGAAGAAAGAGGTGGCAGGAGAAAGCAAATCACTTAGGTCTTGTTTGGGAAGACCGGGATCAGCCGGGATCGGGACTAATCCACGGGGATCATCCCGGAGGCGGAAATTTTCCCCGGCGAATCCGTTTTCGGTGCTTGGCTATCTCCCGGGAACGCGATTCCCTCCCCCTTCCAACCCAATCCACGGGGGTTGCGAGTCTCGCCTCGGACGAGCGTTTCTTCCCGTCGCTGTGTCTCGCGACTCGGCGCCGCCCCTCCGAACGGCGCCGCCTCCCCCTTTCTCCCCCTTGGCTCCGGTGACACGGAGCCCGTCGCCGCCTCTTCTTCCTCCTCCAGTTAGTCTCCCCCTCCCCCTCCCCCTCCTACGATTTCTAGGGTTTGTCGCAGATCCAGTTAGTCTCCTCTTCCTCCTCCCCCTCCCAGAACTGGGCCAAGATCTGGAGCTGCCTCCAGGACGGCAAGGTCTCCCAGAAGCTCGGGGACAAGGAGACGCTGAGCCAGTTCGTCAACAACAACCTCCCTAATCCAGGTGAAATGCCTTCTTTGTTCTTCTTGTGTGTGTGGAATTGGAGCCTCATAGGTCTATCTACCGGTGGCAGTGTGTGTGGAGTTGGTACGTTTTGTGATTTTTTTCTTAGGACCAGTAGAAGAATCATTAGATTCCATTTCCACAAGTTGCACATGTGGCTTCTCAGTTCGTAGGAATAAATGCTCCTATATCCATATGCTGCATTGTCGATTAATACGAATACATGATGTTCTGTAGCATTATCTTGACTGAGTAATATGTGACTTCTCAGTTCGTAGGAGTTGATCTGAATTTCTTTTGCCAAAGACAGCACTGGAAACCAGTGAGGAGTTTTAATTGAAGATATATTAGGACCTATGAGGAGTTTTGTGTATTTACATTTAGTCACAAATCATAAGTGTGGTGGGTGGAGATTTTGTATATTTACATGTCTAGCTTTCAGCAAGACAGCAACCCATTCATTACTTCTTAAACAAAGATTATGCAACATTTGATTTATAAGATGGTAAGAGAATCATATATAGGTTACGAGTTCATTGTTGTTACATTCCAAATGGTAGTATCTCTTTGACTTTGCATGACATGTTTTCTTTGGCTCATCCTTCTTTCAGTACAAGCCAGAGTCATGCACCCTGCAAGCTCACAAAGGTGACAAAATTAAAGTGCATTATCGCGTAAGTATTTCACCAATGCTTGTATCTCAAGTAAACAATCCTATTCAATATTTTAAGTACTTAAAAATCTGTTGTGATCCTATTCAAGTAAGCCTTGTGCTCTGTATACTTGTCCAGTGCCTGATGGTGTCCAGAAATAGCTTATGCCTTAAGTTATATCATATGGTAACGGGTATGTAGCTGCTTGTTACTCTGTCATGGAACTTGAAGGGGGAGAGGTTATGGCCTTTTTTTATCAACTATACTTGATCAATCTGACAGTTTGTCTTGCACTGCCATGCCACTAGAGTATTATGGGTGTTTTGGTGTCAAATCCTGTTCTGAATATTGCAATATAAGGACATGCATCCTCCAGTGCAATGATAGTTCTTACAATATAAATATTGTTTCATTTAGATCATGCATTAAATGTCACGGGATCAGTGATAGATCTACTGGTTTATATGGTCATAGAGGCGTATTATGGTGGCCCGAAGCTAGTGCTACAATAATTCTAGACTGATCGAGCTATTGATAGGGGGGTTACTAGTTGATAGCATGTACTCCTATACATAGATCTTGCTTGTCAGTAGCTTATATTAGTCTATCAGTAATTTACATTGGGCCAGTCAAGATGATAGATTTTAAGCTCGATGCTCATCCATTGCCTGAGGTTGTGACTCACTCAGATCATTTTATTTAGTATTTCAAGGGAAGTCGGGTGAAGTTTACCACTTCTAAACCAATGAAAATGGTTTGAATATCCCTTTTCTTTATTAGTAGTACGTCCAGCAGTACCAGTTTGATCTGCCACTGATCCCGTGACATCTAAAGAGTTTATTACCAGTATGGTTTGGAGTAATTATTGCTTCATTCTTTTGTGTATACTGTGTAGGAGGTGGAAAAACTAAGAAGACAACAGTTCCTGTTGTGCCTACTTTTATATGTGTTAATCGTGTTGAGGAGAAACTTGAAGCAGAGGCCATGAAAAAGGTAGTCCTCTCGTTTATGCTGTGGGATTGCCTCACTGCAATATTGTTGATTTTCTTTTCTTTCTCAAGAGATGATTGATTTTCTTTTCTTTAGTAATACTATGGTAGTTCTTTTGCTGAGAATCATAGTATTTTCCGTATATAGTACTGTAATTCGTACATGTATGAACAATATAGCCAAATGGATATTCACTGTGCTTAAATTTTACCACATTACATTCAAAGGATACAAAGTTTTTATGTGCACTGTCTGAAGTGATGTCTCATTTTATTTCGTGTGAATTTTATATTTGCATAGTCATTTGTTGCAAATGAAAAAAAACTATGTTGATTATTTATTTCAAATGATTAGTGGTCAAATGGGTTCAAGAAGGGTGCTTCGAGCTAAAAGAAGGAGGGAAGAGATAAAGAGGAAAAGGCTACGAAGAAGACTAATGCTAACTCAAGAGATAAAGGAGAAAAG
The DNA here is from genome assembly GCA_036346395.1 of Hsuehochloa calcarea. Classification (NCBI taxonomy): domain Eukaryota; kingdom Viridiplantae; phylum Streptophyta; class Magnoliopsida; order Poales; family Poaceae; genus Hsuehochloa; species Hsuehochloa calcarea. Next base: position 17,008,080 of record CM070607.1, read on the forward strand.
GCTGCGAAAAAGCGTAAGCAAGATGGGAATGTAGCTGATATGATGGGAAAGTATCTAGAGATAAAGAACAAAGCAAGCCGAGGAGGAAGCAGTAGAGCTAGCCATGGAACGAGCTGCTGCAGGACGTGTTGATGATTTCTCTATCAAGAGTTGCATTAGTGTTTTGAACACAATGGAAGATCTATCAAATGAAGAGAAAGTCAAAGCCTTTGGTGTATTCAAGGATGCTCAAAACAGAGAGATTTTCATTAGTGCAGAATCCGTTACTCGTCTCTTGTGGTTGAGAAGTGTCATGGTAAGTGGATAACTTGTTATTTGTTGGTATCCTTAGGATTGCACTCTCTGTTTTGCTTACACCTGCATGTTATCATGTAATGCTGCATATTATGTTTTCTCACTTCTAAAATGCTTATTGTTATTTTTTATCTATTAACAGGATATGTAAATTCGAGGTCAACGGAGATTGTGCCTGGTAATATGTTTCCATTGGCAAGTAAAAAATTGTTGACTCCTTGAATTTCATGCTCAGGATATGTAAGTATGTCAGAAATTCTTTTGGGCAATATTGATCTTTGAATTCTTTTTGAAGAATTGTTCACATTTTCTATACAGGAGAGGAGCTCAAAGGTCTACCAGGTTGTCGAGAGCTTGAGCTTAGCTGCAAATATGAAATACTTTTTTGTAGTTTGAGATATTATATGATCAATCTTTTTTGTATGAGACAATTTGTAATATGAAATACCTTTACCTTTCTATTTGTTGCTGAACATTGTTGCTTCCTTTCTGCAATAGCATCACTTGTTATCCAATTTTCTGGAGGTTGTATTCAAAATTTTAATATTTTTTTAAAAAATTTATAATCTATGTTTTTAAAAAATTTGAAATTTCTAGACCTTTTTTGAATTTTCTGGACTGTTTGTGAAAATTTTCTGATACTTTTCGAAATTTTGGTTTGGTTTTGGAAATTTTTCAATGTTGTTTTGGAAATTATATATTTTTTTTTTGTTTTCAGATTTTTCAATATTTGCAATCCCTATTGATCCAACCATTTGTCCAAACAAATCAAAGGATTAGATCCAAGGTGGAAGGGGATTGGGTGGAGGGAGAGGGAGAGGGATTCACCCAATCCCCTCTTGGATTGTTTCTCTCATGTATAAATTTCACCACTAGCCAAACAAGGCCTTAGTGGGAGGGGATGGTTCGGTTTGGGGGGGGGGGTAAAGAAATGGGGAAGTGGGGCATGGGCAGTAGGAGATGGAATAAAGAAAGGGGAAAAGATGGCAGTGGGTGACTTTGCTACACGAGGGAAGTTCGGCTGTAAAGGGAAAAGAAATCGGATGAATAGTATTTTCAGAACTTGCAAAATGGTTGAGAGTGTTCAATTAATTTTTAGATATAGTTTCTTAACTCCAAAAATTACAAAAATTTTATGAGAGGTTCCTCATATAATGTAGATGCTTAAGTAAAAATTTTAGGAATTTATCCGTAGTGTGGTACTCTCTAAAAATCTTTAAATTTTCTATTTGTGTGGAAGATGAATTGCAGTATAATTTTTCCTCTCTCTTTCTTTTAAGTCGTCCAAACAACCTTGCATGTGTAAAACGATTATAGAAACAGAATGCTCTCGAGACAACGATCACAACGGTATGACATGCGTTGCATAATTTTTGGTTTTTGGCTGTGATTACAAGGAGAGAAGTTGGAAAAATAAAGAATGAACACTCAGGTGGTTTATGTGCTAGTTATTTACTACTTTTTGCGAATTCGCCCAAACTGCCATGCATGCGAAAACAAATTACAGAATTGGGTTGCTCGTGCGATGACGATCATAGTGGTATGACATGCATGACTTGGTTTTGAATTTTTAGCAGAGATTTGAAGGAGAGAAGCGACAGGAGTTAGTAGGGTCAGAAAATGGAAGAGATGACTAGAAAAGAAGGGACACGCGGTCGTTTCGCCTGCGGTTAGTCAAATTGTAAAATGAGAACGGCGATACTAATGTATGCATCATGATTTTTTTAAAATGCATCTTTTAAACAATTTGATTTTAGAAGAAATCTTTTTACTTAAACACGGGAATTTTTTTAAAACAGAGTAATTTTTTTTATTAGATCGCCAAATTAAATATTAACATCCCGGTTCTAAAAATCAGGATGTTACACTAGTCTTGCTTAAGTGTCTTGGTACTAAAATACCCCACCATCATCTTTTAAAAATAAAAGTTAGTCTTGGGTAGTCATTAGGGGAAATGACTGGTATGGTTGAGATAAATTAGTTTATACTTCTCAAAACCCCTAAAAACTTGCAAATACCCCATTTGGGCAGATGGTATGATGGAGGGTATATTGTTGGGTACTAATGTAGCCTAAGATATGATTGGTATGTGGTTGGTACGTCGAATGAACCGCACAGATAACCCTAAGGACTTAATCCTATGATGACCTCCCAATGTAAAACAATACAACCACAAGTCTATAATGTTGTCGACCTGGCTAAATAATATGTATCCGTCAATATGAGTTGCACCAGGCAGATGACTCGCGACGTCGTAAGCCTTCGTGGCGATGGGTCGAGGTGCACGATGAAAGTCGTTAAGAGGGCGCAAGAGGGGGTCTGGGGAAGAGTTGATGGGTCTCTGTGAGCGTAACCCTTCTCAGGTGAAACCTCAGCGGGTGTTGTTAGCCAAGAGGGCTACTGAAGTCGGCATAGCAATCACGGCAAAACGAGGGAGCTCGAACAACCTCCCATATGGCTTGTCCTTTGCTCTGAAGGTAGACACACATGCGATTCTTCCAATAGGCATAGTCGTGCCCATCAAAGACATGCGGCTTTGTAGAGTACTTCTCCATTGCCAAAGTTCAGTGACCGGTTAAGATCAAGATTGAACTAACCGGGCTCTGATACCACTTGTTGGACCGAAACGGCGACTAGATGGAGGGGTGAATAGGAGCACGATCTCTTTTTCAACCAAGACCAGATTCAACACGATTTTCACTCCAATAGCTATGAGAGCTATGAAGATCAATATACAAGTATAGCGGAAGACTTGTCTTGAATCCAATCAAAACCCCGAAGCAAAACAACCAAAACCACAAATACTCAATCTGCCATAAGATGGGCGGTCTGACCTCTCAGATTGGTAGGTCGACTTTTACATGGGGCGGTCTGACCTCTCAGATTGGCAGGTCGACTTTTACATGGGGTGGTCTGACCTCTCAGATGGGCGGTCTGACCTCTAGCCTGATGAACAGTGAAAACAACACGAAAAATAAAGTTGCAAATAGGTGTAACTTTTGATCTACAACTCCAAACTCGATGAAACTTGGAACACACCTTCTCTAGGATATCATGAAGATCCTTGGCAAAGTTCCGATCTTTTTCCGTTTGAGTGAAGGATGGTTCAAAACCGAGTTAAAGCGAAAACTAGATCAAAAACCATACTCGTGGGTTAGAGATGATCCTAAATTATATCCCACATGTCACAGCAAGCAAGATTAGGAGCAGAAACCGAAGGAAAACTTGAGAATCAAAGACGACCCCAAAATCACAAAATAGAGAGCAAGAACGCAAAGAGACTCATCTCAAGAAAACTTGCGTAGAGTGATTTGTGATTGTTGCTGGTTTACAGCCACTGCAACATGGAGGACAAAACTCAATACATGAGCACACAATCAATCTCCTCTTGAAGAATCCTAACATCTCCACTCCCTAATCTCCAAAACAAAACTAGGGTTCCAAAAATAAGCAAAAAGTATTAAGGAGATGCACAACACCCTCCCATATTTATAGTGGAGGCTAACCTTCTAGAAGAGTTTCCTGTTGGGCCCGTTAAGCCCACACACAAATGGGTTTAACTCACGAACGTATTTTAAAGTGTTGACTTTATCTTCTATTGACCTAAACCACTTCTCCTTGCATCGTCTTGCGCCATGGTTTAGCCAAAAGCAATCAAGGCGGTATTTTAGTGATATTACCAAAATACCCCTTCTCGATCCTTCTCCAAAGACCGAGTCCAATCTTCATAAAGTAGTTCCATGCTTCGCCATGTGTAGGTTGATCAACGACTCTCATCATGTCGGCAAGTCTCTCCCATCGGGCTCCCTCCGAAACCACCATGGCACTTGTACCGACCCCCGCGCCGCTTGATGCAACCCGTTGCACCGAACTTCCCGTTCGGTCATCCTTGTCCATTTTGCGCCACGCTCGAATCCAATAACTTCACCATGCACCATTGATCGTTCTGAACCTCAGCTCTCAAGCATAGTCCCCATCATCCTCGCCGTTGACCGTCGTTGACCTCCAAGCAACCTGCACAACAATAGACCAAGAAATCGATTCTGAGAACAAGTTCTTCGGAACTTGACCCACGTTAGTCAAAACATGCATCATGCAACATATATGCATTGAAACTCATGAACTTGACCCAATCAACAAACATTATCGCTACGAAAGCCGACGAACCAAGTGAAAACCGGTCAGACCGCCATTCAATGGCCTGTCTGACAGCCCTCTGGCCGGTCAGACCGCCCAGAAGGGACTTAGCCGATTTTCAGCCGCTGAAAACAGAAAGCTCTCTAGAAATTTCAAACGAATAGAACTTTTGACTAAAGACTCCAAAAATTATAAGATCAAGTGCATTAGAATCCACTCTCTTGCCTACACCCTCTATTTTTGGCCCAGCTCAAAACTCTAATATTTATATCGGGCCGGTCCGACCGCCGCCATGGCCGGTCCGACCGCCCCCGACCAGTCTAACCGCCTGTTGGGACCCAAATATACAAATATGGACCCTCTGTGTATACTGCACTAGTCCAGTATCACGCTAATGCACACAGTGGCAACATCGATTAAATATCATTTTCATATGCAAAGATGACTAATAAATAGACAAATAACAATAATTATCAGAGTAAAGACCTTAAGTTCATCACCTTAGGGAGCACTAGTACTATTTATCAAAAAGAAGAACAACAGTATGAGGATGTGTGTGGATTATAGATCACTGAACGAGGTTACAATCAAGAATAAATATCCTTTACCCAGGATCAATGACCTTTTTGATCAATTGAAAGGAGTTAGTGTCTTTTCCTAAATTGATCTAAGATCTGGCTATCATCGGCTAAAGATCATATGAGAAGACGTACCAAAGACTGCTTTCACCACAAAATATGGATTGTATGAGTTTACAGTGATATCATTTGGTTTGACTAATGCACCAACTTATTTCATGAATATGATGAATAAAGTATTCATATAATTCTTGGATAATTTTGTGGTTGTACTCATCGATCACATTCTCATCTACTCAAAAGATGAAGAACAGCATAAGAAGCGTCTCCAGACAGTATTGGAAAAACTCAGGAAGCATCAACTCTTTGCCAAATTCAGTAAAAGTGAATTTTGACTAAGCCAAGTGGCTTTCCTCGGACATATTGTGTCAGTAGGAAGAGTTACGGTAGATCCCGCCAAGGTTGAAGCTGTAATGGATTAGAAGCAACCGAAGTTTGTCACTTAAGTGAGGAGTTTTATCAGTTTAGTTCGTTATTATCGCAAATTCTTCGAAGGATTCTCCAAAACAGATAGACCTGTGACTCAGCTTCTCAAGAAGGAAAAAAAGTTTGAATGTACAGATGCTTGTGAGCAAAGTTTTTAGGAGTTGAAGAAAATACTAGTTTTTGCACCTGTGTTAGTTTTGCTTGCATCCACAAGGACTTTGAGGTTTTCTGTGACGCCTCTCGTCAGGGCCTTTGATGTGTGCTGATGTAGGAAGGTAAAGTCATGGCTTATGCATCTCGCTAGTTAAGGCCTCATGAAGGAAACTACCCGACTCATGATTTGGAGCTACCTGTAATTGTGCATGCTTTGAAAATATGACAGCATTACCTCATTGGTAACCGCTGTGAGATTTTAACGGATCACAAAAGCTTGAAGTATATCTTCACTCAATCATAACTCAACCTCAGCAAAGGAGATGGTTAGAGCTGATAAAGGATTATGACTTTGGAATCCATTATCATCCGGGCAAACCAAACGTAGTGGCAGATGCCCTGACTAGAAAAGGATATTGTAACACTATATTAGTTCAGGAAAATTAGCTAAACTTGTATGAAGAGTTGATGCATCTGAACTTAGAGATTGACAGTCATGGTTGTGTAAACACTCAAGTAGTTCAACAAACCATTCATAGTCAAATTAGAGAAGATCGAAAGGACGATGAAGATATTAAAGAAATCAGGAAGAACATGAGAAGTTGCAAAGCCTTGGGATTTTCTAAGGACGAGCAAGGTATAGTCTGGTTTGGAAACCGCATCTGTACCTGATCATCAGAAAACAAAATAGTTAATTCTAAAGAAAGCCCGTGAATCACCTTATTTCATGCATCCCGAAAGTATCAAGATGTACCAGGATCTGAAAGAAAAATATTGGTGGGTCAGCATGAAGTGAGAAATTGATAAATTTATTGCATGTTGTGATGTTTGCCAAAAAGTTAAGGCACAACATCAAAGACCCGCTAGATTATTGCAGCCATTACCAATTCCCGAATGGAAGTAACAGGAGATTGGTATGGACTTCATCGCCGGACTTCCTAGGACCCAATCAGGATGTGATTCTATTTGGGTGGAGATTGACCATTTGACTAAAGTAGCACACTTTATTAGAGTCAAGACCACTTACAGAATTAATAAATTAGCATAATTGTATATGACCAGGATCGTCTGTCTGCATAGAGTACCCAAAAAGATAGTGTCCGACAGAGGTTCATAGCTCATATCAAGATTTTGGAAGAGCCTGCATGAAGCATTGGGAACCAGACACAATTTTAGTACAACATATCATCCCCAAATAGATAGACAAACGGAACGTGTAAACTAGATTCTAGAAGACACACTTCGAGCATGTGTTGTAGATTATAGAAAGAGTTTGGATCAAAATCTTCCCGATGATGAATTCTCGTACAAAAACAGCTATCAAGCCAGCTTACAAATATCACCATTTGAAGCATTGTATGGTAGGAAATGTAGAACCCCTCTACTTTGGGATCAAGTGGGAGAACATCAGTTCTTTGGCCCTGCTCTAATTAAGGAGGCTGAAAGTAAAGAGTGATAAAGAAACGGTTGAAAGTAGCACGTCCCAACAGAAAAGTTATGCTAAGAATCGTCGAAGAGATTTATCCTTTGAGATAGGAGATTTTGTCTATCTCAGAGTAACTCGACTCAAAGGAGTAAAAAGATTCCGGACCAAAGGGAAACTCGCACCCAGATTTGTTGGACCATACAAGATTTAGGGAAGAAGAGGCAAAGTTGATTATCAGTTAGAGCTATCGACATATCTATATGAAGTTCATGATTTTTTCCATGCTTCCCAACTAAAGAAGTGTCTTCGAGTTCTAACAGAGAAAACACCACTTGACAGTATTGATCTTCAGGACGACCTCACCTGACAGTATTGATCTTCAGGACGACCTCACCTATGTGGAGCAGCCAATCGAGATTCTCAATGTTGTAGAACGCATTACCAGAAGCAAATTCATCCCTTTGGGCAAAGTTTAGTGGAGTAATCACTCAGAAGAAAAGGCCACCTTGGAGCGACAAGAAGATTTCAAAGCCAAGTATCCCCACCTTTTTGCCGCCCAAGTCTGAATCTTGGGGTCAAGATCCCCTTGAAGGGGGTAGGTTTGTAACAGCCAAATTTTCATTTCCATTTAAAAATAAAATTTAATTATTTTCCTTGAATTTTCTGGATTTTAAAAGGTTTTTTTCCTATTATTTGGAAGCAAAAATAAATTTATTTGCAAATGTAGATACCAATTTTAAGTTGGAAATATTTTATTTAAGTCCAAAATAACTCAGGGAATTTGTTTGAATTTTTTTTCATAATTTTTGGATTTTATTTGCTATTTCCTAAAAGCCTAATTAAATTAACTCAAATTCTAAAGTTGCTAAATCCGAAAAAATACATCAGGCCGAATCTCTCTAGCCCAATCCATTTTACCCATGCCTAGCCCAATCCTGTAGCCAACCTCCCCCGCCTCCCTTTCTCACCACCAGGTGGGGCCGCGCTGTCAACCACACTCTTCCTCTTCCTTCTCTTTCCCTCTCTGCCACCAGGGGCCCACTCACCAGCCCTTCTTCTCCCTTTCCTTTCTTCTTCCTCATAGCACCTCTCTACCACTGCCATTAGATTCCGTACCAAACCTTCACAAACTGGGCCAAATCACACGAATCTCCCGTGATTATGCCAACATTAAAACCCCGAATCACTTCGTGCCCATTTCGGCCTTCCCCTTTCCTTCTTCGCCTCGATTTCCCCAAATCCTGCCACCGCTCTGGTTTGGCCTTCTTGCGCCGTACGACCCCTCGGTGCCGCTCATACCCTATAAAAGGGAGCCTCAGCTCTGCTTTTCTTCGGTCATCACACCACCACAGGACTTAGCCTCTCCGTTACTCTGTCGCCGCCGCAAATCGTCATTCAAGTTCGTCGGCAGAGCTTTTTTGCAGTCATTCCCGACTCGGTCAATGAATCCCCACCGCCATCTTCCTCACTATCGGCATTGCATCATTGTGTTCTACCTCGTGTGTCCTCTCTCATCACCGGAGGACCGCCGGAGCATTGTCGCTGTCGTTGATTGAACAACACCACCACCCGCCACCTCATCACGCCTCACCACCGCCAACATGTGCACTAGGTTCGCCTCACTCTCCTCTTTCGATTAATGCCCTCACCGGAACTCGCCATGTCATGTAGCGCCAGTGACCAAAATGCCCATGCCCCACCTCCTCGTTGGAGTGACGTGGCAGCCCACGTCAGCACCACCTGGCTGCCATGCAAGCGCCACATGGCACTTACGCCAACGTCTGCATCAGCCCACACCATTGTTACATGAGCCCAATCCACCATGGGCCTTTCACTTTTTGTAATATCCCAATTTTCTGAGTTTCAAAACCCTTTTGAGTAGCCTAGTCCTTTGGAAAAATTTAGCAATTTTATTTGAATTTAATAAAGCTTAAATGGGACTTTCAAATAACAAAACAATTTAATGTGACTATTTGTTTCCACCTGGTGTTTTTGGAGTAATGGGGCTGCACAAGCCACCGTGCAGCAACTGAAGCGACCCCTGTGCTCTGTAGGTCGCAGCTTGTGGGCAGGGTGCAAGGTGGTGCTTGCCGGTCACACAACCATCATAGATTTGTGTTATATGCTCCACATCTGGCATTCTTTCCACCATTCTCTTCTTGGTCAGGTTGTTGAGTGCCCTAACATTCAGATGCCCATATTGGGCGTGCCAAAGCCACACCTCATCTTTGAGTTCTCCCATCAAACACAATGGGTGTGCGGCCTTAAGACTGAGAATGTACAGTCTATTCCTCGACCTCTCTGCTCTTTCTAGTAGCTTTCTTCTTCTATCATAGATGCATAAGAAACCTCCTTTGATCACTAACTTGCACTCGTGCTCATCTAGTTGGCCTAAGCTCACAATGTTGCTTTGCAATCTTGGTATGAAATACACCTCTGTGAGAAGACGGTATTCACCACTTTGGCATTAGAACATCACTGTGCCTTTGACCCGTATGTTCACCATGGAGCTGTCGCCAAACTTGACAAGCCTGATCACAACTTCATCCAGCCCTGTGAAGTGGTCGCAGCACCCCATCATATGGTTACCTCCTCACCACAGTGTCGAGGTACTTCTTTCTTCAGGCCAGGCTTTATCTTCGCCCACACATGATAGATCCTGTGTGAACTCAGACACCTCATTCATGAGAAATGCAGATTCATCATCATCCTGCTTCTCTGCATAGTTTGCCTTCTCATCCTTCTTCTTCAATCGCATTCAGAGGTGAAGTGCCCAAAGTTACTGCAATTGTAACACTTCACCTCAGACTTGTCGAACTTCTTATCATGTTGGCCGTTGTCACTCCCACTCCCACCATCATTGTGTCCGCACCCACGTCCGTGCCTGCATCCAATCCCTCGGCCGCGTCCGCTGCCATTACCTCGCCCCTTGGACGAGGATTCACCCTCGCTCTTTGCCACCGTTCTGGCCTTCCATTCGACCATCATCGGCAGTAGGTGCTCTTCTTCGCCGTTGTGACAGCCCCAAGATAATTAATGATAATTAGTATCCATCTCATTAGCATGCATATTGTTTTTGAAGAATTGCATCATTTATTTCACTTGGAAAATCTTAAGCAAAGATTAAACTTTAACCTAAATCAACTCCTCCAAAGAAAAACAGAAATAAGTCCTTACAAAGACCTCTGTAAAATAATTTATTCAAATACTAAAATATTTATCATGGATAAATATGATTGTTCCCAAATTTATAGAACTTCATTCACCTTTGAGAAAATTCAAACCAAATTCTATTTAGCTCTGCTGTTTCAAATTTAAAATAAGCAAATAAAACAAGAAAACTATGGTTTGTAAATTTATATGGGTACTAGGCCATCCCAGTAACCTCTCTAATTAATTTTATAATTTTAGCAATTTAATTGCTAATTTTAGTAGCTTGGTCAAAGTAGAAATCAATGAAACTCAAACCAGTCAACTTTTCGATCAGCCTACTCGATTTCGACCAGCTACTTGAATTCAACCACCTAGTCAATTTCGACCAGCTACTCAAATTTGACCACCTAACTCGATTTCAACCAGCAACTCGAATTCGACCACCTAGTCGATTTCTACCACCTGGTTGATTTCAACCACCTAGTCGATTTCTACCACCTAGTCGATTTTGACCACTTACTTGAATTTGACCAGTCTAATCGATTTTGACCACATACTTGATTTCGATCAACCTACTCGAATTCGACCACCTACTCGAATTCGACCACCTACTTGTTTTCAACCAGACCCCCCGACCTGGCCCGACCCAACCACCTAAGCAGACCAACCCGAGCCACCTCACTTGGCTAAACCGCCTAACCTCACCATGTCGCACTGCACACCATTCCGAGCCCATCGCTGAGTCACTGCAACCCGGTCCCACCAGTCGGACCCTTCTCCCTCCTCTCGCTGGCGCACGCGCAGAACAGTATCGCCACGTGATCGCTGAGCTCTGCTCCGAACTAGTCCACGGCGTCAATTCGCCGCCCACTTCGACCAGTCTTGGAGCTTCACCATCTCACGCTGCCTCCACTCCATCATCTTCCCGGGGTTAACCCCCCCTACCCTGCATTTTGGCCATTCCTTCTCTTGGTGGCATAGAAGGAAGGAGCTCACTCTTGCTCACCTCTCGGGTAAGCTCCTTGCCTTTGCATCCTCTCTTCTCTACGTTCATCGACATCTCCAATTTGGCTAATGCAGCTCATGCATTTGCTTATAGACATCGGAACACCATCGTGTCTGCATCAGCTCTAGAGCACACCCTCGGCCACACAGTGAAGCCACCACCGTGCCATTCGTCCTTCTGGTGAGGCTTCTTCTCTTTTGTGCGCATCATAACGTGTGCTTAGGCATCAATTTCATTTCTCCTCAAACCATATTCTCAATGCTTCACAGGAACATCAAGATTTCAAAGTTCCCTCTTTTCGGCCGAAGAACACCAATCTTCTTCTCCGATGCCGACCAGTAAGGCATTCCCTAATTCCTCACATTTTTGCCATCTAATGGATTCCATTGAACTGCTCCGATAGCCATTTGCCTCTCTTTGTTCTCATGATCTTCCCTCCATGTGAACCCCAAATGCCGACGTCACCTTCTACATCGCCGGCCGAACTCTGACCATCTCCGAACCTCTCCTGAGCTCAAGTAGCATCCCTAGACTTCATGGATGTTGTGGCACTCGCTAAAGTGGACAACGGGGAGCTTCGTTGTTGCTTGCACGTTTGCTGTAGCATTAGCGTCGCCCTCTCTCGGTGAGGCGCGCTCTGAGCCACCCAGACTCGTGGTCGGTGCTGATAGAAGCGCAAAGCTATTAGGAACCCATCCATGCCCTTGGTTCACGTCGCCATGGCCGAAGTCACCGGCGGGGCTCTAGTCAATCTCACGGTCAAGCGAACTCTATTGTCGGACGCTTTGACCAGCTCCTGTAGCTGGGTGATTAGGGGTAATCTACGGCATTAACTGCTAATGATTGCTGAATAGTTAAGTGCGGTCTTAGAGATAGTTAATAAGTCACTTGCATGTGGGGCCAAAGAACTTAAGTGCCCTGTGTACTGTGCCAGTAAACCCGTGGACCGGACTCATGGATCTCGGTCCATGCACTATGCATATGTACTGAATCTATGACCTACGGGCCCCACCTGTCAGCTCATAGTTAATTCAAAAAAAAAATAAAAAATGATACTATTTAGTGGACCGCGCATGTCAGCAACCGAGGCTAGGCAAGCTCGGGTGAGAAAAGTATTAATTGCTTTTATAAATTCTGAAATGATTTATTGTTGCACAAAAAATTCATTCAACTTTAAAAATGCCTAACTAATTCATATGAACTCCAAATGAGATGAACCAAGTTATTTTGGTCTTATAATTTTATTCTCTATGCAACCATATAATCTTTATCTCCACCACTGTTCTACAAATTTTCGCGGAAAATTGAAATTCGGATGAACAATACCCTAAGGGTATTTTCAGCCTTTTTCCAAAACCTGATTTTCAAACTACCATAACTCTCTCATATCAAATAAAAATTAAATAATTATTTCACCTAAATTCATCTAAAATCATAATATATCTAATTTAGAAATTTCATGCATTTTTTAATATTTTAAATTTTTTGGCTTCCCTCGAGATTTATTCAATGCTGTCTTTATATAGATTTCAAAGAGATCGGCGTAGACTCCTACACTACTGAGAGTGAACAGCTCGAATACCAGCAAGGCAAGTATCATTTGAACTTTCTTTTTCCATCACGTTGATCTCAGTTTTTGTTAAGTAGTGTTTTGAAATGCAATGATATTTGCTTGCTTGCTATTTCGATATGTCAATATTTTGGTGATGAGTAGTTTGTGATGTCCTACTCTTGATGTTATTCTTGTTACTTTCTAGTACATATGTGCTTAAGGATTGTAAGCCCCCGAGATTGGACCCGTTTCAAGCTAAGTAATTACGCCGAAAGCATAATACTTAACGAGAGACGAATACGATTCTGAGTGTCCGGATATGTGTCTCATGTTAGCTCCCAAGGATCAGTGGCTAACATGCACATATCCTAACACAACATTGCATTCACATCCATACACAATGTACAAAATAATAAAATCACTATTACAACATCATTAAATAAAACCTTAAGGTACAAGTTTGCATAAGAGGGCCGATCGGCCAAAACTAAACATAACTCAAATAAATCGAAGCGGAAGATAAATAAAGAAATGAAAGAGCAAAACCGAGTTGGCATGCCCATAACCCACAAGCAACCAATTGGAGTTAAAGTCGTAGCGCCCGAAGTACTTAACCCAATTTGAACGACTTCACACCTGCAACATAGGCAATGCAGTTGAGTACAAAAATGTACTCGCAAAACTTACGAATAACAACATATAATAAATGCATTCAAGTGTCAAAGGATAGGCTTACATGGCTTATTTTCAGCATAAGGCAAGTTTTTCATTTCAGATAAATGATATAGATTCAAATTGCCATTTGTAAAATATTTAGAAACTTTATATAATAGTAGGTAATACCAATTTATGACAAACAATAGTAGGTACTCCAACCATAATCAACACACGAACTTCCTGTTCGTGACACAAATCAATCTTCAACAAAATCAACACGCGAACTTCCCGTTCGTGATAACAATTTCAGATCTGAACAAATTAACATAATGACATAACATTTCCAACCATAACCCAAATCAAAGTTCCCATAAGCTAATTGTGCCTGCTTTCCCACAAGTGATGTCCATAACCGGGGACACGGCTATTCGAATAGATTTATTTAAACTCTGCAGAGGTGTACAGCTTTCCCCACATGATATGAATATCTCGTAATGTCGGCCAATGCATTCTTCCTTAGGAGTGTGACTGAGATATCATAACGAGGCCGTTACAATGCCATGTCCTAACTATCAAACCACCCGAGGAACAGAATCCCATGGCAGACTGTCGGTCGCCTAGAACCACAGGTGAACCCCGTTGTGTAAGTAAGTCTGTTGCGTAGCTAATGGGCATACGCAAAAGACCCTTAAGGGCAAGTAAGAAAACGTTTAACATGCCCCCACTAGATTGACAACACAACAATAAAACAGAACCATAAAAGTTGTCAACCTAATTGTGTTCTGATAGCTAACACACAATAAATTAGTTAGCCAAGCCTTCGCCATTATCCCGACGTGTGGTTGTACGTAAGACTTGGTTCATCACACCACAGACCGGTCCTCAAATACCCAGACAGGGCTACATGAATCCAGGACCATTCCCTTCATCACCCTATCACCCGTCCAAGTCTAACACACAAAAATCACTACCCAACAAGTCCATAATAACCAGATTCGACAATCTGAACATGTTCCTCAAATTCAACATAATCCAATCCATAATAATCCTCAAATTCAACATAGATCCAATCCAACCCATCGGCCGATGGACTAGCTCCATCAACCGTTTTCGACTACAACTACTAGCATGGCTAAGCAACGTGCTACAAATTAGCAAACATTCTCATATAACATATATCCTTAATCATACAAGGTAAAAGGGTAATCAACAGCAAGTGGATATAACTACACTACCCATTTGACATACAAGTATTTGAAATTAAGCAATTCATAGAATACTTGAAAACAACATAGATACATTTTTGAAAGTAATAGGAATTCAACATGCATCAAAGGAAGAAACTGCTTGCCTGTGATAGATTGTCCAGTTGCTGGTGAGTATATATATCACTCTCGATCACACTCGTATCACCGAACACTATCAAACGAATGAAAACATCGAATAAGAACAATAACACCGAAAACATCCAAAAATACACTATCATTTAAAATGCATGAAGCTTATACAGTAGGTAAAGCGTGATTTTAAATGAATTTAGGTGATGATTTTTAGTTCAATATAAGTTCATTTTAATTAGTTAGGAAAATGCGAAGTTTAAACAAGCTTCTTGCTTGCTAAAAGATTAATTTGGCTAAAAATTGAGGAACCTTATTGCTATTGAGAATGGATGACGACGGAGGGTACCTAGAGCCTAGGTGATGTTATTTTCCTTAATAGGTCACCTAGTACTCACAAGCACTCTCTCTCTTGTGGTCATTCTACAGTCTAATGGCTCTAGGCTCAATGATCCGAAAACCAGCGTTTTAATGTATTAAAATAAACTACTACTCATACTCGCATATTACTAAGCCTAACAAATTTTATTTGCGCCGAAACGCCTAATTGCTTTTACTTAACGGCGTGTGCGTTCGTTTATTGGTCTAAATAATTCGGCGCTGGTTATTTTAATTATTTAATCACGATCGAATCATGGTTGACACTACATATTATTTTCCTAACTTCTCTCTCCTCACATACTTATTCGACCGGCCGACACCCCTAGGCTCATCTTCCTTTGTTCTTCCGCCCAGGCTCATCTTCCTTCACTCTCTCCTCACGGCGCCACCGCCTTGGCCCCCGGCCCGCTCCGCCGCCTCCAGCCGCTCACGCGTGTGTGCGGCGCGGCATCGGCCGGTCCAGCGCCCGCCCCTCAAGACGCTCCCCTCCGCCCGGCGCCTAAGCGCCACGCTGCCAGTGGCTCGACCCCGGACCGTCTCCTCTTGGCTCGCCTCCGGTCCGGCTTCCTGGCCGTCGGCACGCCGGTGCCGCCTCTCTGCGCTGCTCCTCCCTGGCTCGGGCCGTCTCCCGATTCGGCGGTGATTCGGTCACCGCCATCTCCCGCGTGGCTCCGGCTTGAGCTCCCTCCGGCTACTCCAGCCCCGGTTCACCTCCTCCTTGCGCACCAACACAGCTGCGCCGCCACCCAGCTCGATCTCCCGATCTGGTGTGCTCCGGCCCGGCCAGCGTGGCTTCCTACCCACCGCTATACTGAGGTTGTATTATTTCCTTTAACACCTCCCTCTACCCCTTTCCCTAATGCTCTGCGATGTGAACCGAGAGCTCTGCTGCTAAGGTTTTGTGATATGTGTGAATGGTATGACACAATGGATATGGAGTGGTTCTACGAAAGTGAAGGCAAAGATGCAAATGTGATGTGGGTTACCATGTATGGCTCCAGTTGGGACTGGATGGCAGCGTCGGTGGGCTGGTCATCGCCTCACAGGTGTTCTCCTTGCTCCCTGGTGTCTCAGCTTGGCTACAGCAAATGATTGGCGATGGTGATGCCGGCAGTGGGGGTGGATGTGTGGATTTCATGGGGATATGTTCCAGATCTTAGGATGATGTGACAATTGGCAATGGCGTTTACGGTTTATCGTTTCACGTGTTTTTGACAAAGTTACTGAGCTTCTTTGGGCGAGGCGGTCCGACCGGTCCTTGCACGGCGGTCCGATCGGTCCCAAATCGGTCGGACCAGCCATGTAAAAGCGGTCGGACCACGCAGTGACCAAAGTGGTCAAAACGAGTGGGCCAAAAATAGGTGTTGTAGGCAAGTGAGGATCCCAATGCACTTGGTCTCATGATTTTTGGAGTCTCGAAGAAAAGTTCTATTGGTTTAAAGTTTCCGATAGGTTTGGATTTTCGGGGTTGAAATTCGGCTAAGTCCCAGGCGGTCCGGCCGCTCACGAGGAGCGATCCGACCGCCAAGGGGCGGTCCGACCGCTCACCGGAGCGGTCGGACCGTAATAACTTGAGCGTTGGCCAACCGTGGCGATGTTGATTTGTTAGGTCAAAGTCTTTGGTTTCATGGCATATGATTTGCATGATGCATGTTTTGAATAACATGGGTCAAGTTGTGAAGAACTTGTTCCCGAATTCGTGTTTGCTTGTCTGTGGTTGTGCAGGTTGCTTGGTGGTCAACGACGGTCAACGGCGAGGAGGATCGGGACTAGACTTGGAGAGTTGAGGTCCAGAACGATCAACGATGCCGGGTGAGGTCAACGACTCAAGCGTGACACAAGATGGACAAAGGTTGACCTATTGGCAAATCCATGACGCATGGTGAAGCGGTTTAGGTCAAAAGGTTAAAGACGGTGCTTTGCGAAGCGTGCGTGTGCGACCCGTTTGTTAGTGGACCTTAACGGGAGCCCAATTGAGTCAAACCCTAAGAGTTCTAGGCCTCCACTATAAATAGGAGGAGGTGGTGGCTGCACCCCTCTCTCTCTCGCCTTTTTATGTTTCAAAACCCTAATTGTCTTTAGGGGAGTTGAGGTGGAGGCTAGGGCTCTTGATGGTTTGTGGTGAATTTCGTGATCTCTGATTGTCCACTGACCCATGATGGTGTGGATGTAATCCAGCATCAATCACGAAATCAATCTATGCAAGGTTTGCTTGAGATAAGTCTCTTTTCGTTCTTGCTTTCAATTTCGTGATTTTAGGGCTTTCTTTGATCCGCGAGTTTGTGATTGATTCTTTCACGTGAATTAGCTTGCTGTGATATGTGTGAATCTATCTAGCATCATCTTGATCATCAATCTCTCACGAACAAGCATTAGGATCAAGTTTTCGTTCTTGCGGTTTTAGACCTTCGTTAATCAATTGGCAATTGCTCAAGATCGTTCAAGAATTATCATAATATTCGATTGGAATAGGTCCTCAATAGCATATAGAAGGTGTGTGCAAAGTTTCATAAAGATTGGAGTTGAGAATAAAAATTTCACCTAATTGCAACCGTCATCGGCCGATTTTATTGTTTGAATCGGTTCAGATCGCCGGCCGATCATTGTCATCACCGGTCGATCCGATTTGGAGCGGTCCGACCGACCAAGATAACGGACCGCGACCGCCGCAATCGGTCCGACCGGTTGGAGTGCAGAGTCGACCGCCCGTTTGTGAGTCTTTGCAATCTTAGTTGATTTTGTTATTTTGCTTAGGGATTTAATTGGATTCAATACTAGTCTTCCGATGTCTTGGTATATTGATCTTCATAGCTTTCTAATAGCTCTTGGAGTGAAATTGTATTGAGTTCATAATTTGTGAAAAAGTGGCGTGCTCCTATTCACCCTCCTCTAGTCGCCTTTACGGTCCAACAAGTGGTATCGAGCCGGTTAGTTCAATCTTGATCTTAACCGTCACCGAACTTTGGCGATGGATAAGTTTTCTACTATACCGCATATCTTCGATGGGCACGACTATGCCTATTGGAAGAATCGTATGCGCGTCTTTCTTGAGAGCGAGGACAAGCTATTTGGGATGTTGTTAGAGCCCATTGGTTATTCCCGAAATTGCTACACACTTCGCAATTTTTTGGCTAACAACAATAAGGCTAAGAATCTTTTATATGGTGCACTTGGTAGACAAGAATATGATAGAATTTGCAATCTTTCAATCTGCATGAAATTTGGAACACTCTCGAAACATATCATGAGGTTCGTCCCAAATCAAAAAGGTCGCCAAGCAGTTTACAAGCGTGAATACAATAAATTCGAGATGCGTCTGAGAGAGCATCGATGACATTTCGATCGCTTTAATAAAGTAATTAATCAAATGAAAGTCGTTGATATTGAATATTCTCAATCTGAAAATGCCACCCATCTCTTGGCTGCAATCAACACCAAGGAGTGGGAGATGAAGGCTACCGCTATAGAGGAAAATGTTGATCTTTCAAGTCTTACTTTAGAATTGCTTTATAGTAAACTCAAGACTCATGAAATTAAAAGAGTTGATCATCCCAAGAAAGATAATTTAGCTTTGGTAGCAGATCCTCTCAAAAGGCTTTTGATGACTCTTTTGAATCTTCTTACGGATTTTCATTTGCTTGTTTATCTCGCTATTCATGAAGAGGAGCTTGAAAGTATTCTGAAACAGAGTTAGCTCTTCTAGCTAAAAAATTCACACGGCCTACAATAATGTGAGAAACAAAAGAGAGGTGGTCCGGTGACATGCTATGAATGTGGTGAGCTCAATCATATCAGACAAATTGCCCCAAGTTTGAAAGGTAAGAGCAATCATAAGGAAGGAAAGCCGACTTGGAAGAAGCCTCCTTTCAACAAATCAAGGTATGAGGCTAATAAGCTTGTGAAGGTCGCTCACCGGGTCCTTACCGCTTTGAGGATCAATCCTTGAGCGATGTGGATACCGGAGTGAGGAGGACAAGGAGGAGGAGATCCTCAAGGCAAAAAGAAAGGGAAGGCCAAAGACTTCACGGCATGTGCTTCATGGTGACACTGATTTACATTGATAATAATGAGGTATCTTTTTCTTATGATGAGCTTTACGCTAAATATGATTCTATAGTTGAGCAATTGCTTAGTCAAGATGAAGCACTAGAATTTGTCATGACAAAAATAAGAAATTAGAGTCAAAATTAGCAAACTGAAAGTAGAGCTTAAAAATGCTAAGACTCTTGAACTCGATGAATGTTTATCTTGTCATGCTATGCATTCAGAAATTACCAAGTTACAATCTGCTCATAATATTTCTGTACAACAACTTGAGAATGCTAGATCTGAACTGAATGAAATTAAAAGTGCTCCTTGTGAAAAATATTTTGAATCTAGTAAATTGATTGCTTTTGATGTATTTGATTCTAGCCCTTGCACTTCATGTTTAGAAAAAGAACGTGAAATCAAAGATATCTTAGAAGCTGCTAGAGTCAAATATGCTAAGCTTAAGGACGATATTGAAAATACTACTTGTGCTTCATGTTCCACTCTTAAGCTTGAAATTGCTTTGTATAAGGAGAAATCTATGAATAATACTTGTGATGCTTGTGTTAACTTGAGAAAAGAAAATGCTTACCTTCATGATACATTAGAGAAATTTTCTAATGGTAAGAAACAATTAAACATGATTCTTGACAAGTCTAAAACTCCTTATAAGAAGCAAGGTTTAGGATTCAATTCTTTTCAAGACAATTCATACCCAAAAGTCATTCAAGTCTTGGAAAAAAGGTTTAATTGAATTCAAAACCCAACCTGCAAAAATATCTTTTAAATCTGCAGGTTTTGCCCAACCTTGTATTAATTCAAATGGTGCTTCTTCTAGTGGTACCAAGTACCATTGCACTTATTGCAAGAAAGGTGGGCATTTGATTGAATTCTGTTGGCGTAGGTTGAAAAATGATAGGAAAAATTTTGATAGAATTTCATTTATGCAACCTAGAGCTTCTATGAGACATGGTAACACTGAAAAGAATAAACCTGGATTAGGATTTTTCTCTCATGCAAATCATTATGTTTCTAGATATCCTAATTCTAATGTTTATCGATCAAGGTCCGATCGACATGTGGTCACACGGTCGACCGTTTTGGTCGCCGGCGCCCTTGACACAAAGACAACGCGGCCGACCGCCATGGACGATTTAAGTCTCATGTTAATTTAAACATTGCTCATAACCGAATTTTAAATGAAATCAAGGATAGTACTTCTGGTTTGTATACTCCTTGCAGACGTGTGTCTCAGTACTGGATTCCTAAATCTTGTTTATCTAACCCCAGTATTGAGAGACATCGTTCTTTTGTTCCTTGATTTTCAGGACTACCGTGGAAAGGGGAAGAACACGTGGTTCGTCGACTCCGGGTGTTCACGCCACATGACCGGAAACTCAAAATGGTTCACCTCTTTCACGCGGGCAACAGGTGATGACTTCATCACCTTTGGAGATGATACACAAGGGCGAATTGAAGGAACAGGATCAATTAGGGTGAACAACAAATTCATTCTAAAGGATGTCGCTCTTGTGGACAAGCTTAGGTATAATCTCCTTTACTGCTTCTCGACTTCTTGATGATGGTTATGAGGCTGCTTTTAAGAAAAATGCTTGTCGTGTGCTTGATTCTCTTGGTGAGCTTGTGTTTGGAATCTCTAGAGTTGGTAGAATTTTTGAGCCGATTTTTCGAATCTCTTCTTTGGATCTCTTAAATGTTTGCTTACATCTTCTTGATTTACGGCTTTGGCACCGACGCGTTTGGGGCACATTGGTTTTGATCATCGACACGAGTTAGCAACCTTGATCTCATGAGAGGTTTGCCCAAACTCAAAGTATCAAGGATCTTTGTATGTGCATCAGTAGGCATGGCAAACAAGTTGCCGCCTCACACCCTTCTGTGACTATGGTTATGACCGACGGACTGAGCAGCTTGCTTCATATGGATCTTGTTGGTCCCGCTAGAGTCCGTCGATCGGTGGAAAATGGTATATTCTTGTCATAGTCGATGATCTTTCTAGATATACTTGGGTGTTCTTTCTTACTTCAAAAGATGAAGCTTTTGGTTATTTTCATGACCTTGTTCTTCGTTTGGCTTCGAGCTTCTGGTGCTTTGAGAGCGATTCGCATGATAATGGCACGGAGTTTAAAAATACTTCTTTTGCTTCTTTTGTGTTGGCGTGGTATTGAGCATCAGTTCTCCTCTCCACCGTCCCTCAACAAAATGGCGTGGTGGAAAGGAAAAATAGGACCTTAGTCGAAATGGCTAGGACGATGCTAGATGAGTATAGCACACCGAGGAGATTTTGGGCGAAGCTATTGCTACTGACTTGCCATATTGCAAATCGTGTCTTTTGAGACCTTCTTTAGGCAAGACTCCTTATGAGCTTCGTTTTGGTAGAAAACCCTCTGTTTAGCATTTTGAGTTTTGGATCAAAATGTTTTATTCTTAAGACAGCAACTTAGATAAATTTGAATCAAGAACTTTTGATGGGTTATTTCAGGTTATCCTGCTCATTCGAGGGTTTTGGGTTTTAATACTGAGACTAACATTATTCGGAGACTTGTAATGTCACTTTTGATGAGACTAGCCCCGAGCTAGATCTATTGCTCTGAGATGATTTACTGGTGTGAGAGAGCATTTTTGTGGAGGAAGATGAGGACGGCTAATATCATTCCTTCATCTGCACGCTCTTGAAGCGCCCATATCGATACAAGAACACACTCGTCTACTTCACCTTCATTGAGGCTCTGCTTGCATCTTCATCATCGAAGTACTGCGGAGGTCGAAGAAAGCAGATCTCACTCCGGCGCTCCACTTCGCATCAGAGACAAGATCCTCCTAGCATGATAATAGCTTTTCGACTCGTCCGAGGAATTTGAGATGAGTATGATGGGAGAGCTTAATTACTTTTTGGGACTTCAAATCAAGCAATGCAAGGAAGGAACTTTCATCCATCGACGAAGTACACTAAAGATCTACTAAAACGCTTCAACATGGGTGATTGCAAGCCAATTTCCACTCCCATGGCAACCTCATTGCTTTGGATCCGGATGAGGAAGGAGAAGTCGTGGATCAACGCGAGTACCACAAATGATCGGCTCCTTCAGATTTGTGACCTCTAGACCGGACATTCACTTCACGGTATGCCTTTGTGCAAGATTTCAGCGTCTCCGAGAACTTCCCATCGCCAAGCCGTTAAGCGCATATTCGGTATTTACACTCTACTCTCTTATATGGCATTTGGTATTCTGCTCTTGACTTTGTCCATTAGAGGTTTTTCATTATTCGATTTTGCGGGTCAGTCGGTTAGATAGGAAGAGTACCTCGTGCACTGTCACTTCCTAGGCACTTCTCTTGTATCTTGGTCCTCTAGGAAGCGGTCTTACATTGCACAATCCATCTTTGAAGCGGAGTATGTAGTCTGCTTGCTAGTTGTTTGAGCTGATTTTGTGGATGACGTCCACTTTGAAAGATTATGGGTTAAACTTTGCTAGTGTTCCTCTTTTCTGTGATAACACTTCTGCTATTAATATTGCTAAAAACCCAGTGCAACATTCTAGGACTAAGCACATAGACATTCTCTTTCACTTTCTTAAAGATCATGTTGAAAAAGGTGATATTGTGATGCACTTCGTAGAGTCCGAAGCTCAATTGGCAGATATTCTTACCAAACCTTTAGATCAAACCAGATTTTCCTCCTTAAGAAGCGAGTTAGGGGTAATTTATCCTTATGGGTTGGTTTGAGGGGGAGTTTGATCTTTTTCTTATCTTTCCTTGTTCTTTTGATCTTTTATTGTTCTTTTTCTGAACTTAGTGATCTTTTCGAACTTTTTAGGTTTTTAGGCTTTTTAATTACATCTCATTGTGTCATATTGCATTCATTTGAAAAATCCAACAAGTGGTTACAACAAGTGGTATGAAAAATCCAAAAAAAAAATGCATTGTAATATAAGATTTTCTGCTTATCTTTTAAAATTGATGGAGCTTTGCCTATTACCCTCTAGAGCTTTTGTATTTCAATTCTTGCTCAATGTCATGTCTAGTTCTTTGACTTGCTAGAATTATCATGCTTTTACATGTGTAGCTAAGTCTTTGCTATATGAGCTAGAACCTTTTAAACTACTCAAACTAAGAAATTGCAATTTGTGGATGTTTTAGCGAGTTGCGCAATTAGTGCTCCTCTTGTGACATTGGCCCTGTCAGAATTGCTTTGTTAGCTCTTTGATCTAAAATTGACCATTACTTGAGCTTTTGTGTTCTTGAGATTCTAAAACTGCTCATGTGAAAAATGAAAATCAAGATTGTCTTATGCTTAAATTGTGCCAAACTATTCTTACGAGACTGCTTGTCAAATGACATGAACTTGGAGATAGTTTGATGAACGAACGATCTCATGGGGACCGCTTGTCGAAATGACATGAACCTCAAGATTTGTCGCCTTAGAAGCTTAGAAAGAGTTTGTGGATGGCTCCTAGTCCGGATCTTCTTTACTAAGATATACCTTTAATCAACTTTTGGTCAAGCTTAGGATGAGTTTGTGGATGGCTCCTAGTCCAGGATCTTGTCACTAAGTTAGATCATTAGTCAACTTCAATATTCAATGCAAATGAGAAAAATGTTGACAAATGGGCGTTTACAAAATATTGAGCAAAATGATTCAATACGGGACTTGATTGACTTTTAATGTGGTCTTTGTTAGATTTTTGATCTCACTTTGACATTTTGACATGGCCAATTTCACTTTAGGATCCCTGTTGATGAACTTGCTGAATTTGAAGCGTTGCTTAAATTGATCAAATCTCTCGCTTTACTTTTGAGCCTTTGTGCTTAGCTTTGATATATATGTCTTACCATGATCTTGCTAGCGTTTGTCGGGCTTGATATCTTTGTTTGTGCAATATTAGAGATACTAGCTTGTTCTTTTGGGTAATCTCCAAAGCTTCTTGTAATCAAAAATTGAAAAATACAAAAATTGAAGCCACTCCATTGCACTTCATGCATATTCCTCTTTATGCTTCTTTTGTTTCTGCTTCTTTCTTTATTCTATATTTGTTATCTCTGGATGAGAGGAAGGCGTGATTCCTTGATGAATCAATTGTCAAAGGGGGAGAAGATGTGTTAAATGAGAAGAGAAGATGTGTTAATAAGAAGATATTTCTTTATTGGGGGAGAAGTTTATACAAAGGGGAGAAACTGAAAATTTGAAAATTGAGGATCATAGTGAGGGGGAGTTCTTGAGTTGCATTCTTATTGTCTTATTGAATATTCTGAACTTGAATTGCATTCTTTTATACTCACAATGATCATAGGTCAATTGAACAATTGTTCTTTCATATGGACCTCATGTGAGAATTTTGACCCTTTTCTGGAAATCAAAGTTTTTATGCTTTCTTTTGCCTTGTCTCACATGCCTATACTATTCTGATGCCAGCTTGGTCATTTTCATTGCTTTTTTTTTGCTTATGGACCAAGTTGTGCCTTTGTGCGAAAACTGCGAGTAAACTCGTTTTCAAACCTCTTACTTATATTTTCTGGATAATAGCCAATGTGTTCATCAAGGGGGAGATTGTGGATTTCATGGGGATATGTTCCAGATCATAGGATGATGTGACAATTGGCAATGGCGTTTACGGTTTGTCGTTTCACGTGTTTTCGACAAAGTTACTGAGCTTATCGATGCGGGCGGTCCGACCGGTCCTTGCACGGCGGTCCGACGGTCCCAAATCGGTCGGACCGGCCATGTGGGCGGTCGGACCGCGGTGACCAAAGTGGTCAAAACGAGTGGGCCAAAAATAGGTGTTGTAGGCAAGTGAGGATCCCAATGCACTTGGTCTCATGATTTTGGAGTCTCGATAAAAGTTCTATTGGTTTAAAGTTTCCATGAGGTTTGGATTTTCGAGGTTGAAATTGGCTAAGTCCCAAGGCGGTCCGACCGGCTCACGAGGAGCGGTCCAACCGCCAAGGGCGTCGGCCGACCGCTCACTGGGCGGTCGACCGGTAATAACTTGAACATTGGCCAACCGTGGCGATGTTGATTTGTTAGGTCAAAGTCTTTGGTTTCATGGCATATGATTTGCATGATGCATGTTTTGACTAACATGGGTCAAGTTGTGAAGAACTTGTTCCCGAATTCGTGTTTGCTTATCCGTGGTTGTGCGGGTTGCTTGGTGGTCAACGACGGTCAGCGGCGAGGAGGATCGGGACTAGACTTGGAGAGTTGAGGTCGAGCGATCAGCGATGCGGGTGAGGTCAACGACTCAAGCGTGACACAAGATGGACAAAGGTTGACCTATTGGCAAATCCATGACGCATGGTGAAGCGGTTTAGGTCAAAAGGTTAAAGACGGTGCTTTGTGAAGCGTGCGTGTGTGACCCGTTTGTTAGTGGGCCTTAACGGGAGCCCAATTGAGTCAAACCCTAAGAGTTCTAGGCCTCCACTATAAATAGGAGGAGGTGGTGGCTGCACCCCTCTCTCTCTCGCCTTTTTATGTTTCAAAACCCTAATTGTCTTTAGGGGAGTTGAGGTGGAGGCTAGGGCTCTTGATGGTTTGTGGTGAATTTCGTGATCTCTAATTGTCCACTGACCCATGATGGTATGGATGTAATCCAGCATCAATCACGAAATCAATCTATGCAAGGTTTGCTTGAGATAAGTCTCTTTTCGTTCTTGCTTTCAATTTCGTGATTTTAGGGCTTTCTTTGATCCGCGAGTTTGTGATTGATTCTTTCATGTGAATTAGCTTGTTGTGATATGTGTGAATCTATCTAGCATCATCTTGATCATCAATCTCTCACGAACAAGCATTAGGATCAAGTTTTCGTTCTTGCCCGGTTTTAGACCTTCTGTTAATCAATTGGCAATTGCTCAAGATTGTTCCAAGAATTATCATAATATTCGATTGGAATAGGTCCTCAATAGCGTATAGAAGGTGTGTGCAAAGTTTCATAAAGATTGGAGTTGAGAATCAAAAATTTCACCTAATTGCAACTTCGTCATCGGGTTGATTTTACTGTTTCAGATCGGTTCTGTAGACTGCCGGTCAAACCGCCCGTCATCACCGGTCAGACCGATTTTGGAGCGGTCCGACCGCCAGCACAACGCTGGTCAGACCGCCCGGCAATCGGTCTGACCGGTTGGGTCTGAGGTCGACCGCCGTCTTTGTGAGTCTTTGCAATCTTAGTTGATTTTGTTATTTTGCTTAAGGGATTTAATTGGATTCAATACTAGTCTTCCGCTGTACTGGTATATTGATCTTCATAGCTTTCTAATAGCTACTGGAGTGAAATTGTATTGAGTTCATAATTTGTGAAAAAGTGAGCGTGCTCCTATTCACCCCCCCTCTAGTCGCCTTTACGGTCCAACAGGATGTCCTCCTGCTGCTGGTCTTGGTGTGGCCTTCGGTGGTCGTCCCGCATGTTCGAGGCCGCCACGGCTTCGCCCTTGATCTCCAGCTCATCCTCGACTTCTGGCTCCCTTCCTCCTTTGTTCTCCTTTACGCTTTGGTCTTGGGGTTTGGTGATGGGAAGGAGTGGCGTGAGGGGAGGGCTATGAGGCGATGTAGGCGAACGCCGCATGTCCCATGTAAACGGTCGCGTGTCCCATGCAAACGGCAAGTGCTGTGCTGTCGGTAGTGATCTAGTAATGACTCTTATAACCTTGTGTTTAACAGTATGGCTGTCACAAGATATTTTTGGGCTATGGGTATTTTGGTCAATTGGTTAGCCATTCACCATGCAATGGATTCTCTGCAGTTGAGGCAATTCAGTGTACGTAGGTGTTGGATCTCACTAAACGCTGAATGATAAAAACCTACGGAAATAAGATGGTGTCGATTTACTTAGGTCAGTCTAGGTATCATGGGTATCCCGATGCCAACTAATCTGGGTTAGCCTAGGTGACTTGAAAATCAAGATGCCGGTTAACCTAGATTGGTGTGGGTAGTCTCGATACTCAGGGTGTCGACTAATCTAGGTAGATCTGGGAACCGTGATGATTCCTTATGGTATCTTGTGACAATTTATTTATTCTAACCTATTATATTGCTTTATGAGCGACTAATTGTCTTTTGATTGGTTGGCGGACTATGGAGCTGTGAAATGGTGTTTCGGATTGGGTCGAGAAAGACGGTTTGGTCGACAAATGATGGACGGGCAAGATTTCAAGGAAAGTTTTGGCGACATGCAATGCAAGTTTTATTTTAACCTTTTGTAAAGTACATAAGGTTGTAAAACATAATCTGCTTTCGATGTAAATAATTTCTTGTGTTACTTGTGTTTAGAAAAATTTATTCTTGATAAATATTGTAAGGTTTAAATTAAATTATTTCCCGGAAAGGCGTTCATAAGTTTTATTCTTGACTTTTTGGGAGTTCAGATTTGAATGGTAGGTTAACTTTGTTTTTTTGTGATTTTCCAAGTGTAATAAATTATGCAAAAGATTCAAAACCATACTAATGTTAATGAGATGCATACTATTCATCATTAATTAATTTGGGGATGTTACAAGGATAGATGGATGTAATGATATTCTATTTTATTTGTTGAGTGCTCAGCCATGCAAGTTTAGAAGGTACGTTAGTATGGTTGATGAGCTTAGCTCGTCGATCATGGGAAACACCTCTCACTTATCATTTATGATTTTTGATCCAGATCGTCGCGTCTGGTTATTTGAGTCTAATTTTTTTTTATTTCAAATGGTTCCTGGTCTGCACAAGAGGTTGTTAGTGAGGGTACCTTCGTGCACTAGATCAGGTATATGGTAGACTTATCCAAACCGCTAAGGACCGAACTTTGGGCTGTCAACTCCAAGTTCCAATCGTACTTCCACACGCGGGATATGGGTACCGTTTGGTTAAGTAGGGTGTGAGTTTTATTAGGTTAAGTCCCTGGTGGTGTAAGGATATTTGTGTTTGATCATCTGTTCGTAGGACCGATGTAATTTTCTATAATGTGCATGGGAGCACTATTTTTATTTATTTACATTGTATCAGTATCTCTAACACAACTTGTGAGCCTGCTTAGCAAGCGCTATCAGTCGTTTGTACTATATTTGGGGTTCATCTCGCAAGAAGGACTTATCTCAATAGGGCTTTTTTGCTAAATAATACCAAATCTCGATTTCTCTGGCCGACACATCATAGGAATTGTGTTAATTTCGGAGGCTTACGGGCTAGTCGATTCATGTGGGTAAAGTAGTACCCCCTGCAGGGATTAAACTATTCGAATAACCATGTCCACGGTTACAGACAACACTTAGTTTTGAATGACATCATCGATAGTCTCTTGATTAAAATTGGTATGATTACAACTTGGTATTTGGCATGAATGAGTGTTCATGCATTTTTGTTTATCAAAGTGGGCTGCCACTTTGGTATTTATTTGATCTATTTTTTATCAATGTATAACTTTGTCACATGTTCTACTTCTACTTCAAATCTGATTTCTAAATGGCAATTGTAAAACTAGTATGTGTAGGATGAAAATTGTTGTGTATTTTGCAAAACTAAGCCACTAATACCATCCTTTGATTGTCTTATATGCATAAATAATTTTTCCTTTGTACAATACTTGTGAGCACATTTTGTACTTAACCCAGTTGCTGCAAATTCAGGTGAAGATGATTCTACGCTCAACAAGTTCGTTAGCGCCGATTATGGCGACACTAACAAGTAGTGTTGTTATCTGACTCCTAGTTGGTTGCCATGGGTTATGAGGCACACAATTGCTGGACTTTTATTTATTTTTCTTAATTTCGTTGCTACTTATTGATCTTAATTGAATTTGGTATGTTGGCCCTATTGTAATAGAGGTAGACTTGAACTACTATATTGTATGTCTTTCGATATCTCAATGTATGAATGTTGTATGACTGTGATTGACGTTGATGAGGGTATGTGCGTGTTGGTCGCTGATCTTGGGAGCCAATAAGACACACATACCCGCTGTTTTGAATTCCCTTTTAACTCATTAAGTGTAGACTTGGACCATTTGGAGAACCGGTCATCATGTAGTGCTTGCGGAGGAGCAGTATGCATGATCATCGGAGCTCTAGTTTCGGTCGGGATTTCTCACTTTGATGGAGTTAAGATGGAATTCATTTACTTGAGGCCCATAGTTACTTTCATAAGACCGGGAAGGCCTCGGTCTTACATAAATAACCCGGGGGTCCTCACAGCCGCCATAGCGACAGATTCCCTCCCTGTGCGCCTTCAAACGGCCGATCAATTCTTCCACCGTCATCGCCTTGTGGTCTCCAATTTGATCTAGTGTGGTGATGACCGGCGCAAACTTGCGAAAGACCATGTGGAGGGACTTTCTTACAACATAACTCTCCTCCATGTTGTCCCCTAGGCCTCGGATCTTGCTGATAATGGATGTCAACTTCATGGCGAAGTCATCGATGGACTCGGTGCCTTTCATGCGCATGTTCTTGAACTAGCTTTTGAGATTCTACACACGCGCCTCCTTGACTCGATCGGCCCCGTGGTGCATTGTTTTCAAGGCATCCCAGGCCTCCTTGGTGGTCTCGTCTGCCAGGAGAAGCAACAAGTCTTCCGGCATAGCTTGGAAGATTGCCACGAGCGCCATCTGGTCCTTCCTCTCGTCCACTATCTCCTCCACGATTGCGTCTCACACCATGCTTCCGCTGCTGCGAAGAATTCGGCTCTGATACTAAATGTTCGAGTAAACACAACGCAATCACAGAGGACACGCAAACAAACACGAGGAACATTAGAACTTGGTGATTGCACAACCAGTGATTTCAATACCGGTTCAAAAAAAATAC
Organism: Hsuehochloa calcarea; assembly: GCA_036346395.1. Taxonomy (NCBI): domain Eukaryota; kingdom Viridiplantae; phylum Streptophyta; class Magnoliopsida; order Poales; family Poaceae; genus Hsuehochloa; species Hsuehochloa calcarea. Next base: position 17,038,057 of record CM070607.1, read on the forward strand.
CGGGGGTGGCCGGTAAGGCCAATAATCGAAAAGTTTTGGCTGAAATTTTCCACAAAAAAAATGAATTTTTCGGATTTTAAATTAAAAAAATCAAATTCGAGCAAAATTCAATCAACTTCGGCCAAAATTCAACCAAACCAGAAATTTCGGTGCCGGTTTGAACTTCTACCGGGACCCACTGGTAAACCAATAATCGCCGATAATCGAATTGATTTTTGGCGATTTTCAAATCCCTGGCCGCAATAGCCAAAAGCTTTTTTTTCCTTCTATTATTCTCTCCTAATGACTGAGTACAAGAGATTAAACCAAACTCCGGACAAGCTACAACTGCTCCCGGTTTAAATGCCACATTCCCTTAAAAACGATCAACTCACACGACTGAGCGACATGGGCCTCCATGTAAGCTAGAAATCAAGCGCTCACGAGCGTGTATGAGTCATGCAAATATGTTTCTATATACGAATACTAAACACAGCAGCTAACTTAACAAGTAGTAGCAGTGAACTAGTGAATATACTCTATCCAGATGGATTCGAATTGTTCTTGTAACTTAGAATTGCATAGGCCGCTTGTAGCACAGCGCAAAGTCACCAGACGACAGCGACAACGACGGCGATCGCTACCCACGGGTTGCTGAAATAGTCGTGGCGCAGCGAGGCCATCCAATTCCACACGCGGCTGTGGAAATGCTGCTCCAGAGCTTGGCACGTAGACCTCAGGTAGTTGTAGCTTTGGTCGTTGGCATCGAACACGGCACCCTTGCAGAGGTTGCCGAGGTGCTCGGCGACCTCGTCGTTGCTGCCCATCTGGTGCACGAGGATCCTTTTCTTCGACAATGCCGCCGCCGCCGTGCCGCCACTGCGGCAGGAAGACCAAGATCGCCGTGGCGCAGCCGCGAGCGCCGCCAAGTTGTGCTGCTCCAGCGCCATCAGGTTGCGCAGGATGCACAACGTCTCGCTTTCGACGTTGAGGAGCGGGATCCACAGCGTGCCGCCGTCGAGCTTCACGTCCAGGATGCAGCGCGCCTCATTGGGCGTAGTTCCCACTTCTTGAACTTCACGCCCGGTAGTGTAGTAGTCCATCGCAGAGCGCCACCGGCCGACCTTTTCGCCGGAGGAACAATCGCCCCGTTCCAACGACTGGTCATTATTGCCGACGGTAGGCCTCAAATGCATGTGCAGCATGTGGAGAAGATTGCCTGGCGACTCCATCACCGGTTTTGCTTCCGAGTACTCCATGTCTTGCATGGTTTTCCGGACGTACTCGGCTATTATTTCTGTAAAAGTTAATCTTTATGTTTATTAGTAGTTCTTTGATTAACACATATAATTAAGGAGTTAATTATTTAGTGGCTCTGAGGACATAGGTATTTGCATGCGTTGAGTTAGTGGTAAATGTGGTGCATGCATGAGTTAGTGAGTGTGGTGCATGCATGAGTTGGTGGTAGGTGTGGCTACATGTGCACTAAATACGTGTGTGTTTGTGTGGCTTATATAAGGCTATGTGATCGATTTATTAAGGTGGGTTGAAGAGAGAAATACAAGTAAAAAATTGCCCCACCTGTGTTTGTTTTGTCGCTGTTGCCTGTTTGTGTTCTTGTGTGAGTTTGTGATCCAAGGTCTTCTCCAACAATTGGTATCAGAGCTTGGTCTATGCCCAAAATCATGCCAAAAAGTATAGAGATTCTTGATGCGGCGGTGTTGGCACTGGCAAGCGCACCGATGAAGGAGAGTTTCGCGGTGTCGCTTCACTACCTTGTGCTCACGAGGAGCAACTATGCGACATGGGCGATGAAGATGAAGGTGTACATGAGAGCCCAAGGCGTATGGGGCGCCATCGAGCCCGGCGACGACAACACACACAAGGACCAAGTGGCATTGGCAGGCATTTACCAAGGTGTTCCAGAAGACACGCTCTTCCTGCTGGCTGAGAAGGAGACGGCTAAAGCTGCGTGGGAGGCATTGAAGACCATGCACATGGGAGCCGAGCGTGTGAGGGAAGCCAAGGTGCAGAGCACCACCGGCCGACCTTTTCGCCGGAGGAACAATCGCCCCATTCCAACGACTGGTCATTATTGCCGTCGGTAGGCCTCAAATGCATGTGCAGCATGTGGAGAAGATTGCCTGGCGACTCCATCATCGGTTTTGCTTCCGAGTACTCCATGTCTTGCATGGTTTTCCGGACGTACTCGGCTTTTATTTCTGTTAGAGTTAATCTTGATGTTTATTAGTAGTTCTTTGATTAACATATATAATTATAGAGTTAATTATTTAGTGGCTACACGACGTGGGTGACTGCATGCATGAGTTAGTGGCAGGTGTGGCTGCATGCATGAGTTAGTGGTAGGTGTGACTGCATGTGTACTAGTATGTGTGTGCTTGTGTGGCTTATATAAGGCTATGTGATCAGATTGTTAAGGTGGGTTGAAGAGAGAAATACAAGCAAAAAATTAATTGCCCCACCTGTGTTTGTTTTGTCGGTATTGCCTGTTTGTGTTCTCGTGTGAGTTTGTGATCCAGGGTCTTCTCCAACAATTGGTATTAGAGCTTGGTCTATGCCCAAAATCATGCCAAAAAGTATGGAGATCCTTGATGTGGCGGCGTCGGCACCGGCAAGCGCACCGACGAAGGAGAGTTCCGCGGTGTCGCTTCACTACCCCGTGCTCTCGAGGAGCAACTATGCGACATGGGCAATGAAGATGAAGGTGTACATGAGAGTCCAATGCGTATGGGGCGCCATCGAGCCCAGCGACGCCGACACACGCAAGGACCAAATGGCATTAGCGGCCATTTACCAAGGTGTTCCAGAAGACACGTTCTTCCTGCTGGCTGAGAAGGAGACGACCAAAGTTACGTGGGAGGTATTGAAGACCATGCACATGGGAGCCGAGCGTGTGAGGGAAGCCAAGGTGCCAACCCTCAAATCAGAGTTTGAGGTGCTGTGCACGACAAAATCAGAGTCGGTTGACGACTTCTCCATCCGGTTGACAGCAATCGTCAACAAAATCCGAGGGCTCAGTGAGAAGATAGAGGAGAGCTAAGTGGTAAGGAAATTTCTTCGTGCAGCCCCCGCCAAGTTTCTACCGGTAGTCTTCCCAATCGAGCAATTTGGTGACCTCAAGGCAAGGACGATTGAAGAGTTGATCAGTCGTTTGAAGGCGCACAAAGAACGATAGGTATCTTATGGTGTAGGGGGCCGAAGATCAGCACCTACTACTGACGAAGGCCGAGTGGGAGGCTCAATCCAAGAAGCGCAACGGCTTTGGCAAGAAGGACAGTGCATTTGATAAGGCAAAGTCTTGTTGCTACAAATATCAAAGGGTGCAGGCACCGCTAAGTGCCGTAAGTCGAAGAAGACGGTGGCTCTTCTTGTTGCAACGGACACTGTTGACGAGCCAGTATTGCTTTAAAGCCAACAAGGAGTGTTCATCATGTTCTTTTTTTTCTTCCTGCATGTAGTTGAGTCTGTGTACGATTATTAGTGCATGATTGCATTTTTTTGGAGTTGTTTGTGTATATGGCACAGTAGGAGTGTTGCATGTGTCATTTATTTCTTTGTGCACGTGGGAGTTGTGTTACATACGTATGTATATTTGTGTCATGGTCATGCATGTAGGTAAGTCAGTGCATGATGAATGTGTATGTGTGTAAGTTCTTGTAGGTGTGTCCAAGTTCTCATGTGTGTAAGCTCTAGTGAGAGTCTCCGTCGCCGTCTAATTGTGTTACCGGCGAAAGACAATCGGAGCTGAGGTAAGCAAAAGACATCGATAAATTGTTACCGGCGGCGTGGTCAGCAAGAAAGTGGCAAAAAAAACTCCTTAGAGATGTGTCAGGAGACCGGACTTCGGCTTGTGAGTCAATGCATCAAGATTATGGGGGACAATGTTAGAGTTAATTTTGATGTTTATTAGTAGTTCTTTGATTAACACATATAATTAGGGAGTTAATTATTTAGTGGCAACACGACATGGGTGACTGCATGCGTTGAATTAGTGGTAGATGTGGCTGCATGCGTGAGTTAGCGGGTGCATGCATGAGTTAGTGGTAGGTGTGGCTGTATGTGTGCTAGTATGTGTGTGCTTGTGTGGTTTATATAAGGCTATGTGATCATAGTGTTAAGGTTAGTTGAAGAGATAAATATATACAAGCAAAAAATTATCCCACCTGTGTTTATTTTGTCGCTGTTGGCTGTTTGTGTTCTCGTGTGAATCTGCGATCCAAGGTCTTCTCTAACAATTTCCACCGCGGAATCTGCGATCCAAGGTCTTCTCTAACAATTTCCACCGCGGAGAAGTGTTTTCCACTGGTCATGACCTTGTAGATCCTGTTGATGACGAAAAGCGGTATCTGGTTCTCGAAGAGGTATAAGACGTCGCGCGCTACCGCGGCTTCTACCAACTTGTTGCTGCTGCCGTGTGCACCAATCGACGGCAACTCAACGCCTCTATGTTCTCCCTCCGTGTGGCCGTTGGGCGTCGACGACGTCGCATTTGCAGTTGCAGCAGGGGGGCTTTGAGGTGACCCATCCTCCCCGGTAGCGCCGAGTGTCAGGTCGCCGAAGCGGTGCAGTATGTAGCAGCCGTCGAGCAGCAGCATGCGCACGAAATCCGTGCTCGTCATGCTAGGGAACGTGTGGAGGTAGCAGCTCCTGGCTTCGCTCTCGACGTCCTCAAGCTCCCTGATGTAGTCATCCAGCCTGGCTGTTCCCGCCGACATGACAGCGTCGAGGCTTCTCAGCTTCTCGACGTACCTATTGAGGACGTGCTGGTTGCTGCTGGTCCGGTGGTACGGGCCGACGGAGACGTGCTGCGGGTCGTACTCCGCCGGGTCGACATTGCGTGTGGGTTCGCGGACCTTGCTGATGGTGAGGGGCGGAGGGGATGCGCCGCCGAATTGCGTGGGCGTCGAAGACCACCTTATCCTGGTTGCTAGCTCTTCTGTCAGTTCTTGCGCCAAAGAGCGGTCGGCACCGCCTGTGCATGATTAGTCAACAATTAACGTGTGATTAGTCAACAGATCTGTCCAGCCGAGAGACTTAACCTTGCTCCTTGCATCGATTTAGCAATCATTTCGGAAGGCTAAACTGGAAAGTGATTGCCTCGCTTACCTGCTTCTTGCTCCATTTGTCCAGATTGAAGCAATCGGTTCCCTTTGGAATCTAGTCACTTTGTTACTCACTCGACCTATATATGCATACACTGCTGCTGCTCTCTGTCTCGCCGCCCTGCTACTCTGTCGACAAACTTCGATTGATATGTTCCGGTATTTGTACACGCACAACGCAAGTGTATATATATATGCAGCAACGTGCATACATATTTGCTTTGTGCTACATCAATTCTCTCTTGCATTCCGTTCGTACGTTTGGATTAGCTCAACAGGGTTCACGCGCAGAGGTAGTGCGCACAAAGCAAAGGTCGCTTCAGAAGCAGTAGTACTATTGTTGCACAACTTTGCAAAAGAAAAGCAAAGCTGCTATCAGTCGAGCACTAGGGGAAAGTTAAAAGTCTGCATGGATGCAAAGAAACAGGGATGAAAGTTAAAGCGCTCAATAGAAAAAGAAGAAAGAAGAAGGAAACATTGGCCGAAAGCTGTTGAAGGGGGTGTTCATCGGAAACTCGCAGTAATATATGTGCTACAAGTTGATTTGTATTAATATATCGCGTAGGTTCTCTCTTGTTAGTTATGGTTTTTTATTACAAAGCTAAACCCAGCTTTTATACAAAGCAAATAAAAAGTCCTTAAAAAAAGAAAACATACAGAAACAAGGGAACAAGTTCACACAACCCAACTAACTATTACACATAGAGACCAATTAAGAATTATCCAACGAGCAAAAGATTTTAGCCCAATCTTCGACTGCCGCCAAGAAGCAATCCATCTTACTTCGATCAACCCCCTTGATGAGGACACGCCAATGCTGCAAAGAACATAGAAATTTGAAAATCACTTCCATTGGTTGCTCAGGAAAACTCTTCTCAATCGTCATTATGTCCCTAAATTTCTAAAGATTCCAAACCAAGGCTGCAAAACTAAACAAAACAACATTATAATCATTAGCCCTCTCCTCTCCAACCAATTAAGTTGGAAATCGTCTAATGATCTTGGTATACCTTGCCATCTTAGCACCTCTTTCACACAAAATCAAGCAAACCTTGCTAAAATATAAGAGAACAAAACATGATCAATACTTTCTTCAGTACCGCACAGAATACAATTCGCATCCCCTTCCCAACTCTTCTTTTTAAGTTGATCAGTTGTCTGAACTCTGAACTCTGTTATGATAACATTTCCATATGATAATTTTGACCTTTAAAAGTATCTTGCTCCTCCACAGTTTTTGCAATTTTCTACAGATCACTCCGCGAAAGCCATCTGCCTATACAAAGACTTGACTAAGAACAGACTCGATTTCTCAAGACACCTGTAGATATCATGGAGATATGCTCCGGATCTTATGATGATGTGACAATTGGCAATGGCGTTAACGGTTTATCGTTTCACGTGTTTTCAGCAAAGGTTCAGTTCTGTCAGGTCTGAACCGGTCTAACCGGCCAGGTGCGGTGGTCAGACCGGTCCCAAATCGGTCCGACCGGTTTATAAGGGGCGGTCGGACCGGCCATTGTCAGTAAGTGTTGGATTGAACTGGGCCAAAAATAGAGGGTGTAGGCAAGAGAGGAGATTCTATTGCACTTGGTCCCATAATTTTTGGAGTCTCCAGTCAAAAGTTCTATTGGTTTGAAATTTCCGATGGGTTTCGGTTTTGAGGTTGAAAATCGGCTAAGTCATCTTGGCGGTCCGACCGGCCAATAGTGGCGGTCGACCGGCCGAAATGCGGTCGACCGGTTTTCACTTGGATCGTCACCCGTCATGGCGGCGATTCTCGGTTGTTAGGCCAAACTCATGAGTTTCAGGGCATATATGTTGCATGATGCATGTTTTGACTAACATGGGTCAAGTTGTGAAGAACTTGTTCCCAAATTTGGTTTACTTGTCTATTGTTGTGCAGGTTGCTTGGTGGTCAACGACGGTCAGCGGCGAGGATGATCGGGACTAGGCTTGGAGGCGAGGTCGAGCGATCGGCGATCTTGGGTGAGGTCAATGTACTCAAGCGTGGTGCAAGATGGACAAGGGTGACCTATTGGCTAATTCGAGGCGCAAGATGGCGTTAGGTGTAGCTAGTTAGGTCAAGGGGAGATAAAGACGGCGCATTAAAATACGTGCGTAAGTGTCCTATTTGTTTTGGGCCTTAACGGGAGCCCAATAGAGTCAAACTTCTAGAATGTCTAAGCCTCCACTATAAATAGGAGAGGGTGGTGGCTGCACCTCCTCTTCGTCTCTTTTGCAATTCTTGTAAACCCTAATTTTCTTAGGGAGAGCTTTTGTGGATGCTAGGGTTCTTGATAGTTTGATGTGATTTTCGTGCTCTTGGATTGAGCATTGTCCTCCATTGATGGAGTGGCTGTAAACCCAGATCATATTAATCAATCAAAGGAAAGTTTGATCAATGTTTTGTCTCATTGCGTTCTTTCTCTCTATTTGATGATTTTGGGTCTTTCTTTGATCCGTGAGTTTTTGATTGAATTCTTGTAACATCCCATTTTTCGTCCCGGCCCAATCTCTTTTTTTCCGGCCCGTCCTGCTCCCGTTTCTTTCTCTCTCTCCCTTTTCTCGCCCGACCTGGCGCATCACCTCCGCCCGCTCGCCTTATCTCTTTCTCTCTCCCGTCTCTCTCGCACCGCTCGCCTGTTCCTCTCTTCTTCCCCGCCGCCTCGACCGTATCACCCACACCGCTTCGTCTTCTCGCGGTCGTCGTCGTTTCGTCTCCCCTCACCCGCATCGCCCCGAGCGCCGCCTCCGCCCAGATCCGCTCCTCTCCGGCCCGGCCCGGCTCCACCAACTCCGCCCCCACCTCGGGTCGCCTCCACCTGCTCCTCTGCGGCGCCGCCCCCACCTCCCATGCCGTCGACGTCATCCTAACCACCGGCTCCTCCTCCGCGCCTGCTCCCCTACCACCGCACGTCGCCACCCATGCCTCCGTGACGTCAGGAAGGGTCCCCTCTGCCCGTGCGCGCAGCTACATCACCCGGTCCAAGCGGTGAAGCCCCGGTCCGAGCGGCGCGTCGTCTCCCGTCAACGCCTGCGGCACCGTCCGTCGCCCGCCATGTTATTCGCTCCACCGCTCATGGCGCCATACTCAAGTCCCCTCGCGCCATGGCCGCCCATGCCGCCTGCTGTCGGCTACTTCACCGGCTCCTCCTTCCGGCTATAAATAGCCCAGTGCCCTCCACCTCCTCCCGCCTTGCTCCTCCCTCTCCCTGTAAGTCCTCCAACGAAAGCCCGGCGCCGGCCTCTTCTCCCCTCCATCCGAAGCCCCTTTGCCTTGGTGCGCCCTATCCGCCTCGGGCCCAATCGCCGGCGCTGAGGCGCCTTGCGACGCTCCGAAGCCTCCCAGAAGAAATGGCCAAGCTCCGGCCACTAGGACAGCGCCGCTGTGTGCTCCTCCCGCGCCACCCTCGGCTCCGTCGCCGACCAACCTTGGTGCTTCATCGCCTCCACCGACAGCTGGTGAGCCTCCCCTCGCCCCCTGTTCCTCCTGCGCTCCTCCCCTGGTTCTTCCCCCTCTTGGTCGCCTTCACCCTCAACTGGCCTTCCCACCCGACCACCCTGGCCGCCGCCAGCTCCCTTTCACTGTCGCCCCGGCCCCAGCGCCACCTCCCTTAGCATCCCCTCCGACCGTCGCCCGCCTTCGGCTGCCGCCGCCTGAGCCCGCTCTCTGCTCCCCTGCTCTCTGTGCATATCCCCCTCAGCTCAGTAGCCAAAGTTGCTCAACCGCAGCCTCCTCTGTCCTGGTTGCCCTTGGTTGCCGAGGGTTGCCACCAAATCTTGATCTTCCATATATCGAGTGAGCCGGATTGTGATTGTTGTAATTGTTGCTCCTAGATCAATGTTGTTAGTGAACTGTTGTTGATATTACTCATTAGTGTCTTGTGGAGGCAGTGTTGGGTTGTGAATGTTGTCGTTCAGCTGGTGTTAGTGTGTGCCGAACTCTGTTCTTCAGGACGGTTGATTGTGTCGATTATAGCTCTCCCAGTCCAGTATTTGGATTAGTAGTGATTGGTATAATCTGTCATTTGTAGAAGATCTTGTATATTGAATCTTTTGTGATTGTCTTTGATCATTGATTATGGAACAATGGTTGTTAACAGTGAATTCTTGTTGTGATTATTGTGTGTGATCATAAATCATTTGTATGACAGTGATTAGAATACTATGTCAATATGAATCTTGAATGTTTAATCTTGCCATTGAAATCTCTGTGTGCACTCTGTCATTTGAAAATTGGTATTAATTTGGCGATTATGAATTGATGCATTAGGTTATTAGTTTGTATGGCTTGTAATTGGAAAGTCTGTGATCAATCGATAGTTGAGTGCCGGCATTTGGGGTATCTATCAATCGAGTTGTTGTGTCGTAGAGGTTGCGATTAATTGTTATTCATCTGTTTCGATTGTCAGCGTTTGATTCGTAGTGGCTTCCCCAGATTGTAGCAGTAGCAATTAGGTTGCAATCGATCCAACGTTTAAGAAATGTTGCCATAGATTAGTTGAATGTTTGTAGTTAGTAAATGGATTATTGATTAATTGTCTGTGATTACTAATCATGAGTATAAGTCTTTTGGCAGTAAATTCAATTGTTGGTTGTGATGCTGGTTATTAGGGATAGCCTGATCTTGATGTGATGTTGTCTATTGGATTTGTTAAACAATTGTTAGTTGTTGGTTAGTGTTTCGTCAGTAGATCAATGATTATTGGAAGTAATGATATTTGGTGAAAGCTGGAAGTATTGATTTGATTATAAATCGGTTTGGATTGGCAATGATTGGTGATCTTGCAATTGTATAGTTAGTAGTAGGTTGAGTAGCTAGCAATTGAATCATTGAGTATTATTTGGCAGCTGAGTTTGGTATTGAATTGCCATTGGATTTTGTGTCGATCGAGTATTCTAGATTGGTATAGAACCAGTAGTTAAGTTGCTGAGTTGCCTGTAGCGGTAGAGTCTTGTTGTCTTCCCAATCCGCAGTAGAGCATTCCGGCAAAAGCTCATTCGACCTTACCCTCCTTGTATCCTCACTCCGGGCAGACATTCTCTGCCATCCCCTCCTTTCGCTCAACTGAACGTTGACTCCGTCAAACATTCCAGTGTCGCCCAAACCCTTCTCTCAAGCCCATCCTCCGCAATCTTTCTAAGGCTCTTGTGTTTTATTTGGTCTTTTGAGTTCTTTGGATTTATTTGGATTTTCGATCGATATTGCGTAATTAGAAATCGAAGTCCAGAAGAATCAACGGCTCAAGCAGATCCAAGATTCAAGAAAGGACGCCGACCAAGGATTCGAACCTCTGTCTAATCAGGCTTTGAGTAAGATCAAGGCCACGGTAAAAATAGCCCAGGCGAGTCAACACTTTGATCATATTGATCCTACATTTTATGCAAACTATATTCTTTTAAAATATCAAATTGCATGCTCTAATTTCTATGCAAATATATGTCAAACACCCTAAGGTAGTTAAATGCCTAATTGTTGATTAATAAATTATTATCTCATTTCCTTGATAATTGAACTCCCAATACCTTTGTCACCCTAGTAAATATCTGGTAACCTACTAGTTATAGGTCGTACTTAAACGCCATGCTAGACTTGTTTAAGTACCGGGGTATTTTCTACCCCAAATCATCATCCTTTAATCATGACAATTGTTTTGGGCAGTCATTGGGGGAGAATGACTGGACTGGTTGGATAATTTGTTTTATACTTCTCCAAAACCCTAAAACTTGCTAATACCACATTTGGGCGGATGGAGAGACTGGTGGGTGCCGTCGTGCACTAGAAAGATTGGTATGTGGTATGAACTGCCCAGATGGATTAAGGACTTAATCTTGTCATGGCCTCCTGTGTAAAACAAGTACAACCACAAGTCTACAAAATGCAACTTGGCTAAGTAAATTTATCGGACCCTGAAAGTCATCTCACTGGTGGAGGAGAAAGGTAGTGCGAGGCATGGTAGGGAAGGGACAGGGTGAAGTCGCCAGCTACGTTCGTCGTAGTGGTGAACATCCCGCACAACTTATGGGCGCAACCCCATATGGGTGAGATGATGGAAAGGGTGAGGTAGACTTAAAGGTTACTGTGACGATCGCTCAACTACATGACTACGGAATCATGTGGGGTAACGAGTATGATTGTCTCTTGTGGGTAAAGTGTACAACCTCTGCAGAGTCAAAACTGTTTAAACAGCCGCGCCTACGGTCAAAAGCGGACATGGGAACTTAACTTGAGTTAGTTCTATTTCAAAAACCTTTGTGGGTGGTATGAAAACCGTGTCGGGGCACGAGATTTGTCTTTTCCTGGATCGTCGTATCTAGTGTTGTTAATGTATGAAGGTAGCTCCAATCAAATGAAGCATGAGACAGAGTTTCCGATGGAGGGAACCTCTGCTGTTATTACTTATTGCACAATTAATCTCTTTAAAAATGTAATTTGGTTAAAATACTAAGTGATATGATTCTCTAATATCTGTATTTACAATTACTGCTTTACGCAAATAAAAGAACCCGAGCCATCCTTGTTACACATTGCATGTATATTATTCCATCTCATTGTGTTGACTCATGAGCACGGTAGTTGTGCTCATCCTCGCTCTTTCCCAACTCCTCGAGTAGGAAGACTGAATACTACGACTACTACGAGGATCCGTAAGTCCAAGACCGTGAATCGTTGAGCGTAGTTTAGTCCTTAGTTGTTCTAGTCTCACCTGATCTAGCCGACTCAGTCGGTTCTTGTGTACCTTCTATATTGTCGAAGTTTTGGATAATATCGAGTACACACGGGTTCCCCGATCACTTGCTGCGGTAAGATGTGCCTCACCCTTTGCTTCCGTTGTCGCCTAGCTATCTTTTGTAATGTATTTATTTGGCCCGTCGGCCCTTATTGTAAAAATTGGCCCGGCGGTCTATGTAAACTCGAGGTGCAAATTAATGAATGAAATAATTTTACGCCATGTATGGTTTGATTTAGTAATGTACTTGTGGAGTGCTATCTCTCGATCCAGGAATAGCACGTTGATTTCACTGAGAGGATTCCGGTTATGAAATCCGGTCCGACAATTCTTCACGTGATCTAGCTTGCTATGGCGTGTAGGAACCTATCTAGGATCATCTTAATCATCAATTACCCACAAGCAAGATCTTGGATCAAGTTTTCGTTTTGACCGGTTTTGAACCTTTCTTTGATCAAGCGGAAAAGGATCTTGATTCCTCCAAGAATTATCATAATCTTCGATTGGAATAGGTCCACGTATCATAGAGAAGGTGTGTTCTAAGTTTCATCAAGTTTGGATTAGTGGATCAAAAGTTTCATCTATTTGCATCTTCGTCATGGGTTTTCAATGCATTACGGAGGCCGGCGGTCGATCGCCGAATCGTCCGACAGCCCAAGGCCGTGATCCGACCGTGGCCTAAGACCGATGTGCTTTAATCTTTGTTGTTTTTGTCGTTTTCCTTAGGGGTTTATATTGGATTCAATATTAGTCTTCCGCTGTACTGATATACTGATCTTCATAGCTTCCATAGTTACTGGAGTGAAATTGTGTTGAATTCATTATTTGTGAAAAAGTGAGCATGCTCCTATTCACTCCCCCCCCCCTCTAGTCGTCTTTTCGGTCCAACAACACCAAACAACCTTGTCCATATTACCATTAAGATTAATATCCATAATAGAGTTTTTCAAAAGCTTCCATTGGATTTCCTATTCTTTACCAAAGTTTCTAATGAAAGTAATCTTCTACATGCCTTCTATCAAACAGTTAGCAACACTCATGTCGGTGACAAATATTAAAAAGATTGTCATGCTTAACCTTCAAAGGAAATTTCAATCCAAACAAAACCCCAGAAAGAAATATTCCAACCATTTCCAATCTTATACCTTGCACCCCAATTAAACAGATTTTTCACTTTTTGCAGATTTTTCCAAAAGTGAGAACATCTAGGGAAGTACTTAGCCTCTATAATCCTAAACCAAAGTTCATCATTAGCTGAAGCTATTTTCGATATCCATTTGGCTACGGTAACTTCCCCAAAATCCCTAAGATGGTTTAGTGGAGCATTTCATGTTCATGTGTGTTAATTATGGAGCAATTTTAAACTTTTGATATTTGTGATAAAGTTTTCTTTGAAATTTAAAACTTTTATCTTGAATTCAAGCTTTTAATTGAATCCAAAAAATATTTGTTTAAAAATTGCTAGAAATAATTTATTAAAATACTATATTATTTATCATGAATTAATAATTTTTTTCTCCAAAATTGTAAGAAGTCAAACAGACTTCATCAAAATCCAAACCAGATCCTTTAGGAAGATATGTAAATGAATTTAATTGGACAACTAGAGCCTTAACAATACCTGCAATAAATTTTCTTTGGTTCCATTTGAATCTAAGAGCACTCTGAAAATTTTTAGAATTTTTAGAATTTATTTACTATTTTAAGTCAATCGGTCAATTTTGTTGTATTTCGGTCCAAATCAAATCGAAACTCTAACTCAAACCCCGATCGGACCCAAACCGACTTGGCTCGACCGCACCAACTAACCCGAACCCGACTTAGACTCTGACTCAACCCGCTCAGCCACGAATTTCATGATTTAGGACTATTACCACCAACACCCCCTCTTTTCAGCTTATTCTTCACTTTCTTACTCAGTTTGAAACCTATAGCACCCCTCATCTCATGGTCAATTATGTCCAAATTTTCATCCACCTCAAATCATCCACCTTGGAATTATGGACCCCATTATCCTCTTTTTCTGACTTTTCCTTTTCGGCTCTAGCCAAAGCAGCTCTAACTAATTTTTAAGCCTCCATAGCTGAGATTATCTCACTAATAGTTTGGGACTGAGAGCCTAAAATAATGCCACATGATGTAGCTACTTTCTCTAAATAATCAATAGAAGCATTATTAAGACATTAAAAGAGTTTTCATTTTTACCTTGTGTCTCCAGATTCTGAATAGACTTTAACATTGAGGCCTTCTTCTCCATGGGAATCCCCTGATCCTAAATCCTCGTGCTTTTCCTTGTTGCCAATTGAGATTCCATGATTCTGCTTTTCCTCCCTTTCTTCCTTGTAGACATCCAAACTTCATTGTACCATCTATACGAAAACTACCAAAGAGTCTCACTTTTTGTATTTTGGGTGTCTTCATCTACCCTCACTAAAATCTTCCTTTTTACCAAGGTCAACCCTCTCTTCTGAAATTACACACCCCTTGATAGATTTTTGAGTTTGAAGAGATTTGATGTTATCTGTAAAAGAGGGCTTCAACTCCTTTGTAGACTTCTGATCTTCATTCTTTCTTTTATTGTAAGAGGAGTTTGCAAGCAAGGCTAGAGAGAGGCTCACAACATAGTAGCCCCCCCTAGTGTAAACCACTATAGCATCCTCTGAATTTTTAGAGGTAGCAGAGTCTCTTATCTTCTACTTTTTTTTTCCTACTTGACAAAAAAAGAATCATTTCCTCCCAAAGAAACTCTATCTTCCTCTAGATCCTTCAAGCTTTTGCCACCATCTTGTTGGGAAGGAAAATTAAAAGCTAGAGGGACAATTTGCAGAGCATTACTAGAAGATTCCATTTCTACAATCTCTTTACCCTTAACCGAAACTTCAGACCAAGAAGATAAATCCTGGTGTTTATGTTTGTCTTTGCCATTGCCCCTCCAACTTTGTGATCTGAGAATTGCTGAATGTCACCCCCAAATATCTCAACAAGTTTCTCCCATTCAGTTTTTATGAGTGATGTCATTGGATTCATCTTCCTCCTCCTCATCTTCCTCATCTTTTCTATCAAACTTTCTGTCTCCTGATACTTTATCTCATAGCCAACATAATTAATGAAAATCTCAACAAAACAATTAATTTGAGAGGGATCTCTACAATAAACCTTGACCCTAATAGGTTCTACTCTCATCGATGATTTCATCCACTTCGGAGGTTCCGCAATAGTGCTAGTGACTTCTTTAACTAGTTCCTCGGTTTTAGCAATCAAAGGAATTCCAGAAACTTTAACCCAAGATGTCATCAACACAGAAGAAGCTTATGGATCCAAAGTGGACTTCTCCACTTTAGCTTTAATATAATGAAGAGTTAATTCCACACCCCTAACTTTAGACCAAGTTTCCAAAGCCTCCTTAGATGGGAACTCCATAACATATTCAGACTAAGAAATCTTCCTAACTTTCCAATCCCAATTAGCTTGAATGAGATGTTTTAACTCCAATTCAATTCTTTGCACAATAGACTCTTGTTAGTTATGTTATCATGCGCACACAGGGATCAACTGGATAGAGATGCCTGGAATCTAAGCAACTACGGGGAAAGAATCTTAAAAGAAAGGCACTTCTTTCAAGTGGATAGAGATGTGGAGCTTTTCGAATGTGACTGATGTATATTTCCAATTGGTGTTCAAAGTGGTTTGCAATTTGGATTTGAGAATATTTGAAGAACAGTTGAAAATGCTGAAAATAGGGCTACCAGACAGTACGGATTACCGAGCTGTGCTGAAAATGGGTTGAAAATGCTGAAAATAGGGCTACCAGACAGTCGGATTACCGAGCTGTGCTGAAAATGGGATTCAGACTATCCAATTTTGTAATTCGGGTGTTTCAAATCCAAGATTCGGATAATTCATTCTCTGTTTTTTGAATTCGGGAAAGTGACAGAAGGAACATTGTTCAGTGCTCACTGGTAAAGAAACGTAAATGATTAAGAGTTACTAAAATCTGGTGCCCTTGCGGCTTAGAAACATCAGTGTGCTTACAAAACGTAAAGCTTCGCAGATCGATGCTTGATTCCTGAACATTGAACACAGTCTCTGTTCTACTGTTTTCATGAGCAGTACAACACAAAGGATAGAGCGGATGAGATAATATATAGAATATAGGCAACTACGAGGAAAGAATGTTAGAACAAAGGCACTTCTTTATGGGGGATATTAGATGATGAGTGGCATCACCTTTTTTTCCTTTCTTTCAACGCTACTGTCTCCTCCTTACTCGTCCCAAGACGTGACTAGGACCGCTAATCAACAAGAGGATTTGGAGCTCAGTATCCCTGAATATGTGACTATGTGGGCATGGACGCAGGGTCTCCGGAGAAGAATTGCCTGTTTTCAGTGAGAGGCCGGTCTATAAAATATTGGTGGAACGACGTCTTCTTTGTTAGAGTTAATCTTGATGTTTATTAGTAGTTCTTTGATTAACACATATAATTAGAGAGTTAATTATTTAGTGGAGTTAGTGGCTGCATGCATGCGTGAGTTAGTAGGAGATATGGTTTCATGGCTGCATGTGCGCCTAGTATGTGTATAAATATATACTTAGTTATTGTATTCGTTGGGCCAAGTAACTAATAGAACAAGCATTTTGTGCTCAGTTATTCTACCGTGTTCATCCTCTCCACCGTGCAAGTGTGTGTTCAAAGTCATGTTGTTCTACCGTGTTCATCTTCTCCACCGTGCAAGTGTGTGTTCAAAGTCATGAGCGAGTGTTCTCCTGGGCAAAGCCAACATTCTTTTGAGTATGACCAATATGGTTAAAAATGGCAATTGAAAATGATCTTCCATCATACATTCTTTCGAAGCCTTTATATGAGAAGCCCTGAAGAAAGGTATAAAACACTGTCTGTAGAAAAGAAATAGTGCTTGAATGGAGATTAGCAACGGAACTCACTCTTAATTGCTAACGTGATGTAGCAAAAAAAGATGGCTAATATTGCGAAGAGTGAAGTGCAGGCCCTGTCTCAATTTGGATCCTTAACTGAGGAACTGCACATTTAGTTCTCCAAATATGTCAAAGTGAGTCAATAGAAGTCCAAATCCTACTTAAGTTGGTAACTAAAGATGACATGAAACATTTAAAATCCAAATCACTGTGTGACCATGCAATTGTAATGTGAAATTAATGGGGATTTAGATATGAAGGAATTTTTCAGATGTCTTTGGGCGAATTTACTAGCTTCCTGCTGACCTAACTTAGCAACCATATGGTCAGATTGTAGTTGGGTTAAACTTCCATATTATCACTCAAATACTATTAAGCTCAAATAAAGGACGTAAGCTGCACTTTATTCATCTGCAAAATGGGCAATTTGTGGTGCTGACCTGAAGACTGGTTGGTCTCATGCCCCCACGATATATGTGCTGAATCTGAAAACTGGTACGTGAATACAAGAGAATGTCTGAGTAAAACACATGTATGAAGAAGAATCACACTGAACTCACACGTGCATGATCTGCAGCCCCAGAGCAGTCTGCAATCCTTTTACTACACTCAGCAGCATCAGGATGGATAAGTTTAGTAGGAATCAGGAGCACTTGATTGTTCAATTGGATGTGCAGCTCTCTGTTGATCCATCTAGAAAACAAGAAATGTAGCCATCTAGCTTAAGATAAGTAGCTTACAGATCCTACTCGGTGTGCGTGATTCTATCTCCAAAACATACGCGCCTTCATGGTATATCATTGCACAACTTGCAGCATTGTGCGTAACTGTTCTGCTCTCCTCTGCACTAGGATCCCGATAAGTTCAGAGGATTCAGCACAGTTGCTTTGCGCAAAGCTTGCTCGAAAGCTATATCATTGCACAACTTTGGAATGGAAGCTAGCTGGGTAGCCTAGAGGTCGGTCGAGTCAAGCACTGAGATGAAAAAAGCTTGCATCTTCTTTGTCTACCATCTTTCGTCTGGTGCAAAAGAGTATAGAAAAGTTATCTAGATTATAATGAGCACAAGGGATGAAGTGGATAGAGATGGCTGGAATCTAAGCAACTACGAGAAAAGAATGTTAGAATAGTGGTGCTTCTTTGTGGGGATATCTGTAAAGCCACATGCGGAGCTTTTGGAGTGTCACTGATGTTTATTTCGAATTGGTGTCCAAAGTGGTTTGAAGTTTGAATTTGGAAATATTTGGAAAAGAGTAGAATATGTTGAAAATAGGGCCGCCAAACCATCCAGATTGGCGCGGGACATTCACCCGGATAATCCAACATCGAATGGGTTTTTTTAGCTGTGCTGAAAATGGGATTCAGACAATCCAATCTTTCGATTCAGGCCGTTCTAATCCAAGATTCGGAGATATCATTTCTCCGTTTTTGGAATTCGGACGAAGTGACAGAATGTGGCGTCTGAGCTGATTCTGAAGGAATATTCCTCACTAACATAGGGACGTAAATGAGCTTAGAAACATCGGTATGCTTACAAAATGTGTAAAGCTTCTAAGATCGATCCTTGATTCCTGAACATTGAAGACAGCCTCTGTTCTAATGGAATTATTCTCTAGTAATCATGAATACAACACAAAGGATAAAGCGCACAGAGATGGATATGTAGAATCTAGGCAACTACAAGGAAAGAATGTTAGAACAAAGGCACTTTTTTGTGTGGATATTATATGAGAGTGGCAACACCTTTGTTACTTTCTTTCATTCCAAGCTACTTTCTTCTTCGCCTTCGTCTAGTGACCAGGGCGGCCAACCAAACAAGCGGATTTGGAGCTGAGTATCCCTGAGTATATGGGCATGGTGTCTGGAGAAGAATAGCCTGTTTTCAGTGAGTGATCGGTGTATAAAATGTTGGTGGAAAGACGTTTACAGTACAAGAAACATGATAATAAAAAAGGAATTAAAATGCTCTTGATCCTACAATCTTTCAAAGGTTTTGCAGGGAAAGCGTTAGAAGAAGGTATAAAACACTGTCTCTAGGGGAAAAAAATTAGAGCTTGAATGGACATTAGCAACGGAACTCACTCTCAATTGCTAACGTGATCAAGCAAAAAAAAAAAAAAAGTGAGCTAAATTTGCAGAGAGTTAAGTGCATTGCAGACCCTAAACTTGCACGAGTCTCACTTTGGATCCTTAACCTCTGCACTAGGATCCCGATAAGTTCAGACGATTCAGCACAGTTGCTTTGCGCAAAGCTTGCTCGAAAGCTATATCACTGCACAACTTTGGAATGGAAGCTAGCTGGGTAGCCTAGAGGTCGGTCAAGTCAAGCACTGAGATGAAAAAAAGCTTGCATCTTTCTTTGTCTACCATCTTTTGGCTGGTGCAAAAGAGTATAGAAAAATTGGACACTGCTAAAGAAATGTAAATGATTTAGTTACTAAAATTTGGTGTCCATGCGGTTTAAGAAAATCGGTGTGCTTAAATGAAAAGCTTCTCAGATGCTTTGATTCATGCACATTGAACAATTAATACAGCCAATAGTCTAATATCATTCTTCTCTCTTATCTAGATTATAATGAGCACAAGGGATGAAGTGGATAGAGATGGCTCGAACCTAAGCAACTAGTAGAAAAGAATGTTAGAATAATGGTGCTTCTTTGTGGTGCTTTGGGAGTGTCACTGATGTTTATTTCGAATTGGTGTCCAAAGTGGTTTGAAGTTTGAATTTTGAATTTTGAAATATTTGGAAAAGAGTAGAATATCTTGAAAATAGGGCCACCAAACCATCCAGATGGCCGCGGGACATTCACCCGGATAATCCAACATCGAATGGGTTTTTTTTAGCTGTGCTGAAAATGTGATTCAGACAATCCAATCTTTCGATTCAGGCAGTTCTATTCCAAGATTCGGAGATATCATTTCTCCCTTTTTGGAATTCGGAGGAACTGACAGAATGTGGCGTCTGAACTGATACTGAAGGAATATTCCTCACTAACAAAGGAATGTAAATGAGCTTTGAAACATCGGTATGCTTACAACATGTAAAGCTTCTAAGATCGATCCTTGATTCCTGAACATTGAACACAGCCTCTGTTCGAATGGAATTGTTCACTCTTTGTTTTCTAATTTCTAGTAATCATGAATACAACACAAAGGATAAGGCGCACAGAGATGGATATGTAGAATATAGGCAACTACAAGGATAAAGCGCACAGAGATGGATATGTTACAACAAAGGCACTTTTTTGTGTGGATATTAGATGATGAGTGGCACCACCTTTCTTCTTTTTTTTAATTCGAATCTACTTTCTTCTTCACCTTCGTCTAGTGACCAGGGCGGCCAACCAAACAAGCGGATTTGGAGCTGAGTATCCCTGAGTATATGGGCATGGTGTCTGGAGAAGAATAGCCTGTTTTCAGTGAGTGATCAGCGTATTAAATGTTGGTGGAAAGACGTTTACAGTACAAGCAACATGATAATAAAACAGGAATTAAAATGCTCTTCAAAGGTTTTACAGGGAAAGCGTTAGAACAAGGTATAAAACAGTGTCTCTAGAGAGAGAAAAAATAGAGCCTGAATGGAGATTAGCAACGGAACTCACTCTCACTTGCTAACGTGATCAAGCAAAAAAAAAAAGATAGCTAAATTTGCAGAGTGAATTCAGTGCATTGCAGACCCTAAACTTGCACGAGTGTCTCACTTTGGATCCTTAACCTGGGAACTGCACATCTAGTTCTCTAAATAAAAGTGCGAGTCAATAGAAGTCCAAATCCCACTTAAGTTAGTAACTAAATATGACATGAAAGGACTGGAGCAGAGGATGCGGGCGGTGCTCCGTGGATACCAGGCGTTCTCTGGAGCAGAGGATGTGGGCTGTGCTCGGCGGAGGTAGAGGCGGCAGGGAGGAGAAGAGGAAGGTGGCGCTCGGCAGCGGTAGGACGACGGCGACTCTCTCTCTCTCTCATCAACCCTAACCTTAGCTCTGTATTGGAATAATTCTTATCTATTCCAATAAACCAAAAACCAATATGACATGTTCAGACTTCAGAGTATGTTAATATGCAAAATACACCCTATACTATATACATATCTAACACCTAAATCTACAAAATGCACAATTTATGGTGCTGAGTCTCATGCTTTATTTAGATACCCCCCACGCTATACGTAATGAATCTGAAGACTGGTGCGTGAACACGTGACGACAGACGTGCATGTATGAATGCCTTCCTAGTTCCTAGGGCCGGTAGATTGATGCGATAAAACAAGAGAATGTATGAGGCAAACAATATGAAGAAGGATCACACTGGGCTCACGCAGGCATGGACTGCAGCCCCGGAGCCCTCTGCAATCCTCACTACATCCAGCAGCAGCAGATTTTGTCCGAAAATGCAACAATGCAATATTTCCGGCAATAGGAGTACCACTCAAAGCTCAACTCTAGATGAAGTTATGTTCATGCTGCCAACATGCTGCCCAACCCCATCTGGGCCACGAAACTTTAGTTGATTACAAGCAGCCGGTAAAAACTAGATCGCTGGAATTGATGAGCCAGGCTACTTCTAGCCAATTATTTGATTTTGGGGAAAGGGGCAGGACGAAATGCCCAATGCGCCCACAAACATGACACGCAGATTTTTCATGGATTAGTTTTTACTCTGAAAGTCTGAATTTACAGAAGCCAGCTCTTAGGGCCATATAATATATACATCTAGTTGCATAGAATCATAACCAGAATCAGTCATCTGGAATGCATACTGGATTTCAGAAGGTCATCGTCTTTATTTACAACATCCAAGCGAGCCACACTCACAATTCTGCAAGAGGAGAATGATTGGACGAAAAGAAAGCACGGGTTCACCTTTCAAGCCCAGTTCTTCCGCTTAGACCTCAGCTGCATCAATTTGTCCCTCCATGTTGCTGCAGAAACAACGAGAGAAATCAATCAACCTACCTACAATATAAATAACTCTTCTCGGATTTCAACAAAAATTCATCATTTTTCAGTACTAGTTAATATATCACTTTTCGTTTGCTCAGCTACTTAATGCCCCATTTAGTGATATTTTTATTTGCTTTGTTCCTTCGCAGGGTACAAAATGATGTTTGTTTAGCATTTCAAATGATCTCGAGAAGACAACACTACATGATGTCCTTGTGAGATAATCAGATAGCATGCATTGTTGTGTGTGTTGATGTATCGGAATAAGGCCATAAGAAGACGGTATCATTACCGGCATCTTTGTATCTCTCTTCAACAGCTGCAATGAGCATGTTCCGCAACAATCCAAACTCTTGAGCTCAACGCAGGGCTGTCCGTCAGGTCTGACAAAAAGCCAATTGTAAGAAAAATAAACATACAGGTCGATGGATGAGCTTTCTGGGTCTTAAATAGTAAAATAATACAAATTCTCCTTAAGGAACCATAGCATTGGCTACAAGAGAAGTATCAGTTCATCAGTGACTCTTTGCCCTTACGGTAACTGTGTTACACCACCAGTCTCAAAGGTCTGTGACTGCACAACTCACATTAAAATTCAAGTGCATTTTTTGTTGTCAGGAGAACCAAACAAGTTTGTGTGCAAATAAACGAACCAACGAGTCCACAACTGCTGCATCACTACTGATTTCATACATTCAATGGCAGGCATAATTAGATTCCCAAAACAAAATACCTGTCAAGTTCTGTAAACAACAACCCGCTTGACATGCCAGCTGCGACCGCCATTCTTGCTGGCTCAACCGATCTTATGCCATCACTGTATGCAAGACTTCTATGGACTTGTATAGGAACCTGTTCGTGTCAAGGGCAACGGAATAAATATGGATGCAATTCTTTCTATAGTTGAGGTTAAATGCCTGGATGGAGTTAAAATCATGTTAGTTGCGAAAGATTGTCTAAGACATACGTTTAAAATAACCACATTATTTGCTCACATTCTATGTGTGAACTCAGAAGAGCATGACATGATTGCCTTTGATTCAGGGTTATAAAACTGCAGCAAATATTATGAACTTTTAAGTATCGCATGATTCTTGACACCATTCCTGTCTTATGCACTGACAATTGTGAGCGTGCAACTCCGTGGTAATTATTACAAAAAAATGTAAATAAACCACATTCAGAAAATTAAGCTAATTGATGGAATCTGAAAGGAGAACCGTATTAGAAACAAAAAGATGGGCCAGAGACTGAGAAAATCAGAGAACTAGTCGATGAATTCTGATCTTCTGGTGTGACATGTTAGAATAGGAATAATTTTGTATTTCCTTATATGTCTTTTGTATTTTCTTATATGTGTACAGCATATTCCTTGTAATATCATATTTGTACTCCCTATATATATTGCCTATTGGAGCTCACGAATACAAACACAATATTTATAACACGACAGACATAAAAGACAGTAATATGAACCTTCAACATGCATAGGTAATACCTTGCAGCGAACAGCAATGTTGACAGCATCTGAAGGTCGAAGATCAAAGGTGATACTCTCTGTATGATCTCCAATCTGCAGTACAGGTGTTTTCTACTTTAGAACAATAAATGACAGTACTGTACCCATTGAACAAGAATCAAATTCCTTAAAAAGAATCAAATTCCTTAAAAAAGAATTACTCAACTACTTCAGTACCTTTGTTAGATACAGTTCAGCACAGTATGCTTCTTGAATTCTTTTGTTTATCCGAACAAGTTTTACCTGGAACCAAAAGGTCCAAAATGTTAGAGATATATGTATAGTTGTGTTATTCTCAATTGTTATGAGGTGCTATTTGCATATTCACCTCCTATACTTGTCTATATATCTCGCCCTTTAGCCCCTCGAGAATATAAGTTGCTATTCGACATGGTATCGAGCCCATTAGGGTTACCTCTCCCGACGCGCAACTCGTCCCTCCCTTCCCTAGCCGCACCCACGGCTTCCTCCCCATCTTGCCGCCGCTGACGCTACGCTGCCGCCGCTGTCGGCTTCCTGCGCAGCTCCACGCCGCCATGCCGCCGACGTCTCGAGCCGCCGACGGATCGGGTTTGTCGCCAGAACTTCGCCGACGCCTCGAGCTCGCCGCGCTTCGCGCTTATCGACGCCTCGCCACCGCCGCCGACACTCACCGGCCGTCACCACCGACGCCTCAGCCGCCGCCGAAGTCGACCAGCGCGACGCCGCTTCGTCGCTATTGCCTACCGCCGCGACCGCCAGTCTATCGCCTCGGCTTGGCTCCTCCTCGATTCCCGACGCCGCCATCCGCCGCCGACAAGGCTCCTGTGTCGCCGCCTCATCCCCGACGCCGCTCTTCTCCGATCGGCCTTCGCCGCCTCGTCGCCGCTGTCCGACTTCTCCGATCTGCCGCCGCCGCCAACACACTCGCTACCGCCGCCGCCCGAGCGGCAGCAAGGGGGAACCCTAGTCCCCCCCTCCCCGCGCGTCGTATAAGGCCGAGCGTTTGCTCGGTGGCCCATTAAAGGTTTCGGCTGATCTCGGCGGCCCGCGAGTGAACGGTTAAGAAGTTTTCGGCCTGAAAAAAAACGTCGATCTAACCGCCGCGCCTGCTAGACTACGTTGTCTTGGTCGCCGCGCCGTCCAACGCCGCCTACCAATGGGCACTGTTTCCCTCCCTCGCTGCCCGGTGATCTTCGATGGTGTTAATTACACCAACTTCGTGTCTCACATGCGCGTCCACATGCGTGGTCTTCGTCTCTGGGGCGTCCTCTCTGGCGATGTCACCTGCCCGCCTTGCCCTACTCCTCCGACGGAGCTCAGATTCGCTGCGCCGCTTCGACAGACAACAAGGCCGGCTGCCGAGGCCGCCGCCTTGCGATGACGAGGCCGCCGCTTACCAACAGCTCGATTCCTACATGGGTCGATTGACTGCCTACACTCAGTGGTGCGACAACGACGCTCCGACTGCTGCTGTCTTCATCGCCAGTGTCCAGCCTCAGATCTCTTCTGAGGTTGTGGGACTCTTCACCGCCCGTATGTGGACTCACCTTCGCCAGTGCTACGAACACTCTGGAGATGCCCTCTACCTGTCCGTGGTTCGCCAGAGCACTCTCTTGCCAGGTGATGCTATCGTTGACGCCTTCTACGCTCGAGTTCTGCGCCTAACGTCACCGGATTCTCTTCGCCCGCCGGGCCGCCGCTCTGTTCGTCCGCTGGTACGCGTCCGACCGAGTTTCAGCGTGTCTATGAGTTCCTTACTTGCCTTCGTTCTGAGTTCGAGCAGAGGCGTGCCCAGCTTCTTGCACGCCACCCTCGTGTCACTCTTCTGGAGGCTCTTACCGAAATACGTGCAGAGGAGACTCGCCTGAGTGGTACTGGTCTGATGCCACTCCCCTCCCTACTCGCCGCTCGTCCACCGCTACAACCGACCGCGCTTGACGCTCAAGACGCCTTCCTCCAATGGCCGCCACAGTGGTGGTGGTCGCCTCCATCTCGGCGGTGGCCACAAGTGGCGTTGTTCCTCTCGCGACAAGGTCGGCCACATTAAGTCCCAGTGCTATAAGAAGCAGTGGCATCTTTCACGCCGTTCTTCTCCTAGCACTGTCACCGGTGCTTCTACATCGACGTCTGCAACAACTCTTTCAGCAGTTTCTCTCACTGAGCAGGAGATAGCCAAACTTCGATGCACGCTTGCGCTCTGTGTTCTCCTCGACAGTTTTATGTGTTCTCACATCGACTCTTCTGCAATGAAACCACCTCCTACACAATCAGGTACCTCCCCATGGATTCTTGATTCCAGAGCATCTTTTCACATGACTTCTGATTCTTCCACTATGTCTTTCATTACACCCCTTGATTCCCCTTTCAGTGTTCTTACTACTGATGGTACCTCTCTGTCTCTGGTCGAGGACCTCTTAGCAACTCATCCTTTCATGTTCCTTCTATTGCTCATGTTCCTCACCTAACCATACAGCTTCTTTCTGCTGGGCAGATTACTGACCTTGGTTGTCGGGTCCTTCATGACTCTGACTCTTGTTGTATTCAGGACCGCCACACGGGGGCTCTGGTTGGTGCTGGCCCTCGGCGCCTTGACTCAAAGCGTCTCTGGGAGCTTTACTGGCTTCACCTTCCTTCCGCTGCCACCGTCGCCGCCAGTCTCTCCGCTTCTGCCACTTCGTCTACTAGCTCTTTCCAGCAGTGGCATCACCGGCTTGGTCATCTGTGTGGATCTCGTCTGTCATCTTTAGTTCGCCGTAGTCTTCTGGAGTCTGTTTCAGGAGACGTGTCTTTAGATTGTCAGGGCTGTAAGTTAGGGAAACAGATTCAGCTTCCCTATTCTCATAGTGAGTCAGTGTCTCAACGTCCATTTGATCTTGTTCATTCAGATGTTTGGGGTCCAGCTCCCTTTCGGAAGGGGACCATCGATATTATATCATTTTTATAGATGACTTCTCTCGCCACTTGGATATATTTTATGTCTTCTCGTAGTGAGGCCTTGTCTATCTATAAACAATTTGTCACTATGGTTCGCACACAGTTTTCCACTCCTATTCGTGTCTTTACGTCGACTACTGGGCGAGTACCTCTCTCGTTACCTGCGTAGCTTCCTTGCTGAGCAGGGCACTCTCGCTCAATTCTCTTGTCCTGGTGCTCATGCTCAGAATGGTGTCGCTGAGCGCAAGCATCGTCACCTCCTTGAGACGGCTCGTACCCTGATGATTGTCGCCTCTATTCCACCTCACTTTTGGGCCGAGGTCGTTTCCACTGCCACCTATCTCTTCAAGGTGAGATCCCTGTTAAGCGTGTCTGTGGTTTTCTTCTAGACTACTCCGACCTTTGTCTGTTTGGCTGTGTTTGGTACGTTCTCCTCGCACCTCGATAACGCACCAAACTGACTGCTTAGTCTGTAGAGTGTGTTTTTCTGGGGATACAGTGTCGAGCACAAGGGCTATCGGTGCTGGGACCCTGTTGGTCGACAGATGCGAATTTCTCAGGATGTGACTTTCCCCCGAGGAGATTGCTGCCTTCGAGCGTACTGGTACTTGGGATCTTGTTTCTTTTCCATCTCTCTCGTCCCATCACGTGTAAGTAGGTCTATAAGATTAAGACTCGCTCTGATGGCTCTCTTGAGCGCTATAAGGCGCGTTTTGTTGCTCGTGGCTTCCAGCAGGAGCATGATCGTGACTACAACGTGACTTTTGCTCCTGTGGCCCACATGACCACTGTCCGCACTCTTCTTTCGGTGGCGGCTATTCGCCACTGGGCTGTTTCTCAGCTTGATGTCAAGAATGTTGTGGATATCGTGAGGATATGTGCATGATCTTAGGATGAGTCAATTGGCAATGGTATTGTCGGTTTGCAAAATCTCGAGTTTTCGGGTTTGTTAGCTCGCTGCATCACCGTGGTGATCGGTCGGTGATCGGCGGCATCGGCCCGACCAGTGGAGAGATCCGATCGGCAGTGCTTGCCAGTCCGACCGGATATGGTTCAAAGTGGATTTTGAAGTCGAGCCAAAATAGGTTGTGTAGGCGCTGAGGAGTCTCCGGATGTGGTCACATTATTTTGGAGATCCCATTGAAAGTTCTATTCATTTGAAAATTCCAAAAGGTTTGGATTTTCAAGATGGAAAATGGCTGTCTTTTGAGCGGTCCGACCGCTGTGGAATCGGTCGGACCGGCTCAAATCGGCCGGACCGGCGATTGAAGGCGGCCGACATCACGATCACTTGGAGTGTAGCCTTTTTGGCATTGTTGTGATTTGGATGTGGTTATTGTATGGATTGCAATGCTTTATTGTTGCATATTGCATTGTTGAACTAACGTGGGTCAAGTTGTGAAGAACTTGTTCCCGGAGACGATTTCTTTGTCTATTGCAGCAGCGGTGGCTTGCGTGTCAACGACGCTAACGGTGAGGTGGATCGGGACTACGCTTGGAGAATGAGGTCCGTAACGATCATGGATGCCGCGTGGTCGTGTGACTCAAGCAGGTGCGAATGGGCAAGATGGATCGAACAGGCGCAGCGTGGCACCGGTTGGATCAGCGGTGCGGAAGTCGGTGCAAGTCCCTGGGAGGTTCCGATGGGTTTCGGACGGGAGAGACTTGCCAACATGATGAGAGCCGCTGATCAACCTACACGTGGTGAAGCAGGAGATTGCTTCAACAGATGTTTTTGTGTGTGTATCCCATGTGTGTGTGGACCTTCATGGGAGCCCATAAGTGAAACCCTATAACTCTCCTATAAATAGAAAGGGGGGAGATGGAAAAACCTCTCAAGCACTTTGAAGCCCTCATTTGCAATATCCCTAGTTAGGGTTAGGGTTTGGAGAGAAGAGAAGAGGAGAGGCTAGGGTTGGAGAGATTTGTATGTGTGCTCTTTGATTGAGCTCTTGTCCTCTTTGAGGGAGTGGCTTTAACAAGCATCACATTGAATCAATCAATTCATGAATGCTTGTTCTTTGGTGAAGTCTCATTTGCTTTCTTCTCTCTTTTGATGATTGTGGTGCTTCCTTGATCCGGTTAATTTTTGAGAGACCATGTGAGAGGTCCTCCACTCTGAGTGATGAGTATTTGACAAGTGTGTTGATTAGATTGAGAGTTGAGGTTTTCGGTTTGGACTGTTTCTGGCCGAGTCGAAATCGGAACTACCGTGTATGGAGCTTAAGTTCCATTAATCTAACTACCGTGTTGGAAATAGGATCTTCCGATTTTCCGGTTTTGAGTTCTACTGAAGAAATCGGAACTTCCGCAAGCGGTAGCTGAGTGTCCGATAATTCGACATTAAGTGTTCTCTCGAGATATCGGATCGAATTAAATATCCGAAGTTTGTTGTTAGGATATCTGAAGTACCGCAGTTGTTGAGCGCGAACTTCCGATATTCCCGACAGCGCGGATAGTTGAAATCGGAACTTCCGCCGTAGTAAGCGAACTTCCGATTGTGTCCGAATCGTGCGAGAAGGTTAAATTGTGATTTTGATTTTGTATGAGTTTGAGTCTTATACAAATATTGATGCTATGATATTGTGCAATGCTATGTGATGTGTTTTTGTCTGTTGATCGCAGGCATCAAGATGGAGTCGTGGCGAGATACGTGGACCGGACTAGGCGCAGGAGGCGCTGAGGTCGAACGGTCGGGATGTGTCGAAGACGGCGTGAATCTTGAAGCGGTTGCAGTCGTGCACAACAAGGTGTACGGAGGCTTCGGAAGGTGCGCAGGCGAAGGGTCTTTTCAAAGCGGCAAAAGTGGAGGCGGTTCCGTTCGGGTGTAGCGGGCTTAATGGGTTGGAGGCCCATTAGCAAAGGCTATAAATAGGGGTGAATCCTGGAGTTAGGGTTAGACTTTTTGAGAAAAAATTAGGGTTAGCTCTAGAAAAAGATTTGTTTTGCTTTTTGAGAGCTTGTTGAGAGGAGAGTATGATCTCAAATCTTATGTAATCTTTCCTCCGTGTTTCCATCTCAGAACATTTGTTATCTATCAATGAAACTCGAGTTTTGATTACTTGTTTATGTCCTCTTCTTTCTCTCTGTTCTCATGTTAAATATCTAGGGTTTTGGCATATCTTTTGATTCGTCTTAT
The DNA here is from genome assembly GCA_036346395.1 of Hsuehochloa calcarea. NCBI lineage: Eukaryota > Viridiplantae > Streptophyta > Magnoliopsida > Poales > Poaceae > Hsuehochloa > Hsuehochloa calcarea. The sequence goes on from CM070607.1 coordinate 17,067,343, forward strand.
GAAATAGCATGAAACTTGATATCTAGATTCGTTTTGATATTGCTAATGTATCCTCAAAGTTTCATGAACTAGGAATCAGAGAATCGTGTCTATTTCGGATTTTGGTCTTTCTTGCCCCTTCTTCAAGAAATCCGATTTTGGCTTGTTTGTTAAATCTTTGTTTGCGATTCTTCTCCATGAGGTCAAGATGTTGCTTAGGATGATGTCTGTGAAACTTGACCGCAGAAGAGCATTCAAGATTTAGCACTTTGGATTTTGGGAAAACCCGAGCGATCGCTGTTCTTGCCAGACAATCTGAACTTCCGATTGTCCACGGTGAACTACTCGCAGCGGAACTTCCGCACGCATCCCGAACCACCGGAGCGCGAACTATCACGGTAGAATCGGACCTTCCGATTTCTCGAGCGTAATCAAGTTTATTTTGATTCTCTGCTTTTGCTTCACTCTTCTTAAGAGATCTAGAGTGCTTTGTAGATTTGCTTTAAATACAAGATAAGGGAGTTCTTAATTTTAAAGCACCATTCACCCTCTGCTGCCATTTCGTCCTTCAATTGGTATCGAGCGGTTAGCTCTTCTTGATAGATCTTAACCTGGTCGGTTGAGCCATGGCAACTGACAAGTATTCCACCAAGCCTCCGGCTTTTGATGGTCCGGATTACCCTTCCGAAGAGCCGAATGGAAACTTACATCCGTGCTCGGGGTATGCCATCCGGAGAAAGGTGAAGGTTAGATTTGTCGCTTCTGCCGATGAGAACATCAATGCCGAAACATGGCCGATGTTGAGGCAAATGCTAAGGCAAGGAACATAATCATTCGTGGTTTAAGCGAGTATGAGTTTGATCGTATTTCTCATTTGATTTACGCTATGACATCCGGTGACCTCGATGCATACCATGAGGGCACCACTCAGATTAAGACGGTTCGACAAGACCGGTTCAAGCGTGAATACAAAGAAATTTGAGATGCTTGTCGGTGAATCTCTTGACGAGTGCTTTTCGCGTTTTCACAAGATTTTGAGCAACCTCCGAGCGGTCGGTCTTACATACCCCGACTTCGGATAACGCCGATGATGCTTCTCGCTTGATCTTCGTGTTTGGGAGATGAAAGTGACTACCATCAAAGATAGCACGGACCTCTCGACCACGACTCTTGATGCGCTTTACTCGCCTCAAGACTCACGAGATTGACATTGTCTCTCAAGGTCGAAGTCACAATCGATGGCCTTAGTCACCGATCCCACCTCCGATCTTCTTACGAGTCGACACGCGGGTTCTCCTAGTCGCTCTGTGACATAACCGATGATCGCTAGAGCGACTTTGAGGATGAATAACTAGCCCTCCTAGCTCTAAGTTTTCCCATGCTTACAAGAGGAGGAGGATGGTAAAAGAGGAGGTCCTGTGATTTGTTTCGAGCGTGGTGGCCCCAACCACATCCGAGCAACCGTCCCAAGCTTGGGAAGGGCAAAGGTGACTATGGCGGTCCAAGCAAGAACGACTACACCGACAAGAACCGCAACACGAAGCCCTCAAAGACTGACCAAGGCAAGAAGAAGTTTCGCAACTTTGGGAAGGCTAAGAAGTCGTTCCATCGCGTCCTCACCACCTCGACGAGCCGGACACCACGAGGTAGAGGTGGAGTGACGATGATGGGAAGGACGATCATGATCCCAAGGACGACTTGCAAACTTCTCCAAGATGTGCTTCATGGCCCTCGGGCGAATCGAGCGACAATGAAATGCATCTCGACTCGACGAGGTTAGTCCCACTTACGACCAAACTTAATGATGCTTTTCTTAAGCTAGGTAGATTTCATGCTAAGTCTAGGCTAAGTGTTACGTGTTGGAGAAGGAAGTAGCTAGACTATCACGGAGCTTTCTTTACTTACATCCGCTCCTCCCGTGATGATTGTGACACTTGTCGTGCTTTGCTTGATGATATGGAAAACTAAGGACCTTGCATGATAGTGTGTCCTCCGAACTTGACATGATTAAGGTAGAGAACATTAGCCTTCTTCTGAATTAGAGATGAGTAGGGTAGCACCTCCCATCCACTACTATTGAGGCTACCGCTTGCACCTCATGCAGGTTAAGGACAATTCGCTTAGAGGTCTTTATACCATGTTGCTTGATCTCGCTGAAACTTGTGAAAATTGTAATAATCTTAAGATGAACCTAAACAGGCGAGATCACAAAATTGTTGAATTTCAAGTCGCGCTACTAGAGCCTATTGTTTCTTGTTTAAAGCTGTCCTAAGTTAATCAATTAGAATCAGATCTAAGCAGCTTCAAGAAATGATTGATCACAAGAACAAATTGGCTCAAGATGCTTCTAAGGACCTTGTTAGCTCACCTTGCAATCATTGTAATAAACTAAAATGTGATTTGGTTGCATTGGATGAAAAATGTATGAAACTAACTAAGGACCTCGCTAGAGACACAATCATCTGCTTGTATTGTGTGTGCTGGAAGAAGTCTAAGGGTTTGGTAGAGGCGCTAGCAACGTGAACCAATCTGTTAGCAAGAGGATTTGTTTCCCAAAGTCGGCCGTGCGTGCACAAGCCAATCTTTCCTCTGTTGTTGGTTCTTCTTCTACTCCTTACCTTCTGCTGTCCCTTCTTCCTTGCTCTTCTTGCACCTCTCTCTTTGGAGTGTCAGATCTTATGAACACTCTCGAGAGGTTTGTAGGAGGCAAGAAGAAGCTCAATCTCATTCTAGACAAATCTAAAATTTGCAGATTTAATCGTGGTCTAGGATATGATATCCGAGAGGATATGAGGAAGCATCCACCGTCGTGCTCAAAACCATAGCACGTGTGTGATCAAAACTAAGCCCAGATCGAGAAAGTCAATTTTAAGTCACGGGTTTTGTTCAAAGGATTTCGACGACAAGGTGATTCCACCGCAGCTTTCGCCCTCGTAAGGCGGTATCATTGCACCTTCATCGTAAAGATGGACATTTAGTTGATCATTGCTTCAGCGCGCCAAGATCGCGCAAGAGATCGTGTTGAGTCTCTTAGGAACATTCGTGGTCGCCCAGATCTTGAGTGCACCTAAGACCAACACGAGGTCTAGGTTTGTTCCATCCGATGATTTTGGGCAAGATCGAGGACTTGGTTTTTCCGAAGTTTTCGAGTTTCGTCCTCATGCTCCCTTTGGTCGTAATCTCCGCCGCCCGAGGGTAGATCTCGTTTTCCTTTCGAGATAGCTACCATGGCGAGATCAAGATGTTATCGCACTTCGACTCGCTTCTTCCATAGCAATGGATCCAAAGAACAGTGAGATCTTTGACTTGTTGAGTGACGAGAGCGTAGGGTAGATAGAGGTCGGCCTTGCTTGACTACTTCATCTGCTCGCCGTGTTACTCAAGATTGGGTGCCAAAATCTCTGCGATTCACCCCAAGATCGAGACTTTACTCTCTTGACTCGTGGTCGCCGGTTGGGAAGGAAAGGTCCGGATTGTAGACTCGGTTGTTCACGCCATATGACCGTGAGTCTCGTTGGTTTTCTTCCCTAGCCCGCGCTCCAGGGTGATGAGACGATCACCTTCGAGATGCTTCATTTGGGCGCCATCGCTAAAGGTACTGTGAGCATTAATGATTCTTTTATTTTAAAAGATGTTGCCTTAGTAAGTAAGCTCGCAGATAATCGCTTTCGCCTCTCACCATCGATGACGGTTTCGAGGTGAGCTTTAAGAAAAACAATTGCAAAATTCTTGATTCTTCTGTAGTCTAGTTTATGGATTTCGATATGGGAGGATCTTTCGTACGATTTTTCCGATCTTCCGTGATCCTCTCCGATGTTTAATTGCTTCAATCCCGTGATTTGACTTTCTCGCATAGGAGACTTGGTCATATAGGATTTGATCATCCGACCGAGTTAGCGGCCACGATCTCATTCGTGGTTTGCCAAACTCAAAATGGTCAAGGATCTTGTTTGTGCTCCTTGTCGCAAGACGGCAAAATGGTTGCCGCTTCACATCCTCCATTCATGATGACTATGACAGATGCACCGTGTCAATCGCCCATATGGACACAAGAGGACCAAATAGAGTGCGATCGAGGGAGGGGGTGGTGCGTGCTTGTCGTGGTCGATGACTTCTCGAGGTATTCTTGGGTGTTTTTCTTAGCCTCTAAGGATGAGACGCTTACTCTTTTCGTGGTCTTTTAGTAGGCTTTCGTTGAGCTCCCTGTGCATTACGAGCAATTCAGACCGATAATGGCACCGAGTTCAAGAATTCCTACTTTGAGAGTTTTGTGGTGAGACAGTGTAGAGCACCGCCTCGCTCCATACGCCCCCAACAAAATGGCGTTGTGGAGAGGAAGAACCGCACCTTGGTCGAGATGGCGGGACGATGCTTGATGAGTACTCTACACCTAGGAAGTTTTGGGTGAGGAATTGCATCGCTTGTCATGTTTCTAACAGAGTTTTCTTCGCACTCTTGCATCGCACGCCTTATGAGTTGAGATATGGGCGAAAACCCGCCTCGCATTTTCGTGTGTTTGGTTGCAAGTGTTTTATTCTCAAGTCCGGGAACCTAGATAAGTTCGAGTCACGATCTTGTGATGGGATCTTTCGGGTTACTCGACTTCTTCTCGTGCCTATAGAGTCCGGAATCGCGAATCTAGTAAATTGTTAGAAACTCAGGAGGTGACCTTCGATGAGGCCACCCAGGACTAGGCCTCGATATCTCGAGTTCCTTAGAGCGATCGAGTCCATCTTTGTGGACGATGAGGAGGATGGAGATGAGGTTGTTTACCCGATCCAGCTCCTTCTCTTCCTCTTGAGGTGCCCTCTTCCACCGCACTCGAGGAGATCACCCTTACCTTCGCTTCTTCCAAGCTAGTGGCTCTGCCCCTATCTCGCTCTGCTAATGAGGTAGAGGCCACTTCTTCATCTCACCTCGACCTCCAAGACACATTCAAAAGGACCATCCTCCGAGCAGATAATTGGAGATCTCTTTGAGCGAGTCACTGCTCAAAACCGGCATGTCTCTATTCTGCTCCATTCTCGCTTTGTTGCCTCGTTTGAGCCCAAAGACGCTTGTCATGCTCTTTCGATGAGTCATGGACTAACGCCATGCACGAGGAATTGGAAAACTTTGAAAGGAACAAGGTCCGTCCCTTGTTGAGCCCCCTCAAGGTCACAATATCATTGGGACCAAATGGGTGTTCAAGAACAAGCAAAGTGAAGATGGGTTAGTCATTCAAACAAGGCTAGGTTGGTAGCTCGTGGTTACTCTCAAGTTGAGGGTCTAGATTTCAAGAGACCTTTGCCCTCGTAGCTAGACTTGAAGCCATTAGAATCCCGCTTGCCTTTGCGCCTTCTAAGGGTTTCAAGCTTTACCGATGGATGTCAAGAGTGCCTTCCTCAATGGCCTTATTGAGGAAGAAGTCTATGTGAGACACCTCCTGGTTTCGAGAACCCCAAATACCCTAACCATGTCTACAAAGCTTTCCAAAGCCTTGTATGGACTCAAGCAGCTCCCTGAGCTTGGTATGAAAGGCTTAAGTCCTATCTCACGAGCCATGGTTTTGAGATGGGTAAAATTGACAAAACCTTGTTCATTCGCCGCCTTGGCACCGATCTTCCGCTCGTCGGATCTACGTGGATGACATTATCTTTGGCGGCTCCTCGCATGCTCGCTTCCCAATTTTCGATGTCATGAGCTCTGAGTTTGAAATGAGCATGATGGGCGAGTTGAGCTTCTTCCTTGGCTTCCAAATCAAATGCAGACTCGGAGGTACCTTTCTTCATCAAGGCAAATACACTCGAGACCTCCCAGCGTTTCGACATGAATGATGGAAAGCCAAGATCAACCCAATGGCATCTACACCGCTCTCGATCCGCATGAAGACGGCGAACCTGCTGACCAAAAGGATTTCAGAGTATGATTGGCTCTCTCTTGTACCTCACACCTCGAGACCGCATATACACTTTTCAGGTGTCTTTGTGCTCGGTTTGTGCTTCTCTCGCGTATCTCACCGTCGCGGTGAAGCGCATCTTTCGCACCTTCGAGCTACCATTGACTATGGCATCCGGTACTCTTCCTCTTCTTGTCTATCTCTTAGAGCCTTCTCCGATGCGCACTTTGTTTGGGTCAGAGATAGATAGGAAGAGCACTTCCGCACTTGCCAATTCATTGGCACTTCTCTCGCCTCCGGTCGCCGAGGAAGCAATCCGGTTGCGCACCCACTGCAGAGGCCGAGCACGCTGTCGCAGCCGATTCTTTGTAGTCAAGTGCTTTGATGGTCTCGACCGCAGGATTTCGGTTATCTATCGATCGCGCTCCACTCTTCTCGTGATAACACGCCCGCAATTTGCATTGCCAAGAATCCAGGCAACATTCTCGACCAAGCATATTGATATCGATATCACTTTCTTAGAGACCATGTAGAGAAGGGTGACATTGTGCTCCGCTTTGTGGAGAGTGAGCACCGCTTGGCGATATTTTCACTAAGCCTCCGGACGGCTCTCGGTTTCCACTGCGGGAGAGCTTGGGGGTTTGTCCTTACGATCGCTTTGGAGGGGGCGTTGTGCTACTCTCAGATTATATTATATTATATTATATTATACGCTTACTCCTTTTCTCGTTTCATTTCTTTTAATATTTCGGTCAAGTCCTTCCAAAGATAGGTTAGAGTGTTTCTCTTGCCACATTGCTTTGATCGCTACTTCTTGTCTTGTGCTTCTAGGATGTCGCTTATTAGTCGCCTCTTCCTCTCTAAGTAGAGCTTACTCACTTCTTATAGGTTCTAGCAGGGTCGGGCCACCCTTGGGTAGACAGGATGTGTTTGCTCCTTAGTGTTTGTATAGATCACCGATAGTCCTAGAATCATATGGGGTAGATAAGAACCCGTCTGAGCGATAGTGTTCTCTATATCTTTTCTATGCTCTAAAGGACCGCTTTTACGGTTTACTTATCGATTCTCGCTTTTGTTCCTTTGGTTCGGGGAGTTATTCTTGGTTATTCCATACTCTTAACTTTGTCATAACTCAACTCAATTAAAAGATGCATCTCATTCTCAAGGGAATCTGATTTTTGTACTTTTCATCAAGCATTGCATGATAATCAAATGGAGCCTTGTTTATTATCCCTTATGATCTGCTTTCACTATTTTACATCTTGCCATGATTTATGCTAAATCGCTAGATCTATCATGACTTTTATGTGTAGTTTAGTCTTTGCCATGCTAAGGTAATTAAATATGCTAAACTGAATTAAAATTTTGTCATGATAGCTCTTGAGACTAGTCCGTTGAAACTATCCTTTTATGATATTCGCCATGTCAAGTAGGTCGAGTTGAGTCCTGAATCTCATTTGAACTTTTGAGTAAGCTATGTCGTGATGTTAAGAAACATGACTTATCTCTAATCATCGGTCTAAAACTTCAAAAGCAAAATGATCTCTTTTGTGCGAAAAACCGATCTCACCAAATCTTTCTCATGAGACGGCTTGCCATTGCACTAGGCATGAACTCGGGGAGCCTTGATGACCTAAGATCACCTCCTTAAGTCTGTTGTTTGGAGTGGTCGATAAGGCTTGGGATCTAGCACATGGCTAAAAAAATGGTTGAAGCTCAGAGGCGCTTGTGGATGGCACCTAGTTCAGAGCTTGCTTTATCGAGATAAAACCATAAAAGTCTTCGAAAAAGAAAAATGTGCTAAAATTGCTTATTATCAAAGAGACCAAGTCCTGGATAAAATGAGTCCTTCTTCAACTGGTAGCTCTCTAAACTGTTCAGTACGAGTCTTCTTGGTTCAACTTAGATTATTTGACATGGCTTGTATCATCCTTGGATATCTTTAGCTAGACTTCAATCTTGACTTATTTGACCTGCTAAAGAATTGGATCATTAATCAGATTATGGACCTTCTGTCTTAGCTCTTCTATACATCGATTGTCATGATCTTGATAGCATTCTTCTGTGTTATGGCTTGGTGTAATACTCAAATAGTCATTTTGGATAATCTACATGGCTCCTAATGCTTAAAACGAACATCATATAGTCTTTTCCTCCCTTTTCTACATATTGATGATTTTATTGCCAAAGGGGAGAATGTGTGAGAGAAAAGCCTTCAAGAAAAGCCTTGAGTTTTGTGCGAAAATTGCGCCTTCATCTCATCTCAAGTCTTTCTCTTTTTGTCAACTTGGTCTTGAGCTTAATTCTCTTGTTTAGACCTTGGTTGACTGTAATCTCAAACTCATCTTATGCTTTTTTAATTGTCAATATACTCATCAAGGGAGATTGAGAGACCATGTGAGAGGTCCTCCACTGAGTGATGAGTATTTGACAAGTGTGTTGATTAGATTGAGAGTTGAGGTTTTCTGCTTGGACTGCTTCGGCCGAGTCGTGAAATCGGAACTACATGTGTGTATGGAGCGGAAGTTCGATTAATCTAACTACCGGTGTTGGAAATAGGATCTTCCGATTTTCCTGGGTTTTGAGTTCGGCCGAAGGAAATCGGAACTTCCGCACAATGGGTAGCGGAGTGTCCGATAATTCTGACATTAAGTGTTCTCTGAGATATCGGATCGGAATTAAATATCGGGAAGTCGGTTGTTAGGATATCTAAGTACCGCAGTTGTTGAGCGAACTTCCGATATTCCCCGACAGCGCGGATAGCCTGAAATCGAACTTCACGTGGTAAGCGCGAACTTCCGATTGTGTCCGTAATCGCGTAGAAGGTTAAATTGTGATTTTGATTTTGTATGAGTTTGAGTCTTATACAAATATTGATGCTATGATATTGTGCAATGCTATGTGATGTGTTTTTGTCTGTGTTGACTGCAGGGCATCAAGATGGAGTCGTGGCGAGACACGTGGACCGGACTAGGCGCAGGAGGCGCTGAGGTCGAACGGCCGGGATGTGTCGAAGACGGCGTGAATCTTGAAGCGGTTGCAGTCGGTGCACAACAAGGTGTACGGAGGCTTCCGTATATGCGCGCAAGGGCGAAAGGGTCTTTTCGCAAGCGGCAAAAGTGGAGCGGTTCCGTTCGGGTGTAGCGGGCTTAATGGGTTGGAGGCCCATTAGCAAAGGCTATAAATAAAGTGAACCCCGAGTTAGGGTTAGACTTTTGAGAAAAATTAGGGTTAGCTCTAGAAAAAGATTTGTTTTGCTTTTGAGAGCTTGTTGAGAGGAGAGTATGATCTCAAATCTTATGTAATCTTTCCTCTGTGTTTCCATCTGTAAACATTTGTTATCTATCAATGAAACTCGAGTTTTGATTACTTGTTTATGTCCTCTTCTTTCTCTCTGCTCTCATGTTAAATATCTAGGGTTTTGGCATATCTTTTGATTCGCCTTATGAAATAGCATGAAACTTGATATCTAGATTCGCTTTGATATTGCTAATGTATCCTCAAAGTTTCATGAACTAGGAATCGAGAAATCGTGTCTATTTCGGATTTTGGTCTTTCTTGCCCCTTCTTCAAGAAATCCGATTTTGGCTTGTTTGTTAAATCTTTGTTTGCGATTCTTCTCCATGAGGTCAAGATGTTGCTTAGGATGATGTCCCGTGAAACTTGACCGAGAGAAGAGCATTCAAGATTTAGCACTTTGATTTTTGGGAAAACCCGAAGATCGCTTTCTTGTCAGACAATCTAACTTCCGATTGTCCACTACGACTATCATCACAGCGAACTTCCGCACGATCCCTGAACCACGGAGTGCGAACTCATCACGGTAGAATCGGACCTTCCGATTTCTCGATGTAACGATCAAGTTTATTTTGATTCTCTGCTTTTGCTTCACTCTTCTTAAGAGATCTAGAGTGCTTTGTAGATTTGCTTTAAATACAGTAAAGGGGAGTTCTTAATTTTTAAAGCACCATTCACCCCCTCTCTGCTGCCATTTCGGTCCTTCAATTTTGGTTGGTCTCTTGACCTCTTTTACCTTGCTTTGATGTGTGGAATACTCCTAGAACCATCTAGATTCAATCCCCACAAGCAAGTTGTGGATCAAGTTTTTCATATTTCTAGAGTTCGAGCACTTCTTTGGTAAAACCTAAAGAGATCGATTATTCAAGTGGATCTCAACGATCGTCGCTAGAAATAGGACCCGATATCCTCGTGGAGGCGTGCTCCAAATTTGGTCAAGTTTCATTGGTTGAATCAAAAGTTGGACCAATTTTCGTGTTGGATTTGGGCATTAGGTTTTGTATCGACTAAATCGGTCGACCGATTTAGCAACGGCGTCCGATCACCGCTTTTCGAATCGCCTCAGAGTCGCGGTCGAACCGATTCCAAACGGTCCGATCGCCACACCACGGTCCGATCGCTTAGTCAACCGCCGGTCCGATCACTACCAACCACGGCTCATCTCGCCAAGATTGCATCGATCTTCCGAGATCATATCTCCTTTTTGGGTCTTGTGGTTAAGGGGGTTATCGAATTCAGCACAAGGCTTCCTCTGTGCGTTTACTAATCTTCTTAGTTTTCATAGCTAAAGGAGAAAAGTTCGTGTTGAATTTGATTAAGGCGAAAAATTGAGAAAGCGCCTATTCACCCCCTCTAGTCGCCTTTACGGTCCGACAAATGTCTTTCTTAATGGCGAGTTGCGTGAGGTCTACATGCATCCGCCACCTGGGTATTCTATTCCTGATGGCATGGTCTGTCGTCTTCGACGCTCTCTCTATGGCCTTAAACAAGCCCCTCGTGCTTGATTTGAGCGCTTCTCCTCTGTGGTCACTACTGCTAGCTTCTCAGCTAGTGATCATCATACTGCCCTTTTTGTCCACACTTCGTCTCGTGGTCGGACTCTTCTTCTTCTTCAGATGTTGATGATATGATCATCAACTAATGATTCTAAGTACATTGCCTTTGTCAAGGCTCGTCTGAGTGAGCAGTTCCTTATGTCGGATCTTGGTCCTCTTCGTTACTTCCTTGGGATTGAGGTTACTTCCACTACATATGGTTTATTTATGTCCCAAGAGAAGTATATTCAGGATCTTCTTAATCGCGCCTCTCTCACTGATCAGCGTACTGTTGAGACTCCCATGGAGCTCAACATTCATCTCCGACCCTCGATGGCGAGCCACTTTCGATCCGACTCGCTATCGCCATCTTGTTAGAGACTTGTCTACCTTGTCGTTACTCGCCCGATATCACTTATCTAGTCCACATTCGAGTCGATTCGTCTGCTCCCACTCGTGTCTACTACACCACCTTCTTCGAAGTTCTCGCGATACCTTCGGGGACTATCTCTCGTCGTCTCTTCTTCCCACACTCCACCTACGCCTTCAGTTTATTCGGATGCTACTTGGGCGTGATCCTCCGACGCTACCATCTCTCACATCGTGTTTTTCTTAGTGGTTCTCTCATTGCCTGTAAGACGAAGAAACAGACTGCAGTATCCCGTTCGAGTGTAGAGGCTGAGTTACGAGCTATGGCTCTCTTGACAGCAGAGATTACTTAGCTACGGTGATTACTTGAGGATTTTGGTGTTTCTGTCACTACACCAACTCCTCGCTTGTCAGACAGTACAGGTGCTCTCAGTATTGCCCGTGACCCTGTGAAGCATGAGCTCACCAAGCATATTGGTGTTGATGTTTACTTCATGAGGTCTTGTGTGCATAATCAGGTGATTGCTCTTCGGTATGTGTCTTCCGAGCTTCAGATAGTGGATTTCTTCACGAATGCCCAGACTCGAGTACAACACGGCTTCTACCTCTCCAAACTCAGTGTTGTTGATCCAGCATGAGTTTGAGGGGGGGTGTTAGAGATATATGTATAGTTGTGTTATTCCCCATTGTTATGAGGGGTTATTTACATATTCACCTCCTGTACTTGTCTATATATACTGGCCCTTTGGGCCCCTGAGAATATAAGTTGCTATTCCTAACACAAAACACACCATCAAGACAGAAGGAATAAATGAATGAGAATGATATTGCGTAAGCTTCTCTGGAACCAACTCAATGTAACGACTATAAATGCTTCCAAATAAGCTTACCTCATAACCCATCTTATCAATCATCTCCTTCACAACTTGATATATGGTAGGTCTTGCCTATAACAAACAAGGGTTACTAACTATCAATCAAAATAAACGGGAGTAAACAGTAACAATAAAATAAGGTATTACAATGTGGACATTGCGAATAGCAGCCATCAGAAGTACGCTTGGCATCTCCACTGAAAAAAGGAACATACACGTTAAATAAATGAAGGTTTTAACTTCAAACTTCCAGATCAAATTAAGAGTTGTACATACAAACAATGATTGGAAGTAAAGTTTCACTTCCATCTTCAATCCTCAAAACAATAGCAGGTTGCGGTGCACTCTCTGGAATATTTCGCCCTTGAGAATTATTATGCACACATCGCAAGTTTTTCCCATCTCGCATCTTGATTACATATCCCCCTGATCCACTTCTCACCTCAACTGGAATAGCAAACACAAAAAAGACAAGGTTACCTTCAAAACAGTTACCAAGGGACAGGCACATCCAGAATACTACTGTTAAAAAATTAATTAATGGACAATCACCTATTTGTCCATTATTTTATAAGTGGAATTCAATTTGAGTCAGATTTGATAATGATTTTGTTTCAAAGATATTCTAAACCCAGAAACTCGTATGTTTTATCCACACTAATACATGATACTAGCATGATATGATATGACATGATAGTATGATAGTACAACAATACCAGCAAGAGTTACATCAAGTGAAAAACATGGCAGCCGACAAAAAAGCTTGACACTATTGACTATTATATCGCTCTCCGCTCTCTTGCTGATTCCATGTAGTTCTACAATATGACTGAATTAGCAAGGGAAAAAGAAGCAAAGTAGCACCTCAGATAAATCATGGTTTACTTGTTGAACCCCATGTCAGTACCATTTCCAAGACTCCAATGCACGTCGTATCTGTGTTAAAGCATGCAGAACACATGCCACACATAAGATCAGCACCCAAAGGAACTTGGGTGTATCCTAGTTGGTAGGTCCCAGACATTTTAATTTATAAGTCATAAATATTACAGGCCTACTAGGTTGACGATGGAGAGAGCTGGGGATAAGGTATAATCCTCTGCTTCAGATCATTACCGGTGAATCCATCCCTGAACCCAGCACACCACCCAGCTCAGGTGGATAACTCTCCCATGATGCCATCCATGTCCTGTTCTTTACCCCAAGTTCCATAGTAACACATATTATCACTTACATCTATATGTGTATAAATGGTGGGTTCTTCTGATGGTCAAAATTGTAATGAATATTGTGTGTATATTTAAGAGAGCCAATGAGCAATATATATAAGAAGTACAAGGAGATATGTCATACATATATAAGGAAATACAAAATATATATAATGAAATACAAAAGAATTCATATTCTAACACCCCCTTCAAACTTATATTGGATCACACACACCGAGTTTGGAGAGAAAATACAAATATTGTACCCTAGTTTGTGGCTTCGTGAAGAAGACAAAGAATATGTAACTCTAAGGGCACAAATCAAAGCAAGTACTCCCCCTGCACCTATGAGCGAGTGTGCGAAACATCCACACCAATGTGCTTGGTGAGCTCATGCTTCACAGGGTCACGGGCAATACTGATAGCATCTGTACTATCCGACAAAAGAGTCGTAGGTCCCATCACAGGCTCTAAAATCTATAAGTAGCCATCTCAACCAAGTAACATCTTCTATTAGTGCTGCCATAGCTCTCAACTCACCTCGTGACTCAACAAGAAATGCATCCGCTTCATTGTTTTCCAGGCAATCAGGAAGGAGCCAAGAAAAACACAATAAGCAGAGAGAGAACGATGATCAGAAGGATCACTAGCCCAGGTTGTATCGGAGTACACTTGAAGCTATATTGCGGTGAAGCTAGGAAAAAACAAACGACGAGATATAGTCACACGCAAGTAGCGAAGAACACGAAGAAGGTGACTGCAGTGAAGATGGGTAGGACGAGCTATGAACTGACTCAAGATATGAACAACATAAGCAATATCAGAACGAGTGCTCACAAGATACACCAAACTCCCAACAAGATGACGATATCGAGTATGATCCTCAAGATCACCATCAGTGGCACGGAGCTGTAGGGATGGCTCTATGGAAGTCTCAGCAGTGCGAGTGTTAGTTAGACTAGATCGATCAAGAAGATCCTAGACATACTTCTGCTGGAAAAGGTAGTAGCCCTCAGGCATGGAAGAGACCTCAATCCCAAGAAAGTACGTAAGAGAACCAAGGTCAGTCATCAATAACTGCTCACTGAGATGCTTCTTCACATACATGATGAATGAAGAATCATCACTGGTGATGAGTATATCAACATACAGAAGAAACAATGTCCTACCCCGAGATAATGCATGGACAAAAAGAGCAGGATCGTGGGAACTGACAGTGAAACCGACAATAGTAATCACTAAGGTAAAACGCACAAACTAGGCACAAATAGCCTGTTTGAGGCCATAAAGAGCACGCATTTAAGATGACAGACGTGCCCATCTAAATGTAATACCTGTGTGGTAGCTGCATGTAGACCTCATGCAAAACACCATTAAGAAAGAAATTCTTAACATCTAGCTGAAAGATAGACCACCGGCGAACATAAGCAACCGTAACAAAAGTGCGAACAGTGGTCATATGGGCAACAGGAGCAAAAGTCTCATCGTAATCACAACCGTACTATAGCTAAAAACCGCGAGCCACAAGACGAGCCATGTAGCACTCAATAATACCATCAAACCGGGTCTTAATCTTGTACACCCACTTGCATGTGATAAGACGAGCATGCACAGGTGTCGGTACAATATCCCAAATCTCCGTACGTCAAAGAGCATCAAGCTCCCTGCCATAGCGAGGTGCCACTCAGAATGAGGAGCAGCCTCACGATAAAAACTAGGCTCAATGACAAAGAGAGCATGAGCTATCAGAGCAAATCCAAGACGATCAGGAGGTCGAAGGGATGTCCAGCCACGAAGGACGTAACGAGGAGCATCATCAGGAGGATCAGATGCGGGTGTCGGCAAGATACCAAGAGAGGAGACTGGTGAAGGACGAGAACGTCTAGAGTAATGAATACCAGATAAACGAGACTACAGTCTCGCATGAACAAGAGGCAAGGTCGCAGAGGCAAAGACCGAGGCGGAGGTACAAAAGGAACCATTGGAGACAGACCAGGGGAAGACTGTGATAGTAGAGAAATGGCTAAAGAGTCAGAAAGAGCCAACCATAAAATCGACTCAACGGTGGAAACAGGACAAGAAGCCGGATCTCAATAGAAGGTCGAGATTCGTTAAAGACAACGTCTCGTGAAATCCTGGTCCGTCGAGCAAAAGGATCGTAGCAGCGATAACTCTTATGCTCATAACTATAACCAAGAAACACACACTCAACTGACTGAGCCGATAGTTTGATGGACTCACGAGGCTATAGCAGAACAAAACAAGTACAACCAAAAACACAAAGGTGGGTGTACTAGAGGGCTCGAGAGTAGATACGCTCTATAGGACTGACCCTTAAGAGCAGTGGAAAGCTGCATATTGATGAGATATACAGCGTAGAAACAGCATCAGCCCATAACTGTGGTGGAACATGAGAGGCAAGAAGAAGAGTGCGGCGCCTCAATCGATGATGATATTTGCGCCAAGAATTCCATTCTCGAGCATGGGCACCAGGACAAGAAAACTGGTAAAGAGTGCCCCGCTCAGAAAGACTGTCTAAAAGCGCCAGAATAGTACTCGCCAGCAGAATCACAACGAAAAGTACGGATGGAAGAATCAAACTAAGTACGAATCATCGTTGCAAAGCTATTATAGATCGCAAGAAACTGACCACGATTAGACATAAGGAAAATCCATGTAAAACGGGAATAATCATCAATTAAGATCACATAAAATTTATGCCCGCCTTTAGAGATAATAGGCGCAGGCCTCCATACATCTAAATAAACTAAGTCAAAAGGACGAGAAGACAATGACTCACTAGAATGATATGGAAGTTGTAGTTGCTTGCCCAGCTTACAACCTTGACAAAACATGGGTGTGTCAACAGTAAAACGTCCAAGAACACCCTAACAAACTAATGAAGAAAGACGAGACCCACACAAGTTACCTAGATGATGCCACTACGCAAAAACTCCAGAGGTGGTGGTAGCAAGCATGGCCGAGGTAGACATAGAGGTGATAGGAGCAACTGAAGAGGATAGAAGGTGGAGGAGGTCAAGGATGCAGAGACCCCGACGATCCTTACAAATACGGCCACCTAAGTACCGCCCCCGCCTCGCTTGGCCCCGAAGAAACAAAAGTAAAGAGTCAAAACCAACCCTACGGCCAAGATCGGTAAGTCGACCCACCGAGAAGCCGCATGGTAAGTCGGGAACATGGAAAACAAATAAAATGTAAAAATCAATGAACAAAGAGTGCCCCGACAACTAATGACATGCAGGAGTATCGCCGCTTGTCCGAACAGATATAGAAAAACAGAGGTCCCATCAAGTGAGAGATGTGAGTCCTGTCATATGGAAAGAGACACCGTAATCTAGAGCCTAAGAAGTACCTAGAGAAGACGCCTGAGCTAGACTAGCGTAACCTACTAAACTGTGAGAGAGTTGCTAAAGTAGAGCTCAGGCGAACTATCGAGAAGGTCCCGACGTCTTCGGTATGTCCTCCCGTGGAGGAAGGGCCTCCCTATCCTCGGATCATCCAACCCCACGCACCTTGTTCCGCTTTTTGCACCGCACAACTCGATAGCGCGTTCAAGTTCTTGCAATAATTGCACTAAACCCCGCTTGATGCAAAAACAGGAGCGAAAAACAGACACCTCAGAGCTAATGTAGTCAAGCAAAAGCCGCTTGTAGTCGTTAGAAGGGTAGCAAGCACACCAGAACAAATTGTGCCGCTAATCCACAATAAGCTCCTCAAAGACGAAGCGCCAAAAGAGCATCGATGATCACGGCCGTGGCGAGTGGCTCAGCTAGATGAGCCCGATGTGCTCAAACTCTAAGCGAAAACGGCAGATTTAAGTAATAAAGGCGAATGCAATTACGATCCACCTTCGCACCTTATAACACTCCGGCAAACGGAGAAACCACTGCCCACCGGGCGCCGAGACCGCCAGGTTCTAAGAAATCGCCGACGGAGGAGTCCCGAGGAGCGCTTTCCAACTCACGCCGGCGAAAAGAATCGAGCATCACCGCTTCACCGTATCGGCCACGCAAGTACTCTCGATATAATGAGCGGAATACAAACCAACAATGTATGGTCGGACGGTGTCGATGTCGACCACTAGAATGGCTCGAACACGTGTCTCATCAAGACACCGGGCCAAAGGCGCTATGGCATACTAAAATCCTCATCGCTAACGCCAAGAGCGCCGCCACGCCTCTCGCCTCCTTGGTGGCATCATCTTCTGCAGGAGGTACAGAAGTAGGCTGTCTGGGAGGAGGCTGAACTGGTAATGGCAGACAAGGTCGAGCACCAATGAAATATCCCCAGAGGCGGAGACCATCGAGCATAATCTCCATGAGTGAAGACCACAACATGTAGTTCGTCCCATGGAGCTTTGTTCCCAAAAATGGGATCGCAGCTGATGGAACGAAAGTCATCGGTAGGCGGCGCTGGACCACACGGCGACCAAGGCAACGAAGTCTAATAGAGGCACTCGACAGCGCAGCAGTTAGATCGATGTGTTGTTTTTTTTTTTGGATTTTTTAAGCAGAAATGTATAAAAGGAAACCGTCGGTCTCAACCCGAGCAAACTATGACGACAAATGTCGTAGGGTCGTGCAAATGCCGGGGACAGCGACAACCGCGCTCAGTTCGCGGCACAGTTAGGCAAAGAGGCACCAGTCGCACCGCCGGGCGTATACGCGGCGATCCAAGCGCTATCATGCGGGATCCAGCAGAGGCGCAACTCGGGCTGTTACTACTCAGGGCGAAGGCGGCCAGATCCGAGCGGCGACGAGCTCGCACGAAGAGAACCAAGCGGCGTCGGTCGACGTTGGTCGCAAAGAATGCGGCGATGGCGAAGCGCGACGATGGTGCCGGCAATACGGAAGCGGTGGCGTCGGTCAACAAAGAAACCTCGGCGGTGTCGGTCCGGCAACTACGGCCTCGGGAGGCGTCGAGTCTGGCAACGACGGCCTTAGGCGTTGGTGGCCCTCGACGACGTCAACGAGGATGGCTGCGAAAGGAGCTAGATTGGTGCTCTAGCTCTGATACCATGTTATGAATATTGTGTACATATTCAAGAGACCCAATGGGCAATAATATGTAAGGAGTACAAGAGAATATATGTCATACGTATATAAGGAAATATAAAAAGCATATAAGGAAATACAAAAGCATTCCTATTCTCACAAAAATTAGATATGTCTCCAAACAGAATGAAATATGAAAAGCAAAATATTCGGACACTTCCTTTTGCTGGTAATGCTCTAGTGACGCACTGACGCAACAGAGAACTTAAAACCTTACCATTCATATCACCAAGAAAATGAAGTTCAAAGTGATAACTGAATAAACCACCATGCTATGAAGAGATTACCTGCTTCTAGCACACTAGAATTAACATAATCTTCATCATTCTCATTGAAGTTTCCAGCCATGTATCCGTTACCGTCAGAAGATGAGCTGAAGCTACAGCAAATAGGACCAAAGTTCTTTGCAGACGGCTGAGAAATTGGAGAAAGGAGTCTAGTAATGTTCCTGTATTTAGACACAGCACCCAAGAATGCAGTTCCAAGCTGGCCAGATTTGGTCGGTGAGTTGCTGATCAGTGCAGCAGGTAGCTTTCCTTGCATTACAGGACGACATAGAACCGGTCCCTCCATCGCCATCAATCTGCCTACATGATAAACATGAAAACATTAAATAACGAAATTTCGTCACAATGTCTGGGCAATGTCTGGAAGAGACTAAGTCTAAATGGCAAATCCAATGCATAATTATTTCTACATGTAGCCTCCACTGCCAAAAAAACAAATTGACTGCAACTAAGACATGTTACAGGATAGCAGTGAAAAGCCAGTAAGCAAATTCTGCTTTTGTGGATGTTACGATCAGTTTTCCATTTGCTGCTCCTAGCATATCAACCTACAATTTGGATCAGAAATAAGGTCAGTTGTGCTCTAAAATGTCTAATCCATAATCCATTTCTGAACCTAGAACAACTCCTACAACAGCAGAACAGCTACAGCAGCATCTTTCTTTCTTCTCATGAACATTACACTTGGAATAAGTACATTACGACCTATAACTCCTTTCCCCCACAATGTAGTGTCGGTTATTTATCCTCATCCTAAATATTTCTCATCACCACAGCTTCAGATGTCAGTAAATATTTCTCATTACCACACCTTCCCATGTTAATTACAGTGCGCCACAATTCTACACCTCGATTAGTTAATTATCCTTTATATCGCATAGTCACACATTAGGACGCACTACTTACCAAGATCATCTTAGAAGATATTACTGCAGTCTCATCGCCGATGTTAAATAAAATGAAATTGACCAACCGATTGCACTAATCGTCCGGTAAAAAATCGATCGTGCTAGTCAAAGTTGCGCTACATCGACTCACACAGAATTGCACTGATCCAAAAATAAATATCACGTCAAACTCCATTTCAGTTAACCGCTCCGCACTAAATAGCGTGAGCAGAGACCAAGAAACCAAGCAATAACTCGCCCAAATCGAAGCCCAAACCAAATATAACCTCTCACCCGAAGAAACAAAAATCCCCCAGCATGTACGAAGAGTAACAACAACTGACTCCCAAGAAAACGCAAAAAAGAATCCAAGAAACCAGAAATAGCTCACAAAAAAGATCAAGATAATCGCTGCGATCAGGGCACAAACCAACGTCAAAACAAAGCTAGAATCGGGAGGAGATGGGAGATCACCTTACCACCAGCAATGGTTGTTCCTTGAATCGAGCACGAGCGCAACTTTAGAGAGAGAGAGAGGTGACCAAAGTATATTTTTGTTTGGGTGGAAAAAGGAATAGAAAGGGGTGGGGCTTAGCTTTCGCTTTTATCTGGGAGAGAGCAGAACAAGAATCGGTCGGCGTGCAATGGTATCTCGCCCAATTTACTCTTTTACCCCTCTCCCTCCTTTCGTCGGCTCATTTTTGGCTCTCAGCTCAACGTCATCGCCCACGGCTCGGCTCAAATATAGTCTGGTGTGGTGCTACATGCTACATAGTGCAAAGTGAATATGCGCTTATGGCATGATGTTGCGTCTATACTTCCCACCGCTGTCACATGAAAAATGAAACTAGCTCTTCCAAAAAGAAAAGCATGATTTTTAAAGCCCATTGTAGTAAGATTTTTTTTTTATTCTTTAATCCTTTTTAAATATTATTTTAAAGTTCGACGTGACCAAAATTGCCACGCAATCCGTCGACCGCGCGTCGTGCTAGTGTGGAGGGCTTGCGTGGCATCTGTCACGCCGGAACTCATGACATAACAATCATGCCTTATCACACCTTTATAGTTGGCGTGACAGGGCCAACGTGTCACGCCTTGAGAGTTGGCGTGATAGGGCCTAACATGATTCGCTTTTGCATGCGTGATTGCATTTAGATTTCTAAATTATGAATTGAGCTCGTGGTTGAATTTAATTTGGACTTGTTTTATGTATTTATGGAATTTAAATTATGTAATTTTGATTCTCGATTAATCTTTTCGATCGAAATTAATTTCCTTTGATTGTAACTCATGTTTTGCTTGTAAAGAGACAAGATTTAAAATTGATTTTTTTTTCGAATCATGATAACCTACTTTTCCAATATCTCTTCCTTATGTTGGGAGATTGAGTATCAATTGCAACGATTCGATAGATAGCTTATTGGGATAGATGTAGGTAAACAATGGCCCCTAAAAACGTTGAGGTGGTTTTCCCCTCGTACGGCTCGAGAAAATTATTTGAATGTATGTACACTTGTAGAACACATTTGGTAGAACTGATACATATTACATCCTGAAAACATTTACTAATATGTGGACTATGTGGTACAACATGAGGCACAAGGATGGACATATGGTAGATGGTACCGCTGATGAAAGATACATAGACATCCTATTGCAATGATAGGTGGTGCTCGTCGTCACTTTGAGGTTGTAGACCATTTAATACCTACTCCCAGAACACGTATTTTTGTATGTTATTGGACGCCTTACTACGCGAAGAATTGAATGCAAAAAGACGACGAAATTTGTAGTTGTGAATTAAAATAGACTTTATAATAAAGCTAGGAATTGCACGGTGTACAGGGTTTGGTTGCATGGATAAAAAACAACATCATGCACGATGTAACAAACCAAAGTAGTCATATGATACATATACGTCTTTTTGGAATGGAAACCAATTCGACCTACGGGGGACTACTACAGAATGACCCGATCATCTCGTGGACCGAGGCCATTTGCCCTTCCTTGCGAGCTCTGGCGTTGTACTCCTCATTGGTTGCCTTGGCCCCGCCACCATTTTTCTCATTTTCTCACGCCCCTACGCCGCGCACGCCGAGATGAGCTTGTGTCTCCGCCGAATACGCCGCTATGCTCTTCAATGCGCCCTCCTCTCTCTTCTAGCAAATTATTTTGGCATCCCACTCGCAATGAGACTCCACCGATAGTGTGGGTGGATCCCTTGGTCGAACCATTTATGTAGCCAATAGCGGATCCGGGGACTACGTAGATGGGAGAGGTTATTAGTGCTTACTTTGAAAGATAAATGGTAGGGGAACATAATGTAACCGGTCTTTACCGGCTGTCGATAGTGGCCTGTGTCCCAACAGCTGGTCGGGATAGTCCGATGAGTAGTTGGCGCAATTCCAGTAACGCATGCCTAGGTTGAGCTGTTGCTTGGACTTGAAGAACTTGCATGTGTCTCTACACCAATAGAGGGGTGGTGTCTCCCCTCAAAGTGGGTGTTACGGTGAATGCTCGCTTGGAATGTTCTTGTAGGGGTTGTCTTTGCTGTGGGGGCATCATTGTGTGGAGGTGCCCTCCGCACGCACCGCCGCTTGTCCCGCCACAACAGCCCCTTGCGAGTTCATGGATCTCGCCCCTTGCTCCTCCATCTCAAGAAGATTGTGTTGAAGTCCCGATGTAGGAGAACCCGGTATGGTGAAGCAAGCTCTGGTGTAGTGTTAGGTTAGGTTATGTAGTGTTCTCTCGCAGATCTCTTCCACCTCCTTTTATAAGCCACAGGGTATAATGCACCCGGCGGGAGACGCAAGATTTTTGGGATAAGACATATATGATAAATGGAGAAAAAATAGACCTACAAGGCAGAACGAGTAGGCCAACCCATGGGCAAACGCTCCCGTGTTAGACCATACACAGTGAACGAATAACACCAAGAAACAATGACGAAAAAAGATTCAAATCCTACACTATCAGAGTCTCTCGTGCTCAATCGTGCTTGAGATCCCGTTCTCGTGACCGCCCAAACCACGTGTTTGGGACCACTCAGAGCTTGCCTATAAGTGCGAACCTATACTGACCCGGATCCACGTGCCCAGGTACACTCGAGATCTCGTTATCGAGACAACCCAAGCCACATGTTTGGGACTGCTCAGGGTTCATTCATGAGTACGCCCAAGACTTCACTCCTGGGTACGCTAGAGCTACATGCTCAGAGTGCCACGAACCACTCGTTTGGAAAATTTGGTATTCAAAAAATTACCTGGATGAACTGTCGTCTTTTGATTTGGAGGAAAGGATATGAGAAGTTTGGTATCCAATGAAACTATAGGTGTTGGGGCTGTGTTCTTGGTAGAAGTTGATAAATCCGCAAAGAGCTTAATATAAGTTTGCTTGTTGTTTCTCTCGACAGATAAGTACCTTCATGTTGCAGAATCAGAATAAACCTTTTGTTAGTTTTGTCTAAATCTGGAAACTTTTTTTCTTAAGTATCTTTGGTTCCAAGCAAAGTATTTACTTCTATATAACATACCAAATATGGTTAAGAAACATTCCAACTAAATATAAGTCGGTGAGGAAAGGTATCAAAATCTAACTAAAAGGAAGTCCAATATAGTCATGGTTATAAATATATAATTTATAACTGACAAATCCAAAATTAATGAACACAAGGTAGAAAACACATTTAGGACATCATATTTACGAATTTATGCTGGACCTTACTAAAGTTAAACCATATAACAAAAGTTAAAACAATAATCATGTAGTTGGTTTATGTGGATCTCTAATTACGATCATGTGTTAAATATGAAAAGGACAAATTACAATCAAGATCATTTCAACATGTCTTATAAATTCACTCTACCCGAACTAATGGCTTTATATATATCCACAAAATGATCCAATAAACTATACTTGAATAGGTCATGCATTCCCTAACAAGGACATGAAAGCTACAATGCCTTGCAGGATTGAACTACCAGCCTGACAGCATGCGCATGTTTTAGGTCATTTTTTCCCTTCCACCAACCAGACTACAGAGTCCAAGCATTGATTAATAACAAGAAAATTATTGTGTTTGTACCATTGTACATAGGGCACAATTCTCTTGTTCTGATTTCTGCATTACTTAAGTTAGATTGTATGACCAAAATCCCACAAATATCTCTGGCCATTGGCATATTTTCCTTGGTTTTACATTACTTAAGTTACATCGATCTCCATGCATAATTTAGAATCTTGAGTCAATGCAATTGTTTGCATTTTTACCAAGGTTGAGATTGTACTATAATGTAATGTTAGATTCAATAATCTCATCATAAAATCAATAAAATGCAATACCATAGGTTTCAGTTCATCCAACATGAAATTCACAAGAATAACACACCTATACACGTAAGTTATAACAATATATGTTTATCTAGTCGTGTATTCCATCCCAAGCATGAACTAGCCATTTATCCGCTATAGTTACCCAAATGTCTAATGAATTATGAGATCAACTTTAAAAGGATCGTAATTCATGAATGCAACCGATGACAAATCCATTACATCACAAGTTTAGAATCATTTCAAAGGAAAGAAAGATCAAAACTAAACCAAAATGAATGTCCAGGTTGAAGATTGACTAGGGTCTTACCTTCAAGTCAGAGGTTGACGATGGCCGCGGGAGAGTACGGCCATGGGGAATGATGGTCGGCGGGCTGAGGACGGGCGGCCAAGGGAGGACGTCCAGCAGGGGTAGGGGCTGCTGCGGGTGGAGGATGGCCGGCCGAGAGGAGGACTGCCGGTGGGGGGACAAACGGGTGGCGGGCTGAGGACGGGAGGCCGAGGGAGGACGCCCAATGGGTGGGAACTGCTGCAGTGGAGACGGCCGGGCGGGAGGAGGACCGCTTACGGCCGAGGACGGCGGCATGGAGGTTAGCGGCGCTCGGGTAGGGCGCGGGAGTTCGGGGACACGGAGAGAAATGAAGAACGGGTTGGGGCAACAGTCCTAAATCCCCACTGTCACGTCACGTGAGCTGACGTGACAAGCTAATTAGTCACGCCATGTATTATGGAGTGACAAGGGCCACGTAAGCCCTCCACACTAGCACGGTGCGCGACCAAGGGCTTGCGTGGCAGCTTGTGCCACACCGCGATAGGTGGCGTGACATTACGTTTTGATCACACCACAGGTAATGGCGTGGCCAAAGAGATCAGAATTGGAAATAAAGATGACGATGGGTTAAGTTTAAAATATTAATAAAAAAGGATTAAATAAAAAAAACTTATTGTAGCAACTACCAACTAAGCTACTACTAACATATTTGCTTTAGGATATGTGCAACATAATTTTTACGAGAGTAGATAAGTACTATTGTGGTTCTATACCACATTGACAAATACATGTGTAACACTAACTCCTAATGTTAGGAATAACAAAGCCGCATGTGAATCCTAGTCATAGAGGTTTAGTTGGTCGGTTACCTATGCATATGTGGATGGATCTAAACGGGGAGTCATGTCTCCCTTACCTCGTTTGCTCACCTACTAAAAGCATGCATTATGCCAAAAAGTATAGAAGATCAACTCTGTATTACGTGCTTAATATTAGGATAATGATACAGTAAGAACGTATGATACGAGTCTTTCATTCGTACGCTCTACATCTACCGCCCTCCCTACCAAGAAAATCATCCGTCGTATCCCCACTTCGCCCCTCGTCCACCCATTCCTCCCTATGACTGCCCCATTCTTCCTCCTCTCTCTCTCCCTCCTTCCCCCTTGAGAGCCTCAACCCAACAGATGAGCAGGCTTCGACCGAGTTGATGCCACCGGCGAGATTCGGCCCTGCTTCGCTCCGGCTTTTGCCTTAGCGACGCAAGCTCCACCACCAACCGCGGCCGAGTTCACCGCCACGCCAGGAGGTTGTCTGCCGCGGTCAGAGCTCGTGTGAGTGAAGGTCTTACCTTTAGATGAGCTCCCTGTCATTGCATATGATGTTGTAGCTCCTTGAAAAAAATATTGCATACTGTTCTTTGAGATGTTGCGACCCGTTAAAAAAATGTTGCGGCCTGTTGAAAAAAATGTTGCGGACCGTTGAAACAAATGTTGCAGACTGTTCACAGGGATGTTATGACTCGTTGAAAAAAAATGTTGCACTGTTATAGGATTATTTTTTTTCGTTGCATATTTTGTTGTTGTGGGGCTCCCATCTGTTAGAATGATCTCCCGGAGAGGCATTTGGCCCAACGGCCAAATGCCTCGCACCGATCGGGGCGTTTCACCAATTCTTGGTCAGGCCTGTTGCCTCAAGGCTATAAAAGAGAGGGTGGGGGCCGGTGGCACGGACGACGAGATTCGACGTAGCCGCAAACCCCACCCACACAAAACCCTAATCCGATCTAAGAGGGAGCGCAGCCAGCGACGGGACTGTCCACCGCCGCCTCAACCGACGCGATCGACTACCGCCGGACTCGCCTCCGCCCGGGACACGCAACTGCCGAGGAGTATCGCCCCTCTCCACCGACCGTCGCTGCCCTAGCGCAGACCTCAAGGACGATCCGCAATGGCCAATTCATCATCATCTACTTCGGATGGTAACCGTCTCTCTCTCTCGGTTTCTCTCAAACCCAAACCAAGAACACCAGATCCATACAAAGAAAAGAGATCTAACAAAGAGATCTAACAATGGTATCAGAGCCATCAAAGATAAGATCCGGATGGCAAAAGAAAAGATCGGAGTAGATTCAAAGAAACCCTAACCCAAAATCGGAAACCCTAGAACCCTAGAACTCCAGATCTAAAAACATCGGCTCTTACCTGGATTAGGGGAGGGTAGGGCGAGCCGGGAACTCGTAGTCATGGTCGCCGTTTTCCGTCGCTCCAAAAACCCCGAGAGCGCCTCTGCCAGCGCGTGAAAGCGCGCCAGCGAGACTCGACGGCGACGCGCTCCCTCGGGAGCGCGACGCCGGCGAGAGGCCCGCGGCGACGCGGGCGAGAGAAACCCGGCGTGAGAGAGAAACCCGAGCGAGAGAGACGAGCGGAGGCGAGCAAATGAACTAGGGTTTCACGGGCGCCAGCCTGGTGTTTTTGTTCACGGATCGTCGCCGACCGTCCGATTCAAAGCAATGGTCGAGATCAATCGGATCGGAGAATGGCGCGCCGCTACTGAAATTCAACCGTTGGATGTAACCGACTACCAAAAACGTGTCATAAAACCCTAGCAGTAGTGGCGGGTCGACGACAATGAATGGGCCAAAACATTAAGTGGGCGAATGGCGATTTTGAATAAAGAAAGTGACCGGTTTTGCACAAGAATCTACTGTTATGAACAGATAATCCGTAAAATTGATTTTAGTTTATTTTCGTAAGTATTTTTGAATGAATTTCAATAGAAAAATTGTATAAAATCTCTGTAAATTTTGCACCAACGTGTTATTTTTTCGTAGATTAAATGTGTATAGTTATAATGCTTCGAGAATGAATTATTTTAGAATAATTACGCTTTCATTGTAAAAGTTAATGTTGATTAATTCTTTTAATTAAATTCAACCAAAGAGAGAATTTAATTTTTAAGAATTTATTGTGAATTATGATATTGTTATTTTCCACCAAAGTTGATAATAACATATATAATTTTAATTGATGTTTTTATGCATTGTTTCTATTTACGCTAACGGTGATATAGTTTTAATGTATATATAAAATTGTTTTAATTGTATGTCGTATTTTTGACCAACGTTGGAAATAAGGCATATAATTTTAATGTTACGCTCTCACTTTATTTGATCTAAATTTTGGTGAGGATACAACTTGATGAGTTGTATCGTAGAAATACTCACTCTCAAAGGAGATAATTATGGAGAGTGGAAGAAAAAGATAGACTTAGCGCTTATCTTAGCCGAGGTGGACTGGTCCTCTCTCAAGACGACCCACCGAGCCTATGGCACCAAAGTGAGGGGTCAAAATGAGGATGATACCGCTTGGCGAAAAGACAGAGAGATCATGCTCCCTTACGGATGTCTTATGACCTAGAGCATAAGAATGGACCACAACCAACAAGAAATGTATGGTCGTGATAAAGAACACGATTGAGCTCGCAATTGTGGGCTCAATCGCAGATCGTGACACCGCCACGTAATACCTTGATAAAATAAAGAGTCGCCATCGCTCTTCAAAGACATATGCAACACAACCGATTAAATGACTTGTGATGTAAAGGTATTCGGTGGTGGGATAAGAGAACACATATTGAGGATGAGCAACTTGGCATCCAAGCTTAAACTAATGGATTTGGCACTCAAGGATGAGTTCCTTATTCACTTGATTTTTGCTTCATTGCGTAAAAGTTTGACACTTTTGTTGTCAATTACAATATGCAAACCAGATAAATGGGACTTAGAAAATGCATAGCTATGTGTGTTCAAGAGGAGGAAAGAATTAAAACCTCACATGGTGGATCTATCAACTATGTGAAGGATAACAAGAAAAAGAACTTCCACAAGTACCTCCTTCTCAAGGAACAAGGGAAAAGCCTCATCCATCACCTCAACATAATAAATTTGTTTGAGACAAAGATCGCTGCCTTCATCGAAGAAGACAGACACTACAAGAAGAACTGGCCCGATTACTTAAAGATGATAATGGCAAAGAAAGGTGAGAACATTATTACATTCATAAATGAATGCTTGTATGTACAATATTCAAAATCCACTTGGTGGATTGACTCAGAGCAACTGCTCATGTTGCTAATTCCTTCTGAGGATTCCGCTCGACGAGGACTACGCAAAGAAACGAAAGATGCATTAAAGTCGCAAATGGAGTCCAAGAAAGTTGAAGCCGTTGGCATCTTTCATTAGAGTTAGCTAATGGCTCCAATCTTTTACTTAGAGATGTTCTTTTTGTTCCCTCTTTACAGAGGAATTTGATTAGTGTTTCCAATTTGGACAAAGATGGTTATGATTGTAATTTTGGAAATGGCAAGTGCGAAATAATATTTAATAAAGAATGTGTTGGTCTTACCATATTACAAAATGAGCTTTATTTGTTATCATTGTGTGATGATGTGAATGTCGATGCGATAATGAGAACGTCGCGTGCGAAAGTGATCAATCCTCGCCTACTAATGTAAATGTAAAACGAAAGAGAACTCATAATGAATCGTCGAAATTATGGCAATCGCTGCTTAGGCCATATTTCGAGGGGAGAATAGAAAGACTAGTTAAGAATGAAATTCTTCCTCTATTAGAGTTCTCGACTTAGAACAATGCGAGATAATGCATTAAAGGAAAATATGTAAAGAAAATTAAGAAAGGCGCAAAAGAAGCACAGAGTTCTACAAATTGTTCACATAGACATTTGTGGTCCTTTTCCTGTGAAAAGTGTGGATGGTTATGACTCGTTCATAACATTCACAGATGACTACTCCCGTTATGGATATATTTATCCAATCAAAGAAAGAAATGAAGCCTTGGATAAATTCAAAATATTTAAGGCTGAAGTTGAAAACCAACACGATTTAAAGATTAAGATAGTTCGATCTGATCGTGGGGGGGAGTACTACGGTCGACATACCCCATATGGACAAGTTCCTGGACCTTTTGCGAGGTTCTTACAGAAAATGGCATAGTAGCCCAAAGATTCTACACCCGCGAACCTCAAAGAAATGGAGTAGCCAAAGACGCAACCGCATACCGATGGATATGGTGCGAAGCATGATGAGCTACTCCACACTCCCATTGAGTTTATGGATGGAGGCGTTAAAAACCGCCATTCATATTCTCAATAGAGTGCCTAGTAAGTCGGTGCCCAAAACACCATACGAGTTGTGGACAGGAAGAGTTCCCTCACTAAACCACTTACGTGTGGGGGAGTCCCACGAGGCTAAAGTATTTAACCCAAACCTTGGGAAGCTAGATCCCAAAGCGAAGAAGTTGCCATTTCATTGGCTACCCCGAAAAGTCAAAAGGTTTTCGTTTCTCTTGTCTGCATGATATACAAAGTTTGTAGAAACGAGACACGATGTCTTCTTAGAGGATGAAATGATGAGGGGGAGCATGGTAGCTCGAGAAATTGATCTTGAAGAGAAGCGGGTATATGTGCCCACTCCGATGATTCAAGAGCCACTCTTCTCACTACTGCCGTCACGCACCGACGCAGTACAAGATACTGTGGTGCCAAGACTGCTATTGTTCCTCCCGTGGCAACAATGAATGAGAATGAGGAACCCGTTCTTCAGATCCTATAGAACCCATTGCCACAAATGAGGGGGAGCAACAAAGAATTTCAAATGTAAGATGTACCAAATATGGAGGCTCAGGAGGTCTCAAAGAGTAAGAAGATCACTATTTCGATGATTATCGATTTATCATACGTAAGAATTTCAAATGGAGGATGACCCCACCTCATTTGAAGAAGCCATGAGAAGCTTAAAATTCTTCAAAATGGCTTAAGGCCATGGAAGAGGAAATGAGGTCCATGAAGACTAATAAAGTCTGGACTTGGAAATTATTCCTAAAGGAGCCAAAACAAAGAGGGTCAGTAAATGGGTCTACAAAACAAAGCTCGACTCCCAAGGGAATGTAGAAAGATACAAAGCGACTTGTGGCAAAAGGCTTTACGCAAAGAGAAGGATTGATTACAATGAGACTTTTCTCCGCCTCATGTAAAGATTCCTTCGTAATCATAATGGCATTAGTAGCACATTTTGATTTAGAGTTACATCGATGGATGTAAAGACGATTTCTTAATGGGGATTTGGAGGAAAATGTTTACATGGCACAACCAAAAGGTTTTGTCATGGAAGAAAATGAAAGAATGGGATGCCGCTAAAGAAATCGATTTATGGGTTAAAGCAAGCTTCAAGACAAGGTACTTGAAGTTTGACAAGACAATAAGAAAATTTGGGTTTAAAGATAATGTAGAGGACAACCGTGTCTATACAAAGTTTAAAGATGGGAAGTTTATCTTCCTAATCACGTATGTGGATGATATCCTCATCAAGCTAGTAGTGATGTCATCACGCTCTCGAGACGAAGAGATTTTTGTCCTCAAACTTTGATATGAAAGATCTTGGTGAAGCTTCGCTCGCTCTAGGATCAAATTCACCGGATAGAAACAAAGGGATATTGGGACTATCACAAAAGACATATATAGAGAAAGTCTTAAAGAAATTTGGGATGCATAAATGTAGTCCTTCACCGCACCTATAGTCAAGGGCGACGATATGGGGATTTTCAATGCCCCAGAACCAAAGATGAGATCGATCAAATGAAAGCGGTTCCATATGCTTCAAATTGTCGGAAGCTTACAAGATGCTCAAGTGTGCACACGCCTCGACTTAGCTTTTGTTAATGGGTTATTTGGCGATTCCAGAGCAATCTCGAATAGAACATTGAAATTGATAAAGAAAGTCTTGCGTTATTTGCAAGGAACAAAAGGCCTCATGATGACATACGTAAGATCGATTTACTCCATATAGTGGGGTATATGATTCGATTTTATGAGATGATAGAAAGTCGACATCCTGATATGTCTTCACTCTCAAGGAGCTATATCGTGGAAAAGCTCAAAGCAAACCGTCACTACATCGCCCACAATGTATGCCGAGTTTGTAGCATGTTATGAGGCTACGGGCAGTGAACCGCTAAAGAAGTTCATACCCGCTTAAAAGTGGTTGACGACATCAATAGACCACTTAAGTTGTACTGCGATAATGAACCAAAGAAGAATGTATGCCCACAACAATAAGTCAAGTGGTGCCGCCAAACACATTGACATAAAGTACTATGTTGTGAAAGATAAAGTTCGGATCAAATTATAAGTCTTGAGCATATAAGTACCGCAAAGATGTTAGCGGATCCGCTTACTAAAGGCTTACCACCCAACGTGTTCAGAGAACATATAGCCGCATGGGTTTAAGGAAAGCCTATGAATCTGGACTAAAAGATGGCCCAAAAGATTAATGTAACTATTTCATAACAGGAGGTGTATTGTAGTCATTGAATCTATCGGCGATTGACCGTGACGATGAGACATGTTCTATACATTAACTGTGATGGAATAAGTAAAGTCAAAAGGCAATTAAGAGATAAAATATAGAATGAGATCAAGGGAGAATGTTAGAATGATCTCGGAGAGGCATTTGGCCCAATCTGCCAAATGCCTCGCTACCGATCGGGGCGTTCACCCAATTCTTGGTCAGGCCTCGTTGCCTCAAGGCTATAAAAGAGAGGTGGGGCGGTGGCACGGACGACGAGATTCGACGAGCCGCAAACCCCACCCACACAAAACCCTAATCCGATCTAAGAGGGCAGCGCAATGACGGATCGCCCACCGCCGCTCAACCGACGCGATCGACTATCACGGACTTCGCCTCGCCGGGACACGAATCGCCGAGGAGTATCGCCTCTCCACCGACCGTCGCGCTTCTAGCGCAGACCTCAAGGACGATCCGCAATGGCCAATTCATCATCATCTACTTCGGATGGTAACCGTCTCTCTCTCTCGGTTTCTCTCAAACCCAAACCAAGAACACCAGATCCATACAAAGAAAAGAGATCTAACAAAGAGATCTAACACCATCTAGCCACCATCAATAGTTTGTTAAACTTTCGTTACTTCAATCCAACGGTAATCGAATCGTACGATGAAAATATCGACGTCGGACGTATGAGCCTTAGTAGCGTTCTTAATATTAATGTATTATCATATGAGTCGTTGTCTTCCTGTACAATCTTATTCTCTCTTCACAAAAGCCGACATTCAAATAAAACTTTCCTTCAAATTACTTACTACACGTGGAGAATGAATTGCATGTAACGGCAGAGATATCGTGCTGCCCAAAGTACCCAGCCAAAAGAAGGCAAGCCAAATTAAAAGCCAAGCAAGAACGAGCCAAGGACACCCAACCCAAGCCCCCAAGGGGGGCAAATCCGTCAAAGCGCCGTCTGCTTCTAGAAGGCCTCTTAACGCCGTCACCTGCTCGCGTGCGCAACACCGAACAAAAATACGTAACTGCCCCCGCGTTGCGCGGGACAGGCGGCAGCAAAACACGCGAGGGTATTTTCGTCTTTTGCTCCTAAGAGAGGTCAGAGGTGCCCATGACGAACGATCTGCCGTTAGTTACACGGGAGTGACGAGCGGGAAGAGAGAGAGAGAGAGAGAGAGAGTGGAGTCGTTGACGCGTGTGAGCCAGCACTGGTTCGGATAAGGTTGGTCTCCGTCTCCTCCCACGCTCTCTTTTTCTTTCTCCCGCTCGTTCTAGTTAGTTTTTAAAATTTAAAAATTAAAGTTGGTATTTATTTGTACTTTTTTTACTTTCTTTTGGCATCGGTCGGATCGACGAGTGATGCATCAACAGCTTGATTGCGTCGCTGAGCATAATAATAATTAACAATTCAACATGATACAACAACTATGATTTTTTTAATTCATAGCTGAGCACAAACATTGTACTAGTGGCTAAAATGATACGATTTTGTAACGCGAAATAGTAAAAATAGTACCATACCAATGAATTGGCAAAAATATCTCCGGAACCATACTTAAAATGCACAGGAGGAGACCTGAGGATACATGTCGGGCACTCGGCGGGCAGCGGGCGATCTGCATGCATATCCCTAGTTCGCAGCAAGTGGCATTTTTGTCAATTCATCCGGAATTTCGTATATTGTTTTTAAGCGGGACTTTGGTATTACTGAACCGGGGCTAGAAACAAATTTCAGAGGAAAAATTAAACAACCAGCTGTAACCGAGAACTAGGTGCAAATAGTGTGTGTAACAGCGTTCGGCTCAGTACGCAACCGGAGTTAGGATGCCATGGTCCAAGGACGACGAGTCACAGAAGCGTGTAATCCTTTCGTGTCCGTCAAGCTACAGATAAGATAAGTATGCTGACCGCCACTGCAATAACGTTATCCAAGTTGAATTATATATATGCTCAACTGAACTCATTCATCGTCGCACTGACAGGCAGGCTCCACTACTGGAGGAATTTCAACGGGCCGCTTGTAAGGACACGTATCTAGCGCAAATCACTCACTGTATTAGGTGCAGTCATGTAGATGTTCTCTAAAAAGGGTATAATTATGTAAACGACTTTGGCTCGAGTATCAAATCAACATGAAAAAAAAAATCTTTCTCAAAATTCGAGAAGTTACTGTATCAAGTATTGCTTCACCCCATAACACAGAAATGAAAAGGAGAAGTTGTTGCGAATAGCCGCTTTTATCCTTTCATTTTTTCCATTTTCGTTTAGCCTATAGTTTGTCAAGGATTATTCTCTCCTTCTCTCTTAATACAACTAGAGCTTGAATTTCTAAAACGTAAAGGTATACTAATATTGTTTAATTTTCCTATAGCCTATAGTTTAATTTTCGTTTAGCCTATAGTTTGTCAATGTTCGGTTAGGCTAGGCGCCTCGAAAAATATCTGGGAAGAGAGAGAGAGAGAGAGAGAGAGAGAGAGAGAGGAGGACACCCAGCCATCGATTCAACGTCCATCACCATGGGAGGTCAGGAAGGCGACAATGGAGATGAGGCTCCCAAGTCCCACCGGACTGGACCACCGTCGGTCAGTTGCGCGTACTCCAAACACCGTCATGGGATGGGAGACGTACGGGCCGGTTCGGCCTCGCCTCGGCGAGCTTGTTTTGGTTCAAGACGTTGTGAATCTTGACTCGTCCTTACATACGAATGAGAATGGGAGGCGTGGTCATTTTCCGCCACTATCAAATCTTGTTCCCATCTTGTAATATCCCATTTAGATTTTAGGGAATTCAAAGGAGTGAGGAAGGAAAATAAAATAGAATTAAAGTGGAATTTCACATTTTGAATTGGGAAATTAACTCGGAGCTTCGGCCCAGCCTCTTGGCCCAGGGGAATCGCCACCTTGTGGAACCAAGGCGCGCCCGCCGCCTCCACCCGTGCCACTCGTCGCCTTGCCCCCACCACCACCCGGCCGCCACCTTCGCCCCCAACTCCTGGGCGTCACCCCTGTGCACCGCCCATCCTACGCCCTCCTATCCCTTGGCCGACGCCCTGCAGAGCCGCCCTCCCATACTGGTTGCTCTGGTGGTGGTGTTGGGTGCGCAAGGAGCAGCAAGGGGAAGGGGAGGGGAGAGAAGAGGGAAAAATCAAGGGTTCGAGATCAACGAGGTTTTTCTTGGGGGTAACGTCTGATAATGGATATATTCATCATGGATTAATCGTTGTTCAATTCGTAGATCGATTAGTCCATGGGAAGTGTAGTTTTTTTTGTAAGCCCTAGTCCGTCAAGTTGCGGCGCAGAACTTTGCGGGGGAAATTAAATGTATTTATGTTCTGATTAAGGATTTTGGCTAG
Organism: Hsuehochloa calcarea; assembly: GCA_036346395.1. Lineage (NCBI taxonomy): Eukaryota > Viridiplantae > Streptophyta > Magnoliopsida > Poales > Poaceae > Hsuehochloa > Hsuehochloa calcarea. Next base: position 17,102,059 of record CM070607.1, read on the forward strand.
TTAGAAAAATGTATATAATTTCATTAGCTTCCCATGAAGGTTTAGAACACGAGATTTGTAGTTGTAAGCGAAAAGTTATGGCATCAAAAGGTTATTATTGGCAGTTGTTGTGTCGATGGGTTGTTTGCGCCTACTAAATGAAGTAATTTATTTATTTTTTTGTCGTAACTTGAATAAGCTTTTTTGAGTAGATTCTAAAACTGCTATCGTTCATTATTTTTCAAGTTATATAAAAAAACTATGAAATTGTGAAGTGGTCTGTCCTAAAAGATTCTAGGGTAGTTTTCAGGGTTGAAAATGGTTGAGTAAATAACCAATTCAGAGGTTCGTCATAACTAGAAGTATTAGACGATGTGGACTGGTAGTAAAAGATTATGTTGACTGGTCGTAGATTGTGTGATCATGAATAATTGACAGTTAGGTTGCATTGACATTTGCGCTTGTCAAAGTTTCAGTTGTTGGAATTTTCAGTGTCGGTGGTCGGATCATGCCTTGTATCGGGTGGTCCAAACGGTAATGCTCGATGATCCATTTCGATTGGACTCAGAGTACTGTAGCTTCGAGTGTCGAGTGATATAGTTCAGACTACTGTAGCTCCGAGTAATGTATCTACGAGTACTATAGCTCCGAGTACCGAGTGATAGAGCTCTGAGTACTGTAGCTCAGAGTATCGAGTAATGTACTCAGTCGTAAGTTGAGGTGTGTACCGAGTACGAAGGATAGTCGGAGTCAATGGTCGAATGCTACAGTGACTGGTCGATAGTCGGAGCTACAATGCATGGTTGATGGTCGAAGCTACAGTGAATGGTCAAAGGTCGAAGCTACAATGCTTGATCGATGGTCGAAGCTATAGTGACTGGTCGATGGTAAAAACTACAGTGTCTGGTTGATGGCTGGTAGTTGTAGGCTTTGCGATCGGTAGTCGTAGGCTTCGCGATCAGTGGTTGTAGGCTTCTTATCGGTAGTCGTAGGCTTTACGATCAGTGGTCGTAGGCTTCTGATCGGTGGTCGTATGCTTCGCGGGCTTAAACTCTTGTAATCTTCGAGTACCTTGAGTACTCGTATTTGATCGGCCAGCGGTATGACCGACAAGTACACACCGGTAAGACTGGTTTTACAGAGTGGTTTTGAGTTATTTTACGAAAGCATTAAAATTAAGGTCGTGGTTGGTCTGGCTTGTGTTTATTGATAGATGAGAGTGATATGTGTGGATATTATGGGGATATGCTCCAGATCTTAGGATGATGTGACAATTGGCAATGACGTTTACCGTTTGTCGTTTCACGTGTTTTTGACAAAGTTCGATCTTTGTCGGGCTGAATCGGCCTGACCGCCTTAGTGGCGATCGGACCGCCGCCATGTAAAGTGAGAATTGAGTTGGGCGAAAAATAGAGTGTGTAGGCAAGAGAGGGGATTCTATTGTACTTGGTCTCATAATTTTTGGAGTCTCCAGTCAAAAGTTCTATTGGTTTGAAAATTCCAGTAGGTTTCGGTTTTCCAGATAGGAAAAACGGCTAAGTCCTAGCTGGCGGTCTCACCGGCCTATAGGTGGCGGTCAGACCGGCTAGGGTGATCGTCGGTCATCGAGGCAGCGATATTCGGTTGTTAGGTCAAAGTCATGAGTTTCAGGGCATATATGTTGCATGATGCATGTTTTGACTAACATGGGTCAAGTTGTGAAGAACTTGTTATCAAATTCGGTTTACTTGTCTATTGTTGTGCAGTTTGCTTGGTGGTCAACGACGGTCAACGGCGAGGATGATCGGGACTAGGCTTGGAGAGCTGAGGTCCAGAACGATCGACGATGCCGGGTGAGGTCAATGCACTCAAGCGTGGTGCAAGATGGACAAGGGTAACCTATTAGCTAATCCGAGGCGCAAGATGGCGTAAGGTGTAGCTAGTTAGGCCAAGAGGAGATAAAGACGGTGCTTTAAAATACGTGTATGTGTTCCATTTGTTTTGGACCTTAACGGGAGCCCAATTGAGTCAAACTTCTAGAAGGTCTAAGCCTCCACTATAAATAGGAGAGGGTGGTGACTGCACCACCTCTTCGCCTTTTTTGCTATTTTAGAAACTGTTGGACTGAAAAGGCGACTAGAGGGGGGGGGGTGAATAGGAGCACGCTCACTTTTTCCCAAATAATAAGTTCAACACAATTTCACTACAATAGCTATTAGGAAGCTATGAGGATCAATATACCAGTATAGCGGAAGACTAGTATTGAATCCAATTAAACCCCCCTAAGCAAAATAACAAAATCAACTAAGATTATCAAATCACATCGCACGCGGTCGACCATTGTTATCAAGGCGGTCGGACCGCCCAAAATCGGCCCCGACCGGTCTTTGAGGGGCGGTCTGACCTACCGACTCTGCATGTATCTGAAACAAGAAAATCACCCGATGACGGTTGCAATTAGGTCAAACTTTTGATTCTCAACTCCAAACTTTACGAAACTTTGCACACACCTTCTCTATGCTATTGAGGACCTATTCCAATCGAATATTGTGATAATTCTTGGAAGGATCCTGAGCAATTGCCAATTGATTAATAGAAGGTCTAAAACCGGGCAAGAACGAAAACTTGATCCTAATGCTTGTTCGTGAGAGATTGATGATCAAGATGATGCTAGATAGATTCATACATATCACAGCAAGCTAATTCACGTGAAAGAATCAATCACAAACTCGCGGATCAAGGAAAACCCTAAAATCACGAAATTGAAAGCAAGAACGAAAAGAGACTTATCTCAAGCAAACCTTGCATAGATTAAGAACGTGATCGTTGCTGGATTACACCCACACCATCATGGATCAGTGGACAATCCAAGATCACAAAATTCTCCTCAAACCATGAAAAGCCCTAGCCTCCACCTCAACTCTCCCTAAGCCAATTAGGGTTTGAAAGCCACACAAGAGGTGAAAAACAGCGAGAGAGAGGGGTGCAGCCACCACCTCCTCCTATTTATAGTGGAGGCCTAGAACTCTCTAGGGTTTGACTCAATTGGGCTCCCGTTAAGGCCCACTAACAAACGGGTCACACACGCACGCTTCGCAAAGCGCCGTCTTTAACCTTTTGACCTAAACCGCTTCACCATGCGCCATGGATTTGCTAATAGGTCACCCTTGTCCATCTTGTGTCACGCTTGAGTCGTTGACTCACCCGCATCGCCGATCGCTCGACCTCAACTCTCCAAGTCTAGTCCCGATCATCCTCGCCGTTGACCGTCGTTGACCACCAAGCTACCTGCACAACCATAGACAAGCAAATACGAATTCGGGAACAAGTTCTTCACAACTTGACCCATGTTAGTCAAAACATGCATCATGCAAATCATATGCCATGAAACCAATGACTTTGACCTAACAAAACAATATCGCCACGGTTGACGGACGCTCAAGTCAATACGGAGTCGACCGCTCCATGTGAGCGGCCGGACCGCCTGGCTTGGTCGGACGGACCGCCCCCTATGAACCGGCGGACCGCCTTAGGGACTTAGCCAAATTCATACCTCAAATTCAAACCTTCAAAATTAAAAACGAATAGAACTTCTTACCGAGACTCCAAAATCATAAGACCAAGTGCATTGGGATCCCTCACTTGCCTACAACACCTATTTTTGGCCCAAATTGCTTTTGACCACTTTTAGGTCACAACCGGTCCGATCGCCCCACATGGCCGGGCCCGACTGATTTGGGACCTGGACCGATCATTGCATAGGACCTGGCCGGACCGCCCGTAATGCTCAGTAGCTTTGTCGAAAACTCGTGAAACGACAAACCGTAAACACCATTGCCAATTGTCACATCATCCTAAGATCCGAACATATCCCCATGAAATCCACAATCTCCCTTGATGAACACATTGGCAATTATCCGTAAAATGTAAGTAAGAGGTTTGAAAACGAGTTTACTCGCACAGACAAAGGCACAACTTGGTCCATAAGCAAGAAAAAGCAATGTAAATGACCAAGCTGGCATCAGAATAGTATAGGCATGTGAGACACGGCAAAAGAAAGCATAAAAACTTTGATTTCCAGAAAAGGGTCAAAATTCTCACATGAGGTCCATATGAAAGAACAATTGTTCAATTGACCTATGATCATTGTGAGGATAAAAGAATGCAATTCGGGTTCAGAATATTCAATAAGACAATAAGAATGCAACTCAAGAACTCCCCCTCACTATGATCCTCAAATTTCAGAAATTTTTAAATTTTCAGTTTCTCCCCATTTGTATAATCTTCTCCCCCAACACTCCCCCAACAATGAAATATCATCTTCTCATATAAACACATCTTCTCCCCCTTTGACAATGGATTCATCAAGGAATCACGCCTTCCTCTCATCCAGAGATAACAAATATAGAATAAAGGAAGAAGCAGAAACAAAAGAAGCATAAAGAGGAGTATGCATGAAGTGCAATGGAGTGGCTTCATTTTTGTATTTATCAATTTTTGATTACAAGAAGCTTTGGAGATTACCCAAAAGAGCTAGCCAGTATTTCTAATATTGCACAAATAGCATATCAAGCCTGACAGCGCTAGTAAGATCATGGTAAGACATGTATATCAAAGCTAAGTACAAAGGCTCAAAAGTAAAGCAGTAGATTTAATCAATTTAAGCAACGCTTCAAATTCAGCAAGTTCATCAACAGGGATCCTAAAGTGAAATTGGCCATGTCAAAATGTCAAAGTGAGATAAAAAATCTAACAAAGACCACATTAAGAGTCACTCAGGTCCTGTATTGAATCATTTTGCTCAATCTTTTTGTAAACGCCCATTTGTCAACATTTTTCTCATATGCATTGAATATTGAAGTTGACTAATGATCTAACTTAGTGACAAGATCCTGGACTAGGAGCCATCCACAAACTCATCCTAAGCTTCGATCAGAAGTTGATTAAAGGTATATCTTAGTAAAGAATATCCTGGACTAGGAGCCATCCACAAACTCTTTCTAAGCTTCTACCAGGGCGACAAATCTTGAGGTTCATGTCATTTCGACAAGCAATTCCCCATGAGATCGTTCGTTCATCAAACTATCTCCAAGTTCATGTCATTTGACAAGCAGTCTCGTAAGAATAGTTTGGCACAATTTAAGCATAAGACAATCTTGATTTTTATTTTTCACAAGAGCATTTTTAGAATCTCAAGAACACAAAAGCTCAAGTAATGGTCAATTTTAGATCAAAGAGCTTACAAAGCAGTTCTAACAGGGCCAATGTCACAAGAGGAGCACTAATTGCGCAACTCGCTAAAACATCCACAAATTGCAATTTCTTAGTTCGAGTTGTTTTAAAGTTCTAGCTCATATAGCAAAGACTTAGCTACACATGTAAAAGCATGATAATTCTAGCAAGTCAAAGAACTGAACATGACATTGAGCACGAATTGAAGTACTAGAGCTCCAAAGGGTAATAGGCAAAGCTTCATCAATTTTAAAAGATAAGCAGAAAATCATATATTACAATGCATCTTTTTGGATTTTTCATACCACTTGTTGTATTTTTCATATGAATGCAATATGATACAATGAGATGCAATAAAAAGCTTAAAAACCTAAAAAGTTCAAAAAGATTACTAAGTTCATAAAAAGAACAATAAAAGATCAAAAGAACAAGGAAAGATCAGAAAAGATCAAACTCCCCCTCAAACCAACCCATAGGGATAAATTACCCCTAACTCGCTTCTCAAGGAGGAAAACCTGGTTTGATCTAAAGGCTTGGTGAGAATATCTGCCAATTGAGCTTCGGACTCTACGAAGTGCATCACAATATCTCCTTTTTCAACATGATCTTTAAGGAAGTGAAAGCGAATGTCTATATGTTTAGTCCTAGAATGTTGCACTGAGTTTTTAGCAATATTAATAGCGTATGTTATCACGTAAAAGAGGAACACTAGCAAAATTTAACCCATAATCTTTCAAAGTGGACGCCATCCACAAAATCAGCTACAAAGAACTAGCGTGACTACATACTCCGCTCAAAGAAGGATTGTGCAATGTAAGACCGCTCTAGAAGACCAAGATACAAGAGAAGTGCCTAGAAGTGACAGTGCTCGAGGTACTCTTCCTATCTAACCGACAGCCCGCAAAATCAGAATCTGAAAAACCCCTAATGGAGAATGCTGAAGAGCAGGAATACCAAATACCATATAAGAGGGTAGAGTGTAAATACATGAATATGCGCTTAACGGCTTGGCGATGGGAAGTTCTCGAGACGCTCAAATCTTGCACAAAAGCATACCGTGAAGTGAATGTCCGGCCTCGAGGCCATCGACATGTAGGAGCCAATCATGTCATGCAGACTCGCGTTGATCCACGACTTCTCCTTCCTCATCCGATCCAAAACAATGAGGTTGCCATGGGAGTGGAAATTGGTTTGCAAATCACCCATGTTGAAGCGCTTGAGTAGATCTTTAGTGTACTTTGTCCGATGGATGAAAGTTCCTTCCTTGCATTGCTTGATTTGAAGTCCCAAAAAGTAATTAAGCTCTCCCATCATACTCATCTCAAATTCCCTGGACATAGTCTCAGAAAAACTGGAAACAAGAGCATTAGAAGAACCACAAAAAATAATATCATCCACATAAATTTGAGCAAGCAAAAAATCATTTCCACGCCTAATAATAAATAGAGTTTTATCCACTTTACCCATCTCAAAATTATTTTTAAGCAAGAATGTCTTAAGTCTATCATACCAGGCTCTAGGGGCTTGTTTAAGACCATACAATGCTTTGGATAGCTTGAAAACACGATTAGGATATTTGGGATCCTCAAAACCAGGGGGTTGCTTAACATACACTTCCTCCTCTATGAAACCATTTAAAAAGGCACTTTTAACATCCATCTGATATAATTTAAAACCTTTTGATGCAGCAAATGCGAGCAAAATGCGAATGGCTTCTAATCTAGCAACAGAGCAAATGTCTCATCAAAATCTAACCCTCAACTTGGTCAAACCCCGAGCTACTAATCTGGCCTTGTTTCTAACCACAGAACCATCCTCACCTTGTTTATTCTTGAACACCCAACGGGTTCCTATAACATTATGACCACTAGGAGGTTCTACTAGGTTTCAAACTTTGTTTCTTTCAAAATTTTCTAACTCCTCATGCATGGCATTTACCCAGCTAGAATCAGATAAATTATGTGATATATCGCGGGTTCAAAAGAAGCAACAAAGCCGAATGAGAGTAGAGATTTGGATCATTATACCGAGCGAGTGACTCGCTCATGTAGATTACCTATTATCCGATCCGAGGATGCCGCCTCAATGCGGTGGAGCGCCTGGGTGAGATATCGCTTCTTCGACCTCCGCAGTACAAATGATGATGATGATGCAACAGAGCCTCAATCAAGGTGAAGTAGATGTAGCGTGTTCTTGTATCAATATGGGCGCCAAAGCAGCAGATGAGGGAATGATATCAGTTCGCCCTCATCTTCCTCCACAAAAATGCTCTCACACCGTGAATCATCTCAGAATAATTGATCTAGCCTGTGGCTAGTCTCATCAAAAGTGACATTACAAGTCTCCCGAATAAGGTTAGTATCGAGATTAAAACCCAAAACCCTCGAATGAGCAGATAACCTAAATAACCCATCAAAAGTTCTTGATTCAAATTTATCTAAGTTCCTTGTCTTAAGAATAAAATATTTTGATCCAAAGACTCAAAATGCGAAATGAGGGTTTTATACCAAAACGAAGCTCATAAGGAGTCTTGCCTAAAGATGGTCTCATAAAGACACGATTTGCAATATGGCAAGTCGTACTAATAGCTTCGCCCAAAATCTCCTGGTGCTATACTCATCTAGCATCATCCTAGCCATTTCGACTAAGGTCCTATTCTTCCTTTCCACCACGCCATTTTGTTGAAGGACGTGGAGAGGAGAACTGATGCTCAATACCGCGCCAAGACAAAAAGAAGCAAAGAAGTATTTTTGAACTCCGTGCATTGTCATCATGGACGCTCTCGTGGCACCGTGAAGTTCGTGGCCAAACGAAGAACAAGGTCATGAAAATAACCAAAAGCTTCATCTTTTGAGGCAAGAAAGAACACCCAAGAATATCTTGAAAGATCATCGACCATGACAAGAATATACCATTTTCCACCGATTGATCGGACTCTCGCAGACCAACAAGATCCATATGAAGCTACCGTCCCGTCCATCACCATAACCATAGTCACAAAAGGGTGTGAGGCAAGAACTTGTTTGCCATGCCTACAGTATGCACATACGGCATCTTTGATACTTTGAGTTTGGGCAAACCTCTCATGAGATCAAGGTTGCTAACTCGCGTCGATGATCAAAACCAATGTGCCCCAAACGTCGATGCCAAATCCGTAAATCAAGAAGATGTAAGCAAACATTTAAGAGATCCAAAGAAGAGATTCTCAAAATCACCCAAAAATTCTACCAACTCTAGATATTCCAAACACAAGCTCACTAGTAGAATCAAGCACACGACAAGCATTTTTCTTAAAAAATACCTCATAGCCATCATCAAGAAGTCGAGATACGTAAAGGAGATTATACCTAAGCTTGTCCACAAGAGCGACATCCTTTAGAATGAATTTGTTGTTCACCCTAATTGATCCTGCTCCTTCAATTCGCCTCTGTGTATCATCTCCAAAGGTGATGAAGTCATCACCGCTGTCTGCAGAAAAGAGGTGAACCATCTTGAGTTTCCTGGCATGTGGCGTGATGTAACATCCCAAAATTGGTTCTGTTTCAAATGTAATAAAATGAGGAGAAATTAAAACTTTTTCTCTCATCTCGATTTTTAGAGCAATCCCATAATTCTTGTAAAGGAATTATGTGAAATCAAAATCAAATTGCCATTTGGACACAAACATAAATCTCCTTCATGAAAATCTTGTGCCCAACCTCTGAAAATAATTTTTCTTGGGTCTAGGGTTGATGTTTAACACCTCGTAATTATTTCATAATTTTTAGAAATTATTTGATAATTTTTGAGGCCACCAAACCTTGGTCAAACCCTAATTCACACCTTCTCAAATTTCGGAGAAAATGGTGCATAAAATTCTATGAAAATTTTATGAGAGATTCCTCCCGCAATCGGCAACCTCTAGTTAAAAATTTCATAATTTTTGGAGCTTGTTTGCTACCTCAAACAAATTCCTCAAAAATCAGATTTAAATTTAAACCCTAATGGTTTTCACTGCTCTTGGGTTCGACTTGACTCGGCTCGAGCCACTTGACTCGCCCACCAACTAACCGCACCGCCTGGCCGTTAGGGCGCGAAGCGTTGCGCGCCGTTGATCGGCATCGAACGCCCACGATCGCGCGGAACGTTCGACCATCCGAGCGCGCCGATCCATTTGAACCGCTGATTCTAAATCAACGGCCACGATCGCGGAACGTTCGACCGTCCAATGCCTCGCGCAACGTGAACCATAGGATCCAAATCAACGGCCCAGATTAAGTGAGCGTCAAACGTTATAATCACCCCTGCTCGATTTCAATCCGACGGATGAGTCGCCTCCTTCCTGCCTGAGCGCGCGTCCGAAGCCAAGCAATGGCGTGAGCAGGGGAAGCGCCAAAGGTGGAGTCACCTCTGTGGTCACCTTTAAACGGCTATCTCGCGCGCATTAAATGCCCGCCGTGCTCCTCCCTCGTAAGTCCATAGTTCAACCGCTCCCGCCGCTTCTCAAGTGCTCTCATATATGGCAAGATTGACCGAGGAGAAATATCGCCGCTGCTCTCGCCATTCTCACTATTTAAGCTCCATTGCTTCACCCTTGGCTTCCTTTAGCACTTCCAGAACTCCACCTAGCACTCACGAGCTTGGTTGAGCCGCAATTATTCAAATCCATTCTACGCCATTGTTGAGTTTGAGCTTATGAAGGCTGACAAACAGGGTTCTCTCCTTCCAATTTTGCTCCTCCGCTCCACCTTTACTCGATGCTTAACCTCACTCAATTTGGTTCTTTTCGCTCGTGGTTGGATTGAATTTGGATTTCCCATTTTCTACGAAATCCTCATTCCTCTTCACCGTAATGCACTCGACCCTTTCTCTGCATTCTCTGTGCTCGTGTAACTTCTTATTAGTCCCTAGTTGCTTGGCACCCGCTTCCTTAAACCGCAATGAGCTCATTTGCGCTTGCTTTTTCGGTCATTTTGAGTCATCTCGGTCATCTCCGCTGCGGCGTTTCTAGACCGCCGCAGCCCAAAATTGTTGGTACTTTTGGGTGCGCAAGGTTGTTAGGAACCCATTTTGGGCATTTGCTCGCACCGCCCGCGCTAGAGTCGCCGGTGATTTACCTCTCTTCCCGCTGCTTTGTCGAATGAAAACAGGCGAAGTTTTTGAACGTGAATCGAGGTGGACCGTCGATCCTTAGATCTACGCCAGATCGCGCGAAAGTTTGAATTAATCGCGCGCTTCTAATCATTGGACCGTTGATCCAAGATCAACGGTCCCGATTCGAGTGAACATTTGGACCGTCCGAAGGTTCGATCCGTGGACCGTTGGCTCCAAGATCACGGTTCTTATAAGGCAGAACGCTCGGACCGCCCAACGCCCCGATCTGACGCGGAACCGTTGATCCGCATCCAACGGTGATCGCTTAGGGTTTGTGAATCGCGCGGCTGCGTTATCCCGTGGACTTAGACCGTTGGATCCGAGATCAACGATCCAAGTTCGCCCACGCCGATTTAATTTCGATTTTTCCGAAAAGATTTTTTGTCAATCAAAAATGTGGTAACTTGTAAAATGCATAACTATTTCATTTTAATTCCTTTTGCTGATTCAAATTTTGTTAGTTATATGTTTAACTAAACTTTAATCTAAAAATGATTCTAACCCTGTATATTTCTAGAAAATTTCACTAAAATCATTGCTTAGGTATCGTTTCAATGTTAAGAGTCGAGCAAAATTGTTTTTAGCATAACTTTGCATTAAGAATCCAAATCAATTGGTTCTTGTTGCATTAGATCATAAAAATCATGCTCTTTCTACTGTAAAAATGTGAGAGATTTTTGTTGAAGTTGACTGTTGGATCTTTTCGGTTTCTTTTGCCTTATTGGTTCTTTTTGGTTCTTTCGATAGGATCCAAGAGCACGATAACACCGAGAGTGATCCTCAAAGAAATGAGCAACTTCAATCAGCAAGCAGCTTGATCATGTTAATCCCATTATTTTTCAAGTCTAATATATTGATTTCAACTTGTATGTATGCATTGCTATTTTGTTGTTAAATTATGGTTAGTATCCTATAGTTGCATAATCTGTAGAAATTGGTTATCCTCTACTACCATGAGCCTAGGTTATTTGCTGTGATTTGAGTTCGATGGATGAGCTCTTGTAACTTAGTAGATTACGAATCTTTATGCTTAGCCATGCTTAGTTCGGTAGCTTTGGGCGATCATCGACTTAGTCGATGGTCTTGATCACACAAAATTATTATGTTTCCATTATGTCCAAAGACCTTGTGCTTTGTTAATTTTGCAAATCAAAAACTGTAAATGAAAACTGATTTGGACTTGGGCATAATGGTATGTTGGTGTAGTGTTTTTGGGTGTGATTGGAATGGTGCCCAAGTCATCAAGGACCGAACATCTTGTTACACTAAACCTAGCACTTTTGCGCATCGACCACATGAGGGTTATATGGGACCCTCTGACCTAGTACTTTGGCGTGTGTTATCTCCGAGTCGCAGGAGGAAAGGTTTTGTGTGTGTGTTGTGTGAAACATGATATGTGATCTATGTGTTCTTGTGTTGGGTGTGCGGTGGTGGAGATTCCGGCTAGGCTCTCCACCTCGAGGAGCGTCGTAGTTGTCCAAGGCTTTACCGAGAAGGGTAGTTGACCGAGGCTTTACGATGACTCAAACAACGATGGGTTTCTATCCATACAAGCGCTCGTGAATAATTCACAATATTGGAAATGTCTCAGAGGACTTAGCCGCGTGCAAGCATACCTAAGGAAGTGTGCTTAATAGCTTGGCAAAAGGCTGGTCCGACATGTGGGTAAAATGGTACACCCTGCAGGGATAAAACTATTCGAATAGCCTCGTCCTAGGTTATGGACACGCTTGGGGAGGTCTTCCAAGAACTAGACTACAACCTTTTAAATTAAAACTTGACATGGTTGGTATGAATGGGTAATTCATACTATTGTTGTGGTGACTATTGGGTTAGTCACCTCCGTGATTGTTGTCGTTCCTATCTCTTGTTATATTGTTGTCTTTGCGACTATTTGAACATTAAAACAGATTTGATTAACATTGCCTTCAATCTATTACATTATTACAAATGGAAAATTGCTTTATGCTAAAACTAAAACATACAAACTTCCACTTCTATGAGCTTGCATGTAGCTTATGTACGTGTTTGTTACACCATCTGTAAGTCTTGCGAGTACATTCAAAGTACTCACCGCTTTTGCCTACCGCTTTTGTTTGCGGGGAAGGAGGTGAGCCCCAAGGGCCTCACTTCGTGAGATGTGCTCGGGTTTGGTGACTAGCTTGGCGGTCCTGGCTTGCCTTGTGGGTTAAAGGCACACCGATTGACTCTTTTGTTTTAGCCATCTTATGGCACTTTTGCTTCACTTTGCTTAATTATTGTTGTCTCTTTTATTGTTGGCCTGTTGGCCTCTCTTTTATAATGACTCGGTTTATTATTATTAATACTTACATTCGCTCGTGTTTCTGCTCTATGTGGATGAATGGAATTGATACATAAATTTTGTGATGAGGTGTGTATATCGCATTTGAACTATACATGTCTCGAGTCTCGGATTATCCGCTTTGTGATGCTAGGACCGAATGGATGGTTAAGCATTACAAGCCGGATAAACCGGGGTCTCACAAGGTTTGGTATCAGAGCCATACTGACCGTAGTAACCCAAGCTTGGTCGTCTTTAGGATATTTTGGAAAACCCTAATTTCAAAGTATCAAATGTTTTATGAAAGCTTAAGGAATTCTCAGATTTTATTCCTTACCTATCTTAGCTTTTTTCATCTCATCTCACTCTAATTTGAGTTTTAAAGGTTGTTTTCCTCTCATCTCCTTTTCAAAGATAGTGTTATCGATTAAATGGGTTTTGGAAACCACTGAGTTTGGCAAATTGAAGCGCTTAGGGTTTTGAAGTTTCTGGACTGAAGATTTCGGCTAGAGGCTTGGATGCGGAATCTGAACAGCACGCCTCAATTTCCAGTCAGCAAGCTCAATGGTTTCTAATAGGACCACTGAGCTTGGCAAATTGAAGTGTGCCAGATTTTGAAGTTTCTAGAATGGAAGACTTCGACTGGAAGCTTGGATGCAAAATCACTACAGCAACCTCAATTTCCGGACAGTAAGCTCGATGGTTTCTAATGGGGTAGAAATTGAGAGTTTAATCAACTAAAACTTGTGGGAATAGAAGGGTAAGACGTGATATTAGTTAGCTATGTATCTAACACTATTTTCGTTGATGTAACCTTGCTCTTTAGTGGTATTAGATCTGACGTTATATTCTGATTTTTATTTTCTGAATCAATTACTCGTTCATTCAATACGGGTTAGTTATATTGGGAAGTTGAGCTTTGGTTGGTAATTCGTTACTGTTTTTGAGTCTTTTTATAAGCATGTTCAAGTGTATACACTTGTTGTTTTTGGCTTTCGATTAGGGGGTATTCCATTTCCCTAGTCATTAGCTTTTTGCTTCATTTCGGCTTTGTTTTCAAGTCTAGTTTTTAACCCAAGTTTCTTGTAACAGGATGGCCGGACGCACCCGTAGCGGCCAAGGCCAGTCAGCTGGTCCGGACGAGGATCTTCCTCCTCCTCCGACCATGGCCGAGGTCTTCCTTGAGATTGAGCGCAACCGTGCAGAGGACAGAGGATCCTTCGACGCCATTGCGCCGCAACACTCCGCCTCTACGGTGCTTCAGGATCAGGGCAAGGGAATGGACACCAACCGCGTGGGGGACTCGCGGAGTTTCTTCGCACTCAGCCCCCTACGTTCTCCAGGACTGAGGACCCGCTTGACGCAGATGACTGGCTTTGACTGGTTGAGCGCAAGCTTCGCATAGTGTAGTGCCAGGAGCACGAAAAGGCGCTGTTCGCATCGCACCAGCTGGAGGGCGCAGCTTTGTCTTGGTGGGAGAGCTTTTTCGCCATGCAGCCTGACGGTCACACCGTCACATGGGAGGAGTTCCGCACGGCCTTCCGTCGGAGTCACATTCCTTCCAAATGATGAGGTCAAGAAGAAGGAGTTCTTGTCGCCGCATAAGGGCGCCTCGCCACGAGTACCTATACGAGTTCAACCATTTGGCTCGTTATGCTCCGGAGGAGGTGGCCACTGATGAGGCCAAGCAGGAGATGTTCAAGGATGGTTTGTCTGAGGAGCTGCAGGACAAGCTATCTGTCGTTGACTTCCCGGATTTCCAGGCCTTGGTGGACAAGGCCATTGTCGCCGAGCACTCAGGGAGAGCACTTGCGGATTCCATAGCGTAAGTGGAGGCCCGCAAGTCATCTGGGGCCGCCTATTCCCGCTTGATCCGTCTCGGGGTTGCGCCCACGAGCTTCAAGACTTCGAGGCCGCCGGACTGTTCTTCGCCCTTCGCAGTCGTGGTCCCAATCGCGTGCACTGCGAAGTCACCAGAGGCCTCCGCAACGCAGTGCGGATGTCACCGCTTCTTCGCAACAACAAGGGGCATTATGCAAATAATTGCCCTAAGAAGACAGGAGCAGCCCCTCGTCCTAATGGAGGACGCGGGCAAGGAGGTGGTTCTTCTCAGAACCTGAAGATGGTCCCTACTACCCAAGGCATGGGTAGTGGTCGCATCAACCTCATCTCAGCAGAGGAGGCACAGGAGGCACCCGACGTCGTGTTGGGTACGCTTTCTGTTAACTCTCATTCCGCTACTGTTTTGTTTGATTCAGGAGCATCTCATTCTTTTGTTTCTGAGTCTTTTGCTTCTATTAGTGAGCTCGTTTTTACTCCATTGTTGGTCCCGTTGCTCATTCGCTCTCCTGGGTTGGAGTTAAGAGCTGAATCTGAGTGTAGGGATGTCCCAATTGAGATTGAGGGAGTGAGATTCCTCGCGGATCTTATCCTCCTCCATTCAGCAAGTCTAGATGTAATTCTTGGTATGGATTGGTTGTCTCAGCATAAGGGACAAATCGATTGTGCCAAGAAGTGTGTCTCTCTATCTAGTCCTTCCGTGGCGGGCAAAGTTCGCCGCCAAAGTCGCTAGGTCCGAATCTCTTCGCGCTGGAGCGAAGCCCGCTCTAGATATTAGTGAAGTCCCCACGCTTCGTGACTTCATTGATGTCTTTCCCAAGATCTTCCAGGATGCCACCAGTTCGAGACTTCGAGTTTGTCATTGAGTTGGTTCTCGGTACCGCCCCGATTTCAAAGAGGCATTATCGGATGCCACCGAACGAGTTGGTGGAATTGAAGAAGCAACTAAGTGAGCTGCAAGAAAAAGGTTTTATCCGCCCTAGCTCGTCTCCGTGGGGTTGTCCTGCAATCTTCGTAAAGAAAAAGGACAATACTTTGCGCTTGTGCGTTGATTACCGTTCGCTTAATGAGGTAACGGTAAAGAACAAGTATCCATTGCCCCGCATTGATGATCTCTTTGATCAATTAACTGGAGCTCGAGTATTCTCCAAGATTGATTTGAGAGTGGGATATCATCAAGTTCGGATACGACCTGAGGATATTCCAAAGACGGCTTTCTCTACTCGCTACGGCTTGTATGAGTATACCGTCATGTCATTTGGCTTAACCAATGCTCCCGCCTTGTTCATGAACCTCATGAATTCGGTATTCAGGGAGTATTTGGACAAGTTTGTCGTGGTCTTCATCGACGATATTCTTATCTATTCCAAGGACGATGAGGAACATGATGATCATCTGAGGCTTGTGTTGGGCAAGCTTCGTGAGCACCAGCTGTATGCGAAATTCAAAGCAAGTGCGGCTTACGTTGAAGGAAGTGGCCTTCTGGGTCATGTTCTTCACCGGGGCGAGCCGTTGATCCTAGCAAGGTCAGCGATGTTCTTTCATGGACTCAGCCTATTTCGGTAACCGAAGTGCCGAGTTTTCTCGGTTTAGCGGGATATTATCGCCGTTTTATCGAGAACTTCTCCAAGATCGCGAAGCCGATGACGGAGTTGCTTAAGAAGGACAAGAAGTTCTTGTGGTCCGATGCTTGTGAGGAAAGCTTCAAGTACTCAAGGAGCGCTTTGACCACCGCCTCCGCCCCTCGTTCTTCCCGATATCCATCGAAGCTTCGATATCTTCTGCGATGCTTCTCATCGAGGACTCGGTTGTGTCCTCGATGCAAGAAGGCAAGGTAGTGGCCTATGCATCAAGGCAATTGAGACCTCATGAACTCAACTATCCTACCCATGACTTGGAATTAGTCATGGTGATTCATGCACTTAAGATTTGGCGATATTACCTAATCGGTAATCGCTATGGAAGTGTATTCGGATCACAAAAGCCTAAAGTATTTGTTCACCCAACCGATCCGAACCTCGGGCAAAAGAGATGGTTGGAGTTGATCAAGGACTATGACATGGGTATTCACTACCATCCGGCAAGGCTAATGTCGCTGTCGATGTGCTCGATCGCAAAGCGCATTGCAATGTCTTGTTGCTCCAGAACGCCAACCCACCTCGCCGGAGGAATTTCAGCGCCTCAACTTGGGATTGGTTGAGCATGGTTCCTCACGCCTTGGTTGTGCAACCAACCTTGGTGGATCGATTAAGATCGCCAAGAATCGGATGTTGGAATAAGCCGCATCAAGGAAAATGTCAAGAACGGAATGACCAAGTGCTTCTCCGAGGATGAGCATGGTGTTGTATGGTTCGCAACGCCTTGTGGTTCCAAAGGACATGGATTTGCGGGATTTGATTCTCTGCGAGGCCCATGATTCACCTTTGTCTATTCATCCCGGCCACAAAGATGTATCAAGATCTCCGTCGAGGATTTTGGTGGACCGAATGAAGAGGGAAATTGCGGTTCGTTGCCGAAAGTGCGACGATGTCGTCGTGTCAAGGCCGAGCATCGGCGTCCCAGCCAGATCGCTCACCTTTTCCTATCCACGAATGGAAGTGGGATTCGATCGGGATGGATTTTATCACCGGTCTGCCTCGTACTTCCAAGGGCAATGATGCCATCTGGGTTGTCGTTGATCAGCTAACTAAGGTGGCTCACTTCCTTCCAGTCAAGATGGATCTCTGTGTAGGTGTTTTGGCGGATCTCTACATTGCCCGCATCATGAGCTTACATGGGGTACCCAAGACGATTGTCTCGGATCGTGGTTCTCTTTTCACCTCTCGCTTTTGGCAAAGTTTGCAAGAGACTATGGGAACCCATCTCACCTTTAGCACAGCATACCACCCCCAAACTGATGGTCAGACCGAAAGGGTCAACCAAGTGTTGGAAGACATGCTCCGTGCTTGTGTTCTCTCATATGGAAAGAATTGGGAGAAATGCTTGCCTTTTGCCGAGTTTTCCTACAACAACAGTTTTCAAGCCAGTCTCGGCATGGCACCTTTTGAGGCCTTATACGGAGAAAGTGCGAACCCGTTGAACTGGTCCGAGACCGCGAAGACCTTTCTTTGGTCCGACTCGATCAATGAGGTCGAGCCAAGTCCACTCATTCGTGACTGCTTGCGCATACTCAATCCGAGCAAAAGAGCTATGCGAATCGCCGTCGTCGTGAATTGAGCTTGAGCCCGATGACTTTGTTTATCTTAAAGTCTCTCCTTTGAAGGGCCATCGCTTTCAAGGCCAAGAGCAAGTTAGCTCCTCGATATGCCGGTCCTTACCGTGTTATCGAGAAGAAAGGGGCGTTGCTTATAAGTTGGATTTGCCACCGCACTCGAGGGTACATGATGTGTTCCACGTGTCCCAACTAAAGAAGTGCCTCCGTGTTCCAACTGAGGAAGCTCCGTTGGAAACCCTCGATGTCCAAGAAGATTTGACCTATCGCGAGCACCCTGTTCGCATACTCGATGAGGCTGAACGGAGAACAAGGAATAAAATCATTAGATTCCTTAAAGTTCAGTGGTCGAACCATTCCGAGCATGAGGCTACTTGGGAAAGGGAAGGTTGTTTGCGTGCAGACTATCCCTCTATCTTTGCCGAGTGAGCCAAATCTCGGGACGAGATTTTTGTAAGGGGGGGGGGAGGTTTTGTAACATCCCAAAAATTGGTTCGTGTTTCAAATGTAATAAAAATGAGGAGAAATTAAAACTTTTTATCTCATCTCGATTTTTGTGAGCAATCCCATAATTCTTGTAAAGGAATTATGTGAAATCAAAAATCAAATTGCCATTTGGACACAAACATAAATCTCCTTCATGAAAATCTTGTGCCCAACCTCTGAAAATAATTTTTCTTGGGTCTAGGGTTGATGTTTAACACCTCAGAATTATTTCATAATTTTTAAAAATTATTTGATAATTTTTGAGTCCAATAAACCTTGGTCAAACCCTAATTCACACCTTCGAAATTTCGGAGAAAAATGCGATTGCATAAAAATCTCTGAAAATTTTATGAGAGGTTCCTCTTGCATCAAGAACCTCTAGTTAAAATTTCATAATTTTTGGAGCTTGTTTGCTACCTCAAACAAATTCTTCAAAAATCAGTATTTAAATTTAAACCCTAATGGTTTTCACTGTTCCTTGGGTTCGAATTGACTCGGCTCGAGCCACTTGACTCGCCCGACCAACTAACCGCACCGCCTCGATCGCTTGGGCGCGAGTGTTGTGCGCCGTTGATCGGCATCGAACGGCCCACGATCGCGTGAACGTTCGACCATCCGGCGCGCGATCCATTTGAACCGTTGGATTCTAAATCAACGGCTCACGATCGCGTGAACGTTCGGACCGTCCGAACGCCTCGCGCAACGCGGAACCGTGAGGATCCAAATCAACGGTCCGTGATTAAGTGAGCGTCAATCGTTATAATCACCCGCTCGATTTGAACTGCTCGATTTCAACCGACGGTGGATGAGTCGCTCCTTCCTGCCTGAGCGCGTCCGAAGTCAAGCAATGGCGTGAGCGGAGGGAAGCGCCAGTGTGGAGTCACCTCGTGGTCACCTTTAAACGGCTATCTCTGCGCATTAAATGCCCGTCGTGCTCCTCCTCGAAGTCCATAGTTCAACCGCCCCGCCGCTCTCAAGTGCTCTCATATATGGCGATTGACCGAGGAGAAATATCGCCGTTGCTCTCGCCATTCTCAGCTATTTAAGCTCCATTGCTTCACCCTTGGCTTCCTTTAGCACTTCCGCAACTCCACTAGCACTCACGAGCTTGGTTGAGCCGCAATTATTCAAATTCATTCTACGCCATTGTTGAGTTTGGAGCTTGGTGAAGGCAGACAATGGGGTTCTCTCCTTCCAAATTTTGCTCCTCTGCTCCACCTTTACTCTCTGAAGCTTAACCTCACTCAATTTGGTTCTTTTCGTTCGTGGTTGGATTGAATTTGGATTTCCCATTTTCTACCGAAATCCTCATTCCTCTTCACCGAATGACTCAACCCTTTTCGGTGCATTCTCTGTGCTCAGGTAACTTCTTATTAGTCCCTAGTTGCTTGGCACCCGCTTCCTTAAACCGCAGCTGAGCTCATTTGCGTTTTTCATTTTCGGTCATTTTGAGTCATCTCGGTTATCTCCGGCTTGCCGGCGTTCTAGACCGCCGCAGCCAAAATTGTTGGTACCTTTAGGTGCGCAAGGTTGTTAGGAACCCATTTTGGGCATTTGCTCGCACTGCGCGGCTAGAGTCGCCGGTGATTTACCTCTCTTCCCGCTCGTTTGTCGAATGAAAACAGGGGCGAGTTTTTGAACGTGAATCGAGGTGGACCGTCGATCCTCAGATCTACGGCCCAGGATCGCGCGAAAGTTTGAATTAATCGCGCGCCCTAATCATTGGACCGTTGGATCCAAGATCAACGGTCCCGATTCGAGTGAACGTTCGACCGTCCAAAGGTTCGATCCGTGTGGACCGTTGGCTCCAAGATCAATCTGCCTTATGCGTGTGAACGCTCGGACGCCCAACGCCCCGATCCGACGTGAACCGTTGGATCCGCATCCAACGATGATCGCTTAGGGTTTGTGAATCGCTGCGGCGCTGCGCGTTATCCGTGGACTTGGACCGTTGGATCCGAGATCAACGATCCAAGTTCGCCCACGCCGATTTAATTTCGATTTTTCCCGAAAAGATTTTTTGTCAACTGAAAAATGTGGTAACTTGTAAAATGCATAACTATTTCATTTTAATTCCTTTTCGGTTGATTCAAATTTTGTTAGTTATATTTTTAACTAAACTTTAATCTAAAAATGATTCTAACCCCTGTATATTTAAAGAAAATTTCACTAAAATCATTGCTTAGGTACTGTTTCAATGTTAAGAGCTGAGCAAAATTGTTTTTAGCATAACTTTTGCATTAAGAATCCAAATCAATTGGTTCTTGTTGCATTAGTTCATAAAAATCATGCTCTTTCTACTGTAGAAATGTGAGAGCTTTTTGTTGAAGTTGACTGTTGGATCTTTTCATTTTCTTTTGCCTTATTGGTTCTTTTTGGTTCTTTCGATAGGATCCGAAGAGCACGATAACACCGAGAGTGATCCCCAGCAAACAGAGCAACTTCAATCAGGCAAGCAGTTTGATCATGTTAATCCCATTATTTTTCAAATCTAATATATTGATTTCAACTTGTATGTATGCATTGCTATTTTGTTGTTAAATTATGGTTAGTATCCTATAGTTGCATAATCTGTAGGAATTGGTTATCCTCTACTACCATGAGCCTAGGTTATTTGCTGTGATTTGAGTTCGATGGATGAGCTCTTGTCACTTAGTAGATTACGAATCTTTATGCTTAGCCATGCTTAGTTCGGTAGCTTTGGGCGATCATCGACTTAGTCGATGGTCTTGATCACACAAAAATTATTATGTTTCCATTATGTCCAGCACCTTGTGCTTTGTTAATTTTGCAAATCAAAAACTGTAAATGAAAACTGATTTGGACTTGGACATAATGGTATGTTGGTGTGGTGTTTTTGGGTGTGATTGGAATGGTGCCCAAGTCATCAAGGACCGAACATCTTGTTACACTAAACCAAGAACTTTTGGGTACTAACCACATGAGGGTTATATGGGACCCCTCTTGACCTAGTACTTTGGCGTGTGTTATCTCCGAGTCGCAGGAGGAAAGGTTTTGTGTGTGTGTTGTGTGAAACATGATATGTGATCTATGTGTTCTTGTGTTGGGTGTGCGGTGGTGGAGATTCCGGGTAGGCTCTCCACCTCGAGGAGCGTCGTAGTTGTCCAAGGCTTTACCTGGGAAGGGTAGTTGACCGAGGCTTTACGATGACTCCGACACGACGTATGGGTTTCTATCCATACGGGCGGCTCGTGAATAATTCACAATATTGGAAATGTCTCGTAGGACTTAGCCGTGTCGGCATATACCTAAGGAAGTGTGCTTAATAGCTTGGCAAAAAGGCGGTCTGACATGTGGGTAAAATGGTACACCCTGCAGGGATAAAACTATTCGAATAGCCTCGTCCTAGGTTATGGACACGCTTGGGGAGGTCTTCCAAGAACTAGACTACAACCTTTTAAATTAAAACTTGACATGGTTGGTATGAATGGGTAATTCATACTATTGTTGTGATGACTATTGGGTTAGTCACCTCCAGGATTGTTGCTGTTCCCTATCTACTGTTATATTGTTGTCTTTTGCGACTATTTGAACATTAAAAACAGATTTGATTAACATTGCCTTCAATCTATTACATTATTACAAATGGAAAATTGCTTTATGCTAAAACTAAAACATACAGCCTCCACTTCTATGAGCTTGCATGTAGCTTATGTACAGGTTTGTTACACCATCTGTAAGTCTTGCGAGTACATTCA
Organism: Hsuehochloa calcarea; assembly: GCA_036346395.1. Lineage (NCBI taxonomy): Eukaryota > Viridiplantae > Streptophyta > Magnoliopsida > Poales > Poaceae > Hsuehochloa > Hsuehochloa calcarea. The sequence goes on from CM070607.1 coordinate 17,123,939, forward strand.
AAGTACTCACCGGCTTTTGCCGGCTGCTTTTGTTTGCAGGGGAAGGAGGTGAGCCCCAAGGGCGTCACTTCTGTGAGATGTGCTTCGGGTTTAGCGACTAGCTTGGCGGTCCGGTCGGTTGCCTTGTGGGTTAAAGGCACACTGATTGGCTCTTTTGTTGTAGCCATCTTATGGCACTTTTGCTTCATTGCTTAATTATTGTTGTCTCTTTTATTGTTGGCGGTTGGCCTCTCTTTGTAATGACTCGGTTTAATATTATTAATACTTACATTACTCGTGTTTCGGTTCTATGTGGATGAATGGAATTGATACATAAATTTTGTGATGAGGTGTGTATACTGCATTTCTGGGAAGTATACATGTCTCGAGTCTCGGATTATCTGCTTTGTGATGCTAGGACCGAATGGATGGTTAAGCATTACAAGCTGGATAAACCGGGGTCTCACACGTGAACACCCGGAGTCAACGAACCATGTGTTCTTCCCCTTTCCGCGGTAATCCTGAAAATCAAGGAGCAGGAGAACGATGTGTCTCAATCATCAGGTTAGATAAACAAGATTTAGGAATCCAAAGATCGAGACACACGTCCGAAAGGAGTATACAAACCGTAAGTACTATCCTTGATTTTATCTAGAATTCTATTATGAGCAATGTTTAAATTAACATGGAATTAAATCGTCGTGGCGGTCTGACGTTGTCAGTCAAGGGTCGACCGGTGACTAATCGGTCGGACCGGTGACCACCAATGGCCGACCTACAATCAAGAACATGAGAATTTGGATATGTAGAAACATAATGATTAGCATGTGAGAAAAATCCTAATCCAGGTTTATTCCTTCCAGTGTTACCATGTCTCATAAAAGCTCTAGGTTGCCTGAATGAAATTCTATCAAGATTTTTCCTATCATTTTTCAACCTACGCCAACAGAATTCAATCAAATGCCCACCTTTCTTGCAATAAGTGCAATGGTACTTGGTACCACTAGAAGAAGCACCATTTGAATTAATACAAGGTTGGGCAAAACCTGCAGATTTAAAAGATGTTTTTGCAGGTTGGGTTTTGAATTCAATTAAACCTTTTTCCAAGACTTGAATAACTTTTGGGTTTGAATTGTCTTGAAAAGAATTGAATCCTAAACCTTGCTTCTTATAAGGAGTTTTAGACTTGTCAAGAATCATGTTTAATTGTTTCTTACCTTTAGAAAATTTCTCTAATGTATCATGAAGGTAAGCATTTTCTTTTCTCAAGTTAATACAAGCATCACAAGTTTTATCCATAGATTTCTCCTTATATAAAGCAATTTCAAGCTTAAGAGCGGAACAAGAAGCACAAGTAGTATTTTCAATCTTGTCCTTAAGCTTAGCATATTTGACTCTAGCAGCTTCTAAGATATCTTTGATTTCACGTTCTTTTTCTAAACATGAAGTGGAAGGGCTAGAATCAAACACATCAAAAGCAATCAATTTACTAGATTCTAAATATTTTTCACAAGGAGCACTTTTAATTTCATTTAGTTCAGATCTAGCATTCTCAAGTTGTTGAACAGAAATATTATGAGCAGATTGTAACTTGGTAATTTCTGAATGCATAGCATGACAAGATAAACATTCATCAGGTTCAAGAGTCTTAGCATTTTTAAGCTCTACTTCCAGTTTGTTAATCTTTGACTCTAATTTCTTATTTTTTGTCATGACAAATTCTAGCGCTTCATCTTGACTAAGCAATTGCTCAACTATAGAATCATATTTAGTAGAAAGCTCATCATAAGAAAAAGATACCTCATTATCATCAATGTCGTCAGTGTCAGCCATGAAGCACATGCCAGTGAAGTCCTTGGCCTTCCCTTTCTTTTTGCCTTGAGGGATCTCCTCCTCTTTGTCCTCCTCACTCCCGGAATCCACATCGCTCAAGGATTGATCCTCAAAAGCGGCAAGGACCCGGTGAGCGGCCTTCACAAGTTTATTAGCCTCATACCTTGATTTGTTGAAAGGGGGCTTCTTCCAATTTGGCTTTCCTTCCTTATGATTGCTCTTACCTTTCAGCTTGGGGCAATTTGCCCAGATATGATTGAGCTCACCACATTCATAGCATGTCACCGGACCACCTCTCTTTTTGTTTCTCACATTATTGTAGGCCCGTGTGAATTTTTTAGCTAGAAGAGCTAACTCTGTCTCAGGAATACTTTCAATCTCCTCCTCAGAAATCGCAGATAAGCAAGTAAATGAAAAATCAGAAAAAGATTCAAGAGTACCATCAGAAGACCTTTTGAGAGGATCAGCTATCAATGCCATGTTGTCTTTCTTAGGATGATCAACTCTTTTAATTTCATGAGTCTTGAGTTTACTATAAAGCAATTCTAAAGTAAGACTTGAAAGATCAACATTTTCCTCTATAGCAGTAGCCTTTATCTCCCACTCCTTGGTGTTGATTGCAGCCAAGAGATGGGTGGCATTTTCATTGAGAATATTCAATATCAACAGCTTTCATTTGATTAATTACTTTATTAAAGCGACTGAAAATGTCATCGATGCTCTCTCCAGGACGCATCTCGAATTTATTGTATTCACGCTTGTAAACTGTTTGGCGCACCTTTTTGATTTGGGACGAACCCTCATGATATGTTTCGAGAGTGTTCCAAATTTCATGCGCAGTGGTAAGATTGCAAATGCGATCATATTCTTGTCTACCAAGCGCACCATATAAAAGATTTTTAGCTTTGTTATTGTTTGCCACAAGAATCGCTGAAGCAGGTTTTGCAATTTCAGGAATAACAAGCAGGGCTCGAACAACATCCCAAATACCTTGTCCCTCGCTCTCAAGAAAGACTCGCATACGATTCTTCCAATAGGCATAGTCGTGCCCATCGAAGATATGCGTTTTAGTAGAAAACTTATCCATCGCCTAAAGTTCAGTGACCGGTTAAGATCAAGAGTGAACTAACCGGGCTCTGATACCACTTGTTGGACCGAAAAGGCGACTAGAGGGGGGGGGGGTGAATAGGAGCACGCTCACTTTTTCCCAAATAATGAGTTCAACACAATTTCACTCCAATAGCTATTAGGAAGCTATGAAGATCAATATACCAGTACAGCGGAAGACTAGTATTGAATCCAATTAAACCCCCCTAAGCAAAATAACAAAATCAACTAAGATTATCAAATCACACTGCACGGGCGGTCTGACCGCTGTTGTACTGGCGGTCGGACCGCTCCAAAATTGGTCTGACCGGTCTTTGGGGCGGTCGACCGCCGACTCGCAACGTGATCCAAACAGTAAAATCACCCCGATGACGAAGTTGCAATTAGGTCAAACTTTTGATTCTCAACTCCAAACTTTACGAAACTTTGCACACACCTTCTCTATGCTATTGAGGACCTATTCCAATCGAATATTATGATAATTCTTGGAAGGATCCTGAGCAATTGCCAATTGATTAACAGAAGGTCTAAAACCGGGGAAGAACGAAAACTTGATCCTAATGCTTGTTCGTGAGAGATTGATGATCAAGATGATGCTAGATAGATTCACACATATCACAGAAAGCTAATTCACATGAAAGAATCAATCACAAACTCGCGGATCAAGGAAAGCCCTAAAATCACGAAATTGAAAGCAAGAATGAAAAGAGACTTATCTCAAGCAAACCTTGCATAGATTAAGAACATGATCGTTGCTGGATTACACCCACACCATCATGGATCAGTGGACAATCCAAGATCACGAAATTCTCCTCAAACCATGAAAAGCCCTAGCCTCCACCTCAACTCTCCCTAAGCCAATTAGGGTTTGAAAGCCACACAAGAGGTGAAAAACAGCGAGAGAGAGGGGTGCAGCCACCACCTCCTCCTATTTATAGTGGAGGCCTAGAACTCTCTAGGGTTTGACTCAATTGGGCTCCCGTTAAGGCCCACTAACAAACGGGTCACACACGCACGCTTCGCAAAGCGCCGTCTTTAACCTTTTGACCTAAACCGCTTCACCATGCGCCATGTATTTGCCAATAGGTCACCCTTGTCCATCTTGTGTCACGCTTGAGTCGTTGACCTCACCCGCATCGCCGATCGCTCGACCTCAACTCTCCAAGTCTAGTCCCGATCATCCTCGCCGTTGACCGTCGTTGACCACCAAGCTACCCGCACAACCATAGACAAGCAAATACGATTCGGAACAAGTTCTTCACAACTTGACCCATGTTAGTCAAAACATGCATCATGCAAATCATATGCCATGAAACCGATGACTTTGACCTAACAAAACAATATCGCCACGGTTGGCGGACGTTCAAGTCAATACGGTCGACCGCTCCATGTGAGCGGTCGGACCGCTATGGCTTGGTCGGACCGCTCCCTCTCGAACCGGTCGGACCGCCCTAGGGACTTAGCCAAATTCATACCAAATTCAAACCTTCGGAAATTAAAACGAATAGAACTTCTTCTCGAGACTCCAAAATCATGAGACCAAGTGCATTGGGATCCCCTCACTTGCCTACAACACCTATTTTTAGCCCAGCTCGTTTTGACCACTTTTAGGTCACAGCCGGTCCGACCGCCCCACAGGGCCGGTCCGACCGATTTGGGATCGGTCGGACCGCCGTGCTAGGACCGGTCGGACCGCCCCTGTCCAGAATGCCTGTAGCATTGTCGAAAACTCGTGAAACGACAAACCGTAAACACCATTGCCAATTGTCACATCATCCTAAGATCTGGAACATATCCCCATGAAATCCACAGAAACCCTAATTTTCTTAGGGAGAGCTTTGGTGGAAGCTAGGGTTCTTGATGTTTGATGTGATTTTCGTACTCTTGGATTGAGCATTGTCCTCCATTGATGGAGTGGCTGTAAGCCCTGATCATATCAATCAATCAAAAGAAAGTTTGATCAATATTTTGTCTCATTGCTTTCTTTATCTCCATTTGATGATTTTAGGTCTTTCTTTGATCCGTGAGTTTTTGCTTGGTTTCTTCACGTGATCTAGATTGCTGTGACGTGTAGGAATCTATCTAGGATCATCTTGATCTTCAATCACCCACGAGCAAGTGCTTTGACATAGTTTTTGTTTTGACCCGGTTTTGAACCTTTTTTTTTCGATCAAACGGAAAAGGATCTTGATTCCTCCAAGAATTATCATAATCTTCGATTGGAATAGGTCCCTGTTATCATAAAGAAGGTGTGTTCCAGGTTTCATCAAGTTTGGATCAGTAGATCAAAAGTTTCATCTATTTTCATCTTTGTCATCAGGGTTGTTCTTCTCATTTCAGACACCGGCGGTCGATCGCCATAGCCACCGGCCGACGGTCGAATCGTTTCGATTGCCGCTTAAGCAATGGTCCGGCTACGATGGGATTGTTTCACTTCAATCTTTGCTGATTTTGTCATATCGCTTTGGGGTTTTTATTGGATTTAATATTAGTCTTCCGCTGTACTGATATACTGATCCTCATAGCTTCTATATCTACTGGAGTAAAGTTTTATTGATCTATTATTTGTGAAAAAGTGAGCGTGCTCCTATTCACCCCCCTCTAGTCTCCTTTTCGGTCCAACAAGTGGTATCAGAGCCCGGTTAGTTCAATCTTGATCTTAACTGGTCACTGAACTTGGCGATGGATAGATACTCCACAAAGCCGCATATCTTCGATGGGCACGACTATGCCTATTAGAAGAATCGCATGCGAGTCTTCCTTTAGAGCGAAGGACACGCTATATGGGAGATTGTTCGAGTCCCGCTCGTGGTGCCCAAGGTTGCTACGCCGGCTTCAGAAGCCCTTTTGGCTAACAACAATAAGGCGAAAAATCTCTTGTATGGCGGGCTTGGGAGACAGGACTATGATCGGATTTGTAATCTTGAGACTACGCATGAGATTTGGAACACTCTCGAAACTTACCATGAGCGTTCGTCCCAAGTCAAGAAAGTACGCCAAACAGTCTATAAGCGTGAATACAACAAATTCAAGATGCATCCTGTAGAGAGCATCGATAACATTTTCAGTCGCTTTAATAAAGTGATAAATCAGATGAAAGCTGTTGGTATTGTATATTCTCAATCTGAAAATGTCACCCATCTCTTGGCTGCAATCAATACCAAGGAGTGGGAGATAAAGGCTACAACCATTGAGGAGAATGTAAACCTTTCTGATCTGACTTTGGAGCTGCTCTATAGCAAGCTCAAGACTCATGAGATCAAAAGGATTGATCATCCCAAGAAGAAAAATATGACTTTGGTAGCAGACCCGCTCAAGAGTGCATCTAATGGGTCTTTTGAGTGTTCTTCTGGATTTTCTCTTGCAGGTTTATCTACAATCCATGAAGAGGAGTTTCAGAGTCTCCCTGAGGCTGAGTTGGCCCTCATAGTCAAAAGGTCACACGGGCCTACAACAATATGAAAAACAAAAAGAGAGGAGGTCCCGTGACTTGCTATGAGTGTAGTGAGCTTAATCATATCCGGGCAAATTGCCCCAAGCTGAAAGGTAAGAGCAATCACAAGGAGGGGGAGCCAGCTTGGAAGAAGCCTCAATGGAACAACTCAAGGTTTGTGTTGGACCGAAAAGGCGACTAGAGCGGGGTGAATAGGAGCACGCTCACTTTTTCACAAATTATGAATTCAACACAATTGCACTCCAATAGCTATGAGGAAGCTATGAAGATCAATGTACCAGTACAGCGGAAGACTAGTATTGAATTCAATTTAATCCCCTAAGCAATATGACAAAAACATCAAAGATCAAAGCAATACAATGTACTGGCGGTCTGACCTCTGGCCTGGAGCGGTCGGACCGATTTCCTAGCGGTCGGACCGATGTTATACCGGCGGTCGGACCGCTGCCAAATCGGTCGGACCGGTGGTGAGGGGCTCTGGACAGCGAGACACCGTAACTGATCTCAAACAAGAAAAACGGCCGATGACGAAGTTGCAATTAGGTCTAACTTTTGATTCTCAACTCCAAACTTCACGAAACTTTGCACACACCTTCTCTATGCTATTGAGGACCTATTCCAATCAAATATTATGATAATTCTTGGCTAGATCCTAAACAGTTGTCAATTGAGTAAGAGAGGGTCTAAAACCGGGCAAGAACGAAAACTTGATCCTAATGCTTGTTCGTGATTGATTGATGATCAAGATGATACTAGATAGGTTCACACATATCACAGCAAGCTAATTCACATGAAAGAATCAATCAAAAACTCATAGATCAAAGAAAGCCCTAAAATCACGATAATGAAAGCAAGAACGAAAAGAGACTTATCTCATCAAACCTTGCGTAGATTAAGAACGTGATTGTTGTTGGATTACACCCACACCATCATGGATCAGTGGTCAATCCAAGATCACGAAAATCACCTCAAACCATCAAGAGCCCTAGCCTCCACCTCAACTCCCCCTAAGCTAATTAGGGTTTTGAAACATAAAAGAGGCGAGAGAGATGGTGCAGCCACCACCTCCTCCTATTTATAGTGGAGGCCTAGAACTTCTAGGTGATACGGGGGATGCCCGATCTTCTCGATGAGTAACCGTGGATAACTGATGCGAAGTAGACGATGTCGCTAGGTGAACACTCGCGCCAATGCACGAACCCTCAACTCTTTGGAATACGCCCAAAACACACCGGATAGTTGATCGTCGCGAGACCACAAACGACGATCGCCAAGTCCACAATTCCCAATGGAACGACGGCTTGACCTTGAATTCCAGAACGAACCAATGGATCGCCTAGTCCTCTCTCAAAGTCCTCGCATGAACTCTGGTTTCGAAAGAACAAGCAATAGCTATGTTTCTATTCTTATGCATAAACTGGTCTGAGGTTACAATGGGGGTCTAACCCTCAATATATAGTGCCCCTTCTCCTCCTCATGGCTGGCCAAGAGGCCCTACTCCTACTCTAATTCGGAATTAGAACTCCTACTCCAATTCCGACTCAATCTAAAACAAAAAGGAAACTCTAATTTTACAACTGTCATCTTGTTTCTTTCATATCTTTTGACTCAAGAGGAATTTCGGAGTGATCCAGGATCCGTTGGATCGGTCTTGAAGTTATCTTTCCAACAAGCCCAAGAACACCCCAATCGGACTCCGTTTGTGAAAGTTATGACCGTTTTACTCCGGACTGTCCTGCTGATTCCGAATCCGAATTTGATGCTGATTCCGAATCCGAATCCGAATTTGATTCTGATTTTATTCCGAATTTTATTTCGGTTGAGGTTGTGGGAGATCTGAATTAGGCTTGAAAATCTTATCCAAAACTTGAGCTTTAAGTTCTTGGACTTCTTCCCCTTTTGCTCTCCATCACACGGGCTTCTTTCCTCCTTAATCGGCATGGGCTGCTTGACTTTCTCCTTCCCAACCGCTTTGACCTTCTTGTTCTTCGTCACTAGGCAACAAATATGGTTACCCTTTTCCTTGTGCTCCTCTATTGTTTTGGCTCCGTCCTCCCTCTCGCTTCCAAAGACATTACGCTTGTCGAACCTGGGAATGCACAAAGTATTGCTTTTACGTAGTGTCCAATTCTCACAGAAAACATAAAGATTAAGAAACAATTGCACCTGTTGTTTGAGAAGTGTAACTCTTGCTTCATAAACAGCCTCCTAAGTAGTCGAGATATCCTCATCATCCTCCTTTCCTTCAAAAAAAGCCGTCCTCGGCTTTTGATAGCCTGAAATTGTGCTACACAAAGAAAACAACGTATATGCATGGTATATGTATTTATCATCCAAACAACTTTCGTGTAGCGCATGATGATTTGCTGAACATATACTAAACAAAGAGAACAACGTATATACGTGATATATGCATGAATCAATTGTTGTGCCATTCGCGTTGTTTTTCACAAAATAAGTAACACAACTGCAACTGTAGGATGTATTTGATACATACATTACGGTAACTTCATTCACATCATTCTCCCTCCCATGAGAAAAAGCCATACTCGACTTTTCTAAGCACATGGATAAAATATGAAAGGAACGAGCTAGATCAAGTTGTTCAAATTTGGGAGAGAAAATTCTTAGTGCCTTCCATGCCTCAACTACACTACTCTGTTTACTAGTATAGGATAAACAAGTAGGCTTCATGTTGTATTCTAAACAATAGGCACTTGTATTCAAATCCATCTCAAAGTGACCATGACATTGCTCAATAGATTGTTTGCGCAAAACATGCAATTTAAAATGAGCAAAATTATCACAAGCAATGCACATTCGATAAACATAGAACTTGTCATCTACACCATAATCTCTAATCAAATTGAGCGATATATACATAGGTAGAAGGACTAACTAATGATTTTAAACATGAAACATCAACAAGGTTTTCAATCACACTAGATAGCTCTCTAGGATCATCGAACATGATATAGTATAAAGAATCATTAAGAGATATGCTAGTAGGAACATCCTTATGAGTAATCAATTGCACATTATGTAAATTGAGCGAAGAAATTTTAGAACATAGTATATTCAAGGGAACACTAGAGTTCTCACTCTTACGTACCTCGGTGTGATGAATATTCAATTCGACACCATTATTGTTACCTTTAATGTCCTCCTCTATTATTGCAGGTGTTGTAGGTATCAAATTATCGTCGTGAAACCACGGGGCAGCAAGCATTCCATCCACAACCGTAGTTATCTCCGCATCTTTTACTTCTAGCGGTGCTGGTTGTTGAATAGTCAACTCATCCTCTTTAATATCAACCTGCACAATGTGAGAAACAACGCTAGAAGTAGCGAGTAAATCGTTAATTTCAGCAGTAACGTCACTTTGGCTATCATCTACTTCCCTCTTGTCTGTTGGTGTATCTCTCTCACACTCAATGGAGATGCTCTCAACCTCACATACGGTAGAATCACACAGCTCACTCTCTTTATCATTCTCACTCAATTTGGCTTTGGCTATGTGGCTCTCATTCTCACATGGGTTTGGATACATCGCATCCACCAAAGATTGTGGGTCAGCAATGGAGCAATCACGAGTAACCACAATCTCTTCATGAAGCAATGGAGCAATACTACATGAAGCCAGGACCGAAGGGAAAATCCCATGCTCGGTCTCCTTCTCTTGTGTCACATAAGTGGACTTCAAACCTTGTCGCAGCCCTGTCAACTTTTTCACTAGGGAACGCTTGTAGTGGTAAGGTACAAAACGTGCACGCAAATGCTGTTTCATCTGCTCCCAAGTGATAATCGGCAATTCATGGCGCTCCATACGCTTACGAACAAATTGCTCCCACCAATGTGTGGCATAATCAACCAAACCATTGGACGCAAGTAAGAGCTTCCTCTCATTGGAATAGTTGTGCATCCGAAATATTGTATCAATTTCAAGCTCCCAATTAAGGTATTCTTCCACATCTGCACGACCTGAAAATATAGGGATAGGAAATTTGGGCTTAGTGAAAAAATCCTTACGATGCACGTTGGGGTGGTTGAACATGGTGCGCAGCTCTAAGAAGTTGTTGTTGATGTCTGTACGTAGCTGCGTAACCTCCTCCCCAAGGTTGTTTAATTTATACCGAACGGCCCCAAGCTCATCGCGCACACTATTATCACGATCAAGAAGTTGCTTTTGTAGCATCTTGCGCAAGCGAGTGTACTCCATCCATGTAACTGATAGATCCTCATGATGACCTGACATGGCAACAACTCACAAATAGCAAACGCGATTATATTCAGGTTAGTAAAACAAAACAGCTCTCTCTCTATACGCTCGCAACTCACTGTCCTGAAAACAAGATAAGCTTACCGTTCCAGAGTGAATCAAGGACTGCAAAACGATACTTGTGATAGCAAACGACCTCAACCCGGTAATGTATGAGCGTAACCAAGAGCAAAGGTAGTACACGAACGGGTGTAGGTGGAGTTTGGTATGGTATGTGTATAACCTATGCAAACTGATATTCAAGTTGTTGTAAAGTTAAGTAATGATCCAAACTAGATTCTTTTGCCTATGTGCTGATCCAATGTGTAATACCGCGAAATTTGTTCGGTCGATTAGAAGAATATTTGGGAGAAAGATGTAATATCCCGGAATTGAATCGGGTAATTAGAAAATAGCCGGGAGGACAAAAGACAATTAAAGGAGTAGAAATTCCTGAAAAATAGAAGGGGTTTTTCATAAACTCTCGACAACCTGGGCCTGGGCCACGGCCCAGGAGGGGCCCATGTGGTGGCCGGCCATAAGGGGGGGGGGTTCCCACCCCCAAACCCTAAACTCCACATTTCTCTCCCCCTCCCCCCTTTGGAGCCGCCGCCCCCCCTTCCCCCTTGCTGTGCACCATCTTGTACGTCGATTTTGGGTAAGCTGCGTTCGTTTTCTGTCCTGTCTATCTCTTAGAAAATTGTAGGTATTGTTTTTATATTTCTTTTGGCACCGAGATCATGTGATTTGGACGTACGGTTTAGGAGTTATGGTGGTTTTACCGCGACTGTCCAGGAGAACTGACGAGATTGGACAGATTGTATTGTCTGGCATTTTTGAATTATTTAGAGGCCGAATCAGAGATGACACCCAAAACGAATGTTGTAGATAATTCAATAAGATTTCCAAGTTGATAAAGAGCACAATTTTTAGAGTTTCCAATCAAAAGTTATGCAATTTTTACCGTCGCTGATTTCTGTCTGTGGGTTGATTCTATACAGTACGTTGTACCTCATTGTTTGGTGTCTTAGAGGCCGAATTGGTTATCTTCATCTTCCGGAGATACGTTGCTGGTTTCATTAGCTTTCTTTTGGCACCTGGATCACGAATTGTCACCCAGTAGGTTAAAAGTTATGACTGTTTTACCACGTACTGTTCGGTCTGTCTGTAAACTGAAGACAGTCGTGTTGTCCCTCAGTTTTGATCAAGTTATGGTCAGATTCAGAACCTCCACCCAACTAAGTTATTGTAGCCCTTTCAATTATCTTTCCAGGTTGACAAGGATCATTCTCATTGGATCAGTAGGATAAAAGTTACGCCGTTTTCTTTATTACTGATCTGTATTCTGGACAGACGTAGATGGGTTGTGTTTAGCTGATAATTAGCCCTCTGTTTTGGCCGAATCAGGGGATTCCGCCACCTAATGTTTTGTAGCCTGATCTGTTAAGATTCAGTGAGCACTAGTTTCAGGTCTTTTAGAGTTACAGATAATTAATGGTGAATTTTCTCGTACAACTGCCCGTAGATTGATAATCTGGACTTTTGGCGTAGAGGTCAAAACGAACATTTGGGAGTGTGGGTTGATTAGAGGGTATCGTAGAACTCGTGTAACTATGTTATACCCTGTTATCCTTATTCCGTGACAATGATTGTATAGGTGGTGAGACGGTGAGTGGAAGGACACCTTCGTTGCTTCCCAGTACGTCACAGCACGGAAGACAAGTGCAATGTTTAACTTGTGTGAATTCGATGAATGCATGATAATTTGGTAACTTATGAATATTCCTGTGATTTGAGCATGATGTGGTAGATTTCAATACCTTCTTCTGTGATAAATTGAGATGAAGTTCAAGTTATGCATTTCATTCCATGCATACATATTTCCTTTGCCGTCCACGGGAGTGGAAACTTGATTAAGTCCCATTAATTCCAATATGGGCATGTAAGACCTACCATTCCAATGTAGGCAGTTTCGGACATTCCGTATGAAACGTTCTTCATACGAACTTGGGTCCCCGCTCTTGGTTAAGGGCGGGCTTAAGTGAACACCGACGGGTGTGTCACTAGTTATACCGGTATAAACGTGTGAAAAGTCCATTCTCCTTCAATGCATTCATTCATATCATGCTTTCGCAAATTCATGGAAGTAAATGTTGTTACTTGGTATATTGTTCTGATTCAATATTCTTTGTGAATTATATGTTGTGCTTGCTGAGTTTCGACTCACTCTTGCTTTTATTTGTTTTAGGTGAATTCCGGTGAAACTGTTGCTAGCGGGAGGGTGTAGTCCAGCACGTTCCACACACTTGAATAAATCATTCATTCATTATGACACAGTTTTAGTTTATTTGGTTTAATTGATTAAGTATTGAATTGTAATAAAAGTCACTTTGGATGTTCCTCCATTCCTCTATGGTCATTCCTTGTTTTAATACATTGAGGATCTGTTAGTAAATTCTAGATTGTTATCTTGATTATTCGATATTGTCTCTTATCGTGATATTATTTTTATTAATTGAGTAGTATGTCGTCCCATTAGGTGGCATCTTGGCTTCCGAATAGCCGGGGTGTTACACAATGGGTTTAAGTGAAAAGGATGAACACACACGCAAAGACAAATGTGACTCAATGCAAATAAAGGAATGAGCTAGCGAGACAGGATCTGAAAATGAGATCAAGCAAGCTCGTTCTGCACAAACTACTAAGAGAGACGCTAGCCAATTGCAATTGAAAATAGTAGGGCACAAGATTGCTCAAAGAGAAAAAAAATTACTACACAATCAAAATAATGATGAAATTTGATCTTGAGCAACCAATAAAATGCATGATACTGTAGCAATCGGCAAAAAGAATTTTTTTTTCTTCCTCTCTTTCCTTTCGCAAAAATTATGTTTTTGCTCTCAGTTTTTTTTATACTCTTTTTTTTTTCTTAATGCCGTGGCTCTTGCTGTTATGCGGCTGCCTTTTTTTTTTTGCTTTTCTCAATGGCCGAAAGTGTTTTGCTACCCTCGTGGGTGCATAAGCCCAAAAATTCAGCAAGGTGTAAACAATGTTCAATAAGCAGCCCTAATACAATATCAAAAGCTAGTCTCACAAGATGAAAGGATATAAGTGAAGCGGAGTTTGGACGCAAAAGTTACGAACGAATTACAAACAGTGTACTAATTGAACTCGGATTTAGCGAAAATTGAGTTAGGGACTGAATTTGAATTTTGGATTTTTTTTTTTTGGTTTTTTTGGAAGGAAACAAGGAACAAGGTACGCAAAGGAAACACTTAGATCAACACTAAACAAAAAATTCTAATGGACTAAAACCTAACAAAACTAACAAGAAATAACAGATTGAAACTAGGGTTTGGAATTTTTGTGTTGCAATTTTCGGTTTAATGGACTATAGGACAGAAAAGCGAAACTAAACTAAGGGTAAAATAGCTCTCACCGAGTAAACCTAGAATCTGATGCCATATGATACGGGGGATGCCCGATCTTCCCGGTGAGGAACCGTGGATAACTGATGCGAAGTAGACGATGTCGCTAGGTGAACACTCGCGCCAATGCACGAACCCTCAACCCTTTGGAATACGCCCAAAACACACCGGATAGTTGATCGTCGCGAGACCACGAACGACGATCGCCAAGTCCCCAATTCCCAATGGAACGACGGCTTGACCTTGAATTCCAGAACGAATCAATGGATCGCCTAGTCCTCTCTCAAAGTCCTCGCATGAACTCTGGTTTCGAAAGAACAAGCAATAGCTATGTTTCTATTCTTATGCATAAACTGGTCTGAGGTTACGATGGGGGTCTAACCCTCAATATATAGTGCTCCTTCTCCTCCTCATGGCTGGCCAAGAGGCCCTACTCCTACTCTAATTCGGAATTAGAACTCCTACTCCAATTCCGACTCAATCTAAAACAAAAAGGAAACTCTAATTTTACAACTGTCATCTTGTTTCTTTCATATCTTTTGACTCAGGAAAAATTTTGGAGTGATCCAGGATCCGTTGGATCGGTATTGAAGTTATCTTTCCAACAAGCCCAAGAACACCCCAATCGGACTCCGTTTGTGAAAGTTATGACCGTTTTACTCCGGACTATCCTGCTGATTCCGAATCCGAATTTGATGCTGATTCCGAATCCGAATTTGATTCTGATTTTATTCTGAATTTTATTTCGGTTGGGGTTGTGGGAGATCTGAGTTAGGCTTGAAAATCTTATCCAAAACTTGAGCTTTAAGTTCTTGGACTTCTTCCCCTTTTGCTCTCCATCACACGGGCTTCTTTCCTCCTTAATCGGCATGGGCTGCTTGACTTTCTCCTTCCCAACCACTTTGGCCTTCTTGTTCTTCGTCACTAGGCAACAAATATGGTTACCCTTTTCCTTGTGCTCCTCTATTGTTTTGGCTCCGTCCTCCCTCTCGGTTCCAAAGACATTACGCTTGTCGAACCTGAGAATGCACAAAGTATTGCTTTTACGTAGTGTCCAATTCTCACAGAAAACATAAAGATTAAGAAACAATTGCACCTGTTGTTTGAGAAGTGTAACTCTTGCTTCACAAACAGCCTCGTAAGTAGTCGGGATATCCTCATCATCCTCCTTTCCTTAAAAAAAAGCCGTCCTCGGCTTTTGATAGCCTGAAATTGTGCTACACAAAGAAAACAACGTATATGCACGGTATATGTATTTATCATCCAAACAACTTCCGTGTAGCGCATGATGATTTGCTGAACATATACTCTAAAACGAATATGCATGGTATATGTATTTATCAAGCCCTGAAATTCCGAAACCTTCTGGAAATTTAAAACAAATAGAACTTTTGATTGGAGGCTCCAAAAATTATGAGACCAAGTGCATTGGGATCCCCTCACTTGCCTACATACTCTATTTTTGGCCCAGCACATTCTGACACTCTTTGGTCACGGCCGGTTTGACCGCCGCACATGGCCGGTCCGACCGATTTGGGACCGGTCGGACCGCCATGCTATGGCCGGTCGGACCGCCCCTGTCCAGAAAGTCTGAACTTTGTCGAAAACCCTGTGAAACGACAAACCATAAATGCCATTGCCAATTGTCACATTATCCTAAGATCTGGAGCATATCCCCATGATATCCACAATCTCCCCCTTGATGAACACATTGGCAATAATCCAGACAGTGTAATTTGGAGGTTTGAAAAGTGAAGTACTTTCGTTTTCGCACAAAGGCATAACTTGGTCCAAAAGTAAGAAAAGGAATGTAAATGACCAAGCTAGCATCAGAATTGTATAGGCATGTGAGATAAGGCAAAAAAAAAGTATAAAAACTTTGATTTCCATAAAAGAGACAAAATTCTCACATGAGGTCCATATGAAAGAACAATTGTTCAATTGGCCTATGATCATTGTGAGGATAAATGAATGCAATTCAAGTTCAGAATATTCAATAAGACAATAAGAATGCAACTCAAGAACTCCCCCTCACTATGATCCTCAAATTTCAGAAACTTTCAAATTTTCAGTTTCTCCCCCTTTTTATCATTTTTATATATCTCCAAAAATTTCTCCCCCTATGCATAGCATTAATACATTTAAGCACATGTTCTCATTAACACATCTTCTCCCCCTTTGAAAATGGAGTCATCAAGAAATCACGCCTTCCTCTCATCCAGAAATAACAAATATAGAATAAAGAAAGAAGCAAAACTTAAGAAGCATAAGAAGGAGTATGCATAAAATGCAATGAAGTGGCTTCATTTTTGTATTTTTTTGTATTTTTGATTACAAGAAGCTTTGGAGATTACCCAAAAGAGCAAGCTAGTATCTCTAATATTGCACAAACAGCATATCAAGCCTGACAGCGCTAGCAAGATCGTGGTAAGACATATATATCAAAGCTAAGCACAAAGGCTCAAAAGTAAAGCAATAGATTTGATCAATTTAAGCAACGCTTCAAATTCAGCAAGTTCATCAACAGGGATCCTAAAGCGAAACTGACCATGTCAAAATGTCAAAGCGAGATCAAAAATCTAACAAAGACCACATTAAGAGTCAATCAGGTCCTGTATTGAATCATTTTGCTCAGTATTTCTGAGAAGCTCATTTGTCAACAGTTTTCTCATATGCATTGAATATTGAAGTTGACTAATGATCTAACCTAGTAACAAGATCTTGGACTAGGAGCCATCCACAAACTCATCCTAAGCTTCGATCAGAAGTTGATTAAAGGTATATCTTAGTAAAGAATATCCTGGACTAGGAGCCATCCACAAACTCTTTCTAAGCTTCTACCGTATGACAAATCTTGAGGTTCATGTCATTTCTGACAAGCAGTCCCCATGAGATCGTCTGGTTCATCAAACTATTTCCAAGTTCATGTCATTGACAAGCAGTCTCGTAAGAATAGTTTGACACAATTTAAGCATAAGACAATCTTTTGATTTTTCATGTTTCACAAGAGCATTTTTTAGAATCTCAAGAACACAAAAAGCTCAAGTAATGGTCAATTTTAGATTCAAGAGCTAACAAATCAATTCTGACAGGGCCAATGTCACAAAAGGAGCACTAATTGCGCAACTCGCTAAAACATCCACAAATTACAATTTTTAGTTCGAGTTGTTTTAAAGTTCTAGCTCATATAGCAAAGACTTAGCTACACATGTAAAAGCATGATAATTCTAGCAAGTCAAAGAACTAGACATGGCATTGAGCAAGAATTGAAATACTAATTCTCCAAAGGGTAATAGGCAAAGCTTCATCAATTTTTAAAAGATAAGCAGAAAATCTTATATTTGTTGGACCGAAAAGGCGACTAGAGGGGGGAGGTGAATAGGAGCACGCTAACTTTTTCAACCAAGATCAGATCCAATACAAATTTCACTCCAATAGCTATGGAAGCTATGGAGATCAATATACCAGTACCGCGGAAGACTAGTATTGAAGCCAATCTAAACCCCGAAGCAAAACAATCGAAATCAACACGGGCTAAAAATCTAAGTGTTGGGCGGTCTGACCTCTGTGTTAATGGCGGTCGGACCGGTCCATTGGGCGGTCGGACCGGTCACCAGGGGCGGTCTGACCTCCAGTCTGATGAACAGTAAAAACAGCCCGAAATACGAAGTTGCAAATAGGTCTAACTTTTGATCTACAACTCCAAACTTGATGAAACTTGGAACACACCTTTTCTAGGATGTCAGGAACCTATTCCAATCAAAGATCATGAAGATCCTTGGAAAAGTTACGACCTTTTTCAGTTTGAGAGGAGGATGGTTCAAAACCGAGTCAAAACGAAAACTAGATCCAAAAACTTGCTCGTGGGTGATTGATGATCAAGATGATCCTAGATGTGTTCCCACATGTCACAACAAGCTAGATCATTTAATGAAATCAATAAAAAACATGCGAATCAAAGAAAGACTCAAAATCACCAAATAGAGAGAAGAAAGGCAAAGAGACACATCTTTGAGCAAACTTTACAGCCACTCCATCAATGGAGTACAAAACTCAATCCAAGAGCACGAAATCAAATCAAAACTCTCTAGAACCCTAACCTCCACTAATCCTCTCCCTAAGCCAAACTAGGGTTTCAACAATAATGAAAGGGTTGGAGGGGGTGCAGCCACCTCCCTCCTCTATTTATAGTGGAGACTTAGACCTTCTAGAAGCTTTAACTTAAATGGGCTCCCGTTAAGGCCCAACACAAACGGGTCACACACGCACGCATTTTAAAGCGCCGTTTTCAACACCTCTTGACCTAAACCGCTTCTCTTTGCGTCGTCTTACGCTGCGGGTTGGCAAAAGGTCACCAAGGTGGTATTTGGTAAGATTACCAAAATACCCCTTCTCGGTCCTTCTCCGAAGACCGAGTCCATCTGCGCGAAGCACTTCGCCTGCTCCGCCACGTGTAGGTTTATCAACAGCTCTCTCCATGTCGGCAAGTCTGTCCCATCCGGCTCCCACCGAAACCACCATGGCACTTGCACCGACTCCCGCGCCGCTTGATCAAACCCGATCGCACCGAACCGTCTGCTCGGTCATCCTTGTCCATTCTGCACCATACTTGAGTTCATTGACCTCACCCGGCATCGTCGATCGTTCTGGACCTCAGCTCTCCAAGCCTAGTCCCGATCAACCTCGTCGTTGACCGCCGTTGACCACCAAGCTACCTGCAGAACAATAGACAAGCAAATCGAATCCGGGAACAAGTTCTTAACAACTTGACCCACGTTAGTCAAAACATGCATCATGCAACACATATGCACTGAAACTCATAACTTTGACCTAACCAACGAACAACACCGCCACGAAGGCCGACGTTCAAGTGACAACCGGTCGATCCGCCCCTCGGGGCGGTCGGCCACCTTCACCGGTCGGCCGCCGACTCTGAGGCAGTTGAGACCGGTCAATGGGACTTAGCCAAATTTTGGCCCCTCAAATCCCAGACCCTAATGGAATTTTATATCTCGAATAACTTTTTACTGGAGACTCAAAAAATCATGAGACCAAGTGCATTGGGATCCCCTCATTTGCCTACACCCTCTATTTTTGGCCCAGCCTGTTTTGACCATTTTTGGTCACGACCGGTCCGACCGCCGCACATGGCCGGTCCGACCGATTTGGGACCGGTCGGACCGCCATGCCATGGCCGGTCGGACCGCCCCTGTCCAGAAAGCCAGACAGTTCTGAAACTTTATCGAAAACATGTGAAACGACAAACCATAAATGCCGTTGCCAATTGTCACATCATCCTAAGATCTGGAGCATATCCCCATGATATCCACAATATTACAATGCATCTTTTTGGGTTTTTCATACCACTTGTTGTATCTTTCATATGAATGCAATATGATACAATGAGATGCAATAAAAAGCCTAAAAACCTAAAAAGTTCAAAAAGATCAACAAGTTCAGAAAAAGAACAATAAAAGATCAAAAGAACAAGAAAAGATCAGAAAAGATCAAACTCCCCCTCAAACCAACCCATAGGGATAAATTACCCCTAACTCGCTTCTCAATGTGGCAAACCTTGTTTGATCTAAAGGCTTGGTGAGGATAAAATTAAAAGACAAGAGAAGTGCCTAGTGGGTGACTAGCGCCTGAGGTACTCTTCCTATCTAGCCGACAGCCCGCACAATCAGTATATGAAAAACCCTCGAATGGACAAAGATGAAGAACAGGAATACCAAATGCCATACAAAGAGAGTACAATGTAAATACCTGAATATGAGCTTAACGGCCTGGCGATGGGAAGTTCTCGGAGATGCTTGAAACCCGTCGACCGAGTGAAGGAGGTGAACCATATTGAGTCTCCGGTCATATGACGTGAACAGCCGGAGTCGACAAAGCACGTGCCCTTCCTCTTTCCGCAGCAATCTTGAAAATCAAGGCACAGAAGAACGATGTGTCTCGATACTGGGGTTAGTTAAACAAGACTTGGGAACCCAGTACTGAGACACACGTCTGCGAGTAGTATGCAAAGCCAAAGTGTTATCCTTGATTCTATCTAAATTTCTGTTATGAGCAATGTTTAAATTAACATGGGAATTAACCTGTCTAGGGATGGTCAGACCGACGACCTAGTCGGTCAGACCGGTGACCACCAGCGGTCAGACCGCCAGCCTGAAGAACATGAGAATTATGATATTTAGAAACATAATGATTAGCATGTGATGAAAATCCTAACCCAGGTTTATTCTTTTCAGTGTTATCATGTCTCATAAAAGCTCTAGGTTGAATGAATGAAATTCTATCAAGATTTTTCCAATCATTTTTCAACCTACGCCAACAGATCTCAATCAAATGCCCACTTTTCTTGCAATAAGTGCAATGGTACTTGGTACCACTAGAAGAAGCACCCTTTGAATTAACACAAGGTTGGGCAAAACCTGCAGATTTAAAAGTTATTTTTGCAGGTTGGGTTTTGAATTCAATTAAACCTTTTTCCAAGACTTGAATGACTTTTGGCTTTGAATTGTCTTGAAAAGAATTGAATCCTAAACCTTGCTTCTTATAAGGAGTTTTAGACTTGTCAAGAATCATGTTTAACTGTTTCTTACCTTTAGAAAAATTTTATAATGTATCATGAAGGTAAGCATTTTCTTTTCTCAAATTAACACAAGCATCACAAGTTTTATCCATAGATTTCTCCTTATATAAAGCAATTTCAAGCTTAAGAGCGGAACAAGAAGTACAAATAGTAGTTTCAATATTGTCCTTAAGCTTAGCATATTTGACTCTAGCAGCTTCTAAGATATCTTTGATTTCACGTTCTTTTTCTAAGCATGAAGTGCAAGGGCTAGAATCAATTACATCAGAAGTAATCAATTTGCTAGATTCTAAACATTTTTCACAAGGAGCAGTTTTAATTTCATTTAGCTCAGATCTAGCCTTCTCAAGTTGTTGCACAGAAATATTATGAGCAGATTGCAATTTGGCAATTTCTGAATGCATAGCATGACAAGATAAACATTCATCAGGTTCAAGAGTCTTAGCATTTTTAAGTTCTACTCTAAGTTTGCCAATCTTTGACTCTTATTTCTTATTTTTTGTCATGACAAATTCTAGCGCTTCATCTTGACTAAGCAATTGCTCAACTATAGAATCATATTTAGCAAAAAGCTCATCATAAGAGGGAGGTACATCATCATCATCAATGTCGTCAGTGTCAGCCATGAAGCACATGCCAGTGAAGTTGTTGGCCTTCCCTTTCTTTTTGTCTCGAGGGGTCTTCTCCTCCTTGTCCTCCTCGCTCCCGGAGTCCACATCGTTCATGGATTGCTCTCAAAAGCGGCAAGGACCCAGTGAGTGGACTTTATGAGCTTGACAGCATCATACTCAGAGTTGTTCTCATGAGGCTTCTTCCAGGCTGTCTTCTCCTCCCTGTGATTGCTCTTACCTTTCAGCTTGGGGCAATTTGCCTGGATATGATTGAGCTCACCACACTCGTAACAGGTCACAGGGCCGCCTATCTTTTTGTTTCTTACATTGTTGCAGGCCCTTGTAAATTTTTTAGCTAGGAGAGCTAACTCTGTCTCAGGAATACTTTCAAGCTCCTCCTCATGAATCGCAGATAAACAAGTAAATAAAAAAACAGAAAAAGATTCAAAAGAACCATCAGAAGCTCTTTTGAGAGGATCTGCTACCAAAGCTAAATTGTCTTTCTTAGGATGATCAACTCTTTTAATTTCATGGGTCTTGAGTTTGCTATAAAGCAACTCCAATGTAAGACTCGAAAGATCAACATTCTCCTCTATAGCAGTAGCTTTCATCTCCCACTCCTTGGTGTTGATTGCAGCCAAGAGATGTGTGACATTTTCAGATTGAGAGTATTCAATATCAACAGCTTTCATCTGATTAATCACTTTATTAAAGCGATTGAAAATGTCATCGATGCTCTCTCCAGGACGAATCTCGAATTTGTTGTACTCACGCTTGTAAACTGTTTGGCGCAGTTTCTTGATTTGAGACGAACCCTCATGATATGTTTCGAAGGTGTTCCAAATCTCGTGCGCAGTTGCAAGATTGCAAATCCTATCATATTCTTGTCTACCAAGCGCACCATATAAAAAGTTCTTGGCCTTGTTGTTGTTAGCCAAAAGAATTGCAGAAGCAGGAGTTGCAACCTCAGGAATAATGAGCGGGGATCGAACAACGTCCCATATAGCTTGTCCCTCGCTCTGAAGGAATACTCGCATACGATTCTTCCAATAGGCATACTCGTGCCCATCGAAGATTGCGGTTTTGTGGAGAACCTATTCATCGCCTAAAGTTCAGTGACCGGCTAAGATCAAGAGTGAACTAACCGGGCTCTGATACCACTTGTTGGACCGAAAAGGCGACTAGAGGGGGGGTGAATAGGAGCACGCTCACTTTTTCACAAATTATGAATTCAACACAATTTCACTCCAATAGCTATGAGGAAGCTATGAAGATTAATGTACCAGTACAGCGAAAGACTAGTATTGAATTTAATTTAATCCCCTAAGTAATATGACAAAAACATCAAAGATCAAAGCAATACAATGTACTGGCGGTACGACCTCTGGCCTGGAGCGGCCGGACCGGTTTCCTGGCGGTCGGACCGCTGTCAAATCGGTCGGACCGGTGGTGAGGGGCGGTCGGACCGGCAGACTCGAAACAGTCTCAAAGCAAGAAAAAACAGCCGATGAAGTTGCAATTAGGTCTAACTTTTGATTCTCAACTCCAAACTTCACGAAACTTTGCACACACCTTCTCTATGCTATTGAGGACCTATTCCAATCGAATATTATGATAATTCTTGGCTAGATCCTGAACAGTTGTCAATTGAGTAAGAGAGGGTCTAAAACTGGGCAAGAACGAAAACTTGATCCTAATGCTTGCTCATGATTGATTGATGATCAAGATGATCCTAGATAGGTTCACACATATCACAACAAGCTAATTCACGTGAAAGAATCAATCAAAAACTCGTGGATCAAAGAAAGCCCTAAAATCACGATAATGAAGGCAAGAACGAAAAGAGACTTATCTCAAGCAAACCTTGCGTAGATTAAGAACGTGATTGTTGTTGGATTACACCCACACCATCATGGATCAGTGGTCAATCCAAGATCATGAAAATCACCTCAAACCATCAAGAGCCCTAGCCTCCACCTCAACTCCCCCTAAGCCAATTAGGGTTTTGAAACATAAAAGAGGCGAGAGAGATGGTGCAGCCACCACCTCCTCCTATTTATAGTGGAGGCCTAGAACTTCTAGGGTTTGACTCTATTGGGCTCCCGTTAAGGCCCACTAACAAACGGGTCACACACGCACGCTTCGCAAAGCGCTGTCTTTAACCTTTTGACCTAAACAGCTTCACCTAGCGCCATCTTGCGCCTCAGATTTACTAATAGGTCACCCTTGTCCATCTTGTGTCACACTTGAGTCATTGACCTCACCCAGCATCGTCGATCGTTCTGGACCTCAACTCTCCAAGTCTAGTCCCGATCATCCTCGCCGTTGACTGTCGTTGACCACCAAGCAACCTGCACAACTATAGACAAGTAAACACGAATTCGGGAACAAGTTCTTCACAACTTGACCCATGTTAGTCAAAACATGCATCATGCAATACATATGCCATGAAATCCATGACTTTGACCTAACAAATCAACATCACCACGAAGTTGGTCGATGCATAAGTGGAAATCGGTCAGACCGCTCACTGTGAGCCGGTCGGACTGCCTCTGGCCGGTCGGACCGCTCCCTGTGAGCCGGTCAGACCGCCACAAGGGACTTAGCTGAATTTCAAGCCCTGAAATTTCGAAACCTTCTAGAAATTTAAAACGAATAGAACTTTTTCTTGGAGGCTCCAAAAATTATGAGACCAAGTGCATTGGGATCCCCTCACTTGCCTACATACTCTATTTTTGGCCCAGCACATTCTGACACTCTTTGGTCACGGCCGGTCCGACCGCCGCACATGGTCGGTCCGACCGATTTGGGACCGGTCGGACCGCCCCTGTCCAGAAAGCCTGAACTTTGTCGAAAACCCTGTGAAACGACAAACCATAAATGCCATTGCCAATTGTCACATCATCCTAAGATCTGGAGCATATCCCCATGATATCCACAGTTTGATACTGCCAAGCTGACGAAGGCCGCTCACCGGATGCTTGCCGCTTTTGAGGATCAATCATTAAGCGATGTGGACTCCGGGAGCGAGGAGGACAAGGAGGAGGAGATCCCTCAAGACAAGAAGAAAGGGAAGGACAAGGACTTCATTGGCTTGTGCTTTATGGCCGACTCCATTGATGACGACAACAATGAGGTAGCTCCTTGCTATGATGTCCTTTCTGATAGATGTGAATCTAATCAGGATAAGGCTTTAGAATATGTCATAGCTAGGAACAAGGATTTAGGGTCTCAAATAGGTAACTTGACTTTAGAACTTGAGAATACTAAGAGTCTTGAATTTGATGAATGTTCATCTTGCCATGCTTTGCATTCAGAATTGCTAAACTGCAATCTGCTCATAATATTGCCTTGCAACAACTTGAAAATATTAGGACTGAGCTAGTTGAGGTTAAATCTGCTCTATGTGAAAAATGCTTAGAGTCTAGCAAGTTAGTTGTTTCTGGAGCTGTTGATTCTAGCCTTTGCACTTTCTGCTTAGAACGCGAACATGAAGTCAAAGATATCTTAGAAGCAGCTAGAGCTAAATATGCCAAGCTTAAGGACAGTATTGAGTCTTCTACATGTGCTTCATGTCCAGCACTTAAACTTGAAACTGCTTTATATAAGGAGAAATATGCTAGAGTCATTAAAGGTAAAACCTGTGAATCATGTGTTAATCTTAAAGATGAAAATGCTTATATTAAGGATACCTTAGAAAAATTCTCTAAAGGTAAGAAACAATTAAACATGATTCTGGACAAGTCTAAAACTCCTTATAAGAAGCAACGATTAGGATATAATCATATTCAAAATAATTCTAACCCAAAAGTTACTCAAGTCTTGGAAAAGGGGTTAATTGAATTTAAAACACAACCTGCAAAAACTATTTTTAAGTCTGCAGGTATTGCCCAATTATCTGTTAAATCAAAGGGTGCTTCTTCTAATGGTATAAAGTATCATTGCACCTATTGTAAAAAAAAGATGGGCATTTGATTGAGTTCTGTTGGCGTAGGTTGAAAAATGATAAGAAAATTTTTGCTAGAACTTCATCTAATCAATCTAGAGCTTCTATGAGACATGGTAACATAGAAAAGAAGAAACCTGGTTTAGGATTTGTATCACATGCTCATCATCAAGTTCCTAGACAGGATAACTCTCATGTTAGTTTAACCATTGCTCATAACAGAACCTTAAATAAAATCAAGGATAGCACTTCTGCTTTGCATACTACTCATGAGCGTGTGTCTCAAGATCTTTGGGTTCCTAAGTCTTGTTTAACTAACCCCAGTATTGAGACACATCGTTCTTCTGTTCCTTGATTTTCAGGATTACCGTGGAAAGAGGAAGGACACGTGGTTCGTCGACCCCGGTTGTTCGCGCCACATGATCGAAAACTCAAAATGGTTCACCTCTTTCACGCGGTCAACAGGTGATGATTTCATCACCTTTGGAGATGATAAACAAGGGAGAATTGAAGTAACATGATCGATTATGGTGAACGACAGTTTCATTCTCAAGGACGTCGCCCTTGTAGACAAGCTATGATTTAATTTGCTTTGTGTGTCTCAACTTCTTGATGATGGCTATGAGACTATATTTAAGAAAAATGCTTGTCGGGTGCTTGATTCAACTGATGAGCTTGTTTTTGGAATTACTAGAGTTGATTGTATTTTTGGAGCTGACATTTCTGAATCTCTTGCTGGTTGATTGTATTTTTGGAATTACTAGAGTTGATTGTATTTTTGGAGCTATGAGACTATATTTAAGAAAAATGTTTCACGTGTTTTTGACAAAGTTCAGTGTTGTCGAGGCGAAATCGGTCGACCGGCCGAGTGGCGGTGGCCGACCGATCCATGGCGGCTCGACCGGCCTTGGTGGCGATTGGACCGGCGATTCTGAAAAGTGAGAATTGAGCTGGGCCAAAAATAGAGTGTGTAGGCAAGAAAGAGGATTGTGAGACCCCGGTTTATCGGGCTTGTAATGCTTAACCATCCACTTGGTCCTAGCATCACAAATCAGATAATCCGAGACTCGAGACATGTATACTTCCCAGAATGCAAGATACACACTCTTTACAAAGTTCATGCATCAATTCCATTCATTCACATAGAACCGAAGCAAAAACAACAACCAGAAGATAACATAAATAAAGGATAGTCATTACAAAAGAGAGGCCGACCGGCCAAATGACAAATACATAAAGAAATTTAACAGCGAAAGCAAAAGTGCCATAAGATGGTCATAAACAAAAGAGCCAATCAGTGTGCCTTTAACCCACAAGGCAACCGACCGGACCGCCAAGCTAGTCGTCGAATCCACAGCACATCTCACAAAAGTGAGGCCCTTGGGGCTCACCTTCTTCCTCTGCAAACAAAAGCAGCCCAGCAAAAACTGGGTGAGTACTTTGAATGTACTCGCAAGATATATAAGAATGATAACAGATCTATACAATAACTATATGCAAGCTTATTTAAGTGGAGCAGGATAGGACTCAAATTGGTAAGCATAAAGCAAGTTTTATTTGCAATAATGTAATAGATTGAAGGCAATTTTGCAATCTGATTTTATTGGATAAAAACAGTAGTAATCAAGTAGCGACAACAGTAAAACAGTCCTAGAAGTGACTAAACCATTAGTCACCACAACAATAGCATGAATTACCCATTCATGCCAACCATGTCAAATTTTAATTTAAAAAGGTTGTAGTCTAGTTCTTGCACGACCTTACCAAGCATGTCCATAACCTAGGGCGAGGCTATTCGAATAGTTTTATCCTGCGGGGTGTACCAATGTACCCACACGCTGAATCGCCTTTTGCCACTAGATTAAGCACACTTCCTTAGGTATGCCTACACGGCTAAGTCCTACGAGAAATTTCCAATATTGTGAATTATTCACGAGCGCTGTATGGATAGAAACCCATACGTTGTGTCGAGTCATTGTAAAGCCTCGGTCAACTACGTCGCGCAGTAAAGCCTTGGACAACTACAATGCTCCTCGAGGTGGAGAGCCTACCCGGAATCTCCACCACCGCACACCCAACACAAGAACACCGAGAACACATATCATGTTTCACACCACACACACAACCCCCTCCTGCGACTCGGAGATAACCCACGCCAAAGTACTAAGTCAAGAGAGGTCCCATATCCCTCTCGCGTGGTTAGCACGCATAAGCGCTTGGCTTAGTGACACAAGTAACGCTTCGGTCCTTAGGGACCTGGGCACCTTTCCTTGCCACACCCAACAATCACACCAACATGCCATTGTGCCCAAGTCAAATCATTTTGTTTCATTTTCGGTTTTTACAAAACAAAAGCAGAAAGTGCTGAACCAAAAATAAACAAAATGATTTGTGTGATCAAGGCCATCGACTAAGTCGATAACCGCCCAATTCTACCGACATCTAAGCATTTCTAAGCATGACATCGAAAAGACAATAAAAGAGCATAATTAAATCACCGGGCTCTAATTCACCAGCGATATTAATAACTTATGGTTGTGGTAGGGGATAACATTTTAATGGCAACAATGCATTAGGAATAGCTACCTCTAAACAGGGCAAAATTAATTGGACACAAAAGCAATGCATACATATAGTTTGTAAACAAGATATTAGACTTTGAAAGTAATGGGACATTTCTGATCAAATATCTTGCACGCTTCTTTATGGGTCAAGGTGTTCTTGAGGATCAATAATATTATCAACGTGCTCTCCGGATCCTAACGAGAAAGCAAAAAGCAACCGATAAGAACGAATAAAACGCAAAGACCCAACAGTAAACCTTCTCCAAAAATTCTAAAATTTTTACAGTAGCAAGGTCTTGATTTATAATGAATTTAGCAACAAGAACCAATTGATTTGGATTCTTAATGCCAAAGATATGACCAAAACAATTTTGCTCGACTTTTATAAATCAAAACTACTACTATTCATTAGCAAAAATTTCTGGAGCTATACGGAGTTTGGAAACATTTTTAAATTAAATTCTAGTTAAAAACATAACCAACAAAATTTGAATCAACCGAAAAGGATTTGAAATGAATTAGTTATGCATTTTACAAGTTATCACATTTTTCAGTTGATAAATAAATCTCTTTGGGAAAATCAGAACTTAGAAATGGCGTGGCGAGCGAGGCGTCGATCTCGGATCCGACGGTCCGCTGCGTACCAGCTTAACGCATGCGTATGCGGCCATGGCTCTGTGGTTAACCGTTGGATCAGTATCCAACGGTCCACGACCACTTTGGTCGGAGCGCGCGGGCGATCCGGGACACTGGTCGTCCGCCGTTGGATCTGGATCCAACGGTCCACGTGGATGGGAGCGTTCGGCGGTCCGAACGTTCACGCAGCGCACCGAGCCGTGGATCTGGGATCCAACGCTCGCGCGGACTCGCATCGGGACCATTGATCTTAGATCCAACGGTCCACGCAGGCCAGACGCGCGGCAATTCAAAATTTTCACGCGAACGTGGGCGTAGATCTAAGGATCGACGGTTCGCATCGATCGACGTTCAAACCATCGTCTGTTTTCGTCCAAAAAGCGACGGGGAGCGGCTCGCCACGGCGGCTCGCCGCGGCGGTGCGAGCAAGTGCCCAAAATGGGTCCCAGACATCATTGCGCACCTAAAGGTACCAACGAATTGGTGCGGTGGACGAGCGTCGGCAAGCCGAGGGGACCGAAGTGACCGAAATGACCAAAGCGAAAAATGCAAGCGTGCTCATTGCGGTTCAAGGGAGCAGTGCCGAGCCACTAGGGACTAAAGAGGAGCTACACACGCGCAATGGGCCTTGCGAGGAGAGTCGGTCGCCGGCGAAGAAGAACGCGGCTTCGGTGAAATGGGGAAATCGAATTCCAGCTCGTCCCGGACAAATTGAACCGAATTGAGTGAGGTTAAGCTTGATGAGTAGAGGGAGAGTAGAGGAGCAAAGACTTGTGGAAGAAAACCCCACGCACCGACTTCACCAAGCTCCAAAACCGTCCAATGGCGGTAGAGCTTCAGAATCTGTGGCTCCAGCTGGCTTGTGAGTGCTAGCTAGAGCTGCGGTGTTGCTAAAGGAAGCTAAGGGAGAAACCAAGGAGCTTAAATAGCGGGGATGGCGAGAGGCAACGGCGATAACCGCTTCGGGTCAAACCGGCCGTTTGAGCGAGAGAGCGACGGAGCGGTTGGAGAGGGGCGCTGAGGAGGAGCACGACGAGCAATAAATGCGCGCAGAGAGCCGTTGAAAAGCGGCCGGGAAGGGACGACGCGCGCGACTTTTCCCTCTGCGCACACCATGGCCATGCCCGCCTTGCCGGACGGAGGAAGGAGACGACGCCGATCGCGGATTAATCGAGCGGTGAGTTAGATTGGGTGGATTAAAACGATTCCATCGTTCGCCTGGTCGAGGACCGTTCGATGCCGATCCAACGGCTCACGACCCGCACACCTGATCGACCGCGCCGGTGCGATTAGTTGACTGGACCGAGTCCAGTGGCTCGAGCCCGAGTCTGGTTCGAACCCGAGGAACAGTGCAAACCAGTTAGAATTTGAATTTTAAACACCCGATTTTTGAGGAATTATTTGAGGTAGCAAACAAACTCCAAAATTTATGAAATTTTAACTGGAGCTTGCTAACAGCAGGAGGAACCTTCCATAAAATTTTCAGAGATTTTAATGCACCGAATTATTCTCCAGAAATTCCAGAAGAGAGGAAAATAGGATTTGACCAGTTTGACTTGCCTCCCAAAATTATCAAATAATTTCTAAAAATCATGAGATAATTCAGAGGTGTTAAACATCAACCCTAGACCCAAGAAAAATTATGTCCAAGGGTTGGGCACAAGATTTTCATGAAGGAGATTTGTGTTGGTGTCCAAAGGGCAATTTGATTTTTGATTTCACATAATTCCTTTACAAAAATTATGGAACTGATTACAAAAATCAAGATCAGAGAAAAAGTTTTAATTTCTCCTCATTTTTATTACATTTGGAACACAAACCAATTTTGGGATGTTACAAAACCTCCCCCTTACAAAAATCTCGTCCAGAGATTTGGCTCACTCGATAAAGAAAGATGGATAGTCCGCACGAGGCGATCTTCCCTTTCCCAAGTAGCCTCATCCTCGGAATGGTTCGACCACTTGAACTTTGAGGAATCGATGGTTTTATTCCTTGTTCTTCGTTCGACCTCATCGAGTATGCGAGCAGGTGCTCGCGATAGGTCAAATCCCTTGGACATCGAGGGTTTCCAGCGGAGCTTCCTCTGTTGGAACACGGAGACACTTCTTTAGTTAGGACACATGTAAAACATCATGTACCCCTCGAGTGCAGTGGGCAAATCCAACTTATAAGCAACCGCCCTTTCTTCTCGATAACACG
Source organism: Hsuehochloa calcarea (assembly GCA_036346395.1). Taxonomy (NCBI): domain Eukaryota; kingdom Viridiplantae; phylum Streptophyta; class Magnoliopsida; order Poales; family Poaceae; genus Hsuehochloa; species Hsuehochloa calcarea. The sequence continues at coordinate 17,154,549 of CM070607.1, forward strand.
GTAAGGACCGACATATCGAGAGCTAACTTGCCCTTGGCGCCAAAAGCGATGGCCCTTCAAAGGAGAGACTTTGAGATAAACAAAGTCACGGGCTCAAAACTCAATTCACGACGACGGCGATTCGCGTAGCTCTTTTGCACGATTGAGTATGCGTAAACGATCACGAATGAGTGGACTTGGCTCTCGGCCTCATTGATCGAGTCCGACCAAAGAAGGGTCTTTCGCCTGTCTCAGACCAGTTCAACGGGGTTCTGCACTTTCTCCCGTACAAGGCCTCGAATGGTGACATGCCAAGACTGGCCTGAAAACTGTTGTTGTAGGAAAACTCGGCAAATGGCAAGCATTTCTCCCAATTCTTTCCATAGGAGAGGACACAAGCACGAAGCATGTCTTCCAACACTTGGTTGACCCTTTCGTCGACCATCGGTTTGGGGTGATATCTTTGTGCTAAAGGTAAGACGGGTTCCCATCGCCTCTTGCAAACTTTGCCAAAAGCGAGAGGTGAAAAGAGAACCACGATCCGAGACAATTGTCTTAGGTATCCCATGTAAGCTCACGATGCGGGCAATGTAGAGATCCGCTAAAAGACCTACACGGAGATCCGTCTTGACTGGAAGGAAGTGCGCCACCTTAGTTAGCCGATCAATGACAACCCAGATGGCATCATTGCCCTTGGAGGTGCGAGGCAGACCGGTGATAAAATCCATCCGATCGAATCCACTTCCATTCGAGGAATAGGCAAAGGTCAAGGCCTGGCTGACGCCGATGCTCGGCCTTGACACGACGACACACGCGTCGCGCTCGACAACGAACCGCAATTTCCCTCTTCATTCGGGTCCACCAAAATCCACAGCGAAGATCTTGATACATCTTTGTGGCACTGGGATGAATAGACAAAGGCGAATCATGGGCTTCACGGAGAATCAAACTCCGCAATTCCATATCCTTCGGAACCACAAGGCGTTGCCCGAATCTTACCACACCATGCTCATCCTCAGAGAAGCACTTGGCTGTTCCGTTCTTGACATTTTCCTTGATGCGGCTCACCCCAAGATCCGATTGTTTGGCGACCTTAATCCGATCTACCAAGGTTGGTTGCACAACCAAGGCAGCGAGGGAACCATGCTCAACCAAACCTAAGTTGAGACGCTGAAATTCCTTCAGAAGGGTGGGTTGGCGTTCCTGAAACAACAAGACATTGCAATGCGCTTTGCGACTGAGTGCATCGGCAACGACATTAGCCTTGCCCGGATGGTAGTGAATACCCATGTCATAGTCCTTGATCAACTCCAACCATCTCTTTTGCACGAGGTTCGGATCCGGTTGGGTGAACAAATACTTTAAGCTTTGTGATCCGAATACACTTAGCGATTCTGATTAGGTAATGTCGCCAAATCTTAAGTGCATGAATCACAGCAGCTAATTCCAAGTCATGGGTAGGATAGTTGAGTTCATGAGGTCTCAATTGCCTTAATGCATAGGCCACTACCTTGCCTTCTTGCATAAGGACACAACCGAGTCCTCGACGAGAAGCATCGCAAAAGATATCGAAGCTTCGATGGATATCGGGAAGAACAAGGACGGGAGCGGTGGTCAAACGCTTCTTGAGTACTTGGAAGCTTTCCTCACAAGCATCGGACCACAAGAACTTCTTGTCCTTCTTGAGCAACTCCGTCATCGGCTTCGCTATCTTGGAGAAGTTCTCGATAAAGCGGCGATAATATCCCGCTAAACCAAGAAAACTCCGCACTTCGATTCAAGTAGGTGACACCAAGAAAGAACATCGCGATCTTGCCAGATCAGCGGCTCGCCTCCCGCCGAAAGAACATGACCCGAAAGGCCACTTCCTTCAACGTAACGCGCACTTGCTGAACTTTGCATACACCGGTGCTCACGGCTTGCCTAACACAAGCCTCAGATGCTCATCATGTTCCTCATCGTCCTTGGAATAGATAAGAATATCGTCGATGAAGACCACCACAAACTTATCCAAATACTCCATGAATACCGAATTCATGAGGTTCATGAACAAGGCGGGAGCATTGGTTAAGCCAAATGACATGACGGTATACTCATACAAGCCATAGCGAGTAGAAAGCCGTCTTTGGAATATCCTCGGTCGTATCCGAACTTGATGATATCCCTCTCAAATCAATCTTGGAGAATACTCGAGCTCCAGTTAATTGATCAAAGAGATCATCAATGCGGGGCAATGGATACTTGTTCTTTACCGTTACTTCATTAAGCGGACGGTAATCAACGCACATGCGCAAAGTATTGTCCTTCTTCTTTACGAAGATTACAGGACAACCCCATGGAGATGAGCTAGGGCGAATGAAACCTTTTTCTTGCAGCTCATTCAATTGCTTCTTCAACTCCACCAACTCGTTCGGTGGCATCCGATAATGCCTCTTTGAAATCGGGGCAGTACTAGGAACCAACTCAATGACAAACTCTAGGTCTCGAACTGGTGGCATCCCTGGAAGAGCTTCAGGAAAGACATCAACGAAGTCACGAACTGTGGGGACTTCACTAATATCTAGAGCGGGCTTCGCTTCAAGCGAAAAGATGCGGACCTAGCGACCGGTGAAAGCTTAACCCGCCACGGAAGGACTAGATAGGAAACACACTTCTTGGCGCAATCGATTTGTCCCTTATCTTTGAGACAACCAATCCATACCAAGAATTACATCTAAACTTGCTGAATGGAGGATGATAAGATTCGCTAAGAACCCTACTCCCTCAATCTCGATAGGAACGTCCCTACACTCAGAGTCAGCTCTCAACTCCGAACCCGGAGAGCGAATGAGCAACGGGACCAACAAAGGAGTAAAAAGGAGCTCACTAATAGAAGCAAAAGACTCAGAAACAAAAGAATGAGATGCTCCTGAATCAAACAAAACAATGAGCGAATGAGAGTTAACGTAAAGTGTACCCGGACGACGCCGGGTGCCTCCTGTGCCTCCTCTCGCCGAGATGAGGTTGACGCGACCACTACCCACGCCTTGGGTAGTAGGGACTATCTTCAGGTCCTGAGAAGAACCACCTCCTGGCCCGCGTCCTCCATTAGGACGAGGGGCTGCTCCTGTCTTCTTAGGGCATTGGTTCGCATAATGCCCCTTCTGGCTGCAGGCAAAGCAAGTGACCCCAGCAGCCAAGTCGCGGGGACCACCCTGCTGACTCGCAGGTGCACGTGATTGGGGCACGGCCTGCGAAGGGCGAAGAACAGTCTTGGCGACCTCGAAGTCTTTGGTGCTGGGTCACGACCCACTTCGAGACGGATCAAGCGGGGATAATCGGCCTGGATGACTTCTGGGCCTCCCACTTACGCTTGCGGGAATCCACAAGCGCTCTACCTGAGTGCTCGGCGACGATGGCCTTGTCCACCAAGGCCTGGAAGTCTGGGAAGTCGACGATGGATAGCTTGTCCTGCAGCTCCTCGGACAAACCATCCTTGAACTTCTCTTGCTTGGCCTCATCAGTGGCTACCTCTTCCGGAGCATAACGAGCCAAATGGTTAAACTCGTGCAGTACTCAGAATGGCGAAACGTCCTTATCCGGCGACAAGAACTCCTTCTTCTTGACCTCATCGGTAGGAAGGAATGTGACTCGACGGAAGGCGCATGCGGAACTCCTCCCAGGTGACGGTGTGGCCGTCAGGCTGCATGGCGAGAAAGCTCTCCCACCAAGACAAAGCTGCACCCTCCAGCTGGTGCGATGCGAACAGCGCCTTCTCGTGCTCCTGACACTGCGCTATCCGAAGCTTGCGCTCAACCGCACGGCCAATCGTCTGCGTCAGCGGGTCCTCGGACACGGAGAACGTGGGAGGTTGGGTGCGAAGAAACTCCGCAAGTCCCCACGCGGTGGTGTCCACTCCCTTGCGGATCCCGGCGGTAGTAGAGGCGGAAGTGTTGCGCGCGATGACGTCCGTAAGAACCCTCCCCTCCTCTGCGGTTGCGCTCGATCGAAGAAGGACCTCGGCCATGGTCGGAGGAGGAGGAAGTTCCTCGTCCGGACCAGCTGACTGGCCTTGGCCGCTACGGGTGCGTCCGGCCATCCTGTTACAAGAAACTTTTGGTTAAAACTAAACTCAAAGATTCAAAGCCGAAAGAAAGCGAAAAGCTAACGACAAGGGGAATGGAATATCACTCTAATCGAAAGCCAAAAACAACAAGTATATAAACCTAAACCAGCTTATAAAAAGACTTCCAAAAATCGCAATGAATCACCAACCAAAACTCAACTTCCCAATGCAACTAACCCGTATTGAATGAAAGAGTAATTGTTTGAGAAGATAAAAATCAGAAGATCAAGGTAAGATCTAATACTATTAAAGAGCAAGGTTCAATCAGCGAAAATAGTGTTAGATACATAGCTAACTAGTATCACATCTTACCCTTTTTAACCCCACAAGTTTTAGTTGGTTAACCCCCCATTTTCTAACCCATTAGAAACCATCGAGCTTGCTGTCCGGAAATTGAAGTTGCTGTAGCGATTTTGCATCCAAGCTCCCAGTCGAAGTCTTCCATTCTAGAAGCTTCAAAATCTGGCACACTTCAATTTGCCAAGCTCAGTGGTCCTATCAGAAACCATTGAGCTCGCTGTCTGGAAATTGAAGCGTGTGGTCCAGATTCCGCATCCAAGCCTCTAGCCGAAACCTTCAGTCCAGAAACTTCAAAAACCCTAAGAACTTCAATTTGCCAAACTCAGTGGTTCCCAAAACCCATTTAATCGATAACACTATCTTTGAAGGAAGGAGAGGTAAACAATTTTCAAAACTCAAATTAGAGTAAGATGAGAGGAGAAAGCTAAGATAGGTAAGGAGTAAAATCTGAGAACTTACTTAAGCTTTCATAAATCATTTGATACTTTGAAAATAATATTTTCCAAAATATCCTAAAAGACGACCATGCTTGGGTTACTACGGTCAGTATGGCTCTGATACCAAACCTTGTGAGACCCCGGTTTATCGGGCTTGTAATGCTTAACCATCCACTTGGTCCTAGCATCACAAATCAGATAATCCGAGACTCGAGACATGTATACTTCCTGAATGCAAGATACACACCTCTTTACAAAGTTCATGCATCAATTCCATTCATTCACATAGAACCGAAGCAAAAACAACAACCAGAAGATAACATAAATAAAGGATAGTCATTACAAAAGAGAGGCCAACCGGCCAAATGACAAATACATAAAGAAATTTAACAGCGGAAGCAAAAGTGCCATAAGATGGCCATAAACAAAAGAGCCAATCAGTGTGCCTTTAACCCACAAGGCAACCGACCGACCGCCAAGCTAGTCGTCGAATCCACAAAGACATCTCACAAAAGTGAGGCCCTTGGGGCTCACCTTCTTCCTCTGCAAACAAAAGCAGCCCAGCAAAAACTGGGTGAGTACTTTGAATGTACTCGCAAGATATATAAGAATGATAACAGATCTATACAATAACTATATGCAAGCTTATTTAAGTGGAGCAGGATAGGACTCAAATTGTTAAGCATAAAGCAAGTTTTATTTGCAATAATGTAATAGATTGAAGGCAATTTTGCAATCTGATTTGATTTGATAAAAGCAGTAGTAATCAAGTAGCGACAACAAGATAAAGCAGTCCGAAGTGACTAAACCATTAGTCACCACAACAATAGCATGAATTACCCATTCATGCCAACCATGTCAAATTTTAATTTAAAAAGGTTGTAGTCTAGTTCTTGCACGACCTTACCAAGCATGTCCATAACCTAGGACGAGGCTATTCGAATAGTTTTATCCCTGCAGGGGTGTACCAATGTACCCACACGCCAGACCGCCTTTTTGCCACTAGATTAAGCACACTTCCTTAGGTATGCCTACACGGCTAAGTCCTCGAGACATTTCCAATATTGTGAATTATTCACGAGCCGCCTGTATGGATAGAAACCCATACGTTGTGTCGAGTCATTGTAAAGCCTCGGTCAACTACACGTCGCAGTAAAGCCTTGGACAACTACAATGCTCCTCGAGGTGGAGAGCCTACCCTAATCTCCACCACCGCACACCCAACACAAGAACACCGAGAACACATATCATGTTTCACACCACACACACACCCCCTCCGCGACTCGGAGATAACCCACGCCAAAGTACTAAGTCAAGAGAGGTCCCATATCCCTCTCGCGTGGTTAGCACGCATAAGCGCTGGCTTAGTGACACAAGTAACAACCGGTCCTTAGGGACACAGGCACCTTTCTTTGCCACACCCAACAATCACACCAACATGCCATTGTGCCCAAGTCAAATCATTTTGTTTCATTTTCGGTTTTTACAAAACAAAAGCAGAAGGTGCTGAACCAAAAATAAACAAAATGATTTGTGTGATCAAGGCCATCGACTAAGTCGATAACCGCCCAATTCTACCGACATCTAAGCATTTCTAAGCATGACATCGAAAAGACAATAAAAGAGCATAATTAAATCACCGGGCTCTAATTCACCAGCGATATTAATAACTTATGGTTGTGGTAGGGGATAACATTTTAATGGCAACAATGCATTAGGAATAGCTACCTCTAAACAGGGCAAAATTAATTGGACACAAAAGCAATGCATACATATAGTTTGTAAACAAGATATTAGACTTTGAAAGTAATGGGACATTTCTGATCAAATATCTTGCCTGCTTGCTGTGGGTCAAGGTGTTGCTGAGGATCAATAATATTATCAACGTGCTCTCCGGATCCTAACGAGAAAGCAAAAAGCAACCGATAAGAACGAATAAAACGCAAGGACCCAACAGTAAACCTTCTCCAAAAATTCTAAAATTTTTACAGTAAAAAGGTCTTGATTTATAATGAATTTAGCAACAAGAACCAATTGATTTGGATTCTTAATGCCAAAGATATGACCAAAACAATTTTGCTCAGCTTTTATAAATCAAAAACGCTACTATTCATTAGCAAAAATTTCTGGAGCTATACGGAGTTTGGAAACATTTTTAAATTAAAGTCTAGTTAAAAACATAACCAACAAAATTTGAATCAACCGAAAAGGATTTGAAATGAATTAGTTATGCATTTTACAAGTTATCACATTTTTCAGTTGATAAATAAATCTCTTTGGGAAAATCAGAACTTAGAAATGACGTGGCCGAACGAGGAGCGTCGATCTCGGATCCGACGGTCCGCGTACCAGCGCTAACGCGCGCGCGCGCGGCCGCGAAACCCTGGTCGTTAACCGTTGGATCAGGATCCAACGGTCCACGACCACTTTGGTCGGAGCGCGCGGGCGACCCGGGACACTGGTCGTCCGCCGTTGGATCTGGATCCAACGGTCCACGTGGATGGGAGCGTTCGGCGGTCCGAACGTTCACGCGCACGCGAGCCGTGGATCTGGGATCCAACGCTCCGCGCGGACTCGCATCGGGACCATTGATCTTAGATCCAACGGTCCACGCATCCGAGACGCGCGCGAATTCAAAATTTTCCACGCGAACGTGGGCGTAGATCTAAGGATCGACGGTTCGCGTCGACTCACGTTCAAACCATCGTCCCGCTTCGTCCGGCAAAAGCAGCGGAGGAAACGGCGCCGCCGGCGGCTCGCCGCGGCGGTGCGAGCAAAGTGCCCAAAATGGGTCCCAGAACATCATTGCGCACCTAAAGGTACCAACGAATTAATTGCGGTGGACGAGCGTCGGCAAGCGGAGGGGACCGGTGACCGAAATGACCAAAGCGAAAAATGCAAGCGTGCTCACCAAGGTTCAAGGGAGCAGTGCCGAGCCACTAGGGACTAAAGAGGAGCTACACGACGCAATGGGCGCAGCCGAGAGTCGGTTGCCGGGCGAAGAAGAACGCGGTTTACCAAATTGGGAAATCGAATTCAGCTCGTCCTGGACAAATTGAACCGAATTGAGTGAGGTTAAGCTTGATGAGTAGAGGGAGAGCGAGAGGAGCAAAGACATGTGGAAGAAAACCCCATTGCCGACTTCACCAAGCTCCAAAACCGTCAATGGCGGCCGAGAGCTTCCCGAGAATCTGTGGCTCCAGTGGGCTTGTGAGTGCTAGCTAGAGCTACGGTGTTGCTAAAGGAAGCTAAGGGAGAAACCAAGGAGCTTAAATAGCCGGGGATGGCAGAGGGCAACGGCGATAACCCGCTCGGGTCAAGCCGCCGTTTGAGCGCGAGAGCGGCGGAGCGGTTGGAGAGGGGCGCTGAGGAGGAGCACGACGAGCAATAAATGCGCGCAGAGAGAGCCGTTGAAAAGCGACCGGGGAAGGGACGGCACGCCGCAACTTTTCCCTCTGCGCACGCCATGGCCAACGCTGACGCGCGAGCCGGACGGAGGAAGGAGACGGCGCGCCGACCGCCGGATTGAAATCGAACGGCTGAGTTAGATTGGGTGGATTAAAACGATTCCATCGTTCGGCTGGTCGAGGACCGTTCGATGCCGATCCAACGGCTCACGACCCGCACACCTGATCGACCGCGCCGGTGCGATTAGTTGACTGGACCGAGTCCAGTGGCTCGAGCCCGAGTCTGGTTCGAACCCGAGGAACAGTGCAAACCAGTTAGAATTTGAATTTTAAACACCCGATTTTTGAGGAATTATTTGAGGTAGCAAACAAACTCCAAAATTTATGAAATTTTAACTGGAGCTTGCTGACAGCAGGAGGAACCTTCCATAAAATTTTCAGAGATTTTAATGCACCGAATTATTCTCCAGAAATTCCAGAAGAGAGGAAAATAGGGTTTGACCAGTTTGACTTGCCTCCCAAAATTATCAAATAATTTCTAAAAATCATGAGATAATTCAGAGGTGTTAAACATCAACCCTAGACCCAAGAAAAATTATTTCCAAGGGTTGGGCACAAGATTTTCATGAAGGAGATTTGTGTTGGTGTCCAAAGGGCAATTTGATTTTTGATTTCACATAATTCCTTTACAAAATTATGGGCCGATTACAAAAATCAAGATCAGAGAAAAAGTTTTAATTTCTCCTCATTTTTATTACATTTGAAACACAAACCAATTTTGGGATGTTACAAGGATTCTATTGCACTTGGTCTCATAATTTTTGGAGTCTCTAGTCAAAAGTTCTATTGGATTGAAAATTCCAGTAGGTTTCGGTTTTCCAGAGAGGAAAAACGGCTAAGTCCCAGCTGGTGGTCTGACTGGCCTATAGGTGGCGGTCAGATCGGCCATGTGGGCGGTCAGACCGACCCTGGGGGGCGGTCTGACCGGTTTTCACTTTGATCGTCGGTCATCGAGGCGGCGATATTCGGTTGTTAGGTCAAAGTCATGAGTTTCGGGGCATATATGTTGCATGATACATGTTTTGACTAACATGGGTCAAGATGTGAAGAACTTGTTCCCAAATTCGGTTTACTTGTCTATTGTTGTGCAGGTTGCTTGGTGGTCAACGACGGTCAACGGCGAGGATGATCGGTACTAGGCTTGGAGAGCTGAGGTCCAGAACGATCGACGATGCCGGGTGAGGTCAATGTACTCAAGCGTGGTGCAAGATGGACAAGGGTGACCTATTAGCTAATCCGAGGAGCACGATGGCGCAAGGTGTAGCTAGTTAGGTCAAGAGGAGATAAAGACGACGCTTTAAAATACGTGCGTATGTGTCCCCTTTGTTTTGGGCCTTAACGGGAGCCCAATTGAGTCAAACTTCTAGAAGGTCTAAGCCTCCACTATAAATAGGAGAGGGTGGTGGCAGCACCACCTCTTCGCCTTTTTTGCTATTTTGGAAACCCTAATTTTCTTAGGGAGTGCTTTGGTGGAGGCTAGGGTTCTTGATGTTTGATGTGATTTTCGTGCTCTTGGATTGAGCATTGTCCTCCATTGATGGAGTGGCTGTAAGCCCTGATCATATTAATCAATCAAAGGAAAGTATGATCAATGTTTTGTCTCATTGTGTTCTTTCTCTCTATTTGATGATTTTAGGTCTTTCTTTGATCCACAAGTTTTTGCTTAGTTTCTTCACATGATCTAGCTTGTTGTGACGTGTGAGAATCTATCTAGGATCATCTTGATCTTCAATCACCCACGAGTAAGGGCTTTGACCTAGTTTTCGTTTTGACCCGGTTTTGAACCTTTCTTTGATCAAACGGAAAAGGATCTTGATTCCTCCAAGAATTATCATAATCTTCGATTGGAATAGGTCCATGTTATCATAAAGAAGGTGTGTTCCATGTTTCATCAAGTTTGGATTAGTAGATCAAAAGTTTCATCTATTTTCATGTTCGTCATCTGGTCGTTTCTTACATTACGTACACGTGGTCGATCGCTTCATAGCCACCGGTCGGTCATCAGTCAGAATCAGTCAAACCGCTTGATTAAGCAATGGTCCGACCGCCAGTAGATTGTTTCACTTCAATCTTTGCTGATTTTGTCCTATCGCTTTGGGGTTTTTATTGGATTCAATATTAGTCTTCCGCTATACTGATATACTGATCTTCATAGCTTCTATAGCTACTGGAGTAAAGTTTTATTGATCCATTATTTGTGAAAAGTGAGAGTGCTCCTATTCACCCCCTTCTAGTCGCCTTTTCAGTCAAACAATATGCGTGTGTGAACTAATGTTGGTCAAGTTGGAGAACTTGTGCCGGGAAAACACTCTTTGATCTTTGCATGTGCAGGTTGGGCGTGGAGACGGTCATGGTCGATGATGAGGAGGACCAGAACTAGGATGGGGAAATCCTAGGTTCATGTGGTCGTAGATGTGACGAGGTGGTCGTGCTTACACTGGGGCATATGGAGATCAAAGTGGATGCATGATGCGTGGAGAAGCTACGGGGGGTGCAGTCCTGGAGGCTTCTACGTGTGAGGAATTGTGGAAGACGTTCATAACTGGAAGCTTTAGAGATATTGAAAAACCCTTGATTTGAGGGATTTTAGGTCCCTTGTTTCTGGGAAGAGATAAGATTATATGTCTGTGTTGATAAGGACACGGTTTAGGGCTCTAACATAGAAAGACCGAAGAGGTAAAGAGTTAGATGAGGGTTTTCGAGGCTGAGGCTTTTGGCGATGGCTTTCAGAGAAAGCTTTTTGTGTTTTCGTGCTAGGGTTTGAGGGGTGCCATCAGAGCACTTTGTAGCCGCAGAACATGATGAGGGTTTTCGAGGCTGAGGCTTTTGGCGATGGCTTTCAGAGAAAGCTTTTTGTGTTTTCGTGCTAGGGTTTGAGTGGTGCCATCAGAGCACTTTGTAGCCGCAGAACATGATTCAGTAATAACAGATCAGATCTATTCCAAGAAGGATTAGTCATCGCTGCCGGTGTGTATTTCTGGGCATTGTGTTCGACTTGTTCTTGTTTATTGTCTTCGACTTGTTCTTATTCCTTGCAGTGTGTGATTCTCTCAAGTTGGAGGATGAAAGAAATCCGAGAGTCGAATCCATTCGACTAGGTGATTGAATCTTCTTCGACCAGGTCGACTTCGCCCTCTTCGATCACATGTTGTGCTATTAATCTGATTATCGAAAATAGCATCGGCTGGCAGAGCAGATCAGTGCAGTTTCAACCACCACAATGAGGAAATATCTCGTACGAGTACGTTGTATTCGGTTGTCGGTTGAATCCAACGTAGATCCTCTTCGGTAATTCAAAAAGAAGGCACTCCAATCATTCACACCCCTCTCTAATTGTCGTATATGATCCTACAAGTGGTATCAGAGCGGGTTGCTATGGCGTCAGGGAGGTATGTGAATCATCCCCCCTTGGTAGATGGTACTGATTTTGCTTTCTGGAAGTGTCGTATGTAAGCTTCTATTGAGGCTCAAGGTAATGATGTTTGGAATAATGTTGGTAGACCATATGAGGTTCTGGTTACTGTTACTAATCTAAAGAAAACAGATGTTGATTTAAATGCTCAAACTCATAACTTGATGTTTCAAGGTATTTCTCGCAATGAATTTGATCATGTAGCTATATTAATTCTGCTTACTTAATATAGAAAACTCTTTGCGATCACCATAAAGGAACCACTAAAATTAAGAAAGTGCGTAAAAATCTTTATCAAAAAGAATATTATGATTTTTGTTATGAAGCCTGATGAAGCTATTGATGATCTTTTCACTCGGTTTGAAAAAATATTGAGTAATCTGCGCGTTGTAATTGTTATTCCTACTGATGAAGATAATACAACTAATTAAATATATAGTTATCACTTTGCGATGTTCATCGACAGGGATTAGCTTGATTGTGAGTCTTTTTCTAAATCTTGGCTATGAGGCTCATATGTTTCTTATTGCAACCTGTTTATTCTCACTCATTTTGGAATGTTAAATAAAAAAATGAGAAAGAGAATTGAAAACATGTATGCTTCAAGCATGCCATACATACATACAATATATACATATACATATATATATATATATATATATATATATATATATATATATATGATTATAATACTTTCTACTCCCAAGTGTAGTTATTTCCACCTTTGATATACCATCTAAAAGAACTTGACATACTCCTTTATCACTTTCGGTATACTCATATACTAATTATAAGATACTCCAATGTGAACCACACAAAAAATTTGGAAGAGAGTTCATAGTTTTTAGCATATTTTGTAAATACCTTCATATTCGCACTAAAAAGGAGTATGTCTATAAAATTGTACATACCATCTATGAAAAGGTGTTGTAACATCCCAAATACGGAATTGTGTTTCAAATGTAAGAAAATGCAAAGAAATTTAAAACTTTTCTTGCATCTTGAAACCCCTGGTCATTTTTGTAATTCTTTTAAAAGAATTATGGAAAATCGAAATCCCATCTCCATTTGACTCCAATCAAAAACCTCCTTGGCATAGATCTTGTGCCAAACCCTTGGAGATATTTCTCCTGAGTTCTAGGGAGGCTTGGCAACACCTCTGAATTATCCCATGATTTTTAGAAATTATTTGATAATTGGTGGAGGCGAGTCAAAGCTTGGTCAAACCATAGCTTTCACTTTCTGGGATATCTGGAGGAAAATTCAGTACATTAAAATCTCTCGAAATTTTATGTGAGGTCCCTCCGCTGTCAGTAATCTCCAGTTAAAATTTTGTAAATTTTGGAGTTTGTTTGCTACCTCAAATAATTCCTCAAAAATCAGATGTTAGGATTCAAACCCTAACTGGTTTGCACTATTCCGTAGGTTCGAAACGGACTCGGGCTCGAGCCACTTGACTCGGTCCAGTCCACTAGCTGTGCCAACTCGGTCGTTCGGGCGCTAGGGTCGTGAGCCGTTGGATCGGTATCGCACGGTCTTCGACCAGCCGAACGAATGGAGTCGTTGTAAACCACCCGACCTGACTCAGCCGTTGGATCGGCATCAAACGGTCTTCGGCCAGCCAAACGCTGGGATCGTTTCAATCCGCTCGATCTAGCCCAGCCGTTCGATTTCAATCCGACGACCAACGAGTTGTCTCCTTCCTCTGTCCGCGCGCGCGTGAGCTCTGCCATGGTGTGCGCAGAGGAGAAAAGCAGTGGCGTGCAGTCCACTCTATGTCCACCTTTAAACGGCTAGCTCTGAGCACATTAAATGCCTGTCGCGCTCATCCCTCAGAGGGCTATGACTCAACTGCTCCCATCGCTCTCAAGTGCTCTCATGGCAGTGTTGACCCGACTGGAAAACCGGCCATTGCTCTCTGCCATTGCTCTATTTAAACTCCTTTGTGCTTCACCCTTAGCTTCCTTTAGCACTTCCGCAACTCCAGCTAGCACTCACCATCTTGCTTGAGCTGCAGTTCCTTACAATCTCCTCAACCGCCATTGTTGAGAGTGGAGCTTACGGTGCAGGCGGTGCAGCGGGGGTTTTCTTCTTCAAGTCTTCGCCCCCTCTGCTCCCCCTTCGCTCTCTGGAGCTTGACTCTCACTCGGTTTGGTTCTCTCTGTGCCCAGGTCGCTGTGGCCTAGCGAGAACCTTACCACCGCCGTTCGGATACTCGTCGTCGGAGCCACTCCGTGGGTCTCTGGTCGTTCTTCAGCTCAGGTAAGTTCGTATTGCCCTGTAGGAGCTTAGGTGTGTTTTCGTTTTTCTTTTGGTATTGTTCGTTCGGAGAGATTTCCGAGCCATACCTACTCAGTCGCCCTCCGCGGTCGTGCCGCCGTTTCAGCCATACTCCGACCAGTATTGGCCGCCGGTCGAACCGTTAAACTTTTAGACACTCATCCTCGCCTTGGTGGCCACTGTGGTCGGAGAAGCCGCCGAGCCACTGGCGAAGCGTGCGGGAGGCGCTGCCTCGTGGTCGGAATTCCGACCGGTCACTGTAGCTTGGTCGTTTCGACCAGATGCTGTGTTGTGATGGGTCAATAGGTCGTCCCGTAGTCCCCGGAAGTGCCCCTTATGCGTATAGGGGAGAGGCCTACCGGGTGATTGTAAGTTCTCCTACAATCACCCCCATAGTCGTAAGTCTCACTACGACTATGGCGTGGTCATAAGTCCTTCTACGACTATTGCCTAGTCGTAAGTTCTGTCGCGGCCTGTACCTAGTCGTAAGTCTTACTACGACTATGTCCCGGTCGTACTTCTACGACTTGTACCAAGTCGTAAGTCTTTCTGCGACTAGTACCCAGTCGTACGTCCTTCTACGACCGCTACCTGGTCGTAAATCCTTCCACGACTATTGTTCAGTCGTAGGTTTTTCTACGACCGCTACCTGGTCGTAAGACTTTCTTTCGGTCGTAGTTTTGGCATTAAGAATCCAAATCAATTGGTTCTTGTTGCCAAATTCTTTATAAATCAGTACCTTGCTTCGGTTTGATTTTCAGAATTTTTGGAGAAAGTTTGCTGTTGAGTCTTTGTATTTTATTCGTTCTTATTGGTTGCTTTTCGCCTTCTCGTTAGGATCCGAAGAGCACATTGATAACATAAGTGATCCCCAGCTACATCTTGACCCGCAGCAAACAGGCAAGCAGTTTGATCATGTTCATCCCATTATTTTTCAAGTCTACTATATTGATTTCAACTCGTATGTATGCATTGCTATTTTGTTGTTAAAATATGGTTAGTATCCTATAGTTGCATAATCTGTAGGACTTGTTTATCCTCTACTACCATGAGCTTAGGTTATTTGCTGTGGTCGGGGTCCGATGGAGGGACTCTTGTCACTTAGTAGCTTCCGACTTGAAATTGCTTAGAGATGCATAATTTCGGTAATACTAGGCGATCATCGATTGTAGTCGATGATCTTGATCACACACTTAATTATTATGTCATTACGACCAGCACTTGTGCTTTGTTATTTTGTAA
This sequence comes from Hsuehochloa calcarea, assembly GCA_036346395.1. Lineage (NCBI taxonomy): Eukaryota > Viridiplantae > Streptophyta > Magnoliopsida > Poales > Poaceae > Hsuehochloa > Hsuehochloa calcarea. Next base: position 17,169,771 of record CM070607.1, read on the forward strand.
AGTCACAATCTGAAAATGGAAAACTGATTTGGACTTGGGCAAGTGGTCGGATGGTGGGTTATTGGGTTTGTGGATGTCTTGCCTAAGTCGACAAGGACCGAACATCTTGTTACACTAAACCAAGCATTTTTGCGTGCTAACCACGCGAGAGGGATATGGGACCTCTCTTGACTTAGTACTTTGGCGTGGGTTATCTCCGAGTCGCAGGAGGGGGTTGTGTGTGTTGTGTGAAACATGATATGTGGTCGTGTTCTTGTGTTGGGTGTGCGGTGGTGGAGATTCCTGTAGGCTCTCCACCTCGAGGAGCGTCGTAGTTGTCCGAGGCTTTACCCGGGAAGGGTAGTTGACCGAGGCTTTACGATGACTCCGACACAACGTATGGGTTTCTATCCATACGGGCGGCTCGTGAATAATTCACAATATGGGAAACGTCTCGTAAGACTTAGCCGTGCCGGCATACCTTCGGAAGTGTGCTTAATAGCTTGGCAAAAGGCGATGCGGCATGTGGAGTGCAGTGGTACACCTGCAGGATAAAACTATTCGAATAGCCTCGTCCTAGGTTATGGACATGCTTGGGGAGGTCTTCCAAGAGTTAGACTACAACCTTTCAAACTAAAATTTGACATGGGTGGTATGAATGGGTAATTCATGCTATTGTTGTGGTGACTAAGGGTTTAGTCACCTCCAGGATTGTTGTTGTCCTCTATCTACTGTTATATTGTTATCATTTGCGATTATTTGAACATTAAAAACTGATTTGTTAACTTGCTTTCAAATGTACTATCTTATTGCAAATAAAATTTGCTTTATGCTGAAAATGAAACATCTGACTTCCACTCAAAAAGCTTGCATATAGTTATGTACAGGTTTGTTACTCTACACGTAAGTCTTGTGAGTACATTCAAAGTACTCACCCGGCTTTGCTGGGCTCTTTGTTGCAGGGGAGGAAGGTGAGCCCCAAGGGCCTCACTTTTGCGAAATGTGCTGTGGATTCGACGACTAGCTTGGCGGTCCGGTCGGTTGCCTTGTGGGGTAAAGGCACACTGATTGGCTCTTTTGTTTATGGCCATCTTATGGCACTTTTGTTTCCGCTGTTTACTTCTTTTGTCTATGTATGTATTTGGCCGGTCGGCCTCTCTTTTGTAATAGCTATCTTCTATGCGGGATATCTTACGGATTGTTGTTTTGCTTGGTTCTATGTGAATGAATGGAATTGATGCATGAACTTTGTAAAGAGGTGTGTATATCTTGCATTTAGGAAGTATACATGTCTCGAGTCTTGGATTATCTGATTTGTGATGCTAGGACCGAATGGATGGTTAAGCATTACAAGCCGGATAAACCGGGGTCTCACAAGGTTTTGGTATCAGAGCCATACTAACCGTAGTAACCCAAGTTTGGTCGTCTTTTAGGATATTTTGAAAAACCTTATTTTCAAAGAATCAAATGGTTTATGAAAGCTTAAGGAATTCTCAGATTTTATTCCTTACCTATCTTAGCTTTCTCCTCTTATCTTACTCTAATTTGAGTTTTGAAAATTGCTTTCCTCTCTGTCTTTCAAAGATAGTTGTTAGGTTTTGGGAACTAATGAGCTTGGCAAATTGAAGTGGTGGTTGCCCTCTACAAGGTATTGAAGCTTCTGGAATGGATAAATTGCGACTAGAAGGTTGGATGCGAAACCTGGACAGCGATCTTTCAATTTTCGGACAGCGGGCTCAAAGGTTCCAAATGGAGTAGAGAATGAGAGGTTAATCGACTGAAGCTTGTGGGAGTAGAAGGGTAAGGTGTGATACTAGTTAGCTATGTATCTAACCCTATTTTCGCTGACTGAACTTTGCTCGTTAGTGGTAATGGATCTTACCTACTATTCTGATTTTTATCTTCTCAATCAATTACTCGTTCATTCAATACGGGTTAGTTGCATTGGGAAGTTGAGCTTTGGTTTGGTACTTCCTTGCTGTTTTTGGAGTCTTTTTATAAGCATGTTTAAGTTTATACACTTAATATTTTTGGCTTTCGATTAGGGTGACATTCCATTCCCCTAGTCGTTAGCTTTTTGCTTTCTTTTGGCTTTGATTCTGGAGTCTAGGTTTAACTAGAGTTTCTTGTGACAGGATGGCCGGACGCACTCGCAGCGGCCAAGGCCAGTCAGCTGGTCCGGACGAGGATCTTCCTCCTCCTCCGACCATGGCCGAGGTCCTTCTAGAGATCGAGCGCAACCGTGCAGAGGACAGGAGGATTCTTCTGGACGTTATCGCGCGCAACACTTCCGCCCTTACCGGTGCTTCAGGATCCGGGCAAGGGGGTGGACACCAGCCGCGTGGGGGACTCGCGGAGTTTCTTCGCACCAAACCTCCCACGTTCTCCAGGTCTGAGGACCCGCTTGACGCAGACGATTGGCTTCGTCTGGTTGAGCGAAAGCTTCGCATAGCGCAGTGCCAAGAGCACGAGAAGGTGTTGTTCGCATCGCACCAGCTAGAGGGTGCAGCCTTGTCTTGGTGGGAGAGCTTTCTCGCCATGCAGCCCGACGGTCACACCGTCACCTGGGAGGAGTTCCGCACTGCCTTCCGTCGGAGTCACATTCCTTCCAGCCTGATGAGGCTGAAGAAGAAGGAGTTCTTGTCGCTCAGACAAGGGCGTTTCTCGCCATTCTGAGTACTGCGAGTTCAACCATTTGGCTCGTTATGCTCCGGAAGAGGTGGCCACTGATGAGGCCAAACAAGAGAAGTTCAAGGATGGTTTGTCTGAGGAGCTGCAGGACAAGCTATCTATCGTTGACTTCCCTGATTTCCAGACCTTGGTGGACAAAGCCATCGTCGCTGAGCACGCAGGGAGAGCACTTGTGCATTCTCGCAAGCGTAAGTGGGAGGCCCGCAAGTCATCTGGGCCCGGCTATCCCGCTTGGGCGAAGATCAGAGGTCGCGTCGTGACCCGCACCCCCGGGCCGTCGGCCTGTTCTTCGTCCTTCGCAGGCCGTGTCTCAATCACGTGCACTGCGCAAGTCGCCAGGTGGCCCCGCAACCCGGCCGCTGAGTCACCGCCGCCGCAACGGAAGGGGCATTATGCGAACCAATGCCCTAAGAAGACAAGAGCAGCCCCTCGTCCTAATGGAGGACGCGGGCAAGGGGGCGGTTCTTCTCAGGACCTGAAGATCGTTCCTGCCACCCAAGGCGTGGGTAGTGGTCGCGTCAACCTCATCTCAGCAGAGGAGGCACAGGAGGCACCACGCGTCGTCTTTGGGTACACTTTCTTAACTCTCATTACGCTCTTGCTTTGTTTGATTCAGGGGCATCTCATTCTTTTGTTTCTGAGTCTTTTGCTGCTATTAGTGAGCTTCTTTTTACTCCATTGTTGGTCCCGTTGCTCATTCGCTCTCTTGGTTTGGAGTTGAGAGCTGAATCTGAGTGTAGGGATGTCCCAATTGAGATTGAGGGAGTAGGATTCTTAGCAAATCTTATCCTTCTCCATTCAGCAAGTCTAGATGTAATTCTTGGTATGGATTGGTTGTCTCAGCATAAGGGATAAATCGATTGTGCCAAGAAGTGTGTCTCTTTATCTAGTCCTTCGGGCGAGCAGGTTCGCTTCTCGCCGAAGCTGCTAGGTCCGCATCTCTTCGCGCTTGAAGCGAAGCCCGCTCTAGATATTAGTGAGGTCCCAACGGTTCGTGACTTCATTGATGTCTTTCCGGAAGCTCTTCCAAGGATGCCGCCAGTTCGAGACCTCGAGTTTGTCATTGAGTTGGTTCCCGGTACTGCCCCAATTTCAAAGAGGCATTATCGGATGCCACCGAACGAGCTGGTGGAGTTGAAGAAGCAACTTAATGAGCTGCAAGAAAAAGGTTTCATCCGCCCTAGCTCATCTCCGTGGGGTTGTCCTGCAATCTTCGTAAAGAAGAAGGACAATACTTTGCGCATGTGCGTGGCTTACCGTCCGCTTAATGAAGTAACGGTAAAGAACAAGTATCCATTGCCCCGCATTGATGATCTCTTTGATCAATTAACTGGAGCTCGAGTGTCCTCCAAGATTGATTTGAGAATGGGATATCATCAAGTTCGGATACGACCTGAGGATATTCCAAAGACGGCTTTCTCTACTCGCTACGGCTTGTATGAGTACACCGTCATGTCATTTGGCTTAACTAATGCTCCCGCCCTGTTCATGAACCTCATGAATTCGGTATTCATGGAGTATTTGGATAAGTTTGTCGTGGTCTTCATCGATGATATTCTCATCTATTCCAAGGATGAGGAGGAACATGATGAGCATCTGAGGCTTGCGTTGGGCAAGCTTCGTGAGCACCAGCTGTATGCAAAGTTCAGTAAGTGCGCGTTCTGGTTGCGGGAAGTGGCGTTCTTGGGCCATATTCTTTCAGCAGGAGGCATAGCCGTTGATCCTAGCAAGGTCAGCGATGTTCTTTAATGGATTCAGCCTACTTCGGTAACCGAAGTGCGGAGTTTTCTTGGTTTAGCGGGATATTATCGCCGTTTTATCGAGAACTTCTCCAAGATCGCGAAGCCTATGACGGAGTTGCTTAAGAAGGACAAGAAGTTCTTGTGGTCCGATGCTTGTGAGGAAAGTTTCCAAGTACTTAAGAAGCGTTTGACCACTGCTCCCGTCCTCGTTCTTCCCGATATTCGCTGGAGCTTCGATATCTTTTGCGATGCTTCTCGTCGAGGGCTCGGTTGTGTCCTTATGCAAGAAGGCAAGGTAGTGGCCTATGCATCAAGGCAATTGAGACATCATGAACTCAACTATCCTACCCATGACTTGGAGTTGGCTGCCGTGATTCATGCACTTAAGATTTGGCGACATTACCTAATCGGTAATCGTTGTGAAGTGTATTCTGATCACAAAAGCCTAAAGTATTTGTTCACCCAACCAGATCTGAACCTCAGGGAGTTGGTCAAGGACTATGACATGGGTATTCACTACCATCGGGGCAAAGCTAATGTCGTTGCCGATGCGCTCAGTCGCAAAGCGCATTGCAATGCCTTGTTGCTCCAGGAGCGTCAACCCACCCTTCTGAAGGAATTCCAGCGTCTCAACTTAGGTTTGGTTGAGCATGGTTCCCTCGCTGCCTTGGTTGTGCAACCAACCTTGGTGGATCGGATTAAGGTCGCTCAGCAATCAGATGCTGGGGTGGGCCGTATAAAGGAAAATGTCAAGAACGGAACAACCAAGTGCTTTTCTGAGGATGAGCATGGTGTTGTAAGGTTTGGGCAACGCCTTGTGGTTCCAAAGGACATGGAATTGCGGGATTTGATTCTCCGCGAAGCCCATGATTCGCCTTTGTCTATTCATCCCGGGGCCACGAAGATGTATCAAGATCTCCGTCAGAGATTTTGGTGGACCCGAATGAAGAGGAAGTTCGCGGTTCGTTGTCGAAAGTCGGCGGTGTCGTCGTGTTAAGGCCGAGCATCAGCGTCCAGCAGGACTGCTTCAGCCTTTGCCTATTCCCGAATGGAAGTGGGATTCGATCGGGATGGATTTTATCACCGGTCTACCCAGGTCGCCCAAGGGAAACGATGCCATTTGGGTCGTTATCGATCGGTTGACCAAAGTGGCTCATTTCATTCCAGTCAAGACGCAGCTTCGCGTGGGGCTCCTAGCTGAGCTCTATATCGCCAGAATTGTAAGTTTGCATGGGATACCGAAGACAATCATTTCCGATCGTGGTTCTCTGTTCACTTCTCGGTTTTGGCATAGTCTGCAAAAGGCTATGGGCACCCGTCTTGCCTTTAGCATAGCATATCACCCCCAAACCGATGGTCAGACCGAAAGGGTCAACCAAGTGTTGGAGGACATGCTCCGTGCTTGTGTTCTCTCATATGGAAAGAATTGAGAGAAGTACTTGCCATTTGCCGAGTTTTCCTACAACAACAGTTTTCAGGCCAGTCTCGGTATGGCACCTTTTGAGGCCTTATACGGGAGAAAGTGCAGAACCCCGTTGAATTGGTCTGAGACCGGCGAAAGACCATTCTTTGGTCCGGACTCGATCAATGAGGCCGAAAGCCAAGTCCAGCTTATTCGTGATCGTTTACGCACAGCTCAATCCAGGCAAAAGAGCTACGCGGATCGCCGTCGTCGTGAGTTGAGCTTTGAGCCTAATGACTTTGTTTATCTCAAAGTCTCTCCTTTGAAGGGCCAACAACATTTTGGCGTCAAGGGCAAGTTAGCTCCTCGATATGTCGGTCCTTACCGTGTTATCGAGAAGAAAGGAGCTGTTGCCTATAAGTTGGAATTGGCAGCTGCACTCGAGGGAGTACATGATGTTTTCCATGTGTCCCAACTAAAGAAGTGCCTCTGTGTTCCAACAGAGGAAGCTCCGTTGGAAACTCTCGGTGTCCAAGAGGATTTGACCTACCGCGAGCATCCTGTTCGCATACTCGATGAGGCTGAACAAAGAACAAGGAATAAAACCATCAGATTCCTCAAAGTTCAGTGGTCGAACCATTCTGAGAATGAGGCTACTTGGGAAAGGGAAGATCGCCTCCGTGCCGACTATCCATCTTTCTTTACCGAGTGAGCCAAATCTCGGGACGAGATTTTTGTAAGGGGGGGGGGGAGGTTTTGTAACATCCCAAATACGGAATTGTGTTTCAAATGTAAGAAAATGCAAAGAAATTTAAAACTTTTCTTGCATCTTGAAACCCCTGGTCATTTTTGTAATTCTTTTAAAAGAATTATGGAAAATCGAAATCCCATCTCCATTTGACTCCAATCAAAAACCTCCTTGTCATAGATCTTGTGCCAAACCCTTGGAGATATTTCTCCTGAGTTCTAGGGAGGCTTGGAAACACCTCTGAATTATCCCATTATTTTTAGAAATTATTTGATAATTGGTGGAGGCGAGTCAAAGCTTGGTCAAACCATAGCTTTCACTTTCTGGGATTTCTGGAGGAAAATTCAGTACATTAAAATCTCTGGAAATTTTATGTGAGGTCCCTCCGCTGTCAGAAATCTCCAGTTAAAATTTCGTAAATTTTGGAGTTTGTTAGCTACCTCAAATAATTCCTCAAAAATTAGATGTTAGGATTCAAACCCTAACTGGTTTGCACTATTTCGTAGGTTCGAAACGGACTCGAGCTCGAGCCACTTGACTCGGTCCAGTCCACTAGCTGTGCCAACTCGGTCGTTCGGGCGCTAGGGTCGTGAGCCGTTGGATCGGTATCGCACGGTCTTGACCACCAAGCGAATGGAGTCGTTGTAAACCACCCGACCTGACTCAGCCGTTGGATCGGCATCAAACGGTCTTCGGCCAGCCAAACGCTGGGATCGTTTCAATCCGCTCGATCTAGCCCAGCCGTTCGATTTCAATCCGACGACCAACGAGTCGTCTCCTTCCTCTGTCCACCTTTAAACGGCTAGCTCTGAGCGCATTAAATGCTGTCGCGCTCATCCCTCAGAGGGCTATGACTCAACTGCTCCCATCGCTCTCAAGTGCTCTCATGGCAGTGTTGACCCGACTGGAAAACCAGCCGTTGCTCTCTGCCATTGCTCTATTTAAACTCCTTTGTGCTTCACCCTTAGCTTCCTTTAGCACTTCAGCAACTCCAGCTAGCACTCACCATCTTGCTTGAGCTGCAGTTCCTTGCAATCTCCTCAACCGCCATTGTTGAGAGTGGAGCTTACGGTGGAGGCGGTGCAGTGGGGGTTTTCTTCTTCAAGTCTTCGCCCCCTCTGCTCCCCCTTCGCTCTCTGGAGCTTGACTCTCACTCGGTTTGGTTCTCTCTGTGCCCAGGTCGCTATGGCCTAGCGAGAACCTTAGCACCGCCGTTCGGATACTCGTCGCCGGAGCCACTCCGTGGGTCTCTGGTCGTTCTTCAGCTCAGGTAAGTTCGTATTGCCCTGTAGGAGCTTAGGTGTGTTTTCGTTTTTCTTTTGGTATTGTTCGTTCGGAGAGTTCTCCGAGCCATACCTACTCAGTCGCCCTCCGCGGTCGTGCCTGCTTTCACCATACTCAGGCCAAGATTGGCGGCCGGTCGAACTGTTAAACTTTTAGACACTCATCCCTGCCCTTGGTGGCGCCTGCGTGGTCGGAGAAGCCGCCGAGCCACTGGCGAAGCGTGCGGGAGGCGCTGCCTCGTGGTCGAATTCGACCGGTCCTTCGTAGCAGTCGTTTCGACCGGATCTTTGTGTTGTGATGGGTCAATAGGTCGCCCGTAGTCCCGGAAGTGCCCTTATGCGTATAGGGGAGAGGCCTACCGGGTGATTGTAAGTTCTCCTACAATCACCCCCATAGTCGTAAGTCTCACTACGACTATGGCGTGGTCATAAGTCCTTCTACGACTATTGCCTAGTCGTAAGTTACATCGCGACTTTGCACCTAGTCGTAAGTCTTACTACGACTATGTCGATCGTTTCTACGACTTGTACCAAGTCGTAAGTCTTTCTGCGACTAGTACTCAACAGACGTCCTTCTCGACCGCTACGGTCAGAATCCTTCCACGACTATTGTTCAGTCGTAGGTTTTTCTACGACCGCTACCTGGTCGTAAGACTTTCTTTCGGTCGTAGTTTTGGCATTAAGAATCCAAATCAATTGGTTCTTGTTGCCAAATTCTTTATAAATCAGTACCTTGCTTCGGTTTGATTTTCAGAATTTTTGGAGAAAGTTTGCTGTTGAGTCTTTGTATTTTATTCGTTCTTATTGGTTGCTTTTCGCCTTCTCGTTAGGATCCGAAGAGCACATTGACAATATAAGTGATCCTGACTACATCTTGACCCATGACAAGCAGAAAGCGGTTTGATCATGTTCATCCCATTATTTTTCAAGTCTACTATATTGATTTCAACTCGTATGTATGCATTGCTATTTTGTTGTTAAAATATGGTTAGTATCCTATAGTTGCATAATCTGTAGGACTTGTTTATCCTCTACTACCATGAGCTTAGGTTATTTGCTGTGGTCGGGGTCCGATGGAGGGACTCTTGTCACTTAGTAGCTTCCGACTTGAAATTTCTTAGAGATGCATAATTTCGGTAGTACTGGGCGATCATCGATTGTAGTCGATGATCTTGATCACACACTTAAGTATTATGTCATTACGACCAGCACTTGTGCTTTGTTATTTTGTAAAGTCACAATATGAAAATGGAAAACTGATTTGGACTTGGGCAAGTGGTCGGATGGTGGGTTATTGGGTTTGTGGATGTCTTGCCTAAGTCGACAAGGACCGAACATCTTGTTACACTAAACCAAGCATTTTTGCGTGCTAACCACGCGAGAGGGATATGGGACCTCTCTTGACTTAGTACTTTGGCGTGGGTTATCTCCGAGTCGCAGGAGGGGGTTGTGTGTGTTGTGTGAAACATGATATGTGGTCGTGTTCTTGTGTTGGGTGTGCGGTGGTGGAGATTCCGGGTAGGCTCTCCACCTCGAGGAGCGTCGTAGTTGTCCGAGGCTTTACCCGGGAAGGGTAGTTGACCGAGGCTTTACGATGACTCCGACACAACGTATGGGTTTCTATCCATACGGGCGGCTCGTGAATAATTCACAATATTGGAAACGTCTCGTAAGACTTAGCCGTGCCGGCATACCTTCGGAAGTGTGCTTAATAGCTTGGCAAAAAGGCGGTCTGGCATGTGGGTACAGTGGTACACCCCTGCAGGGATAAAACTATTCGAATAGCCTCGTCCTAGGTTATTGACACGCTTGGGGAGGTCTTCCAAGAGTTAGACTACAACCTTTCAAACTAAAATTTGACATGGGTGGTATGAATGGGTAATTCATGCTATTGTTGTGGTGACTAAGGGTTTAGTCACCTCCAGGATTGTTGTTGTCCTCTATCTACTGTTATATTGTTGTCATTTGCGATTATTTGAACATTAAAAACTGATTTGTTAACTTGCTTTCAAATGTACTATCTTATTGCAAATAAAATTTGCTTCATGCTGAAAATGAAACATACAGCTTCCACTCAAAAAGCTTGCATATAGTTATGTACAGGTTTGTTACTCTACACGTAAGTCTTGCGAGTACATTCAAAGTACTCACCCGGCTTTGCTGGGCTCTTTGTTGCAGGGGAGGAAGGTGAGCCCCAAGGGCCTCACTTTTGTGAAATGTGCTGTGGATTCGACGACTAGCTTGGCGGTCCGGTCGGTTGCCTTGTGGGGTAAAGGCACACTGATTGGCTCTTTTGTTTATGGCCATCTTATGGCACTTTTGCTTCCGCTGTTTACTTCTTTTGTCTATGTATGTATTTGGCCGGTCGGCCTCTCTTTTGTAATAGCTATCTTCTATGCAGGATATCTTCTGGATTGTTGTTTTTGCTTCGGTTCTATGTGAATGAATGGAATTGATGCATGAACTTTGTAAAGAGGTGTGTATACTGCATTTCTGGGAAGTATACATGTCTCGAGTCTCGGATTATCTGATTTGTGATGCTAGGACCGAATGGATGGTTAAGCATTACAAGTCGGATAAACCGGGGTCTCACAGGTGTGAATACCACCTAGGTGGTCTTATATTCTCGTATACTACACATACATACTCACGGTTGCGCAAGATACAATCTACGTTGTGAGATACTGAATTGGGAGTAACTGCTCCTAGGAGTAGGAAAAAGGCTTCATATATATGTATATATATATATATATATATATATATATATATATATATAAGGGGGCACAAGGCACAGAAAGTGCTCAAATGGAAATAAGTATACTTCAAGTATGCCACAATTGAAAAGTAGTATGTTACAAGCATACTGTGGATATCATGGGGATATGCTCCAGATCTTAGGATGATGTGACAATTGGCAATGGCATTTATGGTTTTTCGTTCACAGGGTTTTCGACAAAGTTCAGGCATTCTAGACAGGGGCGGTCCGACCGGCCATAGCATGGCGGTCCGACCGGTCCCAAATCGGTCTGACCGGCCATGTCGCGCGGAATACCGGTATGACTAAAAGTGTTCAGAACTGGCTGGGCCAAAAATAGGTGTTGTAGGCAAGTGAGGGGATCCCAATGCACTTGGTCTCATAATTTTTGGAGTTCCCAAGCAAAAGTTCTATTTGTTTTAAGTTTCCAGAAGGTTTCGGAATTTCAGGGCTTGAATTTCGACTAAGTCCCTGGTGGCGGTCCGACCGGCTCACAGGGAGCGGTCCGACCGGCTCACAGGGAGCGGTCGGACCGGTTTCCACTTTGAACGTCAGCCAACTTCGTGGTGATGTTGTTTTGTTAGGTCAAGTTCATTGGTATCATGGCATATGTGTTGCATGACGCATGTTTTGACTAACATGGGTCAAGTTGTGAAGAACTTGTTCTCGAATTCGTGTTTGCTTGTCTATGGTTGTGCAGGTTGCTTGGTGGTCAACGACGGTCAACGGCGAGGAGGATCGGGACTAGACTTGGAGAGTTGAGGTCCAGAACGATCGACGGTGCCGGGTGAGGTCAATGGACTCAAGCGTGACACAAGATGGACAAGGGTGACCTATTGGCGAATCCATGGCGCATGGTGAAGCGGTTTAGGTCAAAAAGGTTAAAGATGGCGATTTGCGAAGCGTGCGTGTGTGACCCGTTTGTTAGTAGGCCTTAACGGGAGCCCAACAGAGTCAAACCCTAGGAGTTCTAGGCCTCCACTATAAATAGGAGGAGGTGGTGGCTGCACTACCTCTCTCTCTCGCCTCTTTTATGTTTCAAAACCCTAATTGGCTTAGGGGGAATTGAGGTGGAGGCTAGGGCTCTTGATGGTTTGAGGTGAATATCGTGATCTTGGATTGACCACTGATCCATGATGGTGTGGGTGTAATCCAACAGCAATCACGTTCTTAATCTATGCAAGGTTTGCTTGAGATAAGTCTCTTTTCGTTCTTTCTTTCAATTTCATGATTTTAGAGCTTTCTTTGATCCGCGGGTTTGTGATTGATTCTTTCACGTGAATTAGCTTGCTGTGGTATGTGTGAATCTATCTAGGATCATCTTGATCATCAATCACTCACGAACAAGCATTAGGATCAAGTTTTCGTTCTTGCCCGGTTTTAGACCTTCTGTTACTCAATTAACAACTGTTCAGGATCTATCCAAGAATTATCATTATATTCGATTGGAATAGGTCCTCAATAGCATAGAGAAGGTGTGTGCAAAGTTTCGCGAAGTTTGGAGTTGAGAATCAAAAGTTAGACCTAATTGCAACCGTCATCGGGCCGTTTTTCTTATTTGGATCGGTTGAGATCGCGGTCAGACCGCCCATCATCACCGGTCCGACCGATTTGGGAGCGGTCCGACAGCCAGTATAACAGCGGTCCGACCGCCCGGCAATCGGTCCGACCGGTTGGGTCCAGAGGTCAGACCGCCAGTGCACTGTGTTGCTTTAATCTTAGTTGATTTGGTCATATTGCTTAGGGGAGTAATTTGAATTCAATACTAGTCTTCCGCTATACTGGTATATTGATCTTCATAGCTTCCTAATAGCTATTGGAGTGAAATTGTGTTGAATTCATAATTTGTGAAAAGTGGCGTGCTCTATTCACCCCCTCTAGTCGCCTTTTCGGTCCAACAAGTGGTATCAGAGCCCGGTTAGTTCACTCTTGATCTTAACCGGTCACTGAACTTTAGGCGATGGATAAGTTTTCTACTAAACCACATATCTTCGATGGGCACGACTATGCCTATTGGAAGAATCGTATGCGAGTCTTTCTTGAGAGCGAGGGACAAGCTATTTGGGATGTTCTTCGAGCCCCGCTTGTTATTCCTGAAATTACAACGCCGCCAAATGATTCTTGTGGCAAACAACAACAAGGCCAAGAATCTTTTATATGGTGCGCTTGGTAGACAAGAATGTGATCGCATTTGCAATCTTGCCACTGCGCACGAAATTTGGAACACCCTCGAAACATATCATGAGGGTTCGTCCCAAATAAAAAAGGTGCGCCAAACAGTTTACAAGCGTGAATACAACAAATTCGAGATGCGTCCTGGAGAGAGCATCGATGACATTTTCAGTCGCTTTAATAAAGAGATTAATCAAATGAAAGCTGTTGATATTGAATATTCTCAATCTGAAAATGCCACCCATCTCTTGGCTGCAATCAACACCAAGGAGTGGGAGATGAAGGCTACTGCTATAGAGGAAAATGTTGATCTTTCGAGTCTTACTTTAGAGTTGATCATCCTAAGAAAGACAACATGGCATTGATAGCTGATCCTCTCAAAAGGTCCTCTGATGGTACTCTTGAATCATTTTCTGATTTTTCATTTACTTGTTTATCTGCGATTCATGAGAAGGAGCTTGAAAGTATTCCTGAGACAGAGTTAGCTCTCCTAGCCAAAATATTCACACGGGCCTACAATAATGTGAGAAACAAAAAGAGAGGTGGTCCGGTGACATGCTATGAATGTGGTGAGCTCAATCATATCCGGGCAAATTGCCCCAAGCTGAAAGGTAAGAGCAATCATAAGAAGGGAAAGCCAGCTTGGAAGAAGCCTCCATTCAACAAATCAAGGTATGAGGCTAATAAGCTTGTGAAGGCCACTCACCGGGTTCTTACCGCTTTTGAGGATCAATCCTTGAGCGATGTGGATTCCGAGAGTGAGGAGGACAAGGAGGAGGAGATCCCTCAAGGCAAAAAGAAAGGGAAGGCCAATGACTTCACTGGCATGTGCTTCATGGCTGACACTGACGACATTGATGATGATGAGGTATCTTTTTCTTATGATGAGCTTTCTGCTAAATATGATTCTATAGTTGAGCAATTGCTTAGTCAAGATGAAGCGCTAGAATTTGTTATGACAAAAAATAAGAAATTAGAGTCAAAGATTGGCAAACTGAAAGTAGAGCTTAAAAATGCTAAGACTCTTGAACCTGATGAATTTTTATCTTGTCATGCTATGCATTCAGAAATTGCCAAATTACAATCTGCTTATAATATTTCTGTGCAACAACTTGAGAATGCTAGATCTGAGCTAAATGAAATTAAAATTGCTCCTTGTGAAAAATATTTAGAATCTAGTAAATTGATTGCTTTTGATGTGTTTGATTCTAGCCCTTGCACTTCATGCTTAGAAAAAGAACTTGAAATCAAAGATATCTTAGAAGCTGCTAGAGTCAAATATACTAAGCTTAAGGACAATATTGAAAATACTACTTGTGCTTCTTGTTCCGCTCTTAATCTTGAAATTGCTTTATATAAGGAGAAATCTATGGATAAAACTTGTGATGCTTGTGTTAGTTTGAGAAAAGAAAATGCTTACCTTCATGATACATTAGAGAAATTTTCTAAAGGTAAGAAACAGTTAAACATGATTCTTGACAAGTCTAAAACTCCTTATAAGAAGCAAGGTTTAGGATTCAATTCTTTTCAAGACAATTCAAAGCCAAAAGTTATTCAAGTCTTGGAAAAAGGTTTAATTGAATTCAAAACTCAACCTGCAAAAACATCTTTTAAATCTGCAGGTTTTGCCCAACCTTGTGTTAATTCAAAGGGTGCTTCTTCTAGTGGTACCAAGTACCATTGCACTTATTGCAATAAAAGTGGGCATTTGATTGAATTCTGTTGGCGTAGGTTGAAAAATGATAGGAGAAATCTTGATAGAATTTCATTCAGGCAACCTAGAGCTTTTATGAGACAGGGTAACACTGAAAATAATAAACCTGGATTAGGATTTTTCTCACATGCTAATCATTGTGTTTCTAAATATCATAATTCTTATGTTCTTCAGGCTGGCGGTCAGACCGCTGGTGGTCACCGGTCTGACCGATTTGGTCGACGGTCTGACCGCCAGAACAACGCCGGTCGGACCGCCCCTGGACAAGTTAATTCCCATGTTAATTTAAACATTGCTCATAACAGAATTTTAGATAAAATCAAGGATAGTACTTCTGGTTTGTATACTCCTTGCAGACGTGTGTCTCAGTACTGGATTTCTAAATCTTGTTTATCTAACCCCAGTATTGAGACACATCGTTTTTCTGTTCCTTGATTTTCAGGATTACCGCGGAAAGGGGAAGAACACGTGGTTCGTCGACTCCGGGTGTTCACGCCATATGACCGGAAACTCAAGATGGTTCACCTCTTTCACGCGGGCAACAGGTGATGACTTCATCACCTTTGGAGATGATACACAAGGGCGAATTGAAGGAACAGTATCAATTCGGGTGAACAACAAATTCATCCTAAAGGATGTCGCTCTTGTGGACAAGCTTAGGTATAATCTCCTTTCTGTCTCTCAGCTTCTTGATGATGGCTATGAGACTGTATTTAAGAAAAATGCTTGTCGTGTGCTTGATTCTACTGGTGAGCTTGTGTTTGGAATATCTAGAGTTGGTAGAATTTTTGGAGCTGATTTTTTCAGAATCTCTTGCTGGATCTCTTAAATGTTTGCTTACATCTTCTTCTGATTTCTAGCTTTGGCACCGACGTTTGGGGCACATTGGTTTTGATCATCTGACGCGAGTTAGCAACCTTGATCTCATGAGTGGTTTGCCCAAACTCAAAGCCGCAAGGATCTTTGTATATGCGCCAGTAGGCATGGCAAACAAGTTGCCGCCTCACACCCTTCTGTGACTATGGTTATGGTGACGGACGGGGCAGTTGCTTCATATGGATCTTGTTGGTCTGCTAGAGTCTGTCGATCGGTGGAAAATGGTATATTCTTGTCATAGTCGATGATCTTTCAAGATATTCTTGGGTGTTCTTTCTTGCTTCAAAAGATGAAGCTTTTGGTTATTTTCATGACCTTGTTCTTTGTTTGGCTTCTGAGCTTCCTAGTGCCCTGAGAGCAATCCGCAGTGACAATGGCACGGAGTTCAAAAATACTTCTTTTGCTTCTTTTTGTGCTGAGCGCGGTATTGAGCATCAGTTCTCATCTCCACACGTCCCTCAACAAAATGGCGTGGTGGAAAGGAAGAATAGGACCTGATGCGGACATCCTTAGCTATGTTGTTTCATATAATATTTTCAATTCATTAAATACCTCAGAACAACATGAGCTTGCTAAGAGAGTTGAAAAACAAGAGAAGCTTATCCAACAGGTGAATCTGTTCACTGAATTTCCTTTTAAATTAGTTGAGAATTTCATACTACCTAAAACTAGTATTTTGCTTATGCTCAGATTGGAAGATTCAATAATGAACGGAGATGAAGGATATGAGGCCGTTCTTGAAGAAAGGCCGTCACAATGGAGGAGAAGCTCGTGGGAGACAAGCAAGGGGAGAGAAGCCCAAGAATCCAAGTCAAATTCGAAACTTCCACAAGCCCAACCAAATTCAAATTCGGAATCAACTCAGAATTCAATTCGGATTCGGAATCAGCCTCAAATTCGGATTCGGAATCAGCAGGACAGTTCGGAGTAAAAAAGCCATAACTTTCTCATACGAAGTCGGATTTGAGTGTTTTTGGGCTTGTTGGAAAGCTAACTTCAAGCCCAATCCAACGGATCCTCCATCACTCCGAAATTCGTCCTGTATCAAAAGATATGACCGAAACAATATGACGGTTGTAAAATCAGAGTTTCCTTTTGCTTTTGGAATGTATCGAATTGGAGTAGGACTCCAAATCCTAATTAGAATAGGAGTAGGGCCTCTTGGCCAGCCATGAGGAGGAGTAGGAGCACTATATATAGAGGGGTAGACCCCCATTGTAATCTCAGACCACGTTTAATATATTTTCAAAGCTTTTGCTTGATTCTCCTGTTGTGCTTATAGCCAAACAGAGGGAATTGGGCATTGAGAATAAGGGGTCGTTCTTGCTTTTCCGCTGGGAATTGAGGGTTCGACGATCTTCGCTTGTGGTCGCGAGGATCCAATCAAGTGTGTGTTTGGCGAATTTTCCATAGAGTTGCAAGTCCGTGCATTGGCGCGGGGATCGGTACCGGTTCGTCGGGTACACAAGTTATCTAGAGGTTCTCGTCGAGAAGATCGGGCACCCGCATCGGTGGTATCGAGCTCAGTTGACTCGGTAGGATCTTTATCCAGTTATATAATTTTTTTCCCTATACACGAAAAAGCCATACAAAAAAAATCGTTCAGCCGTAGTATTTAATTTGTTATTCTAGTGAGTTTTGTTAAGTTTTTGTCCATTAGAATCAAGTTTAGTTTGCTGATCTTGAATTCTTTTGCGTTGCTTTTATTTGAGCCTAGTTTGATTTTTTTAGTCGTGTCTATAAAAAAACACCAAAAAAAAATTGAGTAACCAATTTATCCTTTGTGAACCTTTCAATCCTTTGCGAATACTTTGAACCTATTGAAGACTAGCTAAATCGTTGCTTAGGGCTGCATATTAATATTTGTGTTCTTGCAATTGTTCAAAGATCAAAAGGTGGGAAAGAATTTTTGCTCAATTTTGGTAGAACAAGAATTTTGGCAATGGTTAAAAAAAAGGAAGAGAAGAGAAAAAAAAGAAAGAAGAGAAAAGAAAAGAAAAAGAGAAAAGAGAAAGAGAAAAGGAAAGCGCATAGCCGACCATAAACTTGAGCAAAAATCCCCACTCATTCTTGATTCAATTGTTAGAATATCAATATTTTTTGCAATCTTGTGCCCTAGTTTCATTATTTGCAACTAGCTAGCGTCTTTCTATAACTTGTGCAATACGAGCTATTTTGTTCTTCACTTATATCTTACATAGCTCATTCCTTGATCGCACTAAGTTCCAATATCTTTGCGTGTGAGTTGCTTTGATTTTCACTTATATCTTTGTGATTGGCAACTAGGCATTGAATTCTAGTTTGGATATTTACTTAGCCTTACAATACCTAGAATTTTCAAATTAAGTAGGTATCCATACCAAACTCCACAAAACACCCGTTGTCGTGCTTTGACTTGCTCTTGAAATTCGCTCACACATCACCTTGTGGTTCCTTTGCCGCTCAAGTGTAAGTATTGTTGATCTTAATTCCTTCGAACGGTAAAGAAACTTCACCTTGTTAGGTTTGTGAGTTGAGTGACCTCTACATATACACATACACCTACATACATATTCTTTGCTTTGTTTGCTAACAATGGCGGATGTTGAGTATACGTATTTTCCCTTCAATGGTAGTAATGACCCGAGGAGTATCTTGAGTGGGTACAAGACATGGAGTTCGAGCTTGAATCCCATAAGTTGAATCGGAAGCCAAGGAAGTGAGAGTGGCCACTTTGTTTTTACGGACTATGCCTCTAGTTGGTGGAAACAACTAGGTGGAAAACGATTCATTACATCTTGGAGTCATTTAAAAGCATCATGAGAAGAGAATTTGTTCCATACTATTATGAGCGGGAACTACTACGACACGTGGAGAGCATTAAACAAGGATGCAAAGTTGTCAAAGATTACTATATTGAGTTGAACCATGCAATGCGCCGTGCCAATATCACTAGTGCATATCAAGAAAAGGCATACTTCAAAGCAGGCTTGAATTATCAGATCGTTGCTGCACTTCAAGATGAATATTTTCGTAGTCTGCAAGATCTTGTGAAATTTGCTATGAAGGCAGAAAAGAGACTTAAACACATTCAAGCACATCAATTAAATCTGCGCCGGCTCTTTAGTTCTAATTCATCCACTGGTGTGTCACTTGAGAAGAAGATCGAGCATGAGAATTTTTCTTCGACCGAGGTGATGAGTAGTCTTTGCCCGTCACAACCCGCAACACGTGAGGAGGTCGTGGTTGGTGGTAGTTGTGCCATTGTTGGCCCACAGTCTTACAAGGATGAGATGTACCAAAACCCATGTGAGAATGAGAGCCACATAGCCAAATTGAGTGAGAGTGATAAAAAGAGTGAGCTGTGTGATTCCACCATACGCGAGATTGAGAGCATCCTAATTGAGAGTGTGAGAGATACACCAAAAGAAAAGAGAGAGATAGATGATAGGATAAGTAAGATTATTTTTGAACCTAACAACTTACCTCTATTTCTAGTGTTGTATCACACATTGTGCAGTGGACCAAGCTAATAAGGAGTTGGAGATTCAAGAGCCCTCACCATTGGAAGAGAAAGATAAAGAGCTAACCATGGATGGAGAGGGAATACACAAGATCAAGGTAATACTATTTGTCTTGAATTGGTTGTTTATGAAAACAAGGTGCGTAAAGCGAGAACTCCATTATTCATTTGATGATTCCACGTTCTAAATTTGATATGCTTAATTTGCATAATGTGAAATTGATTACTCAAAAAGAAGTTCTTAGTAGGATACACATTAATAATTCTTTGTGTTATATCATATTCGATAGTCCTAAACATGTATCTAGTGTGACTAAGAAGGTTCTTGAAATTTCACACTTAAGATCACAAGTAAATAGCTACATACACACATATAAATTCAATTTGATTGGTGATGTTGGTGTAGACAACATGTTTCAAGTTTATCAAATATACATTACCTATGATAATCTTGTTGATTTACCATCACATGTTTTGCGCAAACCATCTATTAAGCAATGTCATGATATCGTTAAGATGGGTTTAAATACAAGTGTCTATTATTTAGAATGCAACATGATGCCAACTTGTTTATCTCTTGAATGTATAACTAATCATAGTAGCGCAGTTGAATTATGGAATGGTATCAATTGGTTTTCACCCACTTTACTTGACTTTGGTATTGGGAAGGTGAAATTTTATCATATGAGTCAGTTGTGCAATTTGAAAATGTGATTCCGAGCTATCGATTGTACAAAACAACGCGAATAACACAACAATTGATTCATACATATATCACGTATATACGTTGTTCTCTTTGTTTAATACATGTTCGGCAAATCATCATGCGCTACACGGAACTTGTTTGGATGATAAATACATATACCATGCATATACATTGTTTTCTTCGTCTAGCACATTTTCAGGCTATCAAAAGCCGAGGACGGCTTTTTTTGAAGAAAGGGAGGATGATGCGGACATCCTTAGCTATGTTGTTTCATATAATATTTTCAATTCATTAAATACCTCAGAACAACATGAGCTTGCTAAGAGAGTTGAAAAACAAGAGAAGCTTATCCAACGGTGAATCTGCTCACCGAATTTCCTTTTAAATTAGTTGAGAATTTCATACTACCTAAAACTAGTATTTTGCTTATGCTCAGTTGGAAGATTCAATAATGAGCGGAGATGAAGGATATGAGGTCGTTCTTGAAGAAAGGCCGTCACAATGGAGGAGAAGCTCGTGGGAGACAAGCAAGGGGAGAGAAGCCCAAGAATCCAAGTCAAATTCGAAACTTCCACAAGCCCAACCAAATTCAAATTCGGAATCAACTCAGAATTCAATTCGGATTCGGAATCAGCCTCAAATTCGGATTCGGAATCAGCAGGACAGTCCGGAGTAAAAAGGCCATAACTTTCTCATACGAAGTCGGATTTGAGTGTTTTTGGGCTTGTTGGAAAGCTAACTTCAAGCCCAATCCAACGGATCCTCCATCACTCCAAAATTCGTCCTGTATCAAAAGATATGACCGAAACAATATGACGGTTGTAAAATCAGAGTTTCCTTTTCTGTTTTGGAATGTATCGGAATTGGAGTAGGACTCCAAATCCGAATTAGAATAGGAGTAGGGCCTCTTGGCCAGCCATGAGGAGGAGTAGGAGCACTATATATAGAGGGGTAGACCCCCATTGTAACCTCAGACCACGTTTAATATATTTTCAAAGCTTTTGCTTGATTCTCCTGTTGTGCTTATAGCCAAACAGAGGGAATTGGGCATTGAGAATAAGGGTCGTTCTTGCTTTTCATTTGGGAATTGAGGGTTCGACGATCTTCGCTTGTGGTCAGCGAGGATCCAATCAAGTGTGTGTTTGGGCGAATTTTCCATAGAGTTGCAAGTCCGTGCATTGGCGCGGGGGATCAGCTGGTGGTTCGTCAGGGTACACAAGTTATCTAGAGGTTCTACGTCGAGAAGATCGGGCACCCCGCATCAGGACCTTAGTCGAAATGGCTAGGACGATGCTAGATGAGTATAGCACACCGAGTAGGTTTTAGGCCGAAGCTATTGCTACAGCTTGCCATATTGCAAATCGTGTCTTTTTAAGACCATCTTTAGGCAAGACTCCTTATGAGCTTCGTTTTGGTAAAAACCCTCTGCTTTAGCACTTTCAGTCTTTGGATCAAAGTGTTTTATTCTTAAGACAGAAACCTAGATAAATTTGAGTCAAGGACTTTTGATGGGATATTTCTGGGTTATCCTGCACAATCGAGGGGTTTTCGGGTACTTAATGCTGAAACTAACCTTGTTCAGGAGACTTGTAATGTCACTTTTGATGAGACTAGCCACGAGCTAGATCGGTTATTCTGAGATGATTCACAGTGACGAGAGCATTTTGTGGAGGAAGATGAGGACGGTCGATATCATCCTTCATCTGCTTCTTCTTGGCGCCCATTTTGGTACAAGAACACGCTACGTCTACTTCACCTTCATTGAGGCCTGCACGCATCATCATCATCAGCAGATACTGCGAAGGTCGAAGAAACGCTTATCTCCCAGGCGCCCACTTCGCATTGAGAGACATCCTCCGGATCGGATAATAGGTAATCTACATGAGCGAGTTACTCGCTCCAGGTATACTGATCAAAATCTCTACTCTTATTCGGCTTTTGTTGCTTCTTTTGAACCCCGCGATATATCACATGCTTTATCTGATTCTAGCTGGGTAAATGCCATGCATGAGGAGTTAGAGAATTTCGAAAGAAACAAGGTTTGGAACCTAGTAGAACCTCCTAGTGGTCATAATGTTATAGGAACCCATTGGGTATTCAAGAATAAACAAGGTGAGGATGGTTCTGTAGTTAGATTTTGATGAGACATTTGCTCCTGTTGCTAGACTAGAAGTCATTCGCATTTTGCTCGTATTTGCTGCATCAAAAGGTTTTAAATTATATCAGATGGATGTTAAAAGTGCCTTTTAAATGGTTTCATAGAGGAGGAAGTGTATGTTAAGCAACCCCCGGGTTTTGAGGACCCCAAGTATCCAAATCGTGTTTTCAAGTTATCCAAAGCCTTGTATGGTCTTAAGCAAGCCCCTAGAGCCTGGTATGATAGACTTAAGACTTTCTTGCTTAAGAATGATTTTGAGATGGGTAAAGTGGATAAAACTCTATTCATTCTTAGGTGTGGCAATGATTTCCTGCTTGCTCAAATTTATGTAGATGATATTATTTTTGGTGGTTCTTCTAATGCTCTTGCTTCCAGCTTTTCTGAGACTATGTCCAGGATATTTGAGATGAGTATGATGGGAGAGCTCAATTACTTTTGGGGCTTCAAATCAAGCGATGCAAGGAAGGACCTTCATCCATCGGACAAAGTACACTAAAGATCTACTCAAACGCTTTGGCATGGGTGACTGCAAGCCAATCTCCACTCCCATGGCAACTTCGACTGTTTTGGATCCAGATGAGGAAGGAGAAGTCGTGGATCAACGCGAGTACCGCAGACATGATCGGCTCCCTACATGTCGACCGCCTCGAGACCGGACATTCACTTCACGGTATGTCTTTGTGCAAGGTTTCAGCGTCTCTGAGAACTTCCCATCGCCAAGCCGTTAAGCGCATATTCAGGTATTTACACTCTACCCTCTTATATGGCATTTGGTATTCCCGCTCTTGACTTTGTCCATTAGGGTTTTTCAGATTCGATTTTGCGGTATCGGTTAGATAGGAAGAGTACCTCGAGCACTGTCACTTCCTAGGCACTTCACTTGTATCTTGGTCTTCTAGGAAGCGGTCTTACATTGCACAATCCATCTTTGCTTTGAGCGGAGTAATCTTGCTAGTTCTTTGTGCTGATTTTGTGGATGATGTCCACTTTGAAAGATTATGGGTTAAATTTTGCTAGTGTTCCTCTTTTCTGTGATAACACTTCTGCTATTAATATTGCTAAAAACCCAGTGCAACATTCTAGGACTAAGCACATAGACATTCGCTTTCACTTCCTTAAAGATCATGTTGAAAAAGGGGATATTGTGATGCACTTCGTGGAGTCCGATGCTCAATTGGCGGATATCCTCACCAAGCCTTTAGATCAAACAAGCTTTGCCACCTTGAGAAGCGAGTTAGGGGTAATTTATCCTTATGGGTTGGTTTGAGGGGGAGTTTGATCTTTTCTGATCTTTCCTTGTTCTTTTGATCTTTTATTGTTCTTTTTTTGTCTTTTTATTGCATCTCATTGTATCATATTGCATTCATATGAAAAATACAACAAGTGACATAAAAAATCCAAAAAGATGCATTGTAATATAAGTTTTTCTGCTTATCTTTCAAGATTGATGGAGCTTTGCCTATTACCCTTTTGGAGCTTTAGTATTTCAATTCTTGCTCAATGCCATGTCTAGTTCTTTGACTTGCTAGAATTATCATACTTTTACATGTGTAGCTAAGTCTTTGCTATATGAGCTAGAACCTTAAAAC
This sequence comes from Hsuehochloa calcarea, assembly GCA_036346395.1. NCBI lineage: Eukaryota > Viridiplantae > Streptophyta > Magnoliopsida > Poales > Poaceae > Hsuehochloa > Hsuehochloa calcarea. The sequence continues at coordinate 17,193,088 of CM070607.1, forward strand.
AACTCGAACTAAAAATTGTAATTTGTGGATGTTTTAGCGAGTTGCGCAATTAGTGCTCCTTTTGTGACATTGGCCCTGTCAGAATTGCTTTGTTAGCTCTTGAATCTAAAATTGACCATTACTTGAGCTTTTGTGTTCTTGAGATTCTAAAACTGCTCTTGTGAAAATTGAAAAATCAAGATTGTCTTATGCTTAAATTGTGCCAAACTATTCTTACGAGACTGCTTGTCAATGACATGAACTTGGAGATAGTTTGATGAACCAGACGATCTCATGGGGACTGCTAGTCAGAAATGACATGAACCTCAAGATTTGTCGCCCTAGTAGAAGCTTAGAAAGAGTTTGTGGATGGCTCCTACTCCAGGATCTTCTTTACTAAGATATACCTTTAATCAACTTCTGGTCGAAGCTTAGGATGAGTTTGTGGATGGCTCCTAGTCCAGGATCTTGTCACTAAGTTAGATCATTAGTCAACTTCAATATTCAATGCATATGAGAAAACTGTTGACAAATGGGCTTTTAAGAAATACTGAGCAAAATGATTGAAATACATGACCCGATTGACTCTTAAAGTGGTCTTTGTTAGATTTTTGATCTCACTTTGACATTTTGACATGGCCAGTTTCACTTTAGGATCCCTGTTGATGAACTTGCTGAATTTGAAGCGTTGCTTAAATTGATCAAATCTATTGCTTTACTTTTGAGCCTTTGTGCTTAGCTTTGATATACATGTCTTACCATGATCTTGCTAGCGCTGTCAGGCTTGATGTGTTGTTTGTGCAATATTAGAAATGCTGGCTAGCTCTTTTGGGTAATCTCCAAAGCTTCTTGTAATCAAAAATCGAAAAATACAAAAATAAAGCCACTTCATTGCACTTCATGCATACTTCTTGTTTTTGCTTCTCTCTTCATTCTGCATTTGTTATCTCTGAATGAGAGGAAGACATGATTCCTTGATGACTCCATTGTCAAAGGGGGAGAAGATATTTCAATGTTGGGGAGAAGATTATACAAAGGGGAGAAAGTTGGAAAATTTGAATTTTTTTGAAATTTGAGGATCATAGTGAGGGGGAGTTCTTGAGTTGCATTCGTATTGACTAATTGAATATTCTGAACTTGAATTGCATTCATTTATCCTCACAATGATCATAGGTCAATTGAACAATTGTTCTTTCATATGGACCTCATGTGAGAATTTTGACTCTTTTCTGAAAATCAAAGTTTTTATGTTTTCTTTTGCTTTATCTCACATGCCTATACTATTCTGATGCCAGCTTGGTCATTTACATTGCTTTCTCTTGCTTATGGACCAAGTTGTGCTTTTGTCTGCTTCGAGTAAACTCGTTTTCAAACCTCTTATTTACATTTTCTGGATAATTGCCAATGTGTTCATCAAGGGGGAGATTGTGGATATCATGGGGATATGCTCCAGATCTTAGGATGATGTGACAATTGACAATGGCATTTATGGTTTGTCGTTTCACAGGGTTTTCGACAAAGTTCGAGCATTACGGGCGAGTGCGGTCCGACCGGCCATAGCATGGCGGTCCGACCGTCCCAAATCGGTCGGATGGGGCATGTCGCGGTCGGACCATTGTGACTAAAAGTGTTCGAATCGGTTGGGCCAAAATAGGTGTTGTAGGCAAGTGAGGGGGTCCCAATGCACTTGGTCTCATAATTTTTGGAGTTCCCAAGCAAAAGTTCTATTTGTTTTAAGTTTCCAGAAGGTTTCAGAATTTCAGGGCTTGAATTTCGGCTAAGTCCCTGGTGGCGGTCCGACCGGCTCACAGGGAGCGGTCGGACCGGTTTCCACTTTGAACGTCAGCCAACTTCGTGGTGATGTTGTTTTGTTAGGTCAAGTTCATTGGTATCATGGTATATGTGTTGCATGAGGCATATTTTGACTAACATGGGTCAAGTTGTGAAGAACTTATTCCTGAATTCGTGTTTGCTTGTCTATGGTTGTGCAGGTTGATTGGTTGTCAACGACGGTCAACGGCGAGGAGGATCGGGACTAGACTTGGAGAGTTGAGGTCCAGAACGATAGACGGTGCCGGGTGAGGTCAATGGACTCAAGCGTGACATAAGATGGACAAGGGTGACCTATTGGCGAATCCATGGCGCATGGTGAAGCGTGTGTGACCCGTTTGTTAGTGGGCCTTAACGGGAGCCTAATAGAGTCAAACCCTAGGAGTTCTAGGCCTCCACTATAAATAGGAGGAGGTGGTGGATGCACCACCTCTCTCTCGCCTCTTTTATGTTTCAAAACCCTAATTGGCTTAGGGGGAATTGAGGTGGAGGCTAGGGCTCTTGATGGTTTGAGGTGAATTTCATGATCTTGGATTGACCACTGATCCATGATGGTGTGGGTGTAATCCAACAGCAATCACGTTCTTAATCTATGCAAGGTTTACTTGAGATAAGTCTCTTTTCGTTCTTGCTTTCAATTTCGTGATTTTAGAGCTTTCTTTGATCCGCGGGTTTGTGATTGATTCTTTCATGTGAATTAGCTTGCTGTGGTATGTGTGAATCTATCTAGGATCATCTTGATCATCAATCACTCACGAACAAGCATTAGGATCAAGTTTTCGTTCTTGCCCGGTTTTAGACCTTCTGTTACTCAATTAACAACTGTTCAGGATCTATCCAAGAATTATCATTATATTCGATTGGAATAGGTCCTCAATAGCATAGAGAAGGTGTGTGCAAAGTTTCGCGAAGTTTGGAGTTGAGAATCAAAAGTTAGACCTAATTGCAACTTCGTCATCGGCTGTTTTTACTGTTTTGATTGGTTACGAGATCGCGGTCGAGACCACTGTCGAACCCGGGAACGAAGGATCCCGAATTCTCTGTGTTCATACACTAGTCCAGGATTTCCAGTGTACACAGTCACAAAAATGTTATCACAAACATATCCAGCGTGTATTAATAAGCATAGAGTTTATTACAACTGGGGCCGGAGGCCAAATAAAACATTAAGCGGAAGCAAATAATAAAGGTAAGCCACACGATACGCCACAGGCAATCGTCTGGAGATCGCGGCCTAATCGTCCTGCTCCTCACCTTCTGGATAGCAGTCTTCTCCTGAATAATAATATTCAGCAAGAGTGAGCACTACAAGCGTGCTGCAAATTACACCCAATCTGTAATTTAGAATGCATGCATAAATTATTCAAAGGAAGGTTGTAGGGTTTATTTGCGTAAATCAGCCTTTTTGGTTTAAATAGTTATACTAAGTTTCAAGGCACATTTTCATTACATAACTAAAATCAGATTTAAAATTGATCATTTTATAGTGGATAACCTCCATATGAAACATGGTGATGGATACCCTCCTATCACAAGGCTACCCGCCCAAATTTACCACAAGGATTAACCATCCTCAAATCATGTCCAAAGTTATTTTAAAACCAAAAACAAATCTAACTTAGAGTGGCTTTGCTCAAGATGTCCATGACCGTGGACACGGCTATTCGAATAGATTTACACTCTGCAGAGGTGGTACAACTTTACCCACACGAGATAATTTGCCCGTTATGTCGGCCAATACACACTTCCTTAGGTGTGTGACTAGGCAATTATCACAAGGCGTTTCCAATGTATTACCTCAATACCAATATGCCCGCTAAGGTTTCACTTCCATTAGGCTAACCACCTGCTGGAAACCCCCTCTTGCCCAAGTGGGAATAAAGTCTAACCGACACCCACACAACAAAATGGCATAAACAATACTGAGGTATTACAAATTATTAAGCACAGTTACGCCCATACAGAACATGTGGTAGTACGGTGGAGCTTTTGCAAGATGCGGCTCAAAGGCCGGTCCTTAATCTACTTGGGCAACTTTCAATAAAAACCCTGGGTCTCAGTCCTAACCAGACAGGCCCGTGCATAAACCTGCACCCACCAACGGTCCATGTTTGCCCAAGTACAAATCATTTTCTTTTATTTTAAATTTTCAAAGACATTTGCAAAAGTCCACCATGACAAGGCAATGTCATAGTCTTTTTATCAATTTAAGAAATTTTGGCTAAATTCTCCCAAAGTCAAATATTTTATGGTCTAAGCATTTGCTATGCATACATTTATTTTTAAATTCATTTGACTAAGGTTACAAGGATTTGATAATACAACTATCGAATTTGGCTATACAAAGGAATTGGAATAATTAAATATTTAAAACAGGAATTTAAAATAATTAAATACAATTATGCATGCAATAATAATTTAAAACAGGAATTAAATAATTTTAAATATTAGGGGCAAAATGGTCAATGGTGTAACTTGCCTTGCTCAAAATCACAGTATTCTACTTCTTCAATAGGGTCAAGCTCTCCTGAGTCGTCAAAATCTATCTGTGAAAATATTCCAAATTTAAATGAATTCAAATGAACACAAATAAATTCAAATGAAAATTCAAATTAACTCCAAATTAAATAATTTTGGTTTAGTTAGCTAGATCTTGATTTTATACAAATTTAGAAATTTGAATCACCTAAATCGGAGTTTGTATGAAGAAATACGAGCTCCTAGAAGTTTAAATCTAAATTTAATTCAAAAATCAGAATTTCAATTTCCCGAATTAATTTTCTAAAGGAAATTCTATTTATTGCGCCACCGACGTCAGCGATCGTTCACGAGACCCACATGTGGGCCCAAACAAGTATGGATCGAGTCCACGCGTCACCCGAATCCACGTGGACTCGGCGCGCATAAAGCGTGTGAGGCGGGCGCGGCTTGGCGCGGCCGTCCACGCTGGCGCCTATGTGGTCGCTCGTCGACCAAAATGCCCATGTGGCGCCAGTGGCGCCGACTTGGTAGCCACATCAAGACGGGAGGGGCGGCGCTCGGAACCAAGGTTCCGTGACAGCGCGCGGCGAGCTCCGGTGAGGTGCGCAATAGATAGAGGAGGACGCTGGTTCTAGGCGCTACAGTGGCGGCGAGAGTGACCAAGGTCGTCGGCGGGCGAGTGGCGGCGAAGGTTCGATCTGGCGGAAGTAGAGCTCGCGATCTTGAGGGACGAGGAGGGTGCACCGATCGCGGCGAGGCAAGGTGATGGTGCGACGGGTGGCGGGAAGGCTTGCCGTGGCCGAATCGGAGAAGACGAAGCTTCGCCGCCGCGAAAAACTCCAATTGACGGCGAGAGAGTGGCGCGGTTACGAGAGTTGGTGGAATGGAATGTGGGAGAGAATGCGCAATGGGCGCTTTATAGCGAGGAGGCCGGAGGTGGAGATCGTGTCGGCGGTAATGGCGGTGGCAACGGCGCGGGCGCACGGGGTTAAGAGGGGGTAATGGCGGGAATGAACGCGGCGGAGTGAGGGGAGTTAATGCGCGTGATGGCGAGTGAAGAGAGGAGGAATCGCGGGGTGACGAGCTCCGAGGCGAAGCAGAATGGCGAGCCGTCGCGGTGTTCGCGCGAGGAAGAACGGGAGGTTGAAGACGGTGGCGTGGCTCGGGCGGTCCCACTGCCGGTGAAACAGAGCGAGGAGAGAGGCGCGGGGCGGCGGAGATCAACCGTTGGATGGAGATCGAGAGGCCGAGGTGATGAGTGGCGCGACTACCGGATCACGAAGGATGAGGCGCGATGAGCGATGCGTGGCCATGGGCGGTGCGAGGAGGCGGGCGGTCGCGAAAGCGATCTTTGGGCTGCGGCCCGATCTTTATTAAAAAGATTTTAAACCTTTTCAATTGATTTAATTCGAAAATTCAAATAAGCTTTAGAAAATAGTAAATGAAGTCCAAAATTTTGAGAAAATTCACATAAATTCTATGAGGCATTCGGACTTAAATAAAATAATTCCAACTTTTAGTTGGTAATAGATTTTGCACATAAATTCTTTTAACCTTAATATACTTTATTGAAAAGCTTTTAAAAATTCCAGAAAATCCACAAAAATTAATAAATTCTTATTTTTTTAAATGAAATTGAAATTTTGGGCTGTTACACCACCCATCATCACCGGTCCGACCGATTTGGGAGCGGTCCTTCACATATAACAATGTCCGACCGCCTAACAATCGGTCCGATTGGTTGGGTCCAGAGGTCGACCGCCAAAGGTAATCGTGTTGCTTTAATCTTAGTTGATTTTGTCATATTGCTTAGGGGAGTAATTTGAATTCAATACTAGTCTTCCGTTGTACTGGTATATTGATCTTCATAGCTTCCTAATAGCTATTGAAGTGAAATTGTGTTGAATTCATAATTTGTGAAAAAGTGAGCGTGTTCCTATTCACCCCCTTCTAGTCGCCTTTTCGGTCCAACACATACCATCATTGAAAAGAAGTACACTACAAGTATGCCACATGCTGAAGATTTGAGTTATAGCAATAGGTTGTTACATAAGACTGCTAGCTTGGCTAGATCTAAAGTTTGCTTCACTTTTAGGCTACAACTTTTCTTTGTGATATCTCATTGTGCTCTTTATAATCTGTTTTGTCATTGTTAAGATGCATGTCAGTAATTTAAATTGCTTCATTATTCTAAAGACTTGTTTTGACATTGCTATATGGTATATGACTTTATATGATCTAGATAGCTCTACTAAAAAATATGACTTAGCTAATTTATTAAATCAATACACAATGACTTGGATAATCTATAAAGCTTCTTAATTTTTATCCTCCATGATTGAGATTTTTCTTCTTCTATAAATTTTTTGACGATTACATTATCAAATGAGGAGAAAAATTGGAGAAATATGCTAATCTGCTTCCCTTGTGTTGAGGGGGAGTTTTTCTGCCGTGACTATGTGTTGAGGATGAGTTTTTCGACTACTTCTTTACGACTGTTGTTTCGACTGCTGCTGTGATTTATCAAAATTCCTTACTTTGAAGCTTTTGAAACTTTCTTTGTTTCGTTTCTTTCAAAATTCAACTCAAGTTTTTTAAGTGTTGTCAATGTATTCATCAAGGGGGGAGATTGTTAGACCATGTGGACTGGTCTAAAAGACTATATGGACTAATCGTAGATTGTATGATGATGAATAATTGACGGTTGGGTTGCATTGACATTTACGTTTGTGAAAGTTTTGGTTGTTAGAATTTTCAGTATGGGTGATCGGATCATGCCTTGTATCGAGTGGTCTAAACGGTGATACTCGGTGATCCCTTTCGACTAGACTCAGAGTACTGTAGCCCTGAGTACTGTATCTATGAGTACTATAACTCCGAGTACCGAGCATTGTAGCTCTGAGTACCGAGTAATGTACTTAGTCGTAAGTCGAGTTGTGTACTGAGTACGAAGGATAGTCGGAGTCGATGGTCGGAAGCTACAGTGACTGGTCGATAGTCGAAGTTACAGTGCATGGTCGAAGGTCGAAGTTACAGTGCATGGTCGAAGGTCGAAGCTACAGTGCATGGTTGAAGCTACAATGACTGGTCAAAGGGCGAAGCTACAGTGCCTGATCGATGGTCGAAGTTACAATGACTGGTTGATGGTCGGTAGTCGTAGGCTTTGTGATCGGTAGTCATAGGCTTCGCTAGGCTTCTGATCGGTGGTCGTAGGCTTCTGGTAAATAATCGTAGGCTTTTTATTAGTGGTCGTAGGCTTCTGGTAGGTAGTCGTATGCTTTGAGGGCTTTAACTCTTGTAATCTTCGAGTACCTTGAGTACTCATATTTGATCGGCCAGCGGTATGGCCGACATGTACACACTGTAAGACCGGTTTTACAGAGTGGTTTCGAGTTGTTTTATGAAAGCATTAAAATTAAGGCCGTGGTTGATCTGGCTCGTGTTTATTGATAGATGAGAGTGTGATATGCGTGTGTGAACTAATATTGGTCAAGTTGGAGAACTTGTGCTGGGAAAACGTTCTTTGATCTTTGCATGCGCAGGTTGGGCGTGGAGACGATTATGGTTGATGACGAGGAGGACTAGAACTAGGATGGGGAAATCCTAGGTTCAGGTGGTCGTGGATGTCACGAGGTGGTCGTGCTTATGCTGGGGCATATGGAGATCAAAGGGGATGCATGATGCGTGAAGAAGCTACGGGAGGTGCAGTCCTGGAGGCTTCGACACGTGAGGAGTTATGGAAGGCGTTTATAACAGGAAGGTTTAGAGATACTGAAAACCCCGTGATTTGAGGGGTTTCGGGTCCCTTGTTTTTTGGAAGAGATAAGATTATGTGTTCGTGTTGATAAGGACACAGTTTAAGGCTATAGCATATAAAGGCCGAAGAGGTTAAGAGTTAGACGAGGTTTTTCGGGGATGAGGCTTTTGGCGACGTCTTTCGGAGAAAGTTTTTTGTGTTTTCGTGCTAGGGTTTGAGGGGTGCAATCAGAGCACTTTGTAGCCACAGAATATGATTCGGTAATAACAGATCAGATCTTTTCCAAGAAAGATTAGTCGTCGCTGCCGGCGTGTGCTTTTGAACATTGTGTTCGACTTGTTCTTGTTCATTGTCTTCGACTTGTTCTTGTTCCTTGCAGTGCGTGATTATTTTAAGTTGGAGGATGGAAGAAATCTGATAGTCGAATCCTTTCGACTAGGCGATCAAATGTTCTTCGACCAGGTCGACTTCACCCTCTTCGATCCCGTGCTGTGCTGTTCATCCGATTGTCGAAAATAGCACCGACTGACAGAGCAGATCAATGCAATTTCGACCACGACAACGAGGTGATATCTTGTACAAGTACGTTGTATTCGGTTGTCGGTTGAATCCAACGCAGATCATCTTCGGTAATTTGAAAAGAATGCATTACAATCATTCACCCCCTCTGATTGTCGTATCCGATACTACAAGATAGTTGTAGGTAATTTAGTGGGACTTACATAAGGTATATGTTTCGCTAGAGTTGGGGTTCAGAGGATAGAGTTGGAGCCATATTACTATTAGGACAGCGGGTAGTGCGTCCGGTAGAATCAAGCTAAATGTGTCGATTTTGCATAGACATACGAGTGCGATTAGTTTAGTGTATTGGTGTTGTAGCGGTGTGTTTTTTAGTATATTTAAATTGTATGTAGAGGGAGTATTGCCTCTGACACCTTGCCACCATCCCACTACCCTGCTCCGGGCGGATAAGAGGTAAGTGTATAGTAAAACGGTGATCGATGGTTTGATCGCTGTCTTCTTTAATATTCATTGCCATTTTTTGTATTACATTGTTTAATTACATATCTTGTAAATGGCTATGTTATCTATATTGATGATTAAGATATGAATTGTTGTTAATGGAACATTTGATGAGATTAAATTGAATTGTTGCATCACGTGCAACAATACATATGACATGTTTTCTTTTTAAAAAACATCTAGTTAGTAGCTATGCAGGAGGAAGATTTAGTTTGTTTTGTATCCATGAGCATAACCGTAGGTGGATAGGAAACAACATAACCAAGACCACATTCATAACAATAGAATAGTAACATCTAGATGATATTGTTCTTAGCTTGCATGCCATGTGCGAACAAAAACCAATGGTATGGCATACTGATACAACGAAATAAGCAAATAGTGAAAACAATATATCTGGATATATATAAAACAATGCCTTAAACATAACATGTTCAAAAGACAATAGTATGGGTGTCCGTTTTTACTATAGGAAAATTTTTCGGGGTAAGATTCCTAGTCAGATAAATTGCAATTTGCTTCCTCTGAGCTTTTTAATACCTAGTCGGTTAATATAAAAACAGAACATGGAAGCCATGCTTCCTGATAAATACACACAAAAAAAGAAAATTTTGTTCTGTTCCTATGGACCACATGACAGCCCATGTTCCAAGTGCCCTAGAAGTGGGAACTTCCGTAGATAGCAAAGCTAGTTACAAACACATGGATATGGAACCACCAAATTTGCAGCTTTTAAGGGAACACACAAAATTTTCTACATATTTCTTGTTCTTAAAAGCCATTGAACTCTGCAAGAATTCTCATCTGCCAGGGAAACTTGTATGATAATTTGCATTGATATACGGAGACTGGCTAATAAGAGAACTCATGTAACCCAGAGAGCTAGAGAACATAGCTAGCGGTTCCATGTACAATACCAGTTCATAGATGTGCTATACACTTCTTTACGAAATAGTGTCATTTATGAATAAATACAATCAGATGCTAAATTTGGTAGTTTGTTCAACCTATATGTATTATGTACAAAGAATGCATGTACACAACCATGTAACTAAGGATCTTTCTGACTGCCAAGAAAACTAGTTTGATCGACCATGCATCTAAAATACAAGCCATTATTTACCTTTACAGTGGGCATAAAGCACTTCAAGTCCATGTAGCAGATGATCATTTGTTGGACACCCCTCTTATCTCTATCTAGTTGAGTCGCTGGGAACAAAATTAGTTAGTAAACACATTACCATTACTCTTTGTTGAACATGAATAATTAATAGTTTTTTGGGCTCTTCAACTGCCGGCTTGTCGAGTCACTTGCCTGCATCTTGCAAAGTTGGGAGTCCCAATCCTTCATCTATTACATCAGCACAAGGACATCTTCCAAATCCTCTAACTAAATGTAACCATCCAGGCATCTACAATATCGATTCTTACTGAACCCTTCACTTTAATTTTTCGCATGATGATCTGAGAAACCAAACAAGCCCACCGGCTGGAAGTTAGTAGTTAGTCAATTTTTCACTTCCATATTTAATCATGCCCACCGGCGAGCGGATTGACACGAGAAAGGAGCAAATTAAGAAGCAGCGACCACGAAGAAGAAGGTGGGGAGGCGGAGGCCTCGCGGAAAATCCTGGCTGCGAGTAGCAGCGACGGCGAAGGAAGGTCGCGAGATCTCGCAACGAGGACAAAGGCGACCGCATCAGCGAGGAATTACCCACCCAAGCAAGCAGCAGTAGACCGGTCAGGCATAGTCTTATTGAGCTTAGTTTTTTTTCTTCCTTGAGACCTCTTATTGAAATGCTCACGTCTAATAAAAAGTATAAGGCTTCGTTTGAAATGTAGAAATTTTACAAAAGTTCTGTATGAATTTTACATGAAACAATTTAATTATCGTATGAATCAGAAGAAAAAAAAAATCCTGTGGTCTAAACGGGGCCTAACCGTTTTTGAAATGTGCTATATAGCTGTGTATATATAGGGTGTGGTTGTTGGTTCCTCCAGCTAGGCTCGAGCTTTTTCTACTCGGTTGAGGGGTGATAAGTCAATATATTAAGAGGTATTAGTGCATATAAAAGTTACTAAACATATTATTGCAAAATAAAATTTTGCCAGCGTTCTTTTCCATCGCCACCTTATGCATTTTACTCTATCTAACCGGTCGAAGGATCTAGACCCGTCATTATGAGTTAATGGAGTGTTTTGATGATTAATGATAAATCTAATTGTGAGACTAACATTTCTATTGCTATATCTAGTGTGTAGTTTCATTTGGATATAAAGGTGAAATTCAACGAGGTATGCATTCGACTTTATACTCTCATATATTGTTGTATTCCTCGGATCCAAAATATAGGTTGAACCTCACCATAAGTTGAACTTGAATATGTGCATATGTTTCTATTACACATTTGTGTATGTACACATTTAGGGGAGTTCATTCTTTATTTTGTGGTTTCATTAGTATTAATTGATCCATATTCCATTTTCCACATATTTAAGGATCTTTACTTTGAAACATATCCTTTTGGGTATACAAAACTTGTGTAGTTTTTGTATACTCATGTTTCAAGTATACAAGACTTGTGTAGTTTTTGTATACTCATGTTTTGAGTATATAAAACTTGTGTAGTTTTTGTATACTCATGTTTATAGAACTTGTGTGGTCCTTGTATACTCATGTTTTGAGTATGTAGAACTTCTGTAGTTCTCGCATACTTATGTTGGAGTATATATAACTTGTATAGTTTATATATACTCATGTTGTGTTACATTATCTACATTCAATTTATGTGCAATTGAAGTGGTTATCATCAATTACCAAAGAGGGAAAGATTGAGGTATCTTATCACGCCATTATGAGTTAATGGTATGATGTGGTAATTAATGATAATCATATCGTGTAACTAACATTTTCCATGAGTTTGGATGTATAGGTTATGTTCCAGGGTGATGAAGACTTGTGATGACATTATGAGTTGATTGTCATCAAGTCAAGGTGTAAATGAAAGATGCATCATGTGTTGATGCATATGAAGAGCTTGAAGAAATGGGAATCATCGTGTGTCGATGATGTTCAAAGAGAAGACCCATCATGTGTTAACGGAGGTCTAATAGAGGATGCATCATGCGTTGATGCATATCAAGACTTGGAGTAAAGGATGCATGTGTTGATGCACATCAAGTCAAGAGAAGACCCATCATGTGTTGATGGAGGTCAAGTGAAAGAATGCATCATGTGTTGATGCATGTCAAGACTCGGGATGAAGAAATCATCATATGTTGATGATGTTCAAGACAAGATCACGAAGTGAAGAAGATCATCATGTGTTGATGATTATCAAAGTCAAGGACCCGGACTTGAAGTGTTGATGTGCGTCATCAAGCTTCAAGAAGATGCAAGGCAAATGTATGACTAGCTAGGGCTAAGAATGTGTTCCTAGTCTTTTACCGGTCTTGGTGTTTAGTTGGAAGACCGTATTGCTAGTATAGGATTGCCGTACTATTAAGAGGGGTCATGACTAGTAGCATGAGTTAGTCATGTGTTGATAGCTCATTGTGTTTGCTCTAGCTCATCTACGCATGGAGCTATTATTTGCGAATGTATTTTGCAAATGATTGATGCTCATGCATTTAACCCTTGTAGCATGGGACTATAATTTGCAAATATGTTTTTGCAAATGGTTGAAGTCCATGCACCTTAGCCTTGTGGCATGATGCTATTATCTGCGAATGTGTTTTACAAATAGTTGATGCTCATGTTTGATTTCTTGTAGCATGTGACTTAAGTTTGCAAATGTGTTTTACAAATGGTGTAAGTCCATGTACCTCATTCCTTGTGGTGAGTGTTCTAAAAGTTGGCAAACATGTTTTGTAACTTGCTAAGAATATCATCTTTAAATCTTGTTGGACTTGCGTTCAAATGGGCGAATGTGTTTTGCCATTTGAGCGAAGTGAAAAGTGCGAGGTCTCTCTGGAGTCTGGCGGTCTGACCGCCAGGGGTCACCGGTCTGATCGGTGGCATATCGGTCAGACTGCCATGTGTTGGGCGGTCCGACCGATTTTCCCTTGAATTGAATTTGTGTGCGGAAGTACCACCCTTGATAAAACGTACCACCGAAGAGCGGAAGTACCGGAGTTCTCATGGTACGTTTTCTCCAGAGAAACACCTTCTTGGATTGTGATGATTTTCCTCAGGCGGTGTGACCGCCCAGCCTTGGCGGTGTGACCGATCTGGCGGCAGTCTGACCGGCCATTAGTTGGCGATCCGACCGGCCGTGTGTCCAACGGCTAAGTGCATGTGTTGCCTTAGGTAGTGGATCGTGTATCCACTTGAGCGTTGACACTTGATTAGTTCAAGTGAAAGTTGAGATTTGTTTCTTTTGGTGTTTGCCGACACCTATACGGCGTGGAGGCATCATGACCGGTGATTTTCTCAAGAAGCTTGTGAGAAGGTCCGGCGTGGTTGTGAGTGGTTTGGTGCTCGCTATCTCCGGAGTGGACGAAGAGCAACCCTAGTGGAGCGAGGTGTTGGTTCGTATTGGAACTGGTCTAAGTGGTTGGACTTACCTTGGAGGTGTTGGCTCAATTAGTGGTCAGACTGCCATGTGTTGGGCGGTCCGACCGATTTCCCCTTGAATTGAATTTGTGTGCGGAAGTACCACCCTTGATAAAACGGTACTACCGGAGAGCGGAAGTACCGGAGTTCTCGCGGTACGTTTTCTCTAGAGAAGCACCTTCTTGGATTGTGCTGATTTTCCTCGGGCCGTCTGACCGCCCAGCCTTGGCAGTGTGACCGATTTGGCGGCGGTCTGACCGACCATTAGTTGGCGGTCCGACCGGCCGTGAGTCCAACGGCTAGTTTTATAGCTGTTGACGCATGGGCGGTCCGACCGGCCATTAGTTGGCGGTCAGACCGGCCCTGCACAGATTCGAGGGAATCTTTCTTCCAACGGCTAGTTTTTGTGTGTGGACTATAAATACCCACCTTGGCTGGTTGGCGGAGGCTGCTGATGTTGCTGAGGTTATTGTAGAACCTCTATTGAGTCCTTTGAGCTAAGAGCAATGCTTTCTTCTTTTTTGTACATGTGTTGCACTTAGTGAGATTTGATAGCAAACCCTAAGTGCATGTGTTGTCTTAGGTAGTGGATTGTGTATCGACTTGAGCGTTGACACTTGATTAGTTCAAGTGAAAGTTGAGATTTGTTTCTCTTGGTGTTTGCCGACACCTATACGGCATGGAGGCGTCGTGATTGGTGATATTTCCAAGAAACTTGTGAGAAGGTCCGGCGTGATTATGAGTGGTTTAGTGCTCGCCATCTCCGGAGTGGAGGAAGAGCAACCCTAGTGGAGCGAGGTGTTGGTTCGTATTGGAACCGGTCCAAGTGGTTGGACTTACCTCGGAGGTGTTAGCTTAATTAGTGGAGCCGGTCTAACGTGGTTGGACTTACCTCAACGTGGATTAGGGGAGACCAGTAAGTCTCCGAATACCACGATAAAACATAATTGTGTCATCTTGGTTTGTGCGTGTGCTTTACTTTGAGCAATTTACATTACATACTTTAATTGTTTATATATCTTTGTATGATTACTCTTATTCAATTGTATTCATATTGTTGGTGCACTTAGGGAGGTCTAGTTGATTTAGATTTTAATTGTGCAAAACCAACTCTTTATTAGCTTCCGCATTATTAATTGGTTTTAGCCGAAAGAATTTTTAAAACCACTTATTCACTCCCCTCTAGTCGGTTACCTTGATCTTACACCGGTCAAATAATATCTCAACACAACGTGTAACTAAAAAAAAAAAATATGTTGCATCCCTATCCTGATTTTGCCTAACTAGGCTCATCCATTAACTGGGCCAGGGTTGAGAGCACCTCGACAACCAAGCATGTCCTATTCCACATGCACATACGAGTGCAAACATTTTGTATTTCTAGCTCCTTGTTTGGACTAGAGAATTCTCGCATATTTTTTAGTGGATTTCAACTCTTAAGAATTCGTTTAATTTCTTTTTTAGAAAGGTTCTCTTATTTATATTAGTAGGCGTTGCTATTGTCGTCCAGATTGAGTCGGTCCGATAAAACTCATAATAGGTAAAAAAATCTAGATAAGAACTCGCGAGAGAACAACAAGCTAGAACAATTTGATATAGAGAAAAAAAAAACTAAAGAAAAACGGAAGAATTCATGTTAGGGTAAATCCGTAAACTTATCTTTTTTTTTAAAAAAAAATGTAGCGAAGCAAACTCGGATTTGTTTACTAATGAACCTGGAAGGAACAAAGAGCTGGTACTGCTGCTACCCCTTTGGTTTTTTTTTTAAAGCCTAGTGGGCTGGCCAGGCCAGATTTTAATTAGCTGTAATGTACCCAGGCCCAGTTGGCCCGGCACTGTTCAGACTTGAAGGAATTTATTCATTTGTTAGCGAATTTTGTCATCCAGATAAAATTACAAGGTTCAAACTAACCGTACATACGAAAAATAAGTTCAGAACTATCCATGAGAAGGATTTATTTATTTTTGAAAGTTTGAGATAGGTCTTATGTTATTCAAAAGGTCCTATAAAGTTTTTTAGGGTCTATTTTCCATTTTTCCACATATGCTGCATTAATTTCACTCTAATGTAGGCTTAGTAGGCTTGGCAATATCTATTTCTTGAATTTCCATCGCTTCCAAGTGTGAGTTTGACTAGGAACGTTTTTCTGTAGGCAGCTAACCTAGTTATTGAACTTAAACAACCAGAGGTTCTCTCTAGAAAAAAAAATATATATGTGAATCCTATCCGGACTGAAATCTCTAATTTCACCTTTAAGACCTTATTTGGGAAGATAAAATCCCCGGCTCTGAGATTTTAAACTAAAATTCCGGTCATTATACGAAAATGGACCCAAACAAGGCCTAATAGAAAATATGATATAACTTCAGTCCCTACTTTAAAAAGAACAATTTCATTCACTCTCACTTTTTATTATTCTAAAATTTGGACAAAAAGTGCATAAAAAGAAACTGTAAAAAAAAGAAGAGGACCAATGGGGCCATAAAGGCCGAGGGCCCATGATGTCATCAATTTTATCTTGGGTCATCCTGTCAGCTGAGGTCACAGGCCGATCGCAATTATTTAGGACTAGACAGTGCAGCTTTGCATAAGCAGCAATCATTGGTGGCTACCAAACATAATCTCTTGTATTTCTCTCTCGAAAAAAAAAATCTCCCATTTCTTTTTCTTCTCAGATTACAATAAATAGATCGGAGCTAGCACCAATAATTGCCGAAATACAAGAGCTTAGCAGGGTGTTTTGTTTTTTTAATGCTATCTTTGTTCAAAGGGAAGCTAACTTGGCTGCAATGCTTGTAGCATGATTGTAATCCTCCTATTTAAATGAAGAAGCTGCTCTTGGTCTCAAAAAAGATTACAATAATCTCTTATATTTCTTTTGTCCATGAATAGACATATTCGAGGAAGCTCAGCCATCTACATCTATACTATCTTCGAGATAAGATAAAAGGAAAATTTATCCTTCAGTAGATAAAACCAGTTTAGGGGCCCATTTGTAAAGAAGGGAAACTAGAGAATTTTGAAAGATTAGAATCCTATGGAACATTTTCCTACAAAGGTATTTGGGGAAAAAATAGAATAGCTCTCAGTAATTTCTTTTAAATTCCTATGGAATAGGTTATTCTATTTGAGTTATAGTGGAAAATCGACATCAGGTCTTGCTTTATGTGTTTACTTTGTCTCTTTTAATCCGGTGCTTTTCTTGGTTAACATCTAAATGACACATTTAAAGCTTTTATGTGTTTTGTTTTTAGTTACGGTAAAGTTCTAAACGGAGCCCTAAATTATAAAGAGCCATTGATACGTGTCCAGCAACTTACCAGCTGAATATGAGCTCAGAAAGCTTACAAGTATATAAAATTTTATCGGGTTGGAAGTTGGAAAAGAGGACAAGCTCAGCACTAACGTAATTAAGCAAGTGCGTTCCACCAATTCGGTCAGCACTCACGTAATTAAGCATTTATTAAGCCCCAAACTGAGCACCAGAAGAAAAGATCTTCCATCACTTGTAAAGCTCGTGGTGAGTGACTGAATTAATATATGGGCCTGCCTCACTGAAAATGGGACCACGCAAATCATGCTCTCTCCGGCTCTGCAATGACTGTAAAACGCTCGCTGTCACCTGTGGCAAACGCAGGACGATCTTCACGGGACACTTGTCGAGCTTGTCTTCCTCCAAGAGAGCTACGAGTCCCCGAAGAGATCTGTTCAAATGGCACAAGAAGAAAATGGCAGCTAGCTAATGGAGTGTAAAATCCATTTTCAGAAATTCAAAAAATAGTTTAATTTCAAAAACCACCCAAAAGTTCAAACCTCAAACTTCAAAATTTAATTTTGTTGGGTTTCAAAAATCAAAATTTGAAATTTTTTCCAAATCTCTCTCTCTCTCCCTCTCCCTCCTCCCAGCCGCCCATCCCGTTTTCCCCTCTCCCAGCCCACTTGTCCGGCCTCTTCTTCTCCCTCTTCCTTCTATCTCCCCCAGTCCTACCGCCACCCCCACCGGTAGTTCTGCTCCACCTCGTTTCTTCCTTCTCCCGTTTCTCTCTCTCTCTCTCTCTCTCTCTCCGTCACCTCTGCTCCGCCGCCACCTTTGCCGGTTCTCCCAGCGCCGCCACCTTGCCGTCTTGCCGACGCCTCCCCTCCCGGTTTCAGCTGACCTCGCGCGTCACCCGGTTCCCGCTACACGCCGCTGGCCTTTGCGCCACCCGGACCGTCTTCCTGAGGCCGTCGCCGCTCCCCTTCTTCCTCGCCTCTCGGCTATAAAGCCCCCCCTCTGTCTTGTCCCTGCCCCCTCTAGCTCCCTTCCTCTCCTCCAGCGAGCAGCCAGCGCCATTTTCCTCCCTTTGCCACCGAAAACTGAAGCTCTGGTACTACCGCTTTCCTCTTAGATTATCGCTGCGTTGCGCCAATTACTACTGATCAGACGCCACTCTGGTACTTCCGCCCCCTATCCTTCGGAACTAACGCAACCCTCTGGTACTACCGCACTTTACTCGCCGGTACTACCGCTCCCAATTCCACCCTGGAGCTTCCGCCTCCTTCTCTCTAGAGCTACTATTTCCCGGTACTACTGTGCGTTACCCGTCGGTACTACCGCCGCATCCTCCGGTATTACCGCTTGTCCCCGTGAATTTCTCTTTTCTGATTTTCTATTTAACTGAAAATTCTTTATAAAGTTTCAAAAATCCAAATCTCCTTCGTTATAACTGAAGGGAACGCGGCAATGCTACGATAGCACAAACAAAATTTTTACCACGCAACCAAGGAATCACCGCTAGAAATAGATCACAAGATTACCGCTAGACGCGCCGACTTGCAGCGGAAGTAGAGTCGTTGTAGTGAGTTGATGCAGTCGTAGTCGTACTCACGATGCGTCTCCTCCTTCGAGTGGTCGTACTCGCCGCGCGTCTGCTCTTCCGAGTGGTCGTACTCACCACGCGACTTCTCCTCTGACTCTGGTGATCGTCACGGGTTGCGGATCGTCCTAGTGCTGATGCTTCGCAACAACACCTCCGAGGTATCCACACGTACAGGGTAGGATCACCACGCGCTGGAGTGTTAGCACCGGCAGCGTGGTTGAGAAGGCGTGTCTATTAGGGTTTCGGGAGTTCTTCTAAAGATCATCCTCACTTTCACCCCATGCCACCGCCCTTCTTTATATAGGCATCCATGATGGGTCTCGAACTTGAGGCCCATTAGGAACTCGTGGCCTATACGAATTCAGATCACCATCCAAAACAGATCCTAGCCCTTTAAGTGTGCGACCTTACAAGTTCATGTGTAATCGGTTATGACTCGAAAACTCTTTTCCGACCACCAGTCGTTAGCGGTACCTAGCAGCACATAATAATTCCCAAATACACATAGAATATATCGGACGAACCTTGATGTAATATGATCAATGATCAGGTCCTCATCACTTACGATTAGTTTGTATCTCCATACGACCATATCGTATTTGGTCCCGACCAGTTCGTAACTCCTTACGATCAGGTTCTTACCATTCTGTGATTACGTTCGACCAGTCTACGACCAGCACGTATCTCCATATGACTAGTCCGTAACTGATCGAACTAAGCAACCTACTCATGCATTCTCCCTTTACCTCACGATATCTGGTTGAACTCCAGGTGAGATGATGTGTCATCCATGGACTGTTCAATACTTTCTCGATCGAGTGTCGGATAACTTCATGTGGTCGACACGTCGACCACTAATGGCATGGCCATGCACTTTCTTTATCCGATCACCACGAGGGGACCGGAGACATCTCTCCTGTTATGATAGGATGGGAAAATCCTATCTCGACCAATCACATCCGTCCGTATGTTTCATAGCATACCCGAAAGCTACCTTTAAAACTACCCAGCTACGTGTAGCATTTGGCAACCCCTAAGAGTGCTATTACACATGTAGGAAACCATGCTGATCTCAAGTCTAAGGATTATGCATCATCATTACTTGAGACCAACTAATGACACAAAGATTCATAACAATCTCAATAGTGTCTCAATGATGGGTCTATCCAACCCCATGTTCTCTAACATGTGCTCATATTATTGATTCGATATCCCTATATCCATGACCGGTGAAACATGGTCATCAATCAATACATGTGCTGGTCGTAGAGTCACTGGTGTTCCGACCAGTGATATCTGACCAGGGATACATTTAGAATGACATCATATAAGTTAAAGAGTTCCACCAACAAGTCACGTACTTATTGGTCTGTAACAAATGATTCATTCGAGGAACATGATAACATATTATCAAAATCATGAACATAATGAAATATCATCATCTATATGATTGCCTCTAGGGCATATATCCAACAATAACTCCAAAAATTATGAAACTTATGCCCAAAAATTTATAATTTCAAAACCTACATATTAGTACTGGTTTGGTTAATTTTGAAGTTCATTTATTATGTAATTTGTATTTATTTGTTTTGTTTGCATGTCTTTTCTTTTCCGGTTCGATCGTCCGAGTAGAGTTCGTAGAAGCCGGAGGTCCCCACTTCGACCAAGCTCAAGACTACCAAGATTCTCTAGCCTTTGACCCAGACGAGTCAATACTTTGATCATGTTGAACCTACATTTTGTGCAAATTATGTTCTTTTAAAATAGCAAATTGCATGCTTTAATTTCTTATGCAAATGTATATCAAATACCCTAAGGTAGATAAATACCAACTTGATTATTAAATAACTATTATACAATTTCCTTGATAACTGAATTCCATGATCCTTGTCATCCTAGTAATTATATGGTAACCTACTAGTTTTAGTTGTACTCGAGTGCCATGCTAGCCTTGCTTGAGTACCGGGGTACCAATCACACCCCAATCATCATCCTTTAAGCACAAAGATTGTTTTGAGCAGACATTGAGGTAAATGACTAAAATGGCTGAGTTAGTTTGTTTTACACCTCTCAAAATCCTAAAACTTGCTAATACCACATCTGGGCCGATGGAAAGAGTGGTGGGTGCCGTCGTGCACGAGAGTGGTTGTTATGTGGTATGAATCGCACGGATAGATTAATGACTTAATCTTGTTATGACCTCCTGTGTAAAACAAGTACAACCACAAGTCTGCAAAGTGCAACTTGGCTTAGTAAAATTATCAAACTCTGAATGTCATCTCGCATGGTGGGAGAGAGGGAATGTGCAAGCACGTGTTGCGACCGGCTTGAAAGGGACACCGATGAAAGGTGAAGTTTGCCAGTTGCCGAGGGGTAGTTCGACTATGCGTTCAACTACTCCAGTCGCTGAGGTGAACATCCCGCACAACGTATGAGCGTAACCCCATATGGGTGAGATGACGGAAAGGGCATGGTAGTTTGAAAGGTTACTGTGACGATCGCTCAACTACATGACTATAGAATCATGTGGGGTAACGAGTATGATTGTCTCTTGTGGGTACAGTGTACAACCTCTGCAGAGTCTAAACTGTTTAAACAGCCACGCCTATAGTCAAAGGCAGACATGGAAACTTAACTTGAGTTAGTTCTATTTCAAAAACCTTTGTGGGTGGTATGAAAACCAGGTCGGCTCATCTAGCCTGAGGTTTGGTTTTCCTCTAGATCGTCGTATCCAGTGATGTTAATGTATGGAGGTAGCTCCAATCAGATTAAGCATTTGTAGAGTTTCCGATGGAGGGAATCTATACTGTTATTTAATATTGCAATTACTCTTTTTAACAAAATGCACTTTGGTTAAAATGCTAAGTCATAGGAATTTTGTAATTATGATAATGGGTAAATGTTGCTTTGCGCAAATAAAAGAACCCGAGCCATCCTTACTTAGCCTTGCATATATATTATTACATCTGTTGTGTTGGCTTGCGAGCACAGAAGTTGTGCTCATTCTCGCTCTTTCCCCCAAACTCTTAGAATCCGCTGATCAGGACGACTATGTCTACTACGAGGATCAAGGAGTCGATGGACAAGATCAAGGCGAAGAGTAGTCAGTTTCGTAGTCTAGGGCTCACCACAGTTTAGCTGGCTCCGCTGGTACTTGCGTACAACCAATATTCTCTAAGTTCTTGGTTAATATCGGTTGTAAACAAGGCGCCACAGTCGCTTGCCTGTGGAGAGTCGTGTTGCCCCTTTTGCTTTCGCGCCTGTTTCTGTAATGAACTCATTTGGCCTGTTCGGCCCCTGTTGTAAACTCGACCCGACGCGGCCTATTTAACTCTGATGATTGTAACATTATGTTTGGTTCGGTCTACGATGTGTATGAAATGATTCAGCAATGTACACTGTGAGCGCTACCTACTGATCCAGAGAGTAGCGCGGTATTTTCACAGAGGATTCTTAATTAAGGAAATCCGGATCCGATATGGAGTTTTCCAATATCTAGCCACACATATTTGAAGTGTTGCAGTTATGTTACTAGCAACTTGCAATGGAAAAACAAGAAAAAAAATAAAGGGTCACTCGCAAAAAGAAAAAAGGAAAAGGAAAAGGAAAAGAAATAAAGGATGGCATAGAAGTGCACACTAGTACCAATTTATTATACATGATATAAAAAACGTGATGTGCCTGAGAAAAATATTTTCAACTCAGTGTTATTAGTTTTGAACGATGAACTTAAAGTTGATTAAAATTTGAATTTGACTATACAGAAGGTATGCTCTGTTGATCAATAGCACATTAAAGAGAAGTTGTCTGTCTATTTCATATCCCGACACATTTGATGTCAGATATCTATCTAATCTATACATAAAAGGATGTTTGAGACATCGACTGATTTGTCAATGTTAGACACATACTCAGCTGGTTTGTTTCAGAGTTCCCCGCCCCCATTTCCCCTCTTAGAAGTGTTTGTGGGGTTACTCGTTCAATTCAGAAGAATAGCCGTCTGTCAAAATTAATCAGTGTGTGACTTTATACACTCTCTTGAAAAGAACAATGCCTATTTGCATATTTAACCAAGAAAAGTGTACCCAGATCGTGCTCTACGACAGCGTCGTCTCCTTTTCTCTGCGTGTGGCTTTGTTAGTGCAGGATAGCATGTTCCACCAACAGGATTCCTTACTTAACTAGCAAGTATTCCTCTCTCATGTATGTCGGATATATTAACCCTAGGCCCATTTAGTTGCAGTGCAGTGCTGTCCTTTGCTTTAGTTCCTCTCTCTGCTTTGTGCTTTGGAAATTTTTGCAGAAAGATTTGTGATAAGACTAGCAAATCAGCAACACGAGTCGTGTATTCTGAATTCCTTGCTTCTCTTGACCTAAGTTTAGTTTTATGCTTTCATGGGAGTAAAGCTGGATCGGAAAGGAATGGCCCTTGATTATGTGCTTTTGCATGTGCTTGCCTACTTCCTAGAAAGATTCAGAACAAGAAGCAACTTTTCTTAGGTAACAAGTAAAACAGAGGCCCTATCAAATTAGTATAGCTCTATCATTAGCCTGTCAGAGAATTGTTTTTCCAGATCAAAGTTTAGCTGGATTTATCAGCTGTTGGATTATGGGGAAAAGGGTAGAAAAATGTCGGAAACATATGTGTGAAGGAAAAATATATCAAGAAGTACACAATGTGATGTCTATGTAGTAAAGTGGTCATACTAGAAATTTGTTGTCATAATATAATAAAAGATATGTTAGAACATTGTTTTCACTTAATTACGTGAAATATAAAATTGAGAGAAACATAAAAGCATGAATAATGTAGTTCCTCTCTCAAAAGGCATGGACATCTTGAAAGAAGTTTAGAGTGCCCTAAGACCTCTCTCGGCTTTGTCTAAACCATTAAACTTCTTGTTCGATATATGGTCGATGTATTTGCATGAGCTGCATAGCTAATGCAGTTAATTGAACTTGTGGTAGAGGATCCAAGCCCATCTGACGATGCTGATAAAATATCACAAATACTACGAGTATTGCCTAAGATTTTCAAATTAAGAAGCATGGACAAGGTTGACATTTATGAGCCAATGCTACTAGGTTAGTGACAGTGGCCAAGCTAAGATGAACATAGAGGGCGGGCTTAAAGTACTATGCAGTTTGCTATGCGATTTACAACATAGTGAGAAGTGGATCTGCAGCATTGTGACTCATGAGGTAAGTGCAGCGACTGTCTTTGTTTTATCAAATCATGGTACCACCGGGGAGGAGAGGGTTCCGAGTTCCGGCACCGGCGGAGGCTGGGCTCGAGCCCACCGAAGCTCACCCGATGGATTCGCCCGAGTGAGCACAAGAGTTTCAAGTTTTAAAATTCCAACTTTACATGCTTACGGCTGCAATTGTAATAGGTCACCCCAAACAACTCTTGTCAAACTTATTACAAATACTACTTTGCTAAACATTGCGTGTAGATCAGGACTACACAGCGGTTAAGACCGCTCGTTACTGTGTGAGACGTCACAAATTCGACTCTAGAACAGACTTGGTCTCGTAGAGATGCGAATGGGGCAGCTCATTGGTGTGCAAAGTTTGCTTTTGCCCAGCTGAAACCGCAAGAGTGGCGATCGATCCTTCTTGTCGTAGTTTCCTTGTCCCGCATTTACGTGCTAATTATAACCCAAACGTTAGTTAAACAAAAGCTCTCGGCTTCTCTCTGAACAAACAAAAGAACAGACTAGGTGTTGGCTGCGGCTGTGCGTCTCCAGGAACGCAGAACGCAAAAGTCTCTGTGCACCAGCACTACTGGTACGTCCATGCGCTCAAGTTCAGGAGCAGCTAGCAAATGGTAAGAGGGATTCCCGTGGCAAAAACCACGGTCGATTCGGCGCACTTGCTTTTCTCTCTCAGCCTTTGTGAGAGAACAAACAGACCATCCATCCGTTTGATAGTTTCGAGATCTGCTTTGAGGATTCCTCACTTTTTCAAGTCATTTGGGCCCCATCTCGTCTCTCTCGACACTCAAATCAGACGACGGCTCTGCTAGTTGTATAGAAATTTAATAGGGAGCTTCGTATAGAGAAGAATTGTATAAAAAGATAAGACAACTCCAATGCGCGGAGCCACTCTTGCTAGTTGATCTACGAATCTGTGGACTCCTATTTTTGTGTAACTCAGAATAATGAAGCTTCCTGTTGTACTTTTATTGACAAGAAGTCGCTGCCACCGGGTGCAACTGATGATAATGGATGCAGAGTTTCCCCTGGATGCATGAATGTGTTGACATTTTGACAGTTGGAGAATTCTGATCTGCCTTTTCTCTCCATCCGCGATATGACTCTCCTTTCTTAGTGCTCTACTCTGTTCGTTGCAATCAAACCTTTTATTTTGTCGTCTTTTGAATGAAACAAGACCTGCCTAAGCTTTGAACAGATACAAATGTGCTCAAATATTGAGCTGAAACCTTACTATAAACGCACGATCTATTTTGGCATTTGTTGCGGATTTCACAGAACTGCTTGTCCAAATTGTTTCAGGTTTTAGTGTTTCATAAGTTTATCAGAGTTGACCTATATATATAAGATTAAACACTAGGTCTAGTACCAACGAAATGAGCATCAATTGAAACTAGGCCAAACAAACTTTTACATACTCTGTTTTCTGGCAAAATTGGACTAGCTGCTATACTCTGATACCCCTCTTCATGAGCAACAACCCATAGATCGGACAGGAGTTGCGATATACGGAAAGAACGTGCACGTATCAGGAATGAAATGGATGAATATCATGGAGAGAACCAAAATAACGGCGGCAATTTTTTTTTGACGAAGCCGATCCTAAATTCCTTAAGCACAACCTCAGAAGAGCACAAAGGATTGTAGCTCTCTTACAATCCCCTCGAACCTTTTATGACCATCGGATCTATACTCTATACAAGAATCTAGTGCTAAACAACAACTTAGCCTCTAGTCCTCTCGTGCGCCTCTTGCTTTGGATGAGTTGGTTTGTAGCTTGGATTCTTCATGATCACCCCTCATGGCTTTATATAGTGACCTTAGTTCTCCTCCAAAGAGAGGTAGGAATCCTAATCTTGTAGCACATATCTGCAAGTCTTAGTAGGTTAGGATATGAATCACCTCTCAACAATCTCTACCTTGATTCTTATCCATGGAAGTTACTGTGCTCCTCCAAAAACTCGCTCCAAGTCGGCTCCACCTTTTTTTGCTCCCACCTTCTGCACACACCACATGGGCTCACGCACATCATCGCAGTGTGTCTGTCGGTGTCTAGGCTAAACCACTTGGACCCTGCACTTAAGAGCTCCTTTATTGTATAGTTAGGTTAACCACAACTCATATTTCTACAACCCTCCATACCATAGGTTTGTACCACCCCCGAGCTCTATCTTCTCGTTGGTACTGTGTGGTTGGTCTCACCACGTCTTCCTTCTTCCAAGAGCTTGCACCTTTGCCTTTGCGCCTGCTAGATTTTGCAACTGTCTTTGCAGTTTTGCATGTAACTGTAGATGAGATCTGAGTACCTACTGTTGACTACATGGTTTGTTTCTCCTGGCCAAGATTTTTATCAGAACTCCCATTGGTTGCTCCACCTTCAAGATTACCCATTAATCAATATCCTAATTTTCTCTAGATACTTTTCATGATCACCTGCCATTTGCATGTAACTCGTGTGACTCCACCTCGAAGTGATACCTCACTACCTTTGAGTTCAAGCGACCTCATAGATATTAGGTTTTTCATTAAGCTGAGAACATACTGATCTCCTGTCAATGTGCAATGTACTCCATCATACATTTCCACTGTAACCGTTCCCACCTCAGGAACTACACACTCCTTGCAATCCGCTAAGTGAATAGTTTCATGCGTTGGGCATATGTAAGATCGAGGTGGCCGATTAGAGGGGGGTAAATAGACGGTTAAAAAAAAACTTTCGGCTCTAAAACCAATATATAATGCGGAAGCTAATAACAATTAGTATTGCACAATTAAAACCTAAATCAACTAGGCTCAACTAAGTGCACCAGCAATACGAACACAATACAATATGAGCAATCATACAAGATATATAATCAATAGAAGCAAGAATGTAAATTGCTCAAAGTAAAGCACAAGATAAAACAGTATGACACGATTATGTTTTACCGTGGTGTTCGGAGACTTGCCGGTCTCCCCTAATCCACGTTGAGGTAAGCCCAACCACGTTGGACCGGCTCCACTAATTAAGCCAACACCTCCGAGGTAAGTCCAACCACTTGGACCGGTTCCAAACCAAACCAATACCTCGCTCCACTATGGTTGCTCTTCCTCCACTCCGGAGATGGCGAGCACCAAACCACTCATAAACCGTCAGGTCTTCTCACAAGCTTCTTGAGAAGATCACCGGGCACGACGCCTCCACGCCGTCTATGTGTTGGTAAACACCAAGAGAAACAAATCTTAACTCTCACTTGAACTAATCAAGTGTCAAAGCTCAAGTGGATACACAATCCACTATCTAAGGCAACAAATGCACTTAGAGTTTACTCTCCAAGCTCACCAAGTGCAACACATGCACATAAGAGAGGAGAGGCTTGCTCTTAGCTCAAGAGGCTCGAAGGATGCTCACAATATCACCAGCAACAACCAGCAACCTTTCCCAACCGACCAAGGTGGATATATATATCCCACACACAAAAACTAGCCGTTGGGAGAAGATTCCCTCAAATCAGCACAGGGCCGGTCTGACCGCCAACTAATGGCCGGTCGGACTGCCCGTACCTCCAACGGCTATAAATCTAGCCGTTGGGCCTTCGGTCGGTCGGACCGCCATGCAATGGCGGTCGACCGCCGCCAATCGGTCGACCGCTGTCTTGGCCGATCCGATCGCCGATGGAAATTTGGCTAAGTCCCAAAACGAGCGCTCTCTGGAATAAACGTTCCGCACCAACCCCGGAACTTCCTCACATCGGAAGTTCCATTTTCACAACGGCGGAACTTCCGAACAAAGAATCAAGTCAAAGGAAATCGGTCTGACCGCCAACATATGCCCGGTCCGACCGATTGTACCGGCCGATCCGAGCAGCGCACAAAGCGGTCGGACCGTGGACCACGAAGCAAAACACATTTGCTTCACTTCAAATGGTGAAACACATTCGCCCATTTGAGTGCAATTTCAACAAAGTTTCCAAGATGATATTCTCAGCTAGTTGCAAAATACATTTGCCAACATTTTAGAATACTCATCACAAGGAATAAGGTACATGGACTTCCACCATTTGCAAAACACATTTGCAAACTTAAGTCACATGCTACAAGAGTTATGCATGAGCCTCGACTATTTGCAAAACACATTCGCAAATAAATAGCATCATGCCTAGATGAGCTAGAGAAACCATGATGGGCTATCAACACATGACTAACTCAAACTACTAGTTAAGACCCCTCTTAATAGTACGGTAATCCTATACTAGCAATCCGGTCCTCCATCCAAACACCAAGACTGGTAAAAGACTAGGAACACATCCTTAGCCCTAGCTAGTCATACCTTTGCCTTGCATCTTCTTGAAGCTTGATGACGCACATCAACACTTTAAGTCCGGGTCATTAACTTGATAATCATCAACACATGATGATCCTTTGTTTGACCTCCATCAACACATGATGGGTCTTTTCTTATCTTGATGATCAACTCATGATCATCTCTTCTTGATAAGCATCAACTCATGATGCATCCTTTACACCAAGCTCTTGACTTGATGATCAACTCATGATCATCCCAAGTCTTCATCATCCTGGAACATAACCTATTCATCCAACTCATGAAAATGTTAGTTCCACAATATGATTATCATTAATTACCACACTATACCATTAACTCATAATGGTGGGACAAGATACCTCAATCTTTCCCTCTTTGGTAATTGATGATAACCATTTCAATCACATATAAATTGATTGATAAAGGTAACACAACGTGAGTATATATGAACTACACAAGTTACATATACTCACGACATGAGTATGTAAGAACTATACAAGTTCTATTTTACTCAAACATGAGTATACACAAACTACACAAGTTCTATATACTCAAACGGATATTTTTCAAAGTAAAGATCCCAAATATATGTGGAAAATGGAATATGGATCAATACTAATGAAACCACAAAATATAGAATGTGCTCCCCCTAAATGTGTGCATACACATATAACATATGCACATATTCAAGTTATACTTATAGTGGAGTTCAACCTATATTTTAGATCCGAGGAATACAACATTATATAAGAGTGTAAGTTGAATGCATACCTCGTTGAATTTCACCTTTATATCCAAATGAGACTACACATGATAATACTAAACAAAAGAGTTAGTCTCACAATTAGATTTGTCATTAATCACCAAAACACTCCATTAACTCATAATAGCGGGTCTAGATCTTTCAGCATAGAGATCCTTGGTGAAACATCTCTCTCGCCCAACATATATGGAAGCAACACCCTGAATCTAATATCTATACCTGAGAAGTACCTGATTGACTGCCGATTAGTGTGTGCGAATCATACTTCGCTACCACTACAAAGCATGCACTCCTCATTTGCTTCAAACTTGAACAACCCTTTATCATATGACCTTCCTTGTCACATACACGTGTTCCCTTTCCCTTTCCCTTCTTCTTCTTTCGACTTATGCTTTTGTCTGCAACACCTACGATAGCCAATGCTTGATGACCCAAGGATGAAGATTCCGATGACTTCTTCAAGTACCCCGCCTGCAATAGGTATGCAACTGCCTCATTGAAGTTGAGAGTGCTTTTCCTGATGAAAATATCCGTAACCAATTACTCCCATGATGGTGGTAGAGATGACACCAATATGACGACCTTGTCGTTCTCCTCATTTTCTGATCCACACTAGTCAGCTATGTGATAAACTTGTTGAAGACATTGAGATGGTTGACGAACCATGTACCTTCCTTCATGCGGAACCTATACAGTTGCTACTTCAACACCTATATGTTTGTTAGCGATTTTTCCGTATACAATTATTCTAAGTCACTACATAATTTCTTTGGCGAATTCTCATTGACCACCGAGTACTTTACGTCATCAGAGAGACATAGACAGATTGTACTAATAGCCTACCGCTCCATTACCTTCTAGTCTTTATTGGACATCTTTTCTAGTTTGTCCACTTCAAGAGCATCGATTAACCCTTGCAGAACAATGACATTCATCACCACATATTGTCACACGTTGAAATTTTCTCCAACATAAAATTTCTCTACTTGACTCCACATCATCGACATCGATCTTGATTTTTTGCCCTCTAACGCTTTGCTGACCTTCTCGCAAATCTAATTAACTAGATTTTGACTCTGATACCACTTGTTTTATACTCTAATACACCTCCTTATATGCATCAACCCCCAGATCAAATCAGAGTTGCGAGATACGACACGAGCGTGCACGTATTAGGAACAAAGTAGATAAATCTCGTGAAGAGAACCAAAATAATAGCGATGAAACAACCACGACAAGAGAGATTTAGTGAAGCCGACTGCAAATTTCATAAGCACAATCTCAGAAGAGTACAAGAGATTGTCGCTTTCTCACAACCTTCTCGAATATTTTAGAACCATCGTATCTTTGCCCTATATAAGAATCTAGTGAGAAAAAAATAACTTAGGCCCTGTTTGGTATGACTCCGCTCCAAGTTTTAACAACTCCAACTCTAACTTCACTCTTGGATCCACTCCCCTAAGAAGTTGGAGTAGTATGAGGTGTTTGGTTAGGAAGCTAATTCCCACTCCATGAATGAGAATGATCTATGTAAAAACACGAGAGTAACCTTGGTTTTGTGACTTGTATTTTTATCATATTTTTTTTTTACTGTTTACGTGGTATTTCATCTGATTAACACCAAGATTAATGTTTACTTTTTGCATTGGAGTCATTTATTGTTTACTGTTGGCTGATTAACATCTAATGACACTACTGTTTGCTGATTAACACCAAGATTAAAGTTTACTGTTTACTAATTAACACCAAAAAAATTTACAAGGTAGCTGAGCTTGGATTCAATAACAAAAAAAGTATCAAACTGGAAGTTACAATGACATAACTAAATTTATTGCCTTTATTATATTCTCGAAGATCATTACACATCAGTTCTGTATACATCACTGTTCGATTATTGAAGTTACAACAATAATTTGAACAGAATTGCATGTGTTCAACTACTCTATCCACAGCTCTGCAATAATTCAGTTTGGGCATCCTCTATTCTTCCGTCTTTATGACGTAAGCTTTCCTTTGTGGCCTCCTATATACCAATTTATACAAAAATCATAACTCAGTTTGAGTTCCAATTCACACAGAAAGCATATTACAAGCTATCAACTGACTAACTAGTAATTACCAAATAGGTTTTATGTTAGAAAAATAGAACTTCTTCGCTACTCAGATTCAAATTTCGGTCTGTTGCTATGATGCTAACTTATATCCAAATTTTAGCATCAACTAAAAACTAGGCTGAAACCATCTTGATTATTACAAAATTACTGATTAGATCTAAGCAATATTACACCAAAACTACAGCTAATAAACTAATAACCAACGATAACCTAAAATCTTCTCCAATTTCATACACCCCGACAAGCAATCACAGGAACAACGAAATCACGAAGCAAAACAACCACCAAAACGATAATAAAAATTCAGATCTAGAGGGCATAGGGCAAGGAACCTCCGTAGTCAGGGCGCGCGTGCTTAAGCGTCGACGTGGCTACTTGCTGCGCCATCGCGGCCTGCGGGTGCATGCTTGCCGCGACCATCGCAGTTGTGACGATCGTCCCCGCCGGGGCCATGCCCGCCACTGCCATGGCCTGCTATTGCCGCGCGTCAGCGTACCTCTAGTAGTTCTCGGCGGCCATCGCTTCCTCTTCGCCTCCTAGCTCTCGTAGGGGGTGGGGGCTGCGTGCGGCTAGGGTTTCAGGACACAGGAAGGGATAGAGTGCTTGCGTTTTGCAGGAAGGGGTGTGAAGGGGTGGGGGCGCCGGGGGGCGGGGGCGGGATGGGAAGGGTAGGGTAGTTGAGTGATATTTTGCGAGTAATTTCTCTCAACTTCTAGGGGTATTGTCTATTGTTGGTCCACAACTCCTCACTTGGAGTAAGATTTTACCTGCTCCCAAAATTTGTACTAGAGGCTGCTCCACTACAGGTTGCTCTAACTCTAAAATTTTTGTGGAGTTAGCCCGTTTGGCACAAGTCCACCTACTCTAACTAAGAAGCTGGGAGTTGGAGCCATACCAAATAGACCCTTAGTCTCTAATACTTTCGTGCACCTCTAACTTTGGATGAGTTGGTTTGTAGCTTAAGTTCTCGATGATCACCCCTCATGCCTTTATATAGTTTTTATAGTTCTCCTCCAAAGAGAGGTAGAAAGCCTAATCCTATTAGGGCTCATATATGAATCCTTGTAGCACCTTCAAGTCCTAGTAGGTTAGAATAGGAGTCAACCCTCAACACTACCACATCAAGGAAATCAATCATACACTGCATATGAGCAGTATTGCACCCTTAGGTAGTTTATTGACAGATCAAAAGATGCCAAATGTTCTGACGACTGGAACAAGAAGTGATAGTCTAGATGCAATGCTAGATTATGCTTTTAGCCATCCAAAGTGATCTGAAGTTTCTCTAACCTAATTAGCTAGCCAAACCTTTTTAGCCCTGTCATTTTTTCTCATATATTGAGTTCTATAGTGGCTACTTTGGCTTGGCTAGTAAAAAGAAAAATTAATAACAAGAACCACAAAATTGCTCTATTGGTTAATCGGTGTTCTAACCTAAGCCATCAAATGTGAACTGAAAATCCCCTACCCTAACCTTTGGTTCAACTAATGGGAAATGCACATATTGGGAGAACATTTGATCCTTCTAGAGAAGACTAGCCAATTTATGAACTATACAAGTCATGATCGAATCTGATCTAAAGGAAGCATTAGCCAGTGGTCCTACTCCCTTCGCAAATTATAATTGTCTTTATTAATAGCTGACATGATCTAAAGAAGGTACTAGACCATAAGTTAGTGAGCCAATTACAAAATGAAACTAGTTTCACATATGCGCCTACCTAACAAATTTTGATTTTGGAGATGGGACAAAGGAATTTGTAGTAGTTAATGCGATGTTTGAACTGTACAGAAAGTTTTAGAAGGTGTTTGCAATGTTGTCATGATAATTAAGCATGTTGCTTTTAACCCAAAAAAACAATGGAGGTGCCACTGAGTTTCGTATGGTGAGACGTCTATTAGTGTACTTTAAAAATGGTAAAAATGATAAATAAAAGCTACCTTTCCTTGTCCTCAAGGGGATGCAAAGATCTATTGTTTGCACCTAAACAAGAAAAATATGTTTTATTTCCCTTTGGACAATGATGAGAAGGTAGCCAACAACCCGCCTTGAAGAGATTGTGATTCATGCGCATGCAATTAGCAAGTAGGTAGCAGAAAAAAAAAATATCACCAAAACTTCTACAAAAAATCATCATAGTTTTTTTAATCATTTAACAAGAAAGTATTTCCCCACCTTTTACGTGGTCCTGTGGCTTCATCTTGTGCCCGTATTATCACCTTTCTTAATTAGCATTTTTGCTGAGTATAGTATTATTTAAAGCAGAGAAGTAGTCACTACTACAGAAAAGCTCATCATAGACGGTTCGTAACAGTCATCACAGACGGTTTTTGAACCGTCTGAAATTTCATGTCTGTGATAACAGGCGGTTATCACAGACGGTTCCAACCACGAACCGTCTGTGATTATGTAGTATCACGCAGACGGTTTGTGGTTGGAACCGCTCGTGATAAGTACTCTTTAGACCTAATTAATTTTTATCGTATTTTCACTAGCCTCGTGAATTACTAGCCATGCCTTCAAAACTAGCGAAAACATATCACGTATAATTGTTGACAACTCAAAGTGATCATTTAACTCAAAATCAATTACAAAAGAATGTTTCAAGTATATATTGTCGCTAGAGTTACAAATTGAATTACAACCACCAAAGTGAATTACAATATTGAATCAATTGTTTTGAGGTCGTTCATCGGTGTCGACGGCGTGAAACTCTCGGTGGTGTTAACTATGTCCGCCTTGATGAAGACGCGAGCTCCCTTGAGCGTCGTGACTGGTCCATCTCGAGTGCATTTAACTCTATGTTCAAGCCACATACGCTAGCAGAGTAAAGTAGTAAGCATATATATTTAAATTTATAATTAGGAAATAATTATTACGAGATTGACAAACACAGGATCGTCGTCCTAGAAGCAATCAATAGTGCATATGATGGCATACGTAGAATGCGCATAGGTGATTTCGTTTTCTTGGCAAGACTTTGCAAAAATAGAATTACATATATATGTACAATCGATTCGAGACGCAATATTACAGTATGATATATCATTATTGTGTTGTAGCGCGTACCGGAAGTCGCATCTTGTGAGTCAGTGTAGCGCTCGTTTCCTTGTATAAACCTCCCCCGGCAACATAGCCGATGAACACCCTACATGATTCAAAAAAGTTATCCTTGTCTATTTCAAACGAAGGAAGACTACAATAGAGTTATGTGCGGAGGAAATGAACATACCTGTCGAGTATTTCTTTAAGAAGGGTGAAGTCGTGATTTTTGTTGAGTAGAGAATCAAGGTACAATACCATGATCCTCTTTGGCACAAGAATCAGAAGAATCCAGTGGAACCTACTCATGTATGTCGCTATAGTCATAAACCTATGTTGAAACGTAATTTGTATAGCAAATATTGAAGCACTTACTTCTGGTTGTAGGGCACCATTATGTAGTCCTTGTCGTCCAGAGCAAGCAATCCCATTTTTATGTAATTCTCGACGTAGGATGCGTCTTGGTTGATTGTTTGCTCAGAGACCACGTGTGGGTCGAGGAAACTCACCGATTCTTTGATTCGACGGGCACATTTCATAATGTATCTGTACATAAGCAATGAGTTATGATATTTATCGGTATCACGTGAGTGTAGAAATTGATTGTACACACTTACAATGTCCAGCATCGTAGAAGTGAGGCGTCGAGGGCAGTTAGGTTGTATAGGTCAAATAAGTCCTCGAAGCCCACGACGAAGTGGCCAGGCTCGTGGAGAAAATGCTCCCTCCCGTATCTGACGGTGATTCCAGTATGGCCCCACTCCTCTCGGGTCTTGCGCAAGTACCAATCATGCAAAGCTTTACAAGCTAGTCCTGAGCTTTTTATTTCTGCACCGGAGACCAACGGACTTCCGAGAGAGTATTTCACGGGTTTGGGAGGTGCCTTAATGTTCTTCGATTTTGATTTCTCCTTAACAAGGCGGGTGAGGGACATCTTCCCTTGAGACGCCTCAGGGACCGATATGGTGACACGCTTTTCTTGTCCCTTCGTCGTCTTCTCGACGGAAGTGATGTGGCGGCCTTCTGAAGCTTTGGTTGAGGCGGACTCATCGAGGGTCCTATTGGAAAGGCAGGGTCCTGTCGATATCGCGTCCTTTGAAGGGTCGATCGATGTCCTTCTTGGGCCACTGGATAAAAGTGTGCGTGGCATCCCCTAGTGTTCTGATTTCTTCGTTCGGGGGAATCTCCAACGGGATGGCCATGAAATTGTCATGTAGCATGTCCACCGCACCCTGGCGTAACCCTGCGCCAGCTGGGCACCGTGCTGGACTACCCCTTCCTGGTATGGATACACCATACCCCGCCCAGCCTCAATAGGAATCGACCCAACCATCCTCACTTGGAGCTTGTAGAGAGTCAGCCCCTACAAAATGGTACACAATTAGCTAAGGCGTCCTATAGGTCTATCTTTGGAGCATTCCAGAGATGTACATTACGTCGATGTCGTCGATCGGCAATTGCACGTCGTCATGTCCAGAATTATGTGTGGACGCGACGCTACTCCGATGTCGAGCAGGACTTGCTCCCAAATTAACAGGGGCGGCTTGCGCTTGCATGAGTTGATTTACTTGGTTCTGCAAGTTTGTTATTTGTTCTTAATTTTTTTCAATAATCACATGTTCCAACCGAGCGTCGTGTTGGTCCTTGGATCTCTTCCTACTCCTATATGTGTCGGAGTCGTGTGGGAATCCATCCCTCCAAGGTACGTAAACCCCAACGCCTCGTGTGCGACCCGGGTGCTCCTTGTTTCTCAGGGCCGTAGACAGTACATCCTTCTCCCTGTCTACTTCGAAGGAACCTTGGGAAGATGCGGAAGTCAATGCTTCCTGCAAGAGGACATCATGTTATTGTAGACACCATGAAGTTATAGACTTATTAACAATTAAATGGTTCGACAAATTTACCAGGCGTTGAGACACTGCCTCGTCTGCCGGGCCCGAAGACGTGGCTGATGCCCTCGCTCTTAACCAGGCTCGAGTGCGCTCGTTTGAGATCTCAGCAAACGGTCGGGCAGCGGTCTCGTCCTCCGCCGCCCATTGCGTGGCTTTACCCGCGTACCCAGCAGCTGCGAGTGCGTGGGGTGAGTGTTTTGTGCCTGAATAGCTCTGTGCGCCGCACTTTGCTCCTGAAATTCGGCCGTCGTCTTCATCTGCACGAATGCGTCCCATGTATCCCGCGACAAAAATTGATATGTCGTGAAGGACGTCCGACCTGTGTTCACGTACTGCGTGACAAGCAGGCTCTTGATGGTCCTCCACACGTGGGACATCGAGAGCAGTGCGTGCCATCGCACACGTGCCTGGTCTGCTTCAGGGAAAGTGAACGAGGCAGAAAGTTCAGTCCACAACTGGTCTCTCTGTACATCCATCAGAGACTTCCAGGTTGGGGTGGTGATGAGGACCCGTTCCCTTGCAAGTACCCCATAGACGGTCCAGAATCTCGCAGCTGCTTTCTTGGGACTCAGCGGGATCCCGACATCACTGACCTCTGTGATCGTCACGTGGCCCGAGGGCAATTTGGAGATTCCTCTGCCTTCTCGCCTGCGTACCACCTTGATCGGAGATCTAGACGCATTTGGCGACGTCACTGACGGCGGCGAAGACGGTGCCTTTGCCATCTATATAAGTTACGTACGCAATGATTACATAATCAAATAGAAGTTACCTATTGAACCTAAATATACGATATGTAGTAAATAAAATATATGAAATTGCAAAGGAGAAGGAAATATTGCAAACAAACAAACACACATACATGGATGTAACGGTAAGTACGTGTTAAACTTATAGCGGTCGTGAGTTCGATTCTGACGAGATGCACGGTGCACAACATAAAACGATAAGAGCGTGGTGTCTAAACTCGTATACCTTTTTACGGGGGGGTAAAACCCAGGTAAAGACATGTCCGTCTAATAGCTTTGCGGATATAAAATAACACATTTTTTTATTTTGGACTAAATGCAATTTAAGGGATTGCATTTATAAACAAGGATGAACTATTATCATCAATGGCAAATGATGCGGCCTCTATTGTACAATATAAGATCATCTACACACTGTATTCCCTCTACAAATATTGCTGCAGAGCTAGACCTAATTTCGGTAGCACAAACAAGCATCGTACCATTACTAGTGCAGGACCTCACCAAACTACCGAGCGCTTCATACGACACAGCTAGACCCAATTTTAAAACAAGAGCTTCTAATAAAATAATGGATATTATACTAGCAAGCTATTGAGATTAACATGTTAATCTCGAATAGCTTCCCAAAATTAATTTTGTTGAAAATTGTAAATTAATTTCCAATGCCACAAAGCCTTTTACACAAAAGCAGAAAATTTGAATAAATTAGTTTTTAATAAAAACTGAGCGATTACGGAGACGATTACGAAGGTCATTTGCATAACCACGATTTCCCGAGATTTTACAAATTGTGCTCCTAATCGATAGCTCTCTAGTCGCGAGATCAACACAGAGATTCAAACTGACAGATTATACACAGAGGTTTCGAAAGCTAGATCAAACACAGATTTTCCAAGGTGCCAGATTACTCCAGCCACTGCTGCTAAACAACAAAACACTCAACTGGAGAAGTAAGAGTTACAGTTAACAATCCACACTCAATTCACTGCCAACAACCATCCATTGACATTCAAGATCACTGCCAACCCCTATCTATCAATGAACTGAGGAGGCAACAAACCTCAACCAACAATCAATACCTCCTGCTCGACCAACAACTGGCCCCGGCAATAGTTCATGGCAGCAAAATACTCAGACATTAATGACGTTGTTCAAACCATAATCAAATAACAGAGATTCACCAAATATTTGCAGTGGTCGTTTAGTGGCGATGGCGGACGGAGGGAGTGGAGAGGAAATGGAGGTGCGCAAGGGCATGAGGGAGGAGAGGGGATGCTCACCAAGCCTTGGTGGAGGCGGGGTGCACTGAGAGGGCCGACGACGGGAGCCGAGGCGGTCGGAGGGGCGACGGCGGTGGAGGCCACAGCGGTGGGAGCGTCACCGGCTTATGGGGATGGCCGAGGCGGTGGGGCGAAGCTTCGGCGGCACCGAATCGGCAGAGGAGCACCGGTGGCGAAATGGGGAGGCGGCGTTGGGTGGCACAGATCCGGGAGGCGGCGTTGGGCGATTACGGATGTGTTAAGAACTAGGGCAACAATTGAGTGGTGCACTTATATAGACTAACATCACGAGCGATTCTTTAATAGAATCGTATGTGATGATTTATCACGAGCAGTTCTATTAAAGAACCGCTCAGATAACTATAACATCACGCATTTGGTTCTTTAATAGAATCATATGTGATTATTTATCACGAGCGGTTCTATTAAAGAATCGTCAGCGATAACCCTAAACATCACTGACGGTTCTTTAATGGAGCGATGCAGTGATGTGAGTAATTAATCCAGCCTTTGATATCCAAATCGGACGGTTCAAGTGAGCAGGCGTCGGCCGTCCAATCGGCCACTCAATCCAGTAGTTATCTCCAAATCGAGCGGCTCGGATCCGGGGCGGGAAGGCCCGAGTGGTCCGAACGGGTACGAGATCTGGACCAGAGGATCTCAATCGGACGGCTCACACACGACGCGGTTAGGCGGTTGAGCTGAACCGCGAGACTCGGGTTCGAGCCCGAGGAACAGTGATTCCAGATTTTGAATTGAAAGACTGAGATGATTTGGGAATTTCCAGAGGTAGCTCCACAGCTCCAAAAATTCTAAATTTTTTACTGAGTGATCCTGACTTCAAGATAAACCGTGTATGAATTTTCCAGAATTTCTCATGCAGTGTATTGCCCGTTAGAAAATTCACAAGCTGCTGGACAGGGGGTTTGACCAGGGAGACAACAGGTTTGACCAGCTCTTAAGAAATAGCAAATAATTTCTAAAAATTATGAAATTTCTCAGGGAGGTTACCCAGATGATCAAGAATTTAGGAAAAATATTTTTTGAGGATGATCATAAGGTTTGACTAGAAGACCTTGAATTGCAACACTTCGAGTCAATAACCTTAATTGAATTTGAAGTCCACATTTCAAGGAGATAAATTCTAGAGAATTCAAATGACAAGAAGGATGCATACAAAAGTTTTAATTTATCCTCATTTTTATACATTTAAAACACAACTAATTGCGGTCGATGACTAGCGCAAATCGGTCGATCGCCAAGGGTGGCCGGTCAAATGGCTGAGCACATGGCGATCTGACCAGATTTAGCACCGATCGAACCGCCAGCTTCTGAAGCAATGCACTTTTAACTTTGCTCAAATGACAAAACACATTTGCCCATTTGTGTGCATTTCCAACAAGGTTTCAAAGATTATATTCTCAACAAGTTGATAACTCTAACAAGTTCGCATTAACATCAACATTAGAGATGACAAGTCCATAACACATGACAATTCCACATTGACATCACATTACAATGGAAGAACAAGTCCATAACACGTGACGCGTTTCCATGTTAACATCAAATTACAATGGAATAATGCTTAATTGAAATATAGTCCTACGTGATGATCGACGCGCATGTAGCTAGCTTCCTCACTGGGTTCTCCCTCCAGTCTGATGCCGTCTCCGAAAGGAGGCATCTCGTCAAATTAATTGTACTCTTCCTTATCCACGACATTCTCAACTCCGACAATCCTTCTTTTCTCATGAAGAACTACGTGGCGGTTCTTATTTGCTGGGTCCGTTACATAAAAAACTTGACCAACTTGCTTAGCGAGTATGAATAGTTCGTTCTTGTATCTGACACGTTTGAGGTCCACAGTAGTGATACCGTACTTGTCGACCTTCACGCCCTGCGGAAGTTTAACCCATTGACATCGAAACAGGGGGATCTTGAAAAGTACATAGTCGAGCTCCCAAATCTCCTCTACGAACCCATAGTACGAGTTCAACCCACGTGCCCCATGATGATTGAACCCTCGTGAAATGCATCTATCACATACCACTGCTTACGGATGTGCTCTTCCTATCCTGAGCTGCCGTATAAAATGTGTACCCATTTATGTCGTATCCTTACCATGTCACAACTGTAGATTTCGGCACTTTGGCCAACCATAGCAGCATTTCATCACTTGATGACCTCCCAGTGAATCACATCTTTAACCATTCGTTGAACCGACGGTTGTGCTCTCTCGTTATCCAAACCTCCGACCGGTCTGGATTCTGTTGGCGTACCATGTCTTTGTGCTCGTCGATGTACGGGGACCTTTCGGTTCGTAAATAAATGCTTCACACGTGGGATCACAAGCAGATACCACAACATCTTAGCAGGTGGTCCTTGCTTCGTCTTAGCATTATTCTTACGCTTGTATCGGGATGCTTTGCACACGGGACATACATGCATGTCTGCATACTCTTTACGGTAGAGGATACAATCGTTCGGACATGCATGTATTCTTTCTACTTCCATTCCCAATAGACAAATAACCTTCTTAGCTTGGTAGGTCGTGCTGGGCAACACGTTTCCCTCAGGAAGGATGTTAGCTAAGAGACCTAACAACACCGTAAAACTCTTGTCGGACCAACCATTGCTTGCCTTCAATTTCAGCAGTTCAAGCATGGTTGACAACCTTGTGTATTCCGGCTTGCAGCCAGGGAACAAAGGTTTCCCCGAGTCCTCCGTTAAGCCCTCGAATTTACAAAACTCTATCTCACCGTAGTTCCCTTCTGCATCGCGTAGCATCTGATCCAGATTGTCATCATGCGACTTATCCTCATCAAAAGCACATTCCATACCACGCATATCATTGACTTCCTCGATGTCGTCATTCTCGACTTCCGGTATAATATGCTCTTCACCGTGATGACTCAACATGTATATCCTTTTTGAAACCCCTTCAGATTAAGTGAGCTTCGATCTGCTATTTGGGTTGTTAAACATTTTCATATTACCTCAATCAATGCATGGACAATACATAAATTTTATCCCCTTCTTCAACATATCCTGCTTGGCGGCTCTTCTAAAAGCAAACACGCCATTAATATACTCTTCACTCACACGGTTCTCAATGTACATCCAGTTTCGGTCCATCTACACGTATACGCACGTAACAAATTAATTAGTGTTAATTTATATTAATAAACCGCAAGTACCCTTCATAATGACCAAACACATTAGTGATTAGTCTAGAGCAAATATAAAGGGTTACAGATCGTTACACATTAGTGATTAGTCTAGAGAAAATAATTTTATCACAGACGGTTCCTAAGGCGTCTTCTATTGCCTGTTTTGTAGTAGTGAGTGTGCACTCAACAAATCTCTTCAAACTCGTTTTCCATCTTTTATTTATTTATTTTACCACTTGAGCTAAATAACTAGAGCAAAATTTATTTTTAAAAATATGGAGGAAATATAGTCAGCACTCCACATCCCCAAGAAATCAACATATTCCTATTTAAATTGTTCTACATTGGAAAAAATTCCTCCAAAATATTTGCCTGACTTTTTTATGATAGACAGCTAAAATACAAACAGGTAGAAAATACAGTGAAGAAGGTTCGGAAAAGCTATTATTTCCAATGAGGAGTGAAGTTGTGTAGACAGAGCATATTTCTAGTTATGTTTTATGTTTTTTTAGGAGAAACTGTGGGGGAGGCCCCTACGTAATTTTCTTTTTTCTATGAAAAGAGAAATAAAGGAGTTATATGTACAAGACCAGACAAAATAAAGAAAGAAAATACAAACCCAAGATGGGCCAAAAAGATCAACTAAGAGAGTCTAGCCTGTCGAAGATTAATAATTTAATGGAAAAAGTATATTTTCCAACTTTGAACTCTTGCCAAAGTCCAAAAATCAACCCTTAACTATAAAACAAGACATTCGACATCCTCAAACTCTTGAAACCGTGCAAAACACACCCCTCTTCCTAAACCACTATAGTTTTGGTTGACGTGGCACCTACATATTCAATTATTGCTGATTTGGATGCCATGTAGATGCCACTTACCTTCCTCTATTTACAGACCAGCAAAAAATAAATAAAAGGTATACAATAGACCCCACATGCCAGCCTCTAATGTGCTTCTTCCTCCCCATCTCTTCCTTTCTATCCCTTCCTTCTCTTTCACGAGGGGAGCACTAATGAGATGAGAAGCCTCCCCTGGTGTTGTCACGCGTTGGTGGTCGAGTAGAGCCGCATCCTTGAGGCAGCCGTTCCGGTGGCATCCGTGGCGAAGGGAACAACGAGGTCGACGGAGGGAGCGGATCGACGTGCTGCGAGGATAAGGAATATGACGAGCGGCTCAACGAAGGCAGAGAGTGAACACGAAGGAGATGCAGCGACGGCGAGGAGGATGCGGACGAGTGTGTCGTCGAACTACTGCACGATGAGCTGTAGCATCGAGGGTCTAGGTTATACATCCCAATTTTGGAGTTCTTTTGAAGCCTTTAAAAATAAAAATAACCATTTGAATTTTCTTAATTAATTGAAAGCTTAATTTGAATTTTTAGAAATTAAAACCATTTCAAATGAATAATCTAAACTTCAATTAATCTCAAAGCCTCTTTATTTGGGTTCCTTAAGTTCCAAAGTATTTTCTAGAATTTCTTGGAGTTCAATTAATCTCAAAGGCCAGCTTCCCGTAGCCCGCTCTGCCACTACCACGCATCGTGCCTGTGTTCGCCGTCGTTGACGTGTGGGTCGCACCTGTCAGTCACGTCCTGCCCGTTTATGTCTCTGTCTTCGAAACGGCTTCGTTGCCGCGTCTAAGTCAAACTCATCGTCGTCGCCTTTAAAAGCTCGTTGTAGCCTTGGTCTTTGTATCCTATCGCCGCGCCGCACCTCGAGAGTTCCATCGCAACCTCGAAGTCATCGGGAGTGGAGCTTCAAAGTCACTGAGTCACCGTCGTCTTAGTCGTCGCTTTCCACCACTGTTAGTGGACTCCAAGCCTCGCCGCCGCCATCGTCGGGATTGCATCGCATGGATCTGCTTCGCCCTCCCCTTTGTTTCCGCAGAACGCCACCGGAGCCCTGTTGTTGTCGAAGACCGTAGCACCGCCGCCTCTTTGAGCTCGCCGTCGGTCGTCTCTATTGCCCTCTCATCCAGGCGCATGACCCGGTGAGTTCACCGTTGTCTCCTCTACCTATCCCGCTACTCTACCGTTGCTGCCATGCCGCCGATCTCCATTGATCCTTAGTCCTAGCACTTCCCTCACCATCGAGCCGATGTGGCATGTCCTATCAACTTCTCCGTCCTAGTCAACAGTTGTGTCAGTCGACTCCTTAGCTTTGTGTCAGCCCTATCCACCTGTGTGTCACTTGCGTGGCACAATCCCGAACACTAGACCCTAGTCCCCATAGACTTTGTCCATCATGAGCCGTGTCTCTGCTAAGTTGGTACCACCTATCAGTTCCTATTCCGTGAGCTAGTTGCACCGTGAGCCTTAACCCTTTTTCCGTGGATTTGGTCTATAGACTATGGGCCCACTTTGTTAGTGTTATTATTTTTCTTTAGAAATTTAATTCCAGTCGAAATCCTTTTTCCTTGTTGATGTCATGCTGAAGCAATAATATGGAATTTCCTTTAGAAAGAAAATTCAAAAAATTCTGAAATAGTATTTTCGCTCTCTTTTTCTTAGATTCAAATCTTCTTAGATCTCGTTCTCCTTCGCCCGAACTCTGATTCAGCCGGTTCAAGTTCCTTAATTCATCTAAAATCGAGCTATTTTTTTTTGAGTTGGTTTTGTTTTTTATTTAAATTTATTTTGGATTTATTTGAGTTTCGTTCGTTGTCTCTCTCTCGTTTAGACAACGTTTTTCAAGGAGTAGGAGCAATATTTAAAGATCAAAGTGTGGTAACTGAGCAAGGACAAGGAAAGTCGTAGTCCTTTGACCATATTGAACTTACGCTTTCAAAAGTATACTATTTTATACTAAATTCCATGCTACTTTTATATCAGCTGCTTTTGGAGTAGTTAATCACGTATTTGTCAGTATGCTGCCATTGATTATTTGAATACCATGAATTCTTTGTCCCAATAGGATGGTCGCACATTGGGATGAGATAGTTTCGTGTGAGTAGTATTTAAGGACTTAATCTTGTGCGCCATTATACTGGGCCATATCGTACAAACACATATCCAGTATGGGATGGACCTGACTAATTAATTAACAATGTCTCAACTTCAGATCTGTTGTGGTGGTGTGAGTTCTGTGATGGATGCATATATACTCACATGGCGCAAGAGGGGGCCCT
The DNA here is from genome assembly GCA_036346395.1 of Hsuehochloa calcarea. Classification (NCBI taxonomy): domain Eukaryota; kingdom Viridiplantae; phylum Streptophyta; class Magnoliopsida; order Poales; family Poaceae; genus Hsuehochloa; species Hsuehochloa calcarea. Next base: position 17,237,238 of record CM070607.1, read on the forward strand.
ATCTGGTTGCGATGATATTCAGTGTTGAAACCTTAGTGGGCAGATCTAGGTTGAGAAGGAGCTTTGTAAAGGTCTTGTGATAATCACTTTGTTGCGCACCTATAGAAGTGTATGAACGAACATTATATTTATCTCTTGTAGGTTAAGCTGTACAACCTCTGCAGAGTGTAAAACTGTTTAAACAGCCGTGTCCCTGGTTATGGACAATGTTGGGGATTTCACACGAGGTATAAAGTTTGTACAAAAATGGTTGGAAGGTGAATGTGATGTTCGCTTGGTGAATGTGATGTTCGCTTGGTGGATGTGATATTCACTTGGTAGTTTGGTTGAGAAGTTAATGGGAGGTTCACTGGTTGTTTCAAAGCAATTGTTTACTCTTTATCCATATTAGCTTTTCAATTATACTTTACAATCTGCTTACTATATTTACCATAATTAGTTGTTTTTTGTAAAAGAAACATATGACTATTCCTTTGTTCAAGCCTTGTATTAATATTAATTGCATACTATTCGCTACGACTTATTGAGTACTTTATGTACTCACGACTTTAAACATTGTTGCTCAGTTGAAGAAAGTCAAGCTACTCAAGAGTTCTACGAGGAGGAGTTCTTTGAGGACTTTGCAAAGTGGGGTGCACTCCCCACTTGATTATCTGTGGGTATATCGGAAGACCACCACAAGGTTTTTTTCCGCTGCAAGAGTTTCATATGTTTCTTAAGCCATGCGTGGCAAGTTAAGTAAATATTGACCATAAGTTCAAATTATTACTGTTTCGCTACATTTTTAGTTAAATTATTGAATTGATGATATTTCATCGATGTATCACTCTGTAAGCTAGCTACTGATCATGGGACTAGTTCATAATACATAGAGAGTTTCAGAAGTGTAAATTTGGGTCTCGGCATGGGTGCTTGGAGAGCTCGCTGGGGCTGTGCGCCCAGAGCAGTGCCACCGCCTCGACCTTCACAGACTAGAGCCCCCACATGATGGAGACAGCGAGGCGCACCTCGCACTCCTGGGAGGTACTCTTTCTCTGGCGGCTCGGGCGCCACATCTTGGTTAGCCTCACACATCCTCGGAAGAAGGCACCAGAGATGGTGAGGATGGCGGTGGTGGTGGAGGGGAAGGCGGCAGCGAAAGAAATTGCCGGAGAGGGGCGAGAATGTGGCAGCGACAGTGGACATGAGGGTGGTGGGTGTGGATAGGCGGTGGACCATGGCCTCGTCTAGCGCCTCTGGCTTCCGTGGAGCTAGCGTCAGTTCCCAACACCATGACAGCGACCTGGCGGGGGAGCTCTGCGCCGACGGCGACCGAGGTGGCCGACAGCACAGGATGTGGGGGACGAGGAGGACGTGGCATCGAGGCCCAGGGGAGGAGAGGGAGCGGTAGCAGATGGTGTTTGGGCGGTGATGTATGGTAAGGTTTCACCGGCGAGGTCTAGCCCTGCCCGTGCCAGTGCCAGACTCGGAGAAGAGGGGGGAGGAGAGGGAGATATGAGAGAGGGAGGGAGATGAGTGAGAAGGGGTGGAAGAAGAAATGAGATGAGAGGATGATATGTGGGTCCCATAATTTTTTTTGGTTTTATTTGCTGAGTAGCTACCATGTCATCGAAGTGTTGTCCACGTCCAGTCTACATGTCATCCAAGTGGCGTTCACTTCCAGTCTACATGTCAAAACCACCGCCACGTCAGCTTAAAATCGGAGTGGAATGGACTTAAGGGGGGTAAAGTGAACGATATTGATAATTAAGGGGGGTTGGGTGTCTGGTTTTGTAGTTCAGAAGTGATTTCCGAACTTTCAGAAGAGTTTAGGGGTGTCAGATTGATTTTGTCCTAACTTAATTGGCTCTTTCACTCTATGCACATGCAGAGTGAGATCTCGCTTAAAAAGAACTTTCCAACTAACAAAACTTGGGCCTTTTTATTCAAAGATTTTTCCATTTCTTTGCTTCCATACTTGCCATGCAGCAATGATAAAAACCTCCACAAAGAACTACCGTTGGAAGCTTTGACGAGCCAGCTGTATCATTTAATGTAGTTTGAAAGAAGTACTTCAGCTGATACCAAGATAACCTCAACAATGAATACTAAACGGGCATTCAAAGAAGAGATGGCATAGGGTTTCCTCTATACCTTGTGCACAAAGAACACAGTTGTGACCACCTTGAATTGTATGGCGACGCCTACGCAAGAAATTCATTCATTCTCATTTGAGTCCAATACTAGATTATTTACCAGATATTGCAAATGAGTGTATTCCTGAAATGCTTGCCCTGACATTGGAACATTAAACAGATTCTGAACACCAGTTCCGATGGCGTAATGTCTAACGGAGATGTGCTAGTCTTTTGCAAAGGAACAAAGTCTATGATGACTCCTCGCACTGAAATGATCGGTCCAAACATCATTCCATAAGACAAGATTCGTGCAGAAACTGAAATCCTCAAGTAGTCACCAAACCATGTGATCTCTGCTGTCAACGATGCCATGGCTCGCAACTCAACCTCAACACTCGAGTGGAAAACGACAGTTTGTTTCTTGATATTCTAGGCAATCAAAGGGGAACTAAGGAAAACATAATAAGCAGAAAGAGACCGGCGATCAGAATGATCGTTAGTCCAGATCGCATCAGAGTATGCATGAAGCTACAAAGAACTAGAGCGAGGAAAGAAAAAACAACGAGTGATGGTCCCATGAATATATTGCAGAACACAAAGAATGTGACTGTAGTGGGGCTAAGTGGGAGAAGAGACGAACTGACTCAGTATGTGAACTGGGTGAGAAATGTCAGGTAGAGTGATTGCAAGGTAGACAAGGCTCCCGACAAGATGACGATAGTGAGTGTGGTACTCAAGAGGCTCACCATCAATAGGCCAAAGGTGAACACTAAGTTCCATATGAGTATCCATCATGCCACTAGTAAAGACAGTGTCATCACAGACGGTTCAAAACCGTCATCACAGATGGTTTTTGAACCATCTGAATTTATGTGTCTGTGATAACAGGCTGTTATCACAGACGGTTTTTTTTTTGTTGAAACCGTCTGTAAAGGTATACTATCATAGACGGTTTCAATAAAAAACCGTCTGTGATACATAGGATACTATAGACGGTTCTATTTACAAACCGTCTATGATTAGAGAAATATCACAGATAGTTTATAAATAAAACCATCTGTGATATCATATGTATCATAGATGATTTTTTGTTAAAATCGTCTGTGATAGTATCCCTTCACATACGGTTTTAACAAAAAAACCGTTTGTGATAGTCCTCTAACCTAACTAATTTTTTTTAATGATTTTTGCCTAGCCTCAAGAATTACTAGCTATGCCCTCTGAAAAGAAGCAAGCAGAAAACAGATAGACCACATATGAATCAATTGTTGATAACTCAAAGTGATCATTTACAACTCAAAATCAATTACAAAAGATTATGTTCAAGTATTGTCGTTAGAGTTACAATTGAATTACAACTACTCAAAGTGAATTACAATTGAATCAATTGTTTGAAGGTCGTTTAGCGATGTCGACGGAGTGAAACTCTCTACTGGCGTTAACGATCTCTGTCTTGATGAAGTAGCAGAGCTTCCCTCGAACCTCCGAGATCTCTTTCATAACTAGTGCATCTAAATATATGTTCAAGCCACATAAGCTAGCAAGAGTAAAGTAGTAAGCATATATATTTAAATTTATAATTAGGAAATAATTGTTGCGAGATTGACAAACCTCGGGATCCATCATCTTAGCACTCATGATTTGCTGCATATGATGGCAAACGTAGAATGCACATAGGTGATATTATTTTTGCTGGCGGTACTGCAAAAATAGAATTATATATAGGTAAAGTCAGTTCGAGACGCATTATTACGAAGTATGATATAGGATTATTATGTTATAGCGTGTACCAGAAATCACATCCTGTGTTGCAGTGTAGCGCTCTATCCTTCGTATGGCCCTCCCTCAGCAACATAGGCGATGAACGACCTACATGATTCCAAAAAGTTACCCTCGGCCATTTCAAACGAAGGAAGACTACAATGAGTTATGTATGGAGGAAATGAGCATACCTATCGAGTATTCCTTCTAAACGGGTGAAGTTGTGGGTTTTGTTGAGTAGGGAATCAAGGTATATTGCCTTGTTCCTCTTTGGTATAATAACTAAAAGGATCCAATGGTACCTACTCATGTATGTCGCTATAATCATTAAACCTAAGTTTGTGCTTCGTATAAAGTACAAATAAAATTTGTATAGCAAGTAGTGAAGCACTTACTTCTAGTTGTAGGGCACCATTATGTAGTCCTTGTAGTCCTGAGCAAGCAATCCCGTCGTTATGTATTTCACGACGTAGGATGCGTCTTTGTTGATGGTTTGCTCAGAGACCACTTGTGGGTCAAGGAAACCCACCGGTTCATTCCATCTTTCGGTATTTTTCATCAAGTATCTATACATAAGCAATGAGTTGTTATATTTATCGGTATTACGTGAATGTAGAACTTGATTGTACAATCTTACAGTGTCCAGTATCGTAGAAGTGAGACGTCGAGGGCAGTGAGGTTGAATAGGTCAGATAAGTCGTCGAAGCCCACGACGAAGTGGCCCAGCTTGTGGAGGAGATGCTCCTTTGTGTATCTTACGGTGAATCCAGTACCGCACCCTTTCTCTTTGGTCTTCCGCATGTACCAGACATGTAAAGACTGCAACGTAATCCAGCGCGGGCTAATATTGTGTCAGGGGTCAACGGACTTCTGAGGGAGTATTTTATGGGCTTGGGAGGCACCTCAATGTTCTTTAATTTTGATTTGGACTGAACGACTCACCCACTGCATGTCTTCCTGTGAGACGACCCGGGAACCGATACGGCGACATGCTTTTCTTGTTCATTCGGCGTCTTCTCCACCGGAACCGATGAGGTGGCTTTCTGAAGCAAAGGTTGAGGTGGAGTCATTGAGGGTCCTATTGTAGAGGCATGGTCGTGTTGAGATCGCGACACCGTAGGGTCCAGGGCGATGTCCTTCTTGGGCCACTGGATAAAAGTGTACATGGCATCCTCTAGTGATCTGATATCTTCGTTTGGGTGAATCTCTAGTGAGACGGCCATGAAATTATCATGTACCATGTCCACCTGGACCCTGGCGTAACCCTACGCCAGCTGGACACCGTGCTGCACTGTACCTTCCTGGTATGGATACTCCATCCCCGCCCATGCTCAATAGAAATGGTTCCAACCATCCTCACTTGGAGCTTGCAGTGTGTCGACTCCTACAAAACGATACATAATTTGCTAAGGCGTCCTATAGGTCTATCTTTGGAGCATTCCCAAGATATACATTACCTTGATGTCGTCGATAGGTAATTGGACGACGTCATATTCAGAATTTGGCGTGGACGCGATGCTACTCCGATGTTGAGGAGGACTGGCTGCCAAAATAACGGGGACGGCTTGCGACTAGTTGAGGAGTTGATTCATTTGATCCTGGAATCTTGTTATCTGTCCTTGAGATTTTGGAGTAAGCACCTGTTCCAACCGGACGTCGTGCTCGGCCTTGGATTTCTTCCTACTCCTATACATGTCGGAGTCGTGTTGAAATCCATCCCTCTAAGGTACGTAAACCCCAACGCCTCACGTGTGACCTGGGTGCTCTTTGTTTCCTAGGGCCGTAGATAGTAGATCTTTCTCCCTGTCTACTTCGAAGGAGCCTTGGGAACATGCGAAAGTCAATGCTTGCTGCAAGAGATCATCATGTTATTATAGACACTATGAAGTTATGGACTTATTAACAACTATGTAGTTCGACATATTTACCAGACGTTGGGACACTGTCTCGTCTGCCGGGTTTGTAAAGAGATGCCGCCTGAAGACGTGGCTGGTGCCCTCGCTCTTAACCTGGTTCGAGCATGCTTGTCTGTGATCTCAGCAAATGGTCCGGTTGCGTTCTCGTACTCCACCGCCCATTCTGTGGTTTTACCTGCGTACCCAGCAGTGCCGAGTTTGTGGGGGGTGAGTGTTTTGTGCCTAGAGAGCTTTGTGCACCGCACTTTGCTCCTGAAATTCGGCTGTTGTCTTCATCCGCACAAAGGCGTCCCATACATCCCGTGACAAGAATTTATACTTCGTGAAGGGCGTTCGACCCATGTTCACGTACTTTATGATAAGCGTGCTCTTGAAGGTCCTCCACGCGTGTCCCATCGTGAGCAACGCCTGCCGTTGCACACGTGCCTGGTCTGCTTCTGGGATAGTGAACGAGCCTGAAATTTTAGTCCACAGTTGGCCTCTCTGTGCATCCGTTAGAGACTTCCAGCTTGGTGTGGTGATGAGGACCCGTTCCCTTCCGAGTATCCTGCGGATGTTCGGGAATCTCGCCGCTGCTTTCTTGGGACTTAGACGGATCCCAACATCACTGGCCTTCGTGATAGTCATTCGGCCCGCTGGCAATTTTGATATTCCTCTGCCATCTCACTTACATACCACTTTGCTCGGAGATCGGGCGCATTCGATGGCGTCGATGACAAATAGCGAAGATGGTTCTTACGCCATCTAAACACTTGCTATCTATATAAGTTACATACGCAATGAACTAAAATTTCATGGATCGCAAGTTGATATCCACTAGGTATTTTTGAAGATAATTTCTCTTGGAAACATATTTTATACAAAAAAATATAAGTTACCCAACCAATTAACTAAAATTGCCTTGTAAATACATTAATTATATAAATAAATATAAGTTACCCATTGAACTTAAATATAGAATAAGTAGTGAAGAAAATTGAAAACTGAAAAGGTACTCATGGGATACTGGGCGCTCAGTATCTAAAGATTATAGTGGCCATAACTTTTGCCATGGACCTCTTAATCGACATAAGCTATATATCTCAGTAGGCCGCACATTAAAATGCAAATATTAGAATAACCATGTAGTACTCCTTGTTTTATTATTTGATTTTGGGAGGGGTTTCATTACATGCATCCTACACATGTATTTATGTGTTGCCATTTATAGATGCATTCTTTTTTGCATCAGTTGGCAGCATCTTAGACTTGGCTATGTTTGATTGTAAATATCTACGTATATTAGACATCTTCAACATATGGTAGGATTGCTAAAGTGACTGTCATAGGCTCATAGCTATGCTAATATGATGGCTCAGTGACTTACTTGTTTTTTGCATAAAAAACATAATGTTGCTATGTTAGAATGTGATTAAGTGAGCACATGTTAATCCAAATGAAATGAATAAATACATCATCAATACAGATGGGAATATAGATATTAATCATGTAGCTTATTTATACCAAAATGATGATAGTGAAGGCAAACTAAAAAAATATATGGAATTGTTTATCAAATATCCGGTCATTCAAAAATTGGTTCCTTTATCATCTAGGGATTACACAACACATACAACAACATTAAGATTCAACGAAAAACCTATAAACTGGATTAAAAGTGCATCTTACAAATTATTCCGAAAGAGCTGCAGCCACCAACGACGATGAGTCCGTGATTGTGGCAGTCACGAGGAGCGTACCTTGGGAGGTGGCTTCAATGGCGGTGGGGAGGAAGGGGAGGAGGAGGCGGCGGCGTGAGGCCAGCGTCGAGGTCGGGAGGTGGCTTTGGATGTCTTGGGAGGATGCTTCGGGCGACGTCGAGGTCGGGGGCGGCGGCGTCGAGGTCGGAGGCAAACGAGCACACCGAGGAGGAGGCTTCGGTGGGTGTTGAGGTCGGGGCCAGCAGCGTCGAGGTTGGAGGCGAACGAGCGCATCGAGGAGGAGGCTTCTGCGGCGGCGTTGAGGTCAGAGGCGAACGAGCGAGAGCAAGGGGCTAAGGCGTTGGGGTGGTGAACGGGTGAGAGTAAGGGAGAGGACGAGTAAGGGCGCACAAACCCTAGCGGTTCCCTCTAATAAATGGATATCACAGACGGTTTTATTACTTAAACTATGCGTGATAATTAATCTGAGCGGTTCCATAATAGAATCGTTTGTGATATGCTACTATGTGATAGTTCATTCTATTTATCCACATGAACCTGGTGACAAGTCCATAACACAACTCACCGTGTAATTTTTTGTATATATCATATCATATCCACCCATGATTTGAACCTTTTGTGTTTTAGTTTACTTAATTCAGGTCTTACTTTATGATACATGCAGATCTGCAAATTCTGATCAATTTTTTTTTATAAAAAAATAGAAACTAAAAACTGACCTCATATATATATGAAAATGGTATGGTACTCCTGGGAGTACGTACTGCCACTTCTTATATGTCACTTAAATCGTATGATGATACCTCTTTATCTATTTGAACATACTCCAATAATTATTATAAGATACCCCAATATTTAAGTAGACTGAAAGTAATAAAGAAGTATAATATATTCGTTTTAGTTGTATATTACAAGTGGGAGTATATACTCCCAGGAGTACGAACCGGGCATCACACACACACATACATACATACATATACACCCATGCATCCATATATATACCTTTTTACTCCCAGGTGTAGTTACTCCCACCTCTGATATACCACCTAAAAGAACTTATCACTTTGGGTATACTCATATACTAATTATAAGATACTCAAATGCGAACCACACAAAATTTTTGCGAGAGTCCATATTTTTAGCATATTTTGTAAATACCTTCAAATTCGCACATAAAAAGGAGTATGTCAAAAAATTTATACATACCACCCCTTAAAAGGTGTAAATACCACCAAAGTGGTGTTATATACTCGTATAATACATATATATACTCTCAGTTGTGCAAGATACTCCATACGTTGTGAGATATGGAATAGGAAATAGAAAAAAGCTTACACACACACACATATATATTCAGTGCTCGCATTTGAATAACTATTCTCAAGTGTGGGCCGACATATGAGCCACGCTGCATGTAGCCTGGCAGCCCACGCTTCCCCTACACTACGCGTAGTTAGCCAATGCCCCACCTCCTGCTCAAAATCGACAGTAAAACTCTCAAGTGCGTGTCCAAAATGGCAGTAAACCCTTATGCGCGCGTCAAAACACACACACACACACACACACACACACACGGTAGCGCTATTCAGCGCTAGCTCGCTGAATAACTATTCTGCACATGGGCGCAACACAACCGCACGCACGCGTAACTGGCGACCACACTTCCCCTACGCTACGCGCAGTTAACCAACGCCCCGCCTCCTGCTCAAGATCAACAGTAAAACCCTGACGTGCGTGTCCAAAATGGCAGTAAACCCTCACGCGCGCGTCAAAACGGTAGTAAAAACCTCACATGTGCCAGCGCCCCATCTCCCGCTCGAGATTGGCAGTAAAACCGCCGCGCGCATGAGGATTGGCAGTAAAAGTCTCAGTGTCACCCAATATGACAGTAAAAGCCAATATCAAATCAAATATCGGTAAAATTGATAGTAAAACAAAGATCACACTTCACCTAAATCGACAGTAAAAGGACGGTTACTACTAGAATCGACGGTAAAACCAAAGAATCACTAGTACACCGCGGGTCGGACAGTAGTTGACAGTAAAGCTACTCCGGGGGGGGCACCGGAATGGTTGTAACAAAACTATCGGTAGACTCATATGTACCCAGCTAATTTTACTGTCAACTCTGTTATTGTTTACTATCCTCTCGCCTGTTTACTGTGTTCAACGAGGTTTACTATTTTTTCCCCACTAAATTACTGTAAGTGCGTGAATTTTTATTGTCTTGAATGCATATCTAATTACTGAACCTATTGGCTAGTTTTACTTCACACCAAAATGATTTTTACTGCAAGACAAACTTATCAATATGACCACTCGATTCCCCATTTGTTCGTACAAAAATGCTCCCGTATGTCCTCCCGTGACACGAAGCAATAAAAAACAGTGGGCCATGCATCCCACTAAATGCGCTCCCACGTAATCGATCATAAGATATGCCCCACCTCCCCCTCCCCGTTCGCGGTCATTATTGCTTCTCCACTACCATGGCCACGTTCACAGCACGATTTCAAGGTGGTGGCCAAAGAGGAAATGGGTACATACAACTATGAATGCAAATGCTGGGAGCACATAAGTACTTTTACTGTCTCTCGACTAGCAGTTACTATTCCAACTATTATGCTTTTATTGTCTAGTGCATATAGTAATTTTTTACTATCATCGACAGATTGTTTTACTATTAATCCATCTACAGTTTAGCCCCCGTAGGTCTGTTCTGCATGCACCTGGTGCGGGCGTTCACCCACTGCAGGTCGAGAGTATCCCCAGTCACTACATGCTCTGTAGGTACACTAGGAGTGCTAGGGTAGATCTACCGTAGGACAGAAACGACCTCATGCAGGTTGGACCCGATGGGACGACTGAGATATATTGACACACCACCTTACTAACGGAAGCTATGGGCGTGGTGCGGCTAGGGTGCAGATCGAGTCTTGCGTACAATAGAGCCATGCAGGTCCTCAAGGCACTTTGCATGCAGCTTGATACCATACCCAACGACATTGGCCCGGTGGCTATGGAGACCGTTGAGCCCGATGAAGCGGACGATGAAACGATAAACTCATCAGCGCCTCCTCTGTCACGGACCAAAGGTCACAAATGAGCCGATGACGAACCAGAGCAAAGTTTTGCACCGGTGGGGAAGAAGATGGCGAGGGTGTGTAGCATATGTGGCCTGAAAGCCGGTCACAACAGTGCTACTTGCCGAACCCTACCCCAAAATAGAGGACGAGGGAGTAGGAGTGGCAGTGGTAGTGGCACGGGGAGGGGGAGAGGGAGGAGAGGGCGACGAAGATGACGACACTGACAACTGTCTTCCCACAGGGTCGGATGACAATGATACGTGCTCAATAGCTGTGTTGTTTACTTACATTTCGGTAATCCGTTTACTATATTGTCGTATGTGTGCTACTGTGGTGTGTCTGCTAACTAGAAAACAAAACTTGCTATTCGGCTCACCTAGCAAGTTTTACTGTAGATTTAAACTCTCTTACTAAAAAAGTCACATATGGTGTTACTGCTTGTTTTTTGACTGTGTTGACCATAATCTATTACTGTCTTCTATATATTGGTTACTGATTTTTTGGCTAAAAGAATGCAATGATCAATTGGTCATTTTTCGTTCTACTGACATGCGGTGATTGTTTTACCGTACGATGCCAACAATGTTACTGATGTATATTTTTAATATTGAATTACTGCATGCGTAAAAAAGACTTTACTTTTAAATTGTACACACTGCCACTCCGTCTCCCTGATGTGTCTCTTCGTCTCCCCCAGACGACTTATAAATATAACATATCATCATCTTGTGAAGCATTGCATCCGCGAGATGCCCCCCAAAAAAAGCCTTCCCCCGCAGTAAAACTCTGAAAAAGCATAGCACACAACAAAAAAGAACAAAAATGACTCCAAGCTCTTCTTCTGCTCCACTACAAACTATAGTTCTAACCTAGCTAGCACTCATATATGATCAGCTGTCTTGGCGGAGCCTGATCGAGGCTACATACTATGATTATGTCCGCAACCTCCTCCATGCTCTGCCACCGTGCATACCGGAGAGGGTGGCTGCAATCATCCACACTTTGCATCTTCTGGAAAGACAAACCAATATACTTGTGTCCGATGTCCGGCGAACCAACCTCGTCCTGGAGATCGTTCTCACGAACTACGTGAATCGAGTCAAAGCATCCATCTAGAGGATCGAAGACTACATCGGCTGGCAAAACAAAAAGATCGATGACGTCGAGACCGTGGAAGAGACGAATGTCCCCATTTGGAAAATCGTCGACATATTTCCTTCACTCAATCGGCGCCAAGCTCGGCTCACCGCCGTGACGGAGCGGGGTGAGGCGTACCTCCACATATTCCCTGATCCAGCCCCCGACGAACTCTATGAGTGGGCTTACGAATGACTGAGGGTTGTGATAGGATCTTGCTTTGGCCATGTTGGACCGTAAAGGCGACTAGAGGGGGGGGGGGGTGAATAGGAGCACGCTCACTTTTTCACAAATTATGAACTCAATACAATTTCACTCCAGTAGCTATTAGAAAGCTATGAAGATCAATATACCAAGACTGTGAAGACTAGTATTGAATCCAATTAAACCCTAAGCAATGCTACAAAAATCAACTAAGATTGCAAAGACTCACGGCCGCAGACGCGGTCGGATCACCGGACCCAATCGGTCGGACCGATTGCTTAGGCGGTTTGATCGCGTTGTCTTTGGCGGTCGGACCTCTCCAAAATCGGTCTGACCGGTGATGACGGGCGGTCTGACCGGCCGACTCCAGAACCGATCTGCAACAGTAAAATCAGCCCGATGACGAAGTTGCAATTAGGTGAAACTTTTGATTCTCAACTCTAATCTTTATGAAACTTTGCACACACCTTCTATATGCTATTGAGGACCTATTCCAATCGAATATTATGATAATTCTTGGAGCGATCTTGAGCAATTGCCAATTGATTAACGAAGGTCTAAAACCGGCAAGAGCGAAAACTTGATCCTAAAGCTTGTTCGTGAGGATTGATGATCAAGATAATGCTAGATAGATTCACACATATCACACAAGCTAATTCACGTGAAAGAATCAATCACAAACTCACGGATCAAAGAAAGCCGTAAAAACACGAAATTGAAAGCAAGAACGAAAAGAGACTTATCTCAAGCAAACCTTGCATAGATTGATTTCGTGATTGTTCTTTGGATTACATCCACACCATCATGGATCGAGTGGACAATCAAAGATCACGAAATTCACCACAAACCATCAAGAGCCCTTGCCTCCACCTCAACTCCCTAAAGACAATTAGGGTTTTGAAACATAAGCGAGAGAGAGAGAGGTGCGACCACCATCTCCTCCTATTTATAGTGGAGGCCTAGACTCCTAGGGTTTGACTCCATTGGGCTCCGTTAAGGCCCACTAACAAACGGGTCACACACGCACGCTTCGCAAAGCGCCGTCTTTAACCTTTTGACCTAAACCGCTTCACCATGCATCATGGATTTGCCAATAGGTCACCCTTGTCCATCTTGCGTCACGCTTGAGTCGTTGACCTCACCCGGCATCGTCGATCGTTCTGGACCTCAACTCTCCAAGTCTAGTCCCGATCCTCCTTGCCGTTGACCGTCGTTGACCACCAAGCTACCTGCACAACCATAGACAAGCAAACACGAATTCGGGAACAAGTTCTTCACAACTTGACCCATGTTAGCCAAAACATGCATCATGCAAACCATATGCCATGAAACCAATGACTTTGACCTAACAAAACAACATCGCCATGAAGTTGGCCGACGTTCAAGTAAAACCGTCCGACCGCCCAGCTCGGGTGGCCGGTCGGACCTCCCATGGCGGTCGGACCGCTCCTCGTGAGCGGTCGGACCGCCTGGGACTTAGCCAAATTCAAGCCCTCAAATTCAAACCTTCCGAAACTTTAAACCAATAGAACTTCTTACTGGAGACTCCAAAAATTATGAGACCAAGTGCATTGGGATCCCCTCACTTGCCCACAACACCTATTTTTGGCCCAGCTCGTTTTGAACACTTTTAGGTCACCGCCGGTCTGACCGCCCCACATGGCCGGTCCGACCGATTTGAGACCGGTCGGACCGCCGTGCAAGGACCGGTCGGACCGCCTATCCGTAATACACAGCTTTGTCGAAAACACGTGAAACTACAAACCGTAAACGCCATTGCCAATTGTCACATCATCCTAAGATCTGTAACAAATTCCCATAAAATCCACAATCTCCCCCTTGATGAACACATTGGCAATTATCCAGAAAATGTAAGTAAGAGGTTTGAAAACGAGTTTACTCGCAGTTTTCGCACAAAGGCACAACTTGGTCCATAAGCAAGAAAAAGCAATGAACATGACCAAGCTGGCATCAGAATAGTATAGGCATGTGAGACAAGGCAAAAGAAAGCATAAAAACTTTGATTTCCAGAAAAGGGTCAAAATTCTCACATAAGGTCCATATGAAAGAACAATTGTTCAATTGACCTATGATCATTGTGAGGATAAAAGAATGCAATTCAAGTTCATAATATACAATAAGACAATAAGAATGCAACTCAAGAACTCCCCCTCACTATGATCCTCAATTTTTCAAATTTTTAGTTTCTCCCCTTTGTACAAACTTCTCCCCCAACAAAGAAATATATTCTCATTAACACATCTTCTCTTCTCATTTAACACATCTTCTCCCCCTTTGACAATGGATTCATCAAGGAATCACGCCTTCCTCTCATCCAGAGATAACAACTAGAAAATAAAGGAAGAAGCGAAACAAGAGAAGCATAAAGAGGAATATGCATGAAGTGCAATGGAGTGGCTTCAATTTTGTATTTTCAATTTTTGATTACAAGAAGCTTTGGAGATTACCCAAAAGAACAAGCTAGTATCTCTAATATTGCACAAACAAAGATATCAAGCCCGACAAATAGCTAGCAAGATCATGGTAAGACATATATATCAAAGCTAAGCACAAAGGCTCAAAAGTAAAGCAAGAGATTTGATCAATTTAAGCAACGCTTCAAATTCAAAGAAGTTCATCAATAGGGATCCTAAAGTGAAATTGGCCATGTCAAATGTCAAAGTGAGATCAAAAATCTAACAAAGACCACATTAAGAGTCAATCAAGTCCCGTATTGAATCATTTTGCTCAATATTTTTATAAACGCCCATTTGTCAACATTTTTCTCATTTGCATTGAATATTGAAGTTGACTAATGATCTAACTTAGTGACAAGATCTGGACTAGGAGCCATCCACAAACTCATCCTAAGCTTCACCAAAAGTTGATTAAAGGTATATCTTAGTAAAGAAGATCCCGGACTAGGAGCCATCCACAAACTCTTTCTAAGCTTCTCACCGGCGACAAATCTTGAGGTTCATGTCATTTCGACAAGCGGTCCCCATGAGATCGTCGGTTCATCAAACTATCTCCAAGTTCATGTCATTTGACAAGCGTCTCGTAAGAATAGTTTGGCACAATTTAAGCATAAGACAATCTTGATTTTCATTTTTCACATGAGCAGTTTAGAATCTCAAGAACACAAAAGCTCAAGTAATGGTCAATTTTAGATCAAAGAGCTAACAAAGCAATTACAGCAGGCCAATGTCACAAGAGGAGTACTAATTGCGAACTCGCTAAAACATCCACAAATTGCAATTTCTTAGTTTGAGTTGTTTAAAAGATTCTAGCTCATATAGCAAAGACTTAGCTACACATGTAAAAGCATGATAATTCTAGCAAGTCAAAGAACTAGACATGACATTGAGCAAGAATTGAAATACAAAACTCCAAGGGTAATAGGCAAAGCTTCATCAATTTTAAAAGATAAGCGAAAATCTTATATTACAATGCATCTTTTGGATTTTTCATACCACTTGTTGTAACCACTTGTTGTATTTTTCATATGAATGCAATATGACACAATGAGATGCAATTAAAAACCTAAAAACCTAAAAAGATCGAAAAGATCACTAAGTTCTAAAAAGAACAATAAAAGATCAAAAGAACAAGGAAAGATAAGAAAAGATCAAACTCCCCTCAAACCAACCCATAAGGATAAATTACCCTAACTCGCTTCTTAAGGTGGAAAATCGGTTTGATCTAAAGGCTTGGTAAGAATATCGCCAATTGAGCTTGGACTCTCGAAGTGCATCACAATATCACCTTTTTCAACATGATCTTTAAGGAAGTGAAAGCGAATGTCTATGTGCTTAGTCCTAGAATGTTGCAATGGGTTTTAGCAATATTAATAGCGAAGTGTTATCACGAAAAGAGGAACACTAGCAAAGTTTAACCCATAATCTTTCAAAGTGGGCGTCATCCACAAAATCAGCTCTGACAACTAGCGGCGGACTACATACTCCGCTTGAAGGATTGTGCAATGTAAGACCGCTTCCTAGAAGACCAAGATACAAGAGAAGTGCCTAGGAAGTGACAGTGCACGAGGTACTCTTCCTATCTAGCAAACTGACCGCAAAATCGAATCGAAAAACCCCTAATGGACAAAGTCAAGAGCAGAATACCAAATGCCATATAAAGGGTAGAGTGTAAATACACGAATATAAACTTAACGGCTTAGGGATGGGAAGTTCTCGGAGACGCTGAAATCTTGTACAAAGGCATACCGTGAAGTGAATGTCGGTCTCGAGGTCATCAAATCTGTAAGGGAGCCGATCATCTTTGCGGTACTCGCGTTGATCCACGACTTCTCCTTCCTCATCCGGATCCAAAGCAAATCGAAGTTGCCATGGGAGTGGAAATTGGCTTGCAGTCACCCATGTTGAAGCGTTTGAGTAGATCTTTAGTGTACTTCGTCTGATGGATGAAAGTTCCTTCCTTGCATTGCTTGATTTGAAGTCCCAAAAAGTAATTAAGCTCTCCCATCATACTCATCTCAAATTCCACGGACATAGTGTCGTAAAAGTGAAACAAGAGCATTAGAGGAACCACCAAAATAATATCATCCACGTAAATTTGAGCAAGCAAGAAGTCATTTCACGCCTAAGAATAAATAGAGTTTTGTCCACTTTACCCATCTCAAAATTATTTTTAAGCAAGAAGGTCTTAAGTCTATCATACCAGGCTCTAGGGGCTTGTTTAAGACCATACAAAGCTTTGGATAATTTGAACACACGATTTGGATACTTGGGATCCTCAAAACCAGGGGGTTGCTTAACATACACTTCCTCATCTATGAAACCATTTAAAAAGGCACTTTTAACATCCATCGATATAATTTAAAACCTTTTGATGCAGCAAATGCAAGCGAGAATCACGAATGGCTTCTAGTCTAGCAACAGAGCAAATGTCTCATCAAAATCTAACCCCTCAACTTGGTGAAACCACAGCTACCAATCGGCCTTGTTTCTAACCACAGAACCATCCTCACCTTGTTTATTCTTAAACACCCAGCGGGTTCCTATAACATTATGACCACTAGGAGGTTCTACTAGGTTCCAAACTTTGTTTCTTTCAAAATTTTCTAACTCCTCATGCATGGCATTTACCCAAATAGAATCGGATAAAGCATGTGATATATCGCGGGGTTCAAAAGAAGCAACAAAAGCCGAATGAGGGTAGAGATTTGGATCATTATACAGAGCGAGTGACTCGCTCATGTAGATTACCTATTATCACATTAGGAGGATCTTGTCTCTGAATGCGAAGTGGGCGCTTGGGTGAGATGTCGTTTCTTCGACCTCAGTATCTGCTGATGATGATGATCGGCAGAGCCTCAATCAAGGTGAAGTAGGCGTAGCGTGTTCTTGTATCAATATGGGCGCCTCGGCGCAGCAGATGAGGAATGACATTAGCCGTCCTCATCTTCCTCCACAAAAATGCTCTCTCACACTGTAAATCATCAGAGCAATTGATCTAGCTCGGGGCTAGTCTCATCAAAAGTGACATTACAAGTCTCTGAATAATGTTAGTCTCGATATTAAAAACTCGAAAACCCTCGAATGAGCGGGATAACCCGAAATACCCCATCAAAGTTCTTGATTCAAATTTATCTAAGTTGCTGTCTTAAGGATAAAACATTTTGATCCAAAAACTTCGAAAATCTGAAGCAGAGGGTTTTCTACCAAAGCGAAGCTCATAAGGAGTCTTGCCTAAAGAAGGTCTCAAAAGACACGATTTGTAATATGACAAGCAAGAGTAATAGCTTGGCCCAAAATCTCCTCGGTGTGCTATACTCATCTAGCATCGTCCTAGCCATTTCGACCAGGTCCTATTCTTCCTTTCCACCACGCCATTTTGTTGAGGGCGTGTGGAGGAGAAGCGATGCTCAATACCACGTTCGGCACAAAAAGAAGCAAAAGAAGCATTTTTGAACTCCGTGCCATTATCACTGCGAATCGCTCTCAAAGCACCGGAAGCTCGAAGCCAAGCGAAGAACAAGGTCATGAAAATAACCAAAAGCTTCATCCTTTGAAGTAAGAAAGAACATCCAAGTATATCTAGAAAGATCATCAACTATAACAAGAATATACCATTTTCCACCGACTCACCGGACTCTAGCGGGACCAACGGTATCCATATGAAGCAAGCTGTCACAGTCCGTCGGTCATAACCATAGTCACGAAGGGTGTGAGGCGGCAACTTGTTTGCCATGCCTACAAAGCGCACATCTGACATCTTTGTGACTTTGAGCTTAGGCAAACCTCTCATGAGATCAAGGTTGCTAACTCGTGTCGATGATCAAAACCAATGTGCCCCAAGCGTCGATGCCAAAGCCAGAAATCCAGAAGAAGATGTAAGCAAACATTTAAGAGATCCAGCAAGAGATTCTGAAAAATCAGCTCCAAAAATTCTACCAACTCTAGAGATTCCAAATACAAGCTCACCAAGAGAATCAAGCACACGACAAGCATTTTTCTTAAAAAGCATCTCATAGCCATCATCAAGAAGTCGAGAAGCGAAAGGAGATTATACCTAAGCTTGTCCACAAGAGCGACATCCTTTAGAATGAATTTGTTGTTCACCTAATTGATCCTGTTCCTTCAATTCGCCTTGTGTATCATCTCCAAAGGTGATGAAGTCATCACCGTTGCTCGCGTGAAAGAGGTGAACCATTTTGAGTTCCGGTCATGTGGCGTGAACATCCTGAGTCAACGAACCACGTGTTCTTCCCTTTCGCGATAATCCACGAAAATCAAGGAACAAAAGAGCGATGTGTCTCAATCTCGGGGTTAGATAAACATGATTTAGGAATCGATCTTTGAGACACACGTCTAAAGGAGTATACAAACCGAAGTACTATCCTTGATTTCATCTAACATTCGGTAATGAGCAATGTTTAAATTAAAATGAGACTTGAATGTCCATGGGCGGTCGGCCGGCGTTAAATGGTGATCGAGCCGTGACCAAAACAGTCGGGCCGGTGACCACAATGATCGAGACCGCTTGATCGATAAACATTAGAATTAGGATATTTAGGAACATAATGATTTGCATGAGAGAAAATCATAATCCGGTTTATTCTTTTAATGTTACCATGTCTCATAGAAGCTCTAGGTTGCATGAATGAAATTCTATCAAAATTTTTCCTATCATTTTCAACCTCATGTGAATTCAATCAAATGTCCACCTTTTTTGCAATAAGTGCAATGGTACTTGGTACCACTAGAAGAAGCACCATTTGAATTAATACAAGGTTGGGCAAAACCTGCAAATTTAAAAGATGTTTTTGCAGGTTGGATTTTGAATTCAATTAAACCTTTTTCCAAGACTTGAATGACTTTTGGGTTTGAATTGTCTTGAAAAGAATTGAATCCTAAACCTTGCTTTTTATAAGGAGTTTTAGACTTGTCAAGAATCATGTTTAATTGTTTCTTACCTTTAGAAAATTTCTCTAGTGTATCATGAAGGTAAGCATTTTCTTTTCTCAAGTTAACACAAGCATCACAAGTTTTATTCATAGATTTTTCCTTATACAAAGCAATTTCAAGCTTAAGAGTGGAACAAGAAGCACAAGTAGTATTTTCAATATTATCCTTAAGCTTAGCATATTTGACTCTAGCGACTTCTAAGATATCTTTGATTTCACGTTCTTTTCTAAACATGAAGTGCAAGGGCTAGAATCAAATACATCAAAAGCAATCAATTTACTAGATTCTAAATATTTTTCACAAGGAGCACTTTTAATTTCATTTAGTTCAGATCTAGCATTCTCAAGTTGTTGTACAGAAATATTATGAGCAGTTTGTAACTTAGTAATTTACGAGTGCATAGCATGACAAGATAAGCATTCATCGAGTTCAAGAGTCTTAGCATTTTAAGCTCTACTTTCGGTTTGTTAATCTTTGACTCTAATTTCTTATTTTTGTCATAACAAATTCTAGCGCTTCATCTTGACTAAGCAATTGCTCAACTATAGAATCATATTTAGCGAAAGCTCATCATAAGAAAAGATACCTCATCATCATCAATGTCGTCGATTATCGACCATGAAGCACATGCCGGTGAAGTCTTTGGCCTTCCCTTTCTTTTTGCCTTGAGGATCTCCTCCTCCTTGTCCTCCTCACTCCCGGTATCCACATCGCTCAAGGATTGATCCTCAAAAGCGGCAAGGACCGGTGGCGGCTTTCACAAGCTTATTAGCCTCATACCTTGATTTGTTGAAAGGGGCTTCTTCCAGTGGCTTTCCTTCCTTATGATTGTTCTTACCTTTCGACTTGGGGCAATTTGCGGATATGATTGAGCTCACCACATTCATAGCATGTCACCGACCACCTCTCTTTTGTTTCTCACATTATTGTAGGCCGTGTGAATTTTTAGCTAGAAGAGCTAACTCTGTTTGAGGAATACTTTCAAGCTCCTCTTCATGAATAGCGGATAAACAAGCAAATGAAAATCCGTAAGAAGATTCAAAAGAGTCATCAAAAGCCTTTTTGAGAGGATCTGCTACCAAAGCTAAATTATCTTTCTTGGGATGATCAACTATTTTAATTTCATGAGTCTTGAGTTTACTATAAAGCAATTCTAAAGTAAGACTTGAAAGATCAACATTTTCCTCTATAGCGTAGCTTTCATCTCCCATTCCTTGGTGTTGATTGCGGCCAAGAGATGGGTGGCATTTTCAGATTGAGAATATTCAATATCAACGACTTTCATTTGATTAATTACTTTATTAAAGCGATGAAAATGTCATCGATGCTCTCTCAGGGCGCATCTCGAATTTATTGTATTCACGCTTGTAAGCAGTTTGGCGCACCTTTTTGATTTGGGACGAACCCTCATGATATGTTTGAGAGTGTTCCAAATTTCATCTTGCAGCTTGAAAGATTACAAATTCGATCATATTCTTGTCTACCAAGTGCACCATATAAAAGATTCTTAGCCTTATTGTTGTTAGCCAAAAGAATTGCGAAGCGGGTGTAGCAATTTCGGGAATAACCAATGGGGCTCTAACAACATCCCAAAAAGCTTGTCCTCGCTCTCAAGAAAGACGCAGCATACGATTCTTCCAATAGGCATAGTCGTGCCCATCGAAGATATGCGGTTTAGTAGAAAACTTATCCATCGCCAAAGTTCGGTGACCGGTTAAGATCAAGATTGAACTAGCAGGGCTCGATACCACTGTTGGACCGTAAAAGGCGACTAGAGGGGGTGAATAGGAGCACACTCACTTTTCACAAATTATGAACTCAATACAATTTCACTCCGGTAGCTATTAGAAAGCTATGAAGATCAATATACCAAGACTGATGGAAGACTAGTATTGAATCCAATTAAACCCCTAAGCAATGCTACAAAATCAACTAAGATTGCAAAGACTCACAAGCCAAGGCGGTCGGCCGATCTGGACCCAATCGGTCGGACCGATTGCGGTGGGCGATCGGACCGTGTTATCTGGTGGTCGGACCTCTCAAAATCGGTCGACCGGTGATGACGAGCGGTCGGCCGTGACTCGAACCGATCTGCGGCGAGAAAATCAGCCGATGACGGTTGCAATTAGGTGAAACTTTTGATTCTCAACTCTAATCTTTATGAAACTTTGCACACACCTTCTATATGCTATTGAGGACCTATTCCAATCGAATATTATGATAATTCTTGGAACGATCTTGAGCAATTGCCAATTGATTAACAGAAGGTCTAAAACCGGGCAAGAGCGAAAACTTGATCCTAAAGCTTGTTCGTGAGGGATTGATGATCAAGATGATGCTAGATAGATTCACACATATCACAGCAAGCTAATTCACGTGAAAGAATCAACCACAAACTCACGGATCAAAGAAAGCCCTAAAAACACGAAATTGAAAGCAAGAACGAAAAGAGACTTATCTCAAGCAAACCTTGCATAGATTGATTTCGTGATTGTTGCTGGATTACATCCACACCATCATGGATCGATGGACAATCAAAGATCACGAAATTCACCACAAACCATCAAGAGCCCTTGCCTCCACCTCAACTCCCTAAAGACAATTAGGGTTTTGAAACATAAGCAGCGAGAGAGAGAGTGCGACCACCATCTCCTCCTATTTATAGTGGAGGCCTAGACTCCTAGGGTTTGACTCCATTGGGCTCTGTTAAGGCCCACTAACAAGCGGGTCACACATGCACGCCATAGCGTCGTCTTTAACCTTTGACCTAAACCGCTTCACCATGCATCATGGATTTGCCAATAGGTCACCCTTGTCCATCTTGCGTCACGCTTGAGTCGTTGACCTCACCGGCATCGTCGATCGTTACGGACCTCAACTCTCCAAGTCTAGTCCCGATCCTCCTTGCGTTGACCGTCGTTGACCACCAAGCTACCGCACAACCATAGACAAGCAAACACGATTCGGGAACAAGTTCTTCACAACTTGACCCATGTTAGTCAAAACATGCATCATGCAAACCATATGCCATGAAACCAATGACTTTGACCTAACAAAACAACATCGCCACGAAGTTGGCCGACGTTCAAGTAGAAACTGGTCTGACCGCTCCAGGTGAGCCGGTCGGACCGCCCCATGGCCGGTCGGACCGCTCCTGTGAGCGGTCGGACCGCCTGAGACTTAGCCAAAATTCAAGCCCTCAAATTCCGAAACCTTCTGGAAACTTTAAACCAATAGAACTTCTTACTGGAGACTCCAAAAATTATGAGACCAAGTGCATTGGGATCCCCTCACTTGCCTACAACACCTATTTTTGGCCCAGCTCGTTTTGAACACTTTTAGGTCACTGCGTCCCGATCAGCCCACATGGCCGGTCCGACCGATTTGAGACCGGTCGGACCATGTGTGCAAGGACGGTCGGACCGCCTATCGAGAATACACCTGTAGCTTTGTCGAAAACACGTGAAACTACAAACCGTAAACGCCATTGCCAATTGTCACATCATCCTAAGATCTGTAACAAATTCCCATGAAATCCACAGGCCACTAGGGCCTCATTTCTTTTTTCCTTTCCTCCCTTATTTTGTTATTATTGGGCAATGTAAATAGAAATAAAAATGCGACTGACAACTCTATTTTGGTCGAATAATATTTAAGAATTTCTATCTCTTTTTCTTTACTGTTATGTAAATATAATATTACTACAATGTTTTCATTTGGTTTACTATCGGAACACAAAAAAGGATACGGTAAAAACAAAAATGCGGCAAAATACAGATTTACTACTTTATAAATGACCGTTTACCTATTCCTGCATGTGCTTTTACTGTCATACTACCTTTTCGCTATATTGCCCGATGAGCATTTACTGTAAAAAAATATTATGTGATAGCTCTTTACTGTAAAATACGAGTGCAATTACTGAGCTTCTATTTTGTTCGTAATTACTGCATACATGTCATGTTTTACTACACTGTGGCCTACATTTTACTGTACTACCTCCGCACTCCTTTGTTTTGTATGTTCGCATTTGTGAGGACCCCTGTTTTATTTCCGCAAGACCGAGTCCTTCCCGGTCTTATGGAAATAACTCTAGGCCTCAAGTGAATAAATTCCATTATAACTCTATCTAAGTGAGAAGGCCCGACCAAAACTAGAGCTCCGGTGATCATGCGTACTACTGCTCTGCAAGCACTACATGATGATCGGTTCTCCCAACGGTCCAAGTCCACACTCAAACAAGTTAAAATATAATTCACAACAGCGGGTATGCGTCTCGTGTTAGCTCCCAAGATCAGTGACCAACACGCACATACCCTCATCAACGTCAATTACAGTCACACAACATTCATACATTGACATAACGAAAGACATGCAATAATAGTTTAAGTGTACATCTATTACAAGAGGTGTCGACCGGCCAAATTCAATTAGACAAATAAAGTAGTAGTGGAAGAAGATAATATAATCAAAAGACTAGCAACAGTGTGCCCATAGCCCAAGGCAACCGACTGTGGATTAAATAATAACACTATTCGTTAGCATCGTCGTAATCGGCGCTAACGAACTCGTCGATCGAAGACTCATCCCCACCTGTATTTGCAGCAATCGAGTTAAGTACAAAATATACTCACAAGTCTTACACAAAGAAAAATTACTTATGCACAAAGGATAATAAAAGAATAGCATTAGTGGTATAGTTTTTGCGAAGGACGCAACAATTTTCAACCTACACATACTAGTTTTACAATTGCCATTTTAAAATCAGATTTGAAGTAGAAATAAAATATGTGATAAAGTTATACATTGATAAACAAATGAATCAAACAAACCAAAGTGGCAGCCCACTTTGCTAAACTAAAATGCATGAACTCTCGTTCATGCCAAATACCAAGTTGTAACCATGCCAATTTTAGTTGACAGTCTAGCGATGAAGTCTACCAAAAACCAAGTGTTGTCTATAACTGTGGACACGGCTATTCAAATAGTTTAATACCTACAAGGGGGTACTACTTTACCCACACGACTCGACTAGCCCGTAAGCCCCCGGAATTAACACACTTCCTTTGGTGTGTCGGCTGGGGAAATCGAGATTTGATACTTTTTAGCAAGAAGATCCTATTGAGATAAGTCCCCCTTGCGAGATGAACTCCAAATTTAGTACAAATGATGGATAGCACTTGCTAAGCAGACTCACAAGTTATTTTGGATATACTGATACAATGTAAATAAAGAAAAATAGTGCTCTCATGCACATTATAGAAAATTGCACTGCCTCCTACGAATAAATGATCGAGCACAAATGTTCTCATACAACCAGGGACCTAACCCAATAAAACATATCCCTTACTTGACCAAGTGGTATCCATATCCCATGTGTGAAAGTACGATTGGCACTTGGAGTTGTTAGCCCATGGCTCGGCCCTTAACGGTGCGGACAAGTCAACTACATACCCGATCTCGTGAACGAAGGCACCCTCACTAACAACCTCTTGTCCAAACCAAAACCATTTGAAAAAATAAAATTTATAATCAAATAACCAGATGCAACGATCTGGAAAAAAAATCATAAATGATAACTGTGAGGTGTTTCCCACGATCGATGTGCTAATCCCGTCAACCGTACTAACGTATATTCTAGACTTGCATGGCTAAGCACTCAATCAAACAAAATAGTATCATCACAACCATCTATTCTTAAGCATACATATACTGGAATTTAACAAGGATACATCAAGATTGGGACATAACTAACTACACATCACAAAAATATTGACATATCGAAATAGCATGCACGCAATTATCATTGCATTTCAAAACACTACTTATCAAAACTGGGATCAATATGATGCAAAAGAAAGTTCAAATGATGCTTACCTTCTTTGGAAGTCTAGTTGCTCGCTCTTGCTGGCATCCGATTCTATATCAATCGCTTCGAGATCAATATAAATTCGACATTGTATAAACATCAAGAAAAGATGAAAAATTCAAATTGCTAAAAAATGCATGAAATTTTTACAGTAGCTAGATCATGATTTTATATGAATTCGGGTGGAAGAATTATTTCAATTGGAATTAGTATTTGAGAGTTATAGCAGTTTGAAAATCAGTTTTATGGAAAATAAAAAAAAAATAACATTCGGTACTGTTTTATCCGAAATTAAGTTTTTCGCAAAACATTGTTGAGTAGTGGTGGGGTTAAGGATTATATGGATGTATAGAGAATAAAATTATAAGACCAAAATAACTTGGTTAAACTCATTTGGAGTTCATATGAATTAGTTATAAATTTTCAAAGTTATTAGCAATTTTTAGTGTAAAAATAATTTGGTTATGGATCATTTTCCAAAAAATATATGTTGTGGGACAGAGACATATTTGAAACCTATTTCAATTTAAAGTTCACTAAAAATGAAAATCATCAAAATTGTTTTCACTGAATTTGTAGTTAAAATGAATTAGTTATGCATTTTCGAAGTATAGAATTTTCAGTGCAACAATAATTCATTTTATAATTTATAAATGCATTTCATACTTTCTTACCGGAGCCAACCGAGCCACAGTCGCTAAAAGACGGGTCCACTACAGTGTCATTTTCATTTTAATTTACGATTTAATTTGTCTTTGTTGGTAGGGCCCACATGTGAGTGACTCTTTCCACGTAATAGTGCGTGGACCATGGGTCTATGGGCCGGTTCACCAGTCTATGACTATGCACTTAAAGCCTCAGACCCACATGTCAATCTCAGATCTAAACCGTTATTTAACTGCATTTATTGTTCGCGGGACCCACGAGTCATCGACTCATTATACAACTTAAGACAACCATTAAGTAATAAGCAATGATTAACAATTAATGAACCAGATTTGCACCCTAATTACCTATCTACAGCATTGTCGGGCTGTCCGACAATAGTGTGATGTGCTTGCCGGCGACTCCGGCCACATCGACGCCGGGCAAGGGCAGGGATGGGTGTGCAATAGCACTGCACACCTATTGGTGGTATCTACGACGGCTAGGGATGGCAATTATGCCCGATTACCTATGTACCCGCAGGCGAATACTCTAATGGAGGTGGGTATGAGTGTCTTTTTTTGCCCACGGGCACAATTCCTTGCCCATCGGGTAAACGGGTATGGGCATGGGTAAGCTCCACCCGTACCCGCTTCGCCCGATTACCCGTAACCTACCCGCATGTGTAAGGAACTATGTTAGTTTGCATTTTTATTTTATTTGTTGAACTTGATTAGTTGTCTTATCGAACATGATATGTGAATTGTGATGAACTTTATTAGTTGTTGAATGTGTGATGCACCGTTGATATGTGAATTATTATGAACTTGATGTGTGCATTGCTCGCGGGTAACGAGCATGTCCGCGGGCGATGGGTACTCACAGGCGGCGATGCATTATTCGCGGGTAAACGGGCATGCCCGCGGGCGACGGGTACCCTCAGGCGACAGGCATGGGCGAGGTTTTTCGCCCGTCGTCCTTCGCGGGTATACCCGTGGGGGGAATTCGGGGTCACGGGTATGGGTATGGGCGAGCACTACCCGTACCCGCCGCACCCGATTGCCATCCCTAACGGTGGCTGAGCCAGCCTGTGCCGGTGGCTAGCCGAAGAGGGGCGGCGACGTTCTACAGCCGAAAGTGCAACCAAAGTAAAAGCTTCGCTTTTGTCCAGATAAGCAGGTGCCACTGCTTCTACAGAGTCTAGGGGTGCTACCTGGAGCTAGGGGCGGTTTGGAAGAGCTTTGGTGTTGGTTCGCGACGAAGAAAGAGGCGGTGGCACTGTGGCTTCACGTGGAGAAGAGATTCTGAGTCAAGTGGAAGGCAATGAAGGTGTGGAGTAGCTTAAAGATGCTACAGATAAGGTGTAAATAGAGAGGATTGGGTAATGCCTTACCAGCCGAAGCTGGAGACAAAGAATAGTGCTCTTACTTCAAATTCCACGGGGTCCTACGAAGCATTTTTTAATTGAGTTGAGGGGAAATTATCCTTATGCCCAGGGACACAATCTGATGCACAGAGTCAAGGACTAGCTCACCCGGAAGAACTGGAATGAGCTGGAGTGACGGCGGTGCGCGCTCTGGAGAAGCAAAGAGCTCGACAGCGTTATGGAAGCTACAAGCAGAACCATGACCCGGCATTAGTCAAAATGGAAACGACACTGATCAGAGATGAGATAGGATGTGGAGGTTGGGAGCTTATGTTAGAGCGGAGCTAGAACGAGTGTCCCTCTCCTCAGTCAACAAGAAGAGAAGTGAGGAAGAAGAAAGTTGCCGAAGGGGGTATTATCCTCGGGTTGAAGACGGTGTGGGGGCGGCGTTACAAGGCAAAGCTCGAGGAGTGGTGGATTAGGCGGTGGATTCATGGCATCCTTGGCGTAGCTCAGAGCGAAGCAAACGCGTGGTACAGCGGATCTGCGTGGGTGCCAGCACGATGAACAAGACAAGTATGACGGTGGGCACGGTGTGTCGGCGACACAATGACGACACCGATTAGGGCGCCAGTGCGATTAGGTGGTGCGGTCGAGCGAGTCAAGACTGTTGGGTTCGAGTCAGAGTCTGGTTTGAGCCGATGAACAGTGCGACCCTTTGACTGATTTCGATTTCATTTGATTCCCATTTGACCGAGCTATTAAAAAAAGTAAATAAATTCCTAAAATTATGAAATTAATCAGAGGGGTTCCTGGGATGACCTAATGCCCATATAAATTTTAAACATTGTTGTTCATTATTTATTTGCTTACTTTAAATTCAAAACCGCAGGGTTGTTTAGAAAGGGATTTGAATTTTTACAAGAGTGAATTAAGTTTTATAAATTTGGAAAAAAATTATATTTATTCATGACAAATATTATAAGATTTAAATAAATTATTTCCCAAAGAACTTTATAAGCATTTATCTCATTTTTCTTTTGGGGTTTCATATTTGAGTTGTGTATTGAACTTTGATTCGAAGTTTGTTAAATGCAATATTTTGTGTAAATGTTTCAGAAATGATATGTATGCTCGTAGGTTGCATAATAATTATATTTATTAAACTTGGAGATGTGACAACGTTGTTGGGATACGGGTAGGCTACACTAGGTGACAATTGAATAAGTCTACAATGTAAACCAGGATACTATGCAAGCAAGAGATCACATATTATTACCTTTAGATGCGCAATGCAGCAGAAGAAGAGTTGGAGCAACCTAGTCCAACGAAGAGTGCGTCAAAGTAGTGGTCGTAGTCGATCGTCCGGCGTAGTCGTTGCCGATCGTCTCCTCCAGCAACCGATCACTTTCCTTAAAATGTCACAGATCGTCCTCTAGCAGAACAGCAACCGCAGAAGTGTCTCTACGGTATCCACACATCTAGGGTAGGAACACCGTACGTAGGTGTGCTAGCACCAAGTCATACGGGAAGTCTCTTTTAAGAAGATGGCGGCTAGGGTTTGGAGGAACTCACATCAACTCTTGTCGTGTGTCTCCTCTGTTACGTCTATCTTTCTCCCAACAGCATCAAGCATCTGCTTAAATTGTGCCCGTGATGGATCTTATCCGAACACATTTGACGAATCGTATCCGTACTTGTTTGTTCCAACCCGTTAACTGTTGACCTTGTAGGTTCATGTGTAGTTCGGTTGTGACTCAGAAAACTTTTTCGACCACGAGTTGTTAGTGGTACCTAGTAGGACATAATGATTCACACAAATTATATCGGACGAACCTTAATGCAATACGATCTACGATCAGGTCCTATTTGGTCTCGACCAGTTCGCAACTCTAGCTAACAATTCAAAAATTCTACCACGTAAACCAGGATGCCATGCAAGCAAGAGATCACAGATCGTTACCACTAGACGCCTAATGCAGCGGAAGAAGAGTTGGAGCAGCCTGTGGTCCAACGAAGAGAGCGTCGAAGTAGTGGTCGTAGTCAATCGTCCGACGTAGTTGACCATCCTCGCAGCCGATCATCCAGTGTAGTTGTCACCGATCGTCTCCTCCAGCAACTGATCGCTTTTCTTGCAATGTCGTGGATCGTCCTCTAGCACAACAGAAACCACAATAGTGCCTCTACAGTATCCAAACGTCCAGGGCAGGAGCACCGTGGCGGTGTGCGGTGACCAAGTTGCACAGGAAGGCTCCCTCAAGAAGATAGCGGCTAGGGTTTGGAGCAACTCACGTCAACTCTTGTCGTGTGTCTCCTCTGTTACGTCTATCTTTCTCCCAACAGCCTCAAGCATCATCTTAAATAGTACCTGTGACGGATCTTATCCAAACAAGTTTGGCGAATCGTATCCGTACTAGTTTGTTCCAACCCGCTAAGAGTGTGACCATGTAGGTTCATGTATAGTTTAGTTGTGACTCGGAAACCTTTTCTGACCACGAGTCGTTACTGGTACCTAGCAGGACATAATGATTCACACAAATTATATCGGACGAACCTTCATGCAATATGATCTACGACCAGGTCCTATTTGGTTTCGACCAGTTCTCAACTCCTTACGACCGAGTTTCACTAGCCTCGACTAACTCATATTTGTTCTCGACCAGTTCGTAACTCCTTACGACTAGGTTCGACCACTTAGTGATCATATTCGACCAGTCTACGACTAGCTCGTATCTCCATACGACTAGTCCGTATCTGATCAAACTGAATGATCAGCTCGTGTATTCTTCTTTTACCTCACGATATCTGGTTGAACTCCAAGTAAGATGTTATATCATCATTGGACTGTTCAATACTTTCTCGATAGAGTGATAGATAACTTCATGTGGTCAAACTCTTCGACCAGCAGTGGTATGGCAATGCACTTTTTTATCTGATCATATCGAGGATTCCAGAGACATCTCTCCTGTTATGTTAGGAGGGGCAAATCCCATATCCGACCAGTCACATTCCTCCGCATGTTTCATAGCATACTCGAAAGCTACCTTTATGACTACCTGGTTACAGGTTAGCCTTTGGTAACCCCAAAATGTACTCTTACACATGTAGAAAAATATGCTGATCTCAAGTTTAAGGATTATACATCATCATTGCTTGAGATCAATTGATGACACATGAAATCATAACAATCTCAGTAGTGTCTCAAAGTGGGTCAATCCAACACCATGTTCTCTAACATATGTTCACATTCTTAATTCGATATCCCTATATCCATGAGCGGTGAAACATGATCATCAATCAATACATGTGCTGGTCGATAGAGTCATCAGTGTTCCGACCAGTAACTTTCGACCAGGGATCTATTTAGAACGACATCATCATAAGTTAAAAGAACTTCACAAACAAATCACATACTCGTTAATCTTTGTAACTGATGATTCATTCAAGGAACAGAATAACATTTATTAAATAACTCATAAACATAGACGTGATACAGTCATCTTTATGATTGCCTCTAGGGTATATCACCAACACGCGTGCATAGTTTGAAAACACAATCTGAAATCAAACCAAACCCTTGTTTTCCCAATAACAAATCGTACAATGCCGTTCGAGCTACCCGATGCGTCTCTTCGTCTCCCACACCATTTAAAGATATTTTCGGTAGTAAAACATATTATAACTTTACTGTCTTACCATTGTGTTTTTACTATCAAATACATGCATGCTCAAATAAAAATCGCATATCGCATGAAAGACAGTAAAAACAGATAACAACTTTACTATCTTATCCGTTATATTTTACTATCAAACAAATGAGCTCGAAAAAAATCGCATGACACGAAAAAGCAGTAAACTGATTTACGAATTACTGTCACGTCTCGTGTTATTTACCGTCAAAATTGAATTCCGCGTGCGGTGCAGGCGTTTCTGGACCGCCTACTGTAGTTGGTCGGCCGCCGTATGCTGGTTGCGCGCCCGCGCGTCGCGTCTGGCTTGTGTCGTCCGCTTTGGACGGTCTAGGCGTAGAATAACTATTCTACGTTCGACTATAGAATAGTAAGTTATTCTACGCTCAATTACAGAATAGTACATATGTGGTAGCCTTTTTCTTAATCCATGTTCAGGGCAAGCGTCTTCTGAATCTAAAAAGATGACAAGTGGGAATGGCAGTAAACAAACACACTGACCAGACAACCCTGTAGTGTTATCGGTAGTTAAATCAGGGGACGGCATGTGGCTTGTGGTATGCTTTAGAGATTGGACCACATTATCGTCCCCACGATCTGCAAATATCTTCACAACTTTTCAACAGAAAAAAACGATCTACCCTCAGTAAATCACCTATGGTGAATGTTATTCCCTTTTACACACTAGCAGCTGTAAACAAATGACTGAAAAATGGCACTACAGAAGACAGGTGCAGGCTGTGCTTACAGGAGCTTAATTAATTTGAATATGGAAGACGAAGAACTGTGTTATTATTCACGAATTATATTTAACATGAAAGATCATGCTCACGCTACTCTAGGTTGCCCCTGGTACATGCTCATTGAAACATTGTTGATTAACCTTTTGCAATTGTCCCAAGATGCCACAGAACATTCAAATCCCACAGGCAACAGCCCACCATCAACCTCTGCTTTTCTTCCCCATATTTTTGCCCACTGAATCACCAGTGAGCAGTCACCACCACTCTTCAATACACCAATACTGTTTCCCCTTCTTTCTTATTTTTTTTGTCACGAAAACTCTACCACATTTTCACCTATAAATGAGCCCCTCTTCCAAGCCTCAATTCCCTTTTCCCCTCCTCCCCTCCCTCCTCACTAAGGTTTCCTTGCTCCTGCAGCACAGCCCCTTTTGCATGCCCTGTTTCTTCCAAGCATCTCTTGCTCTCCAAGCCCTTCTACCTTCTTTGTGTTCTTGATTTCCTCGTCCTGCTCTTCCGATCCAGTGATCCTCAATCTTTGTGCACCAAGGCAGAAACTCTGCAGAAATTTTCCATTGAGAACCAAGGTTTCCTGGGGAGACTCTGCCGGAATTTTCACCCGCCATCAAGTTGAGATCACATATAGTTACTACTGTTTCTTCAGCATACATATATTTTACTTGCGTACATAGAACGTCAAACTTGTTTGTAGGGTAAAAGCACATAACATTTTTGTGGCAATTGATCGATGATTGACTAGTAGTGGGAGGCCGTGACCTGGTAGATTTCACCAATCCTCTCCGAGGCCCTCCTCTCCGGATTTATGGTCAGCTCGACGCTCCGGCGAGGCTCCCATCTTGTGCTCTCCTTCTCCGTTGTCTTCCTCTACTGGTTCTATGTCTTCAGTAAGATCCTAGCTAGTCTTCCTAGCTACTGCCAGTAGTTCATCTCTTCTTATATATCCTTCCAATCCCACAAATATATCACCATATTCTACATATACTTCTTCTTGGAAACTATAGCGTCTAGACGTAACTGGGGGTGACAATAGTGTGAAGGGTACTCGAAGAAGTTTTTGAGGATGACCCTGTCAGGTGGGACCCCACCGAATGGGACCTCGTCCGGCTCGAGCCATGGGACCCGGAGCTCCGGGTCAGAGGGTGACATGGAGCTCCAGGCCCGGATGGATCTGAAGCGGAAGAGAAGGATGGAGTCGAACCGAAGGTCGGCAAAGATTTCAAGGTTGCGGAAGCAGAAGTACCTCGACGACCTTAACTCACAGGTTCGTGTCGCTTATGCTTATGCCTGTATATAACTGGAAATCTAAGCCTTATTGCAGTGGGTAGATTTTGTAGTCTTTTAATTGCTGGCTTTACTTTGCTTTATGTATTGAAGCTTGCACTCATGTGCAGGTGAATTTGACACCCCAAAAAAAAAAGCAAAATCAGATGAAAAAGGACACTTGAGCTGCAGGACCTGCTCAAGCAAACTCCAATAATGCACGGCGCCCTTTTCTCAAGGGGCTCCAACTAATTGCTTCTTACTTATCATCAATATTAAAATTTGTCACCATCACTCCCACTAAAAAAGGTGATAGCGAACTAGTTACCAGCGATCGATGTACGAAAATAGCACTGCCAAATCCTCAAATATGAGCGAGTTCATCCAATTTTGTCGAAGTTATCCGAAAAACCACCCTCCAGCGGTTGGCTGTTTTTTGGGATTTATAATACTGATAAGTAACACAAATATCTCAGAACGTAGCTTCAATTCATAAACGAACGTTGCAAATCAGTCAATTGAAATTATACAATCCAAACAGTTGCTCTTTCAATCACACAGCTTCCTTCAGTAAATCCAAATATCATTGTTAAAAGACAATACTATGTTCATATACGAAACAGGTGAACCAGCTGACGAGGGAGAACCAGCAACTCATCACAGCACTGAACATTACGGCCCAAAGCTATGCAGTAGCAGAAGCTCAGAACTCGGTGATGCGCACCCAGCTTATGGAGCTGGAGAGCAGGCTGTCTGCACTGCGTGCGATCATCTGCAACATGAATTCAAACAAGTTCGCTAATGCTACAACAACTACTTATCCATCCACTATGATGACTGCAACTCCTCCTAATTACGATGTTCTCAGTGAAATTGCATGGATCTCAGGGATGCAAATGATGCAGCAGCCTATGGACTTGCTGTACCAGTGCTAGCTTCTAGATCGGGGGCAGTGGCCAAAAGAAACAAGGCATCAAGATATTGTGCATGTCAAATGCTGTAGGGTCATTGTGTTTCCAGTCATGTCTGTCTTTTGCTTTGTTTTGTAAGGGTTTGTGGGGGCAGGGCAAATGGTGTCCTGCCCTTTCTGCTGTTGGTGGTACAGGGGTGGCAAATTGGCAAAGTAGCAAGTTATGTATTATTGGTCTTGTCATCCTGTCTGAGGTGGTGGTTGTTTTGGTAGGTGAGGCTAGGGAGATGGGTGGCCATGGAAAGCAGAAAATTGGTGTCTGGCTCTTCACTCTTGGTATTTGCAATGGTGATAAAATCATTATGTATTGTAATGTGCATTTTATTTTCATGGTCCCTTTATGTGACGTGCGGTTTATATATGTTTTACAATATATTGTTATCTTCCATTAAGTATCACCATTCAATACTCTCTTACATCAACATATCTATATATACTGCCATTGAGTGATGTTTTGGCTTCAACAAAACATGGAGAGATAAATGTCATATAATTGAAATGATGACCAAAAAATAATTATGATCACGAGAACAACATTGTGAATAACATATGCATAGTTTATACACGTACACGAAAAACAAATAGAATATGTAATATACTTCAAAATAACATTTAGAAATATTAATGTGTTCCAATTTTGACTAATAGAAAATTTCACAAATAATAACACACGTGTTGTTAGTTATGGATTGGTGCATGTTGAATAATTCTTGATGTTGCTTAAGTCTAGTAATGTTTTAGTTTTTTGGTTAGTTTACATTAGCATCTTTAATGCAGTTTCATTGCTGCCGTTTCTCTGCATGGTTAATTAGCACTATTGCTGCCGTTCCTTGCATAAGGCTAGATAAGTACAACACTTGTGGGTGTTTAGTGTAGACTAGTGCGTGTGTTTATTGCCATAGTGCGTGCATGTCCTTCATTGCATTGTATTGTATGTACCGTATGTGCATATGGCACACATGATTAGTATAAATATGAGAAGAGAAAATCAATTAAAGTAGTGCAGCATTTTGGCAGCATAAAAGTATTGCCTTCTGTTTGCTGTGTAGCCGAAGTGTGTGTGTGTTCTCCAGGTGTTCATTGCGTGCGTACACACCGGTGTCGTTAACATTTGGTATCAGAGCTTCGTACTCTCCTGCCTGTGAAGATGTCGCATGACAGATCGGAGTCTCCATCGCGTACCAGGACCCGCGTCGAGGACGGCGCGAGCAGCGGCGGTGCTGGCCGTGCAGTGGTGGTACCGCCGGTGAGGGAGGGAGTTGTGACCCTCCAATACCCTATGCTCACGGAGAGCAATTCCAGGGTGTGGGCGGTGAAGATGAAGATCATCATGCGTGCGCAAGGAGTATGGGCGGCAGTGGAGTGCGAAGAATTGGTCGATGAGAAGAAAGACCATATAGCTCTCACCGTCATAGTCCAAGCCATGCCGGAGGCCGTTGTAATGGCCATATCCAAGAAGGAGACGACAAAGGAAGCTTGGGACGCGCTCAAGGAGATGCACGTCAGCGAAGAACATGTCAAGAAGGCGCATGTTCAAACTCTCAAGACAGAGTTTGAACGCATCTACATGGGGGACTCAGAGAAAATCACTGAGTTCGCCTTGAAACTCACCACCATGGTGAACGAGATACATGCTCTTGGTACCAAGGTGGAGGAGAGTGTTGTCGTGGAGAAGCTCCTACGCTCCGTCCCCGATAAATTCCTATCGATTGTTAGCACCATTGAGAAATGGGGTGATGTATCGGCGATGTCGGTGATGGTGGCCATCGGATGCTTGAGAGTGTACGAGGAGAGCTTGAAGGGGCGACGGCACGACAAGGAAGAAGGAGAGCACCTGTTGCTCACGCGCGCCGAGTGGGAGGCCAAAGCCGCCGAAGAGAAGAGGAGCGGCGAGGACTCCGACAGCGGCACAAAGAAGAATGGTGGGCGTGGCGATGGCCGTTGTCGTGGGCAAGACGGCGACAAGAAGAAGTACCGCGGAAAGTTCGACAAGTCGAAGAACCAGTGCTTCAATTGTCGGGAGTTCGGCCATTTCGCGTCCGAGTGTGATGAGCCGAAGAAAGGACGGGTGTATCTCACCAACGTCTAAGAGGACGACGAGCCAGCTCTCCTAATGGCTGTGGCATGCGAGCATCTCGTGGACGTCGTCATGCTGAAGAAGGAGGAAGAGGACGAGGAGTGGTTTCCATGCGCCAAGAAGAGGGAGCAAGGCGGCGACTCTTTCGGCGGTGACAAGGGCAGCGACAGCTGTGGTGACAACCACCGTAAGCCGAAGCATACCGAGCAGGCCCACCTGACACAAGCCGACGACGACATGCATGCGCTTCTCATGGCGCAGGTGTGTGCGCTCACCGAGGCAATCCATGGGCGCAGGTACTGACGTGGTGCTCAACGAGGTGCACGCACAGGTGCATCTAGAGTGCGAGGAGGACGCCCATGACGACGCTTGGTATCTGGACACCGGCGCTAGCAATCACATGTCCGGGTGCTAGGCAAGCTTCGCGGAGATGGACGAAGGCGTCACAGGCTCTGTCAAGTTTGGCGACGGCTCGATGGTGGAAATACACGGGCGTGGCACTGTCCTGTTCACTTGCCGGAATGGGGAGCACCTTACGCTGACGGGGGTGTACTACATTCCACGACAGCGTAACAACATAGTGAGCCTCGGACAGCTCGACGAGAATGGCTACCAGATGCTTATCCAGGACGGCGTGTTCACGATCCACGATCGGCAATGTCGCACACTTGCTATGATAAACCGCACTCGCAACTGGCTCTATGTGCTCACCCTCAGCATTGCACAGCGTGCGGCAGCGCACGGCGATGCAGCGGAGTGCGAGCGGCCAAGGGCGTGCGCAGTGGGCGCAAGGCGCGCATGACACGGCGGGCAGCCGTGGTGCATTGGAAAACGCGTGACACGACGTCACGCCGGCAGCCAGTGGTGTGACGAGCGGCATAGGCGTGGCGTGCAGGGCGCAACGAGTTGCGCACAAGGATCGGCATCGTAAAAAAAGCGCATCAAGTATTAGGGGGTGTTTGTTGAATAATTCTTGATGTTGGTTAAGTCTAGTAATGTTTCAGTTTTTTGGTCAGTTTGCATTAGCATCTTTAATGCCCTTTCATTGATGTTGTTTCTCTGTATGGTTAATTAGCACTATTGCTGCTGTTCCTTGCATAAGGCTAGATAAGTACAGCACTTGTGGGTGTTTAGTGTAGACTAGTGTGTGTGTTTATTGCCATAGTGCGTGCATGTTCTTCATTGCATTGTATTGCATGTACCATATGTGCATATTGCACTCTTGATTAGTATAAATATGAGAAGAGAAAATCAATGAAAGTAGTGCAGCATTTTTGCAGCATAAAGGTATTGCCTTCTGTTTGCTGTGTCGCCGAAGTGTGCGTGTGTTCTCCAGGTATTCATTGCGTGCATAGACACCGGTGTCGTTAACAGTGCAAACTAGTCCTTTAACTATTAAAATAGATGCTTTTGAAATAGGACACGCTGAGAGTCGTCGATATATACTGCTTGAACATGTTGGAAATTTCTGAATCTTATTTAGATTTTTTTTGAGATAGTACAATGCAGACGTCCACACTCAACACACATCACACTCACACTATCCAGGCACACACACGTGTGCACGCCCCCTACACATGCTCTACCACCAGCGCACATGTGGATGTACTTGAACACCGTGAACTGGACACACACCTACACCCCTAACCATGTGGTCACTGGCTAGCTTCCCTTATTTATAAACTTGGAAGTACAACCTCGATAACAAACACAATAGTTCTAATAGTGCAAAGTAAACACTCATCCTTGAATTGCGAATTCATACTTACCCTCGGATGCCTATGGTCCAACCAAGGGGATGGCGATTGCTTTGTATGGTCCGCATACTTTGGCTAGTACATACTTGCGTATTCGAGCCTAATCGAGCGGATGTCAAGCTCGAGCCAAGTTCAAGCTTCCCGTGGGTTTAAAATGACTTACCGTTCTCATTCCATCAAAATTCTCATATCCACCAACCAAACAAATGACTTTATAATTTGGGAATTGCTATGGGGCTACTGTCCCTTGAGTGTCCACCACCTCTCCACTACCAGATCAAGCCATGGCCCATGGCCATCGTGGGACATATCCACTCAAGTCGCAAGATCCCATTCTAGTAGAATCCAACACGAGAAACCCACCAATTTGGCTGCGATTTGGCCCGATTGTGTCTCCTCATTTGTCGTGGTGAGCCATGTCGTGGTGAGCTCGCTACTCGCCACCAATCATGCGCCTCCTTCTTTGGTAGCCTTGTTTGGACTTTTTAAATTGTTGCAAGATGCATCCTTAATCTTGCAACAAGTATTTTTTTGTTGCAATGTCTCTTTCTCGTATCTTGTTGCAAAATGTAATTTGTGGCAGTGGGGTCATTAGCATTGGGGTGATTAGTTGCACAATAGTAATTTTTTGTTGTAATAGGGTTATTATTTTGTTGCACATTTTTATTGCAACGAGTTGTTGTAACAGGATATCTATGATGTTGCAAAATGTATTCTCGATTGTTACATTTGCATCTTCAAACTGTTCCAAGAATGTAACATCTTTTTAGAGGTAGATGTAATATCTCGTTTAAATATAAAATAAATAAGTGATTAGTACTGAATTTAAATAGAATTAGAAAGGAAAAATTTAGAATTTTGGAAGAGAAATGGGCCGCCAACTCATAATCTAGTGGGGGGAGTCGACCATAGTGGCCCAAGGCCCATGAGTGGGCCGGCTGCCCACTAGAACACCAAACCCTAGCCATGCTGTATTGTAGCGTGTTCTTGTTATTTGTAGCAGCACCATTTGTTACTATAGCACACCTCCCTTGCGCCTCCACTCCCCTTTCCAGTGCCTCCACCTACAGTGCCTCCCTCTACCTTGGTGTGCTGCTGATGTCTAGCAAGGAGAAGATCCAGCAAGGAAAAAGAAAAGAGGAAGAGAGGAGAATGGAAGAGAAGAGGAGGAAAGGAGGATCTCGCGGGATTTTGCAATCTTCATCGTGATCTCTTAGGGTAATGATCTGAAAATCTTTAGTTGTCCAAAAAATAGTCCTGGTTCAATTTGTAGAACGATAGATCAATGGGGGAAGGCTTGATGAATTTCTATCTATGTTCGTCAGGTTTAGGGCAGAACGTTAGGGGGATGATTAGGGGTACTTAGACTCGGAATTAGGGTTTGATGTAACTAGAAAAAAGTTAGGTTATCATGTTAGCTGTCCAGCAAGGTATGGATCGTTAAAAACAAAGTAGCGAGCGAAAAGATACATCTTCCGGAAGGCAGCTGCCCAGATTCAGAACGTAGAAGGCAAACTTTTTGAAGTTGGGTCGATTTCGTGGGGAAATTGATAAAATTAAATATTTATGTCAACTTGAATATTGTAGGAATTCTTGTGTAGATTCTGGAACTCATATTGTTCATATATGTTAAAGTTGTAGAATTAAAGTTATAAAATTTTGAATTGGACTATTTTGACAGAATCTAGAATGGTCTTCGGGTAAAAAAAATGGAGTAGAAAATGGTAGAATCAAAGTTTTATCACAACTAGAAAAATGTGGGTTGTTTCGTGAGAATTCCATGAAGTCTTAGATGGCCGAATTTGGAGTTAAGATGAGTAAGATAAGACCATTTTACTACTGGGACAGCGGATAGTCTATCTGATAGTTTCAAGTTAAAAAGGTTGGTTTAGTGTAGGCGTACGATGACAGTTAGAGTAAGGTGTTGGTGCTGTAATGTGAAGGCTTTGAGATGTATTTTTAATTTGTTGTCCAGTGAGTGTGGCCTCTTGTGCATTACCGCCACCTCGCTATCCGGCATCACAAGGGTAACACATGCAAGTGCATGGTAGACGGTGGTCATTGGTTGATCATTGTATGCTTTACCATTTATTACCATTATATTATTGTGTTTTTACATATTTAATTGCAAGTAATGTTAATGACCATTATTTATTCCTTATTGTTGGATATGATATTGTTGGACAATGGTAATATTGATGAAACTATGAATATTTGTGCATTCATAACATCATTGCATATGAGAAAGTGATCATATTGATCACAACTCCGTGGGAGTAGAGTAGGTCCCCCATCCTTGAGGAGGACATGCTTGAGAGTGTATCATCGACGGGTGAACACGTATACTATACCGGTATACACAAAAGAAGTGCATGTGGACATGTAGTATAGAGATGCATGAAATGAAAGGTAGTTGATGATTGTACATGTGAATAAAGAAAGAGAATTGAATGACTGAGCATGAGAATAAAGAAAAAGTGAATAATTGATGTTAATGATGATATTGTGTACACTATTTAAGCATTGTTCATTGTTTATTACTGTACTTAGTGAGTCGTGGAGTCGCCATTGCTTTACTGTTATTTTTAGGTGATCGTTCACGACCCTTCACTTGGTAAGGGATAACACTTAGAACACGGTATACACTAAATCACTAATTGTTGTCACGAAGAAGCTTTACCTTAGCATGATGATTTAACCTTTTAGACTATGATAGACATTGAATAACTCTATGATTGCTTGAATCTTGTTATTCATTTAGTGGCCTCTTTTGGACCGGTGTTACTCAATTATTGAACTGTTATCCTGCTTACTATCTAGGGTTTAATTATTTGTGCTTGCCTTGTCGTTATTTGTACGTTATTGTGACCCATGGACGGGTGTTAGGATTGAATTGCTTGCTGAAATTTATTGCTAATTGTTATTAAAATTAGCAGTTATGGTAGTTTGGTGGTATTCCGGGCTCAGTGTTGGGCCGATGTGTTATAGTAGATTTGTTGTTTTTGGAATTTTTTACACATAGAGTAAGCGTTGCCTAATGCCATGGTGGTGGCATCCGAGCTCGACGGCCACCATCAGGTAGCTCCTGTTGTTGCACTATCTATTCCTTCTCCGGTGGCCACGATGCGAGGGCATCATGGTTGCGGCAGTCGGAAGTGCACCAGGCCAGCCTTGCTTGTTCAAATCTATCCCTCCCACTGACAACGAGATATTGGGATCGGTCGTTGCCGCCATCTCCTACTTCGAGGCTGTGTTGTTTCCGCCGGCCACGCAATGACACCCCACGAGTGAGCACGAGGAAGAAACAGAGGTGTGTTTTGTTGGGAGGAATCGAACGGTGAAAGTTACTAGCGGAAAGATCCAACGACAGAGTGCATGGTACGGCTGGTCGCTCCCTTGTATCCTCGTCTCCTGAATTCCCAATCCCTTCGGCTAGTTCCCTCCATCCAAACAAGCAATAGCGATTTTCCGATTTCATAACGACGGTCGGGGATGGACACCGTTGCACCGAGATGAACTCGATCTGGCTGTCGAGCATCGGACGGCGCGGACCTTGGTTCCTTTCCGTTGTCTCGTCGACTTCGGTTTGCTACCCCCCCTGTCTCTCCTCCCCTCAACACCGCTTTGTCCTTCTCCGCCAAATCTCCAAGCCCGTTCCTCCCTCCCCAAAGCGTTGTACCCAACCCCCCTTGGCCCCTCTCGACTCTTGCTTCTTACTGTCGTGGGCTAGTTCGATCAGAGGATGGAGAGGAGAGCAGCAGCAGCAGCAGCCGCCGTCGCCGACGAGGACCGCCGGCATCCCGCGGCGTACTGACCGCTCCTCTGCATGTTCGTGCCTTGTTAGGGATCACAACTTGAAGATGCATGCAATTCTTACCATGACAAAGTAAGCAATGTGCTAGTTTGTCCACCAGAAAAAATTGAAATTATCCAGAACCCCGCAAGACATCCCAATATTACAACGGGTTTGCTAATTTCAGTTGTCTGAATTTTTTTTTATCCATCAAACATCTA
Organism: Hsuehochloa calcarea; assembly: GCA_036346395.1. NCBI lineage: Eukaryota > Viridiplantae > Streptophyta > Magnoliopsida > Poales > Poaceae > Hsuehochloa > Hsuehochloa calcarea. The sequence goes on from CM070607.1 coordinate 17,279,000, forward strand.
CAATTACAGAGTACTAAATCTAAAATTACACTATCAAGTGATATGCAATTTTAGCATAACTCTACTGTAACTTTTAGTTTTATCTATTTTTGTTTTGTATTTGTAGGGTTCACCTATATTTACTTTTATCTAGTTTAGAATTTTTTTTTGTATTTGTAAGATTCACCTACGTTTACTTTAGTTTAGTTTATAAATTTTTTTTGTCTAAACACAGAAACTTGTGGTATCCATTGGATCAAAATCATACGGTTAAAAAAAGATGACTAATAGATAAAGAAATTTCAGTCACCTGAAATATAGACGCCCCTTTTGTTATGGATTTCTTGATGACATGGTCTAACCTGGAGCCTTGCTGTGTAGTCAATAATATAGAAGGGAAAGATATTCTGGTATGACTATGTCAGGAAATACAGTTAGAAGATTAACAATACGTACTGCATGTAAATTATTGAGCCAGTCAGCCAGCCCAGTCTCATGATGCAGCGGGCCCGTAGCACCACGAGGTAGAAATACCTTGGTTCGCGGTAATCGATGCCCTTGATCTGCCTTTCAAACTTATCAGTACAGTTTCGGTACTGATTAGTATAGTTACGTACAGAGTAGTCTAATACTGGTCATACCGGCCTCGATACCGGTTAATACCGGCTATATCGTCTTTGATACCAGACAATACCGACCGTATTGACGAAATTGATAATACCGCCTATCGAACTCTTTGAACTATATGTTATATTTAATTCTACTACTATGTATTTGAGTAATATTATAAGTAAAATTTAGTATGCATATAAATAAACATATATATATATATACACCTATAAATATATAATAGAATGCAGGTGTACCGGATTGTACCAATCTAAGAGCTAAACTGGTATGTCCTGTATAAAGGAACAAACTGCCTTTTGTCCTTTCAGGGTATCATGGATGACGAGTACGACAGGAGCACAGCATCGAGCAATAGTTAGGTCGAGCCCTAATTGTGAGCCCCTTGGGTGTAAATCATGAAGCTTTGCTCACTGCTGGCTTCTTCCATGTACCAGATGCCATTGGTAGATGCCAACGGCGAGCTGCAAGCGTAGCATCAATATGGAATCCTATAATTTTTTTTTTCGTTTGGAGTTTTGGTGGATGAGGTAGAAACTGCGGGGACAACCTCTTTCAGCGGGTTGTCTTGTCTAACAACGGAAGCAAACATGAAACATTGTACACTGTACTGGGCAGTTGACGTAGATCTCGACCCCTCGGAGGGACGCGACTGCAACGTCATAGGACGAGAAACAAACCGTTCAATCCTTGTACGTCTTCAGTTAATGTACAATAATACGACGTCAGCTGTCTATAAAAGAGAGTGAGCATAGAAAATTGGATCATCTCAATACAGTAATAAATTGTAACATGATAAGCAAGATACATATACATGTAGAAGTTATCTATAAATATATATAAAAAGATAACTTATTGTAGAAATTATCTATAGATGATATAGAGAAATACTATAGATAACAATTGTTTGTAGTATTATACATACCCTAAGCGTGGCAAACCACCGAACCACCATATATGCATAGCATACAACCAACCACTCGGTCCACCCTCACCATTGGCCTACATTTCCAAAACACCGCTCTAGGTGAGCTATCCAAGTAAATCACAACCATAATAAGCATAAATTCCGATGCGTCAACTAGTGATGGCAGACCGTGATAAGTGATTAAGGTCAAAAGTATGCTATATTAATCCTAGGATTGTCAAGGAAAATCAGATTACATTACATTATTATCAAGGATGACATAATTAAAGGTTTTTAGCTCTAAGCATGATCGTTTGAAATGAACGGTCTAACAAATACTATAGACAAATAAGTAATGCAAGAAATGACCATACACTCAACTAGTAGGTTTTGCAGCATGATAGAAGGATCGTGACTTACCTCTTGGGATATGGTCGATCTATCCACCAAATTCTTTGAATAGTTGTACTCGGCTCGACAGTTGTCTTCTCGTCGGTCAGTCTACCCAGCCCTTCAGGTTCCACTTCTGCTCCAGCTGGCCCTGTTTCTCCGCATTCTGATGCATTGCAAATAACATCAAATGAGCTAACGGCTATAAATTAATAAACATTGCAAAATGGTGCAAAGACAACGGAGCCGGAAAACTCCAGAAAGAGGAAAAACCGATGACTGGATGACCAGACGGCTTCGGGATGCTAGGATCTGATGAAGGAGGATGAACAGTCAGGGCGGACCTATAGTACTTCGTGGGTGTTCCGCTGAACATCCAAGTTTTTTTTCCCGAAAATAACCAATATTTACTACGTATACTAGATATATATAATGATAATTGGTGTAAATACTTTATATTTTTAACCCCAGTTAATTTTAGCCTACTCTACACCCACACCCACACCTCCCATTCCCCAATCGCCTCAAGTAGTGCGGTCCAACAACCATCCACCACTTCCTCGAACTGGCCCATTGGCCCATCCGAAGACATCACCGCAAAGGATCAAACCCTAACCCCTTGCTCTCTTTGTTTCTCAAGCTCCAGTGCTCTAGACCAAAATCGGACGGTGCATGAGACCGAGGGCAGCGTAGGGCCTGGACACCAGGGAGCGCTTGACGGTGGCCAAGCCGGCGAGGCCAAGGTAGGGATTGCACCGGTGCATGCCGTGCTCGCCAGATTTCAGAAAACACATATGCTTTCAAGACATGAAGAATCGTTGAATTATATTTTATTTTTTCTTAACATTTTAAGATGTTGTCGCTAGTACAAAAAAATTGTACTCATATTTTGCTATCGTGGATCTTTAATGATTTTTCATTGAACAATATTTTGTTAACTTCGAGCACCTATACTAAAAATCCCGGGTCCGGCAATATAAACAGTGGCTATTGAAGGGTCTAAAGAGCTCTAGATGTGTCTACTGTAGAGAACTGAAGTTAACATGGCAAGAACTGGTTGAAAAAAACTAGCTAAACCAGTTAGTGTGGATGGATAAGCCCGGGTTTGGTCGGTCTGGCTCAGATCAGGTGCGCCGAGTGGGCTAAGCTCGACCGCATGACACAGTACCACGCCCCTGGGACAGTACCGACTTGGCTCGTTCTCTCTCTCTCTAAATGTTGCAAACCCATGAAAACCATATCCGCAGAATTTGTCGTTTTCGTATCTTGCAAATGAAGTTGAGATTGATCTTGAAATGTTGCATGGCTAAAGAACATTCTCTCCCCTACATATGATATTTTATTTGGAATTTTTTAAAACTTGAAAGACATAGTTTTCAGGAGTTTACAACATTTAGGTGGTTTTCCGCTTGTATGTCCCCCCTCTCTTCCATGGCTGAAACATATGAGGAGGATGGGATGGCGGTGAGGTAGATGGAGGAACGGTGATGAAGACATGAGTACCGAATGTTCCCGCATTATGCAGATATTTTTTTATGGTTCACTAGGACGGGGATGATGGATAAGGTTGGAACAGAGTGGCGACACAGTAGGGTTTAGAAGGGAGCCAATGTCATCGGCAGTGAAACCCAAAAAATTCTTGCCCTAGTAGCAAACACAAGGGCATGGCGCAACTCCAATGATCCATACTGTAGCAGCGGCTTGGTCTGAGGTGCACTGAGGGTAGATGGAAATGGCGGGCACACGTGATGAGTTGGCAGAGCTCGACAACGGTGAGCTCCCAGTGAGGGGGTGGTGATGGAGAGCTTCAAGATGACAAAGCAGATCTGATGACGCACTTTGCGATGTGCGGGGAGGTCAGAGGCGGCCCAAGACGTGGACTAGGCTATGGAGCGAGGGAGGAGGTACGCTGGTTCTGGGGTTGGTCTGAGGTGGCCTAGGAGGAGGGAGGGTGAGATGGGCTGGTGGGGAAGAAGGCAAGGCAAGTGGGCCGAGAAATAGGCTGATTCGGGCCAGAGAGAGGTTATGGGAGTTTTTTCGTAGATTTTGAAGATTTTAGGACTTCTAAATAGCAGAAAATGGAATTTTCCAGCATATAAAACTCAGAAGAAATCAAGAACAAGGTCTAAATAATTTGCGAAAACTTTTTATGCAAATTTTGAGTTTTTTTTTTTTTTTTTGGGTTGCTACACTATTGCCGCGGCCTCCGAGTCCTCCATGTCGCTCACTGCCTGCTTCCACCGTTGGGCCACTCACCGCCTGCTGCCTCCTTGGCCGCTCCCTCTGTCCCCTAATGGCCGCCCCGCACGACGCCTCCTTAGAGCACATCTGGCGCTCCCTATGGAGCTGGTGCCTCCCTAGGAGATAAAATGGAAAGGAAAAGGAAGCGGCTGTGGAGACGTTTACCGGCGGCGAGGAATACTGCCGGTGACAACAAAATCAACTGGTTTTGGAGAAGGAGAGGCAGAATTGACGGAGTGATAGATGAAGCAAAGATAGGAAGCTTTTCAGTTCTATTTGCGAGCACGAAAAAACAGTGGTATGATTGCAAACTGTTCCAAAGAAATGCTACGAGACCAATTTTCCCAAACCAAAATGTGCAACTAGATGCATTAGCAACCTATATGCAAACCATTTATTCTGCATCAAGTCCGTCCTAGCCTTTGTATTCTTGAGTGTATAAGGTTTGTGTTAATAATGTATTTGTTGTTTTATTGGAGGGTGGCCCACTAGTCTGACATGGGTGTACTCCTACCCAATTTGAATTTTGAAACACTTCCCCCCAATTTTGAAATTTTAACGATGCCATGTGCTGGATACAATACACTGTATGCACCCATACAATGTACAGCCGGATACTTTGTATTTCTTATTTTTAAAAATCGATCCAAGATGCCGTATACATGTACTGTACAAACAAATACTTGCACTGTCGCTTAAAAAATCAATAATAAAAATGCCACACACATTGCACACACAAAGCTAGCATTCTATACAACTGTACAATACGAGCATCGAAATAGAGATACAGAGGGCTGGGCGGTGATGCCATGATGGTGTGGCGTTGCACAATGGCGAGGCGATGACCCAACGGTGAGTTGCGCATTCTCGTACACATGAGAACTCTTTTTGTTATTTAATCTATTTTTAATAATTATTTTAAAGACTACCGCTTTCTAATTTTATTTTCAATTCTTACTCATTTGATCACGCTACAACGCGTGACGTGCAAAAGCACGTTGTCACGCCATAGCACTCGGCGTGGCAAACGACACATGAGAACTCTTTTTGTTATTTAATCTATTTTTAATAATTATTTTAAAGACTACCGCTTTCTAATTTTATTTTCAATTCTTACTCATTTGGTCACGCTACAACGCGTGACGTGCAAAAGCACGTTGTCACGCCACAGAACTCGGCGTGGCAAACGAGTTCTGTCACGCCACAAGATTTATCACAAAACTGGACTCGTCCAAAAGAGTCGGTGGCGTGTTAGCACAGTTTAGTTACGCCGCGGTTAGTTTTGGTCACACCACGGGTCATGGCGTGACCAAAATAGTCAGAATTGAAAATAAAGTTATGAAAAATTTATCTTTAAAATAATTTTTTAAAACAAGCTCTACACATGATCCAAATGTGCCGGTGGAGTCAACTTTGGTGATGGTGACCACTGCAGTAAGGGCGAGGTGGATCTGTGTAGAATTGGATACGACAATCAAAGAGAGGATGAATGATTGTAGTGCCTTCTTTTTTAACTTACCAAAAAGTATCAATTATGAATTCAACCGGGAATCAAATACAACGTACTTGTACGAGTTTGTCACCAAGTCGTAGTGGTTCAAGCAACACTGATCTGTTCAGTCAGTCTCAGCTATTGTCAACAACCGGTGAACAGCATAGTACGTGATCGAAGAAGACGAAGTCGATCTGATCGAAGAAGTTGCGATCACCTAGTCGAAAGGATTCAACTATCAGATTTCTTCCACCCTCCGGCTCGGGAAATTCAGGCACTGCAAAGAACAAAAGCAGATCGAAGACGATGAACAAGAATAATTCAAAAACCGATTAACACACGGACTAGTCGAAGACAAATCAACACAAGTGCTAGTCGAAGACAGAAGAACATGCAGTCGGCGATGAAAGAGAACAACTCGAGCACAATGTTCAAAAGCACACGCCGGAAGAGATGACAAATCATTCTTGGAATAAATCTGATCTGTTATTACTTAAACATGTTCTATGGCTACAAAGTGCTCTCACGGCACCCCTCAAACCCTAGCACGAAAACACCGAAAAACTCTCTGCCGAAAGCCGTGGAAAAAAGCCTCTCCCAGCCTGTTTGTTACTCTTAACCTCTTCAACCTTTATATGCTAGAGCTCTAAACTTTGTCCTTATCAACATGGACACATAATCATATCTCTTTCGAAAATCAAGGGACCTGAAACCCCTCAAATCCTGGGTTTTCCAATATCACTAAACCTTCCACTTATGAACACCTTCCATAACTCTTCACACGTTGAAGCCTCCGGAACAACACCTCCTGTAGCTTCGACCACACATCATGCATTCACCTTTGATCTCCATGTGTCCTAGCATGAGCATGACCACCCTGTGACATCCACGACCACCTGAACCTGTGATTTCCCCCTCCTAGTTCTGGTCTTCCTCGTCATCGATCATAACTGTCTCCACTCTCAACCTGCACATGCAAAGATCAAAGAACGCTTTCCTAACACAAGTTCTCCAACTTGACCAATATCAGTTCACACACGCATATCACACTCACATCTATTAATAAACACGAGCCAGATCAACAACGACCTTAAATTCTAGCTTTTAGAAAAACAACTCGAGATCATTCTGTAATACCAGTCTTATCACTATGTACACGCCGGTCATACCGCTGTCCAACCAGACTCGAGTACTCAAGGTACTCGAAGAAAACAAGTATTGAAACACTCGAAGCCTATGACTACTTACTATAAGCGTACGACCACTGATTAGGAACCTACGACCACTGATCGCAAAGCCTACGACCAGTTACCAGAAGCCTATGACCGCTGAGCACGAAGCCCACGACTACTGATCACGGAGCCTACGACTACCGACCACGAAGCCCATGTCTACCGATCACGAAGCCTACGACTATCTACCAGTCACGGTAGCTTCGACCATCGATCATACATTGTAGCTTCGAACATCGACCATGCACTATAGCTTACTTACCTTCGACCATGCAACTCCGACTTTCCTTCGTACTCGTTACACACCTCGACTTAAGACTGAGCACATTACTCGGAGCTCTACTACTCGGTACTCGGATTTACAGTACTCGGAAAACTAGCACTCGGTACTCGGAGCTACAATACTCGTAGATACAGTACTCGGAGCTACAGTACTCTCAACTATATTACTCGGTACTCGAAGCTACATTACTTTACGTATAGTCGAAAAGGATCATTGAGTATCACCGATTATACCACCCGATACAAGGTATGATTCGACCACTCATATTGAAAATCCAACAATTGAATATTTCATAACCGCAAATGTCAATACAACCTAAACATCAATTATTCATCATCACAAAGTTTACGACCAGTCCCCAAGGTATAACAATCTCCCCTTGATGAATACATTGACAACACTTCAAAAACTTGAATTGAATTTTGAAAGACAAGAAACAAAGAAAGTTTCAAAGCTACAAAGTAAGGAATTTTGACAAAATACAACAATAGTCGTAACATCGTAAAGCAGTGGTCATAAAAAACACAGCAGTCGAAACATCAATCGTAAAGCATCACGGCAGAAAAACTCCCCCTCAATACAAGCAGATTGATTTCTCTGATTTCCTCCCCCTTTGACAATGTAATCATCAAGAACTTAAGAGAAGTAAAAAAATCTCAAGAAAGGAGCAAGTAAGTAAAAATCAAGAAGCTTTGTAGATTATCCAAGTTATTGCGCATTGATTTGATAAATTGACCAAGCCATCTTTCTTAGAAGAGTTATCTACATCATGTAAAGTCATATACCATATAGCAATATCAAAATAAGTCTTTAGAATGGTTAAGTAAGTTAAATTACTGAAAGGTGTCTCAATAACGACCAAAGCGATTATAAGGAGCACAATGAGATATCACAAAGAAAAGTTAAAGCCTAAAAAGTGAGGCAAACTTTAAATCTAGATGAGCTAGCAGTCTCATGTAGTAACCTATTAATCCAACTCAATTCTTAAGCATGTGGCATGCTTGGAGCACATTTCTTTTCAATTGTAGCATGCTTGTAGCATACTTTTTTTTCAATTGTGGTATGCTTGAAGTATATTTCTTGTCATCGGAGCATATTTTATGCTCTTTTGTCTCTCTCTTTCTCTCTCTCTCTCTCTCTCTCTCTATATATATATATATATATATATATATATATATATATATATAATACTTTCTACTCCCGGGTGTAGTTACTCCCACCTTTGAGAACATATCTAGTGCAAATGGGTAATTGAGTGCTAACGTGCTAATGGCAATCTTGACCATTGGTTCTGAATTGAACAGCCAAGATTAATAGGGCTCCCACATCCAAACCATTTAATCACCATACATACTCCTACCTCCAATGTGCCTTCATTAATGCGTTTGCATTAAGCATCCTGCACGCTCCCACCACCAATGCTCTACATTAAACATGTTGCATGATCTAATGGTCAAGATTGCCATTAGCACCTTAGCACTCAACTATCCATTAGCACTAGATATGTTACCTATATATATATGTATGTATGCCATGCTTGAAGCATACATCTTTTCAATTTTTTCTTTTCTTTCTATAACATGCCAAATGGAGTGAACATAAAAGGATTGTAATAAGAGATATATGAGACTCAGAGTCAAGATTTAAAATAGGACTCACAAGAAAGCTAATCCTTTTCATTGAATATCGTAAAGTAATAATTATAATCAATCTAGTCACAGTCTTCCGCCATGTCAGCTTTAGTTCAAATGTTGCAAAGTAATTACAACCAGTCATGATCAAAGCTACACAACACATGAGTAAATATGGTAAAGAGAGCTCTACACTTCAATTGATTTCAATGGCTTGGACTTGATAAATTATTTGACAAGTATAATAAACAAAGCTTCTGACAATTTAAACAACAAGCTCCCCCTCAAAATAATCTCATAAGATGCAACACACCCAACTCACTTCGTAAAAGAGCAAACAATCCAGAATCAAGCGGTTTTGTGAGAATATCAGCAATTTGAGAATCTGTATCAATAAAATACAAAACAACATTTCCTTTTTCCACATGGTCTCTAAGAAAATGATACCAAATACCAATGTGCTTGGTTTGTGAATATTGCATAAGATTTTTAGCAATACAAATAGCACTAGTGTTATCACAGAAAAGTGGTACTCTATCCAATTCTAAGCTAAAATCCTTAAGAGTAGCTGTCATCCAAAGAAATTGTGAGCAACAAGAAGTAGCAGCTACATATTCAGCCTCAGTAGTAGAAAGAGCAACATAAAATTATTTCCTAGAAGCCCGTGAAATAAGAAATGTGCCTAAAAGTGACAAGTGCCAGAAGTACTCTTCCTATCAATTCTACAGCCCCTAAAATCCGCATCTGAATAAGCTCTAAGGGTAAGGCATGATGATGAAGACTATCATAAACCAAATTTTAAAGTTGATTGAAGATACCTGAAAAGGCGCTTAACTGCCTGGCGATGTGAAGCACGTGGGAAGCTTGAAAGCGAACACACAGACACACAACAAATGAATGTCTAGCCTTGAAGCAGTGAGATACAGAAGTGAACCAATCATGCTTTTGTATTCTTTTTTATCAACAGACTCTCCATCTTCGTCAGGGCCTAATAGTGCAGTGGATCCCATTGGTGTGGAGACTGGTTTGCTTGTCCCCATGCTGAAGCGACGAAGGAGATCCTTAGTGTACTAGGTTTGATGAACAAAAAATATCCATCTTGGATTGCTTAATCTGAAAGCCTAGGAAGAACGTGAGTTCTCCTATCATGCTCATCTCAAATTCCCTACTGATAGTATACGAAAACTTGGAAATAAGAACATGAGAGAAACCACCAAAGATGATATCATCCACATAAATCTGAATGAGTAAAAGATCATTGTCCTTCTTGAGAGTAAATAATGTTTTATCTACATTTTCCATTTGAAAGACATTTTTAAGCAAATATGGTTTAAGCCTATCATACCATGCCCTAGGTGCTTGTTTTAAACCATATAAAGTTTTGGACAGTTTGTATACATGATCAGAAAATTTAGGATTTTCAAAATCAGGTGGTTGACTTACCTACACTTCTTCCTCAATATAGCCATAAAGAAAATCGCTCTTAACAACCATTTGATACACCCTGAAACCCTTAGATACCGTAAATGCTAAAAGGATTCATTCAGTTCCAATACCATCATGGCCATGAGGAGGTGAAACTAAAGTCTAGACTTTATTATGCTCGAAATTTTCTAATTCCTTATGCATGGCATTAATCCAAGACTCATAAGATAAAACGTGACTTACATCTTGGGGTTCAACAGAGGAAACAAAAGCAACATGAGCATATGAGGCATCGGAGTTATACCTGTTGCAAAGAACTCTCGCATCAAACTTACTAATCATTTGTTCAGGAGGATGACATCATTGAATGTGCAGAGCAGCCTGTGGTGTCGTAGATGACATAGGTGTAGCAGTAGTGATCTCTACCTTATTGGAGGTAGGATCAGAGCCACTATATACATCTTGCAATAACTCGTCCTTGAGCATTTTTCCAAAAAGTAATCTTCTCATCACTGGTGGCACGAGTGAGAGAGGAGAACCATCGTGAGTCTCCAGTCATGTGGCGAGAGCAACCAGAGTCAATGAACCATATATCCTCCTTTCGCTTGTAACGAGCTTACAAAGCACAAACAATCGTTGGTATTTTAGTACTGGGTTAGAGAATAAAGTTTTAGGTAACCAGTACTGAAATACGCGACGAACAGAAGCAGTAACTGGCAAAGAAAAAGAATTTTGATATTTTAGGTACTACCGGTCTGTGGATATCATGGGGATATGCTTCAGATCTTAGGATGATGTAACAATTGGCAATGGCGTTAACGGTTTGTCATTTCACATGTTTTCGACAAAGTTTCAGAACTGTCAGGTGATAGGCGGTCTGACCGGCCATAGCATGGAGGTCCGACCGGTCCCAAATCGGTCTGACCGGCCATGAGCGGCGGTCAGACCGGTAGTGACCAAATATGTCAAAATGAGCTGGGCCAAAAATAGAGGGTGTAGGCAAGAGATGGGATTCTATTGCTCTTGGTCCCATAATTTTTGGAGTCTCCAGTCAAAAGTTCTACTGGTTTAAAGTTTCCAGTAGGTTTCGGATTTTCAAGAGTTGAAAATCGGCTAAGTCCTTTTGGGCGGTCGGACCAGCCTATAACCGGCGGTCCGACCGGCAAGGCTGGCGGTTCGACCGGCCCTGAGGGGCGGTCGGACCGATTGTCACTTGAACGTCGGTCTTCGTGGCGGCGTTGTTCGTTGGTTAGGTCAAAGTCATGAGTTTCAGTGCATATGTGTTGCATGATGCATGTTTTAACTAACGTGGGTCAAGTTGTAAAGAACTTGTTCCTGGATTCGAGTTGCTTGTCTATTGTTGTGCATGTTGCTTGGTGGTCAACGACGGTCAACGGCGAGGATGATCGGGACTAGGCTTGGAGAGCTGAGGTCCAGAACGATCAACAATGCCGGGTGAGGTGCAGAATAGACAAGGATGACCGAACGGACAGTTCGATGCGACTGGTTTGATCAAGCGGCGCGGGAGTCGGTGCAAGTGCCATGGTGGTTTCGGTGGGAGCCGGATTGGAGAGACTTGCCGACATGGAGAGAGCCGTTGATCAACCTAAATGTGGCGGAGCAGGCGAAATGCTTCGCGCAGATGGACTCGTTCTTCGGAGAAGGAACGAGAAGGGGTATTTTGGTAATCTTACCAAATACCACCTTGGTGACCTTTTGCCAACCCGCGGCGCAAGACGACGCAAAGAGAAGCGGTTTAGGGCAAGAGTTGTTGAACACGGCGCTTTAAAATGCGTGCGTGTGTGACCTGTTTGTGTTAGGCCTTAACGGGAGCCCATTTAAGTTAAATCTTCTAGAAGGTCTAAGCCCCCACTGTAAATAGAGGAGGGAGGTGGCTGCACCCCCTCAACCCTTTCATTATTGTTGAAACCCTAGTTTTGCTTAGGGGGAGGATTAGTGGAGGTTAGGGTTCTAGAGAGTTTTGATTTGATTTCGTGCTCTTGGATTGAGCTTTGTCCTCCATTGATGGAGTGGTTGTAAGCCCAAACCCTATCAAATCAATCCAAGGAAAGTTTGCTCAAAGATGTGTCTCTTTGCCTTCCTTCTCTCTATTTGGTGATTTTGAGTATTTCTTTGATTTGTGAGTCTTTGATTGATTTCTTCACGTGATCTAGCTTGTTGTGACATGTGGGAACATATGTAGGATCATCTTGATCATCAATCACCCACGAGCAAGTTTTTGGATCTAGTTTTCGTTTTGACTCGGTTTTGAACCATCCTCCTCTCAAACGGAAAAAGGTCGTAACTTTTTCAAGGATCTTCACGATCTTCAATTGGAATAGGTTCTGACATCCTAGAGAAGGTGTGTTCCAAGTTTCATCAAGTTTGGAGTTGTAGATCAAAAGTTACATCTATTTGCAACTTCATTTTTCGGGCTATTTTTACTGTTCATCAGACTGGAGGTCAGACCGCCCAAGGTGACCGGTCCGACCGCCCAAGGTGACCGGTCTGACCGCCATTAACACAGAGGTCAGACCGCCCAACACTTAGAATTTTAGCCCGTGTTGATTTTGGTTGTTTTGCTTCGGGGTTTAGATTGGATTCAATACTAGTCTTCCGCTGTACTGGTATATTGATCTTCATAGCTTCCATAGCTATTTGAGTGAAATTTGTATTGAATCTGATCTTGGTTGAAAAAGTGAGCATGCTCCTATTCACCCCCCTCTAGTGGCCTTTTCGGTCTAACACGGTCAGACTGCAGTTATCGTGCCGGTCTGATTGCGGACGGTATGACCATGTGATAGACACCAGTCTGACCGCTGGCTGGTATGACCGCGTGATAGACGCCAGTCATACTAGTCCAGTTGCAGAAACACCCAAACCTACAAAGGATTCATCTACCCTAGTGGGTGCTGTAAAGGCAATAGATAGGACTTTTCATCAAAATAAGTATAAATGCACTCATTATGGCAGAGAGGGTTATTTGGTTCAATTTTGCTTTCAAAAAGCAAAGAAGGAAAAGAAAGATAGGTTAAGAAATGTTTCTCATACTGGAGTGGAGTTGCTGATTTAAAAATAACTTGTTTTAGTTCAGATTCTACTTCAAATTTTTCAGGTTCAAGAAGCTTAACAATCTTAGAAGGATTATTCCTGGCATGCTCAACAAAATTAAATCTTAGACCCTGATGTTTAACACTTACTTTTGACTTATCTAGGATCATGTTCAAAATTTTCTTGCGAAAGAAAAATCTCTCTAAAGTGTCATTGAGATACTCATTTTTTTTATAGCTAGAGTGGGACAAGTTGTGGATTTAATAGATTCATTCACAAGTTTCTTAGAAAAACTAGACTAAACTAATATTTCTTTTGTCAGCAAATCATTAAGTTGTCTAGTCAAAGCTTCTATTTCTATTGTAAGTTTAGGACAGTTAGAGTAAGAAGATATCTCATGATAAAGAATCTGTTGATTTGTTTCTTGAGATAAAATAAGTTTAGTTTCCAACAATCCACAATTAGAGTAAATTTTAGTTTGAACATTTGAAATACTTGACTCTAAACATGTAGCCGAACTAGACTTGAGCTTTTCAATTTTATTATTTGCAAGTTTTAACTTTTCATCACAAGATTTATGTGTCATCCTTAAATCATCAAATTTAGCATTTACATTCGTAAGTTGAATCAAGTTTGATGCATTCACTGACCTAGCAGTCTCCAACTCAAAATGCTCGATAGGTGGAAGAAATTTTTCAGTAAATTTCTGACGAAAATTGCCACCTTTAATGTTGTTGTTTTTGGATGACCGACGATGGTAATTCTTGTCTTCCTTGATCACCTTTCCCTTGAGCTTGGCACACTCCATCTTAATGTGGCCTAGCTCACCACACTCATAACACTTAATCGAACTTGACACGCCACCTCGCTTCCTCATCCTCATGTTGTTGAGTGCCTTGTATGTTTATGAGGAGATCAACACCAAATCCTCTTCAGGGAGTTGTTCGAACTGTTCCTCTGTAAAAGAAGACAGAGTAGACACATGAAAAGGACTCGACAAAGCAGCTTATACAGGGTTAGTCACAAGTGCTAAATATAAAGATTACCAATCTTAGATGGCAAAACTTCCATCTCATAGGTTTTCAATCTAGAAAAAAGATCATCTATGGTTAAAGTATCGAGATCGATAGTTTGATTTATAGTTATGACAACCATCAACTACTCGAACCTAAAGATCTCAAAATTTTACTTGTATTATCTTCATTAGTAGGGATAACATTAACACCACACATATTACTCAATATTTTTTCAAACTGAGCAAACAGATCATCAACAGCTTCACCAGGCTTCATAGCAAAATCAGAATTTTCTTTTTGATAAAGATTTTTACGCACTTTCTTAATTTTAGTGGTTCCTTCATGATAATCGCAAAGAGTTTTCCATATTAAGTGGGCAGAATTAATATGAGCTACACGATCAAATTCTTCGCGAGAAATCCGTTGAAACAGTAAGTTACGAGCTTGAGCATTTAAATCAACATCTATTTTATTTAGATTAGTAACAGTAACAAGAACCTCATAAGGTCTATAAACCTTATTCTAATCATCACTACCTTGAGCCTCAATATATACTTGCATACAACACTTCCATGAAGCAAAATCAGTACCAGCTAGCATGTGGGACGATTCACATACCTCTCTGATGCCATAGCAACCTATCTCTGATACCACTTGTAAGATCGGATACGATAATTAGAGGGGTTGAATGATTGTAGTGCTTTCTTTTTCAACTTACCGAAGAGTATCTGCTATCAATTCAACCGGCAACCAAATACAACGTACTCGTACGAGTTTGTCACCTAGTAGTAATGGTCGAAACAACTCTGATCTGTTCAGCCTGTCACAGCTATTGTCGACAACCAGGTGAACAACACAGCATGTGATCGAAGAAGGCGAAGTCGATCTGGTCGAATAAGTTGCGATCACCTAATAAAAAGGATTAGACTATCATATTTCTTCCACCCTCCGGCTAAGGAAATTCACGCATTGCAAAGAACAAAAGTAGATCGAAGACGATGGACAAGACCAAGTCAAAAATAGATTAGCACATGGACTAGTCGAAGACAAATCAACACAAGCACTGGTCGAGGATAGAAGAGCATGCAGTCGGCGATGAAAGAGAACAAGTCGAACACAATGTCCAGAAGCACACGCTGGCAAAGATGACAAATCTTTCTTGAAATAAATATGATTTGTTATTACTCAAACATGTTATGTGCCTACAAAGTGCTCTCACGGCACCCCTCAAACCCTAGCACAAAAACACCAAAAAACTCTCTGCTGAAAGCCACAGCAAAAAGCCTCTCCCAGTCCTTTTTTTACTCTTAACATCATCTTCCTTTATATGCTAGGGCCCTGAACCGTGTCCTTATCAACACGGACACACAATCTCATCTCTTTCAAAAATCAAGGGACCCGAAACACCTCAAATCCTGGGTTTTCCAATATCTCTAAACCTTCCAGTTATGACCGCCTTCCGTAACTCTTCATGCGTTGAAGCTTCCAGGATGACACCTCCTGTAGCTTCGACCACACATCATGCATTCACTTTTGATCTCTATGTGTCCCAGCGTGAGCAGGACCACCCCGTGACATCCTCGAGCACCTGAACTTTGGATTTTCCCCTCCTACTTCTGATCTTCCTCGTTATCGACCATGATCGTCTCTACACTCTACCTGCACATGCAAATATCAAAGAACGTTTCTTGGCGCAAGTTCTCTAACTTGACCAATATCAGTTCACACATGCATTATACACTCACATCTATCAATAAACACGAGCTAGATCAACCACAACCTTAAATCCTAGTTTTCAGAAAAAATAACTCGAGACCACTCTGTAAAATCGGTCTTACTGCTGTGTACACGCCTGTCATACCGATATCCAACCAGACTCGAGTACTTAAGGTACTCAAAGAAAAGAAGTATTAAAACACTCGAAGCCTATGACTACTTACTATAAGCGTACGACCACCGATCAAGAATCTAAGATCAGTGATCGCAAAGCCTTCGACTACTTACAAGAAGTCTACTACCACCGAGTACAAAGCCCACGACTACCGATCACAAAGCCTACGACTACCGACCACGAAGCCCACGACTACCGATTACGAAACCTACGACTATCAATCAGTCACTGTAGCTTCAACCATCGACTAGTCACTGAAGCTTCGACCACTGATCATGCATTGTAGCTTCGACCATCGACCGTGAACTTTAGCTTCCTGGCCTTAGACCATGCAACTCCGAGTGTCCTTCGTACTCGTTATACATCTCGACTTACTACTTAATACATTACTCGGAGCTCTACCACTCGGTACTCGAATCTACAGTACTCGGAAAACTAGCACTCGGTACTCGGAGCTACAGTACTCATAGATACAGTACTCTGAACTATATTACTCGGTACTCGAAGCTACAGTACTCTGCGTCCAATTAAAAAGGATCATCGAGTATCACCGATTAGACCACCCAATACAAGACATGATCCGACAACTCACACTGAAAATCCAACAACTGAAACTTTCGTAACCGCAAATATCAATACAACTCAAACATCAATTATTCATTATCACAAAGTCTACGACCAATCCACATAATCTTTTACGAAGTCCACATAGTCTAACAACCTGCAGTACCCAACGGTGAGGACGAGGTGTAGATGCAACTTAGTGAGGACGACGAGGTTTAAATGCACAGGATGAGCCACGACGGTGAGGGCAAGGTACAGATTCAGTGCTTGGAGGGTGTGATGTAAATAAGTTGAGATATATACACGTTGGTTCAACATATAGACTGTTGTGCTAAATGTATCGTGCAAAACGAAGGAAACACCAAGTCAATAAATGATAATTGCTCTTTTCTTTGTTTAGTATACTTCCATGTTATAAAAAGCCGATTATGACTTTTTTTTTAAGAAGGGAAGTATAATGCAGACATCCTTGGTGATATTGTTCCATATATTGTTTACAATGCATCAAGTACGTCACAAGAGCATGAGCTTACTAAAAGGCAAGAGAAGCATGTAGATAAAACTTATGTACGGAGACTTAACCAATAGATGAATATGTTACTTAACAAAATTACTAGTCTGAGTGTCCGTGCGTTACAACAGATCTCAAATAAACATATATATATTTTAAAATTAAAAAGCCAACACGCATAATGTAATTATCTTTGCATCTAAAAGTTGCATACAAAATTCATATACGATCTACAAGCCATAAAAATCTTATTACAAACCAAATGTGCATATGATCTAACTGTCTATAGAAGATCCTTGTAGGCATGTATGCACATATCTATCCATAAAATATCTCACCAACTCATTAGATAGAGAGCTAGATAGCAGACTCACCACCACTACTAAATTCTTCTTTTGTAATAGTAAAAATTGTTCATTCTAATGATAATTTTATAATACCCGATAGCGGGTCATTACTTCTTGTTAGGTTTCAAGGAGAAGGTTCATGGGAAGATCAAGAATTCGATGCTACCCGGTGTACGTCTTTTATTGTTCACAAACATAGCATGTGGCCCGTGGGAGGTGTGGGATGCAGGGGCGTATAAGAGGAACAGGAGATGGTGTAGTACTGTCCATGAAATTCACAATGAAATCTGCAATAATTTGGAAGGTTCTAGCATGAAAAATAGACACAAATATTTGGAAATGATGTGAAATATACTTCCAAACAAATAAAACTGTGCTTGATTTGGAGCTTTCAACAAAAAAAATTATGGTCATTCGAGTGAATGTTGCCCAGGTAGAACGGGCAATGCACGAGAGTTAACAGCGTTGACGAGTTCATAGATTGCATGATATATTTGGGTGATGCATTGATATTCAAAGACTTTCCAAAGACTTAGAAAGCTTCCTTTTACATGTATCTTATGAATTCAAGTCAGTTCAAACAAGAAAATTGAAGATAAGAAGGACGAGATCTGATTCGGATTTGACTCATTAAAAAGTCCATAACTTCACCAACTGCAGATTCTTCATGTATGTTGCTCCATACCAGAAACAAACCAACCACTGTAACTTTAGGGTTTCCTTTTTTTTTTACTTGTATTGGAGTCCAAGTCTGTTTTAGATGTCTTAGGAGGGCTATATAAGCTATTGTATCAGGTTCATGTAACTTAGACCGTGTTTAATATTATACACAGATTGCAAATTGCATTTACTAGCATTAAGCGTTATTCTTGCAAGCCTTCGTCACATCCAAGTTCTTAAGGGGAATTGGGCATTTCCAAGATCATTCTTACTTTTTCGGTGGGAATTAAGGTTCCATATCATCCGGTCAATGGTCGGTGGATTTATCTTTAAGCATGTGGTTGGATGAATTCAAAGAGCTACAAGTCCATTGCATCTGGTAGCTGGTGAGCAGCTACGGATCGTCAGGTCACGTGAGTTATCTTCGATCCTATGTCGAGAAGATCGAGCACCCCGTATCATCTTGGTATCAGAGTTATTTTGTTTTCAAGCGTGTGGTTTTGCGAATACATTTGTTGTGGGTTGTTGTATCTATAGTGCTTGGCGTCATCGGTTTCGTGTGGTTGCATTGTGTATCAAGGATCCTACGTCGTGAAGATCGAGCATCCCGTATCAGGATGTGTGGTATGTTACATTCTTGGTGCCAGAAGAATCTTAGACCCCTTCGAGAAATCTAGTAACAAGGAATCTCAGAAAATTTCAGGAAAAATTGCCCAAAAAATTCAAACTTCCATTCAATTTTCAAAGCGATTTATGATTATAAGCCAAGCTAAGCAGAAAACAAACCCACGTGAACAAGATCATCTAGGGAAGACACCGAGAAAAAAAAAAACCTTAGCGTACTCAGCTGCACACTTCTGTATGGTTCATGCTTGTAGTGTGATTTATTCTTATAATTCAAACCCAAACCCAAAATTTTGGTGAGTTCAGGAAAACCCAATTCCTATAGATTTTGATTCTATCCTACCATTTGGAACGCAAGGAATGAGCCCATAAAAATCCATAGGATTACCATAGCTTTCCTATAATTCCAAAGGGCTTTCATGAGGGGAAAAAAAATCCACCCACCTCCTTTTTTTTACTAACTCGCGCAGGATCAATACAAATTTCTTGTGTTTTTCCTACGTCCTATATAAATGGCCATTCCTGCATTTTTTTTGTGTGTTCTCTAATCCCCTGTTTTGCACTTGCATTCCTATCAAATTTCTGAACCCACAGTACTGTGATGGAAAGAACCGAAGATATATATGTTTGTCCAAAGCTCAATGTCCATGGTCTGATTTCAAGCTGACTGCAGAATCAGGTGCAAATTTTGGACATTCGTGCATCGTGATGAAGCAATTATTTTGTCTTAGCCATAATTGGTTACATGACATTGTACTTTTGTGGTATTTGGTCCAACACATTGAACATTTATCTCTTTGCTGTGATACACTACAATGTTGTGGTTCTCTGAACTTGGTTAGTAGGAGAGAGTGTAGTCAGAATGTCATATTTGCCCCCTCAACCGTTCTTCTTCCATTCTTCACTATTCCTCTCTATCTTGCTGATGGTTCTTAATTTCGGTGAAATTTCAGACCTTTCATTACCCTCTGGAAGAAAATCAATTCATTCAAAAAATTATGTTTTGTTTGAATTTAAAGGCTTAAAAAAAAACCAATAAACAAACCATAAAATAAAGATAGCCTAGTGCAAGGCTTGCCTAAAGACCAGGGATCGAATCACTCTCCACTCCTTAATTTTTGGAAATACTTTAAATTTAAAATTCAAATTTGATCCAAACTATTTGAATGAAATTCAGCGCATAGCCAATACCCGAGGAACCCGAGCCACCGCAACTCTGGTCACAACTACGGAGTAACAAGGAACGCGAGCCAATATGCGAGGAATATGAGCCGCCGCAGCTCGTCATCCTTGCCTTGAGAAACCCCCTCAATCCGAGCATCATGTAGGTAATGATGAGGCAGCAGTGCTCAACAAACATGGCAACTGTCAGGAACTCTCAAGCTTTGGTAAGAAAGCAGTCCAGAGCAACAGTCTAGCATCGGGAGGTAGAAGATGAAGTCCTGTTGAGTTATGAAGAAGGAGCGGCTGAGATTTGAAGATACCTCTTCAAACACTCATCAACGGACTTAAATACCTGGTCTTGTATTTACTATTCATGTCATTCAGTTGTCAATTACAGGGACTGTAATTTTTGGCGTCGTTTAACTCAGCAAACCTGCTGTAAACCTCTTACTTTTACCGTCTGTAAGACTATTTAAGCTGGTGCTGGTAATGGAAAGGGCATCTCCAACAAATCAAATCCTGTTAGTTAACTTTAGTCAGGTTCCAGTAGACTACTTTCCCCTTCTTCCAGGGTTCATCTCCAGATTTGAAATTGGGATATGACAAATTGGTATCAGAGCTCATCTTGATCCTTAGCGGAGATCCGATCTGAAAGTGGCTTGGTTGGTGTACCTTAGTCACCGTAAAATCCCGAGTTCAATCAGATCTCAAGGTGAAGGTTTGAGCTTCGTTCTAGGTAAGGGAGATAATGACCAAAACGGCGATGAGATCGGATAGTGAGACATCTGAGCTAATCCTTGTGAGGCAAGAAGCAATGGAAGCCAAGAGTAAAGTGAATTCGCTGCAGCAAAGTTTGGGTGATCTACACTTGCAGGTCACGAGTATGCAATCTCAGATGAATAGATTGGAGTCATTGCTCCAGGGACTCGCCGCATCACCCCATCAAGTGAATGAACACAACAATGGAGCTGGTGCTTATCAGGTGAGGAATGATGATACGGGGGCGACGAAACTACCCGCAAATCCATCCAAGGCTCAGGAGGTGGATTTGGACATGATGGGGGAGAATCAGGGCTATGAAACCGGCGTATGTAAGTAGCACTCAAGGAGTAAATCTCAATGGCAACCAGGAGGTAAATCAGTATCAATCTCTTTCGGGGCATTCTGCGGCACTGGTACTGTGGGGACAAAATGTTTCTCCATTTGCTACTCCGACTTCGCCTACTCTGAACAACCGAAATCAGGCAGGAGAACATGGCTTTGGGAGACCTTGGAATTCTGATACGGGTAATGAAAGAGCAAACAACTTTTACAAGTCCATTGCTAGAGGGCCAAATATTGAATTTCCCCGATTTGAAGGTAATCAACCTTTAGAATGGATTAGGCAGATTGAAACTGTTGGACCGAAAAGGCGACTAGAGGGGGGGGTGAATAGGAGCACGTTCACTTTTTCAACCAAGATAAGATTCAATACAAATCGAGTCTGATTTCAAGCTGACTGCAGAATCAGGTGCAAAGTTTGGACATTCGTGCATCGTGATGAAGCAATTATTTTGTCTTAGCCATAATTGGTTACATGACATTGTACTTTTGTGGTATTTGGTCCAACACACTGAAAATTTAACTGTTTACTGTGATACACTACAATGTTGTGGCTCTCTCTGCTGTAGGACACTGAACTTGGTTAGTAGGAGAGACTGTAGGCAGAATGTCATATTTGCCCCTCAATCCTTCTTCTTCCATTCTTCACTATTCCTCTCTGTCTTGCCGATGGTTCTTAATTTCAGTGAAATTTTGCTGAAATTTTGAATCTTTCGTTACCCTCCAAAAGAAAATCAATTCATTCAAAAAAAAATCATTTTGTTTGAATTTAGAGGCTTCAAAAAGAAAAAAAAACCAATAAACAAACCACAAAATAAAGACAGCCTAGTGCAAGGCTCTTGCCTAAAGGCCAGGGATCGAATCCCTCTCCACTCCTTAATTTTTTGGAAATACTTTAAATTTAAAATTTAAATTTGATTAGTGCGGAGCCAATCCCCGAGGAACCCGAGCCACTGCAGCTCTGGTCACAACCATGGAGTAACAAAGAACGCGAGCCAATATGCGAGGAACCCGAGCCGCCACAGCTCGTCGTCCTCGCCTTGAGAAACCCCCTCGATCCGAGCATCACGTAGGTAATGATGAGGCAGCAGTGCTCAACAGACATTGCAACTAATGATTCCAACTCCGTGCATGGCAGAACCAAGTCCCACTACAACAGATGCCCCCTTATCGCCTGGAAAGTCCAATAGAAGCCAATCCATCGGACCCAAATTTTCTAATCCTGAATCATCTGTGAATACACTGTGTTATTCCCTGAATCAGTAGATAGAACCCACAGATACATCACTGAATCATTTTATACATAGCGTAAAACCATATCATTCATTACTTTAACACATCAGAGTTTACATAGGCCTCTTCGAACCAAGTTTTACAATAAGGGCCGAACATACCAAATAATTACAACACAAAGTAGCGGAAGCGACAACGGAAGCAAATAGAGTAAGGGCACATCTCTCCATAGGCAAGCGACTGGGGAAACCTGTGTACATCCAATATTACCCAAAAACTCAGACAATATAGGATGCACATAAGTACCAGTGGAGTCAGCTAGACTGAGGCGAGACTAGAACAGCTAAGGACTAAACTACGCTTGAAAAACTCCTGGGTCTTCAGACGTCTGTTTCCTCGTAGTAGTTGAAAACTTCAGGATTTCCTACTTCTGAAGGTTTGGGGGAAAAGCAAGAATGAGCACAACTTCCGTGCTCGCGAGCCAACACACAAGATGCAATATATACATGCAAGACTTAACACGGGTGGCTCGGGTTCTTTTATTTGCTTAAAGCAACTTTTTCAATTATCATAATACAAATTCCTATGACTTAGCATTTTGAAAAAATTGCATTTTATTAAAGAGAGTAAGTGCAATATTAAATAACAGTAGAGGTTACCTCCACCTCATGCTTAATTTTGATAGCGGTTACATCCATCGATTATCAGCACTGGGTAAGACTACCCAGAAAAAAATCCAAAACAAGGGCTAGATGGGCCCGTCACATTTTTCAATCTACCCACAAAGGTTTTTGAAATAGAACTAACCCAAGTGAAGTTCACATGTCCGCCTTCGACCGAAGGAGGGGCTGTTTAAACAGTTTAGACTCTGTAGAGGTTGTACACTGTACCCACAAGAGATAATCATACTCGTTACCCCACATGATTCATTAGTAATGTAGTTGAACGATCGTCACAGTAACGTTTCAAACTACTTCGCCCCTTCCGTCATCTCACCCCTATGGGCTACCCCTATAAGTTGTGCGGGATGTTCACCATAACGACTAGCGCAGCTACCCTGGCCACAACGACTAGCGCAGCTGGCAACTTCACTCTTTCTCGGTGTCCCTCTCAAGCCGGAACACATCCTGCCGCTTGCACACATCCAAACACCAGTTGTGAGATGATATTCAGTGTTCTATAATTTTACTAAGCCAAGTTGCACTTTGCAGACTTGCGGTTGTACTTGTTTTACACAGGTAGTCATGACAAGATTAAGTCCTTAGAACATCTGGGCGGTTCATACCACATACCAACCACTCTCGTGCATGACGGCACCCACGACTCTTTCCATCCGCACAGATGTGGTACGAGCAAGCTGTTTAGGGTTTTGGGGAGGAAAACCAATTAACACAACACGCCAGTCATTTACATTCGATAACTGTCCAAAACCACTTTCATGATTAAAAGTTGATGATCAGGACATTTATTATCCTGGTACTTAAGCAAGGCTAGCATATTGCTTAAGTACAACCTATGCTAGTATTTACCATATATTTACTAGGGTGACATGGAATGAGGGATTCAATTTGTCCAAGGATGGATAATAATTAATTAATCATCAAATGAGTGTTTAACTACTTTAAGCTTTAACATACATTTGATTACAGAATTAAAGCATGCAACTTTGTTATTTTAAATAAATATAATTTGCATAAAATATAGGCTCAAAATGATCAAAGTATTGACTCGCCTAGGTCAGGTTATCGCGGCCTTGATCTTACTCAGGGCCTTCTCTGCCAGGGGTCTTGAGTTCTGAGTCTGCGTCTGTATCCAAATCGTGATCCTGCTCGAGTCGTTGCTTCTTCAGGACTCCGACTTCTAATAACGCGATAACAAGCGAGAAAGTCAATTAAGTCCAAAGAACTTCAAAAGAGCTTTAAATAATTTTTACGATGAACGAGCTTACAAGAAAAGATTTAGTGAGGTGGGAATGTTTGACAAAGTCAAACGACCAGCTGAGTAAAAGAGGCAATGGCGGAGAAACTCTGTCGGGATATTGTCGATCGGGTAACAACAGAGCTTGACCTAATTTTAAAGACAAGAGCTTCTTTAAAATAAGGAATACCATTTGCTGAGGGTTAACCAAAAGAAATGTGGGTGCGAGTTTGACGAGTGAAGGGCAATATTAAAAATTGACGATCACAAACGAAGTCCAAGAATTTCCCACAGTTTCTCTCCTGCAATTGCCTGGAAATGGTGGTTATATTAATTATTATTAAATACCACCGGTGATTTAAAAACCAAAGAGAATGTTAGAAGGACAGATATTGATCAGCAAGATTAGGGTACTTGATATTTTTGCAATTCTTAAAAGACAATAAAACCCTTTAATCCTTGACGACTTTTGATCGGGGACAAAAAAGATGCTCTAAAACGATATTTAGACCAAGGAACAAATGACAGGATTATAGGGTTAGTATACAAGTTTTCAAGGTAAGATATTGATCTCGAATAGCTTCCCAAAATTATTTTTTAGCAAATTGCAAATTAATTTTCTTAAACCACGAAGCCTTTTACACAAAAATGGGAAAATTAAATAAATTAGTTTTAACAAATAATTGACATGATTGCAAAGGCGATTACGAAGGTCATTTGCATCATTTCAATTTCTCAATATTTTGCAA
This sequence comes from Hsuehochloa calcarea, assembly GCA_036346395.1. Classification (NCBI taxonomy): domain Eukaryota; kingdom Viridiplantae; phylum Streptophyta; class Magnoliopsida; order Poales; family Poaceae; genus Hsuehochloa; species Hsuehochloa calcarea. The sequence goes on from CM070607.1 coordinate 17,304,035, forward strand.
ATTACGCACTTAATCGACATCTCTAAAATATTGGTGAAATGGATAATTCTGTTAAATCTTATCAATCGACAAGTTAGCAATTAACAACGGTTAACCGAATCGCCGCAAGATCACAACACAATCATTAGAGAATAATTATTTTGGAATGTTTTCGCCAAATGGAAAGCTACTAATCGACCGAGTTAAAACAAAACATTTCATGATCACCATACAAACTTCAATACACAAATTTTCTTTGCCAATACTCAACTTCGGCTACTGCTCCACGACTACACTGCACAGGGTTAACAAAATATTAGCAAGATAAATACACAAATTTTAATTAACAAAACAACTGAGCTACTGCCAAAGTTGCTCCACTGCTCTGCAATCCACAAGGGGGCCCACAACCAGAGAGACAGAGAGCACAGGGGCTTCGGCAACATGAAGCAGGGGAGAAAGGGGGGAGAATGGCGGCGGCTGCTACCAGCGGCGGGAGGCGGCTGGAGGGGCAGCGGGGCTGGGCAAAACAGAACACCGTGAAGGGGAGGGAGCTGAGTGAGGTGGCGGCGGTGCCGGGGCGGCACTGGATAGGCGGTGGCGGCGGTCGAGGAGGCGTTGGGTGCCAAGGCCGATGGGCGATGACGGCGACCGGAGGGAGGGGAGAGCCAAGGGAGGCGGGCATGAGCACCATGACGGCACGGGAATCTTCTTGTCTTGTCGGCGGGACGAGGAGCACGGAGGAGGCAATGACGTGAGCCGAGGTGTCTCGAGGAGGCGCTGGCGGCGGTAGCCGGCCGGCGGTTGCGGGAGGTTGGGGGTGTTGGCGTGGTGCTCCAGGCGATGTCGAATCGGCCGGAGGAGCACCGAAGATAGGGAAGATGGCGGCGGCACAGGGGCGGTTGGAGCAGCGCAGAGCGGCAGAGAAGTGGGGGGAAGAGGAAGGGAGGTGGTGAAGACCGGGGGGCTCTTGGCTCTTTATAGCCGCAAGGAAGAGGGGTGGAGCGGGGAGGTGATGATGGCGGCAGGCTGGCGGCATGGGGCGACGATATGACGGGACCATGGCGGCGGTAGTCGCCGGTAGAAGCGAGGCCTTGGCTTGGGCCGAGGCGGAGGCGGGAGCGGAGCGAGAGGGGACGGCACCGATGGGACCGGGCGAAGGCGGGGACGCTGAAGTCACTGGGCGCCAGAGGAGTAGGTGGTGGAGGCGACGGTGGGGCGCAAAGAGGGGGAGCAGTGCGCGCAGCGCCGATGATAGAAGCGCATTGAAGGAAGGACTGCAGCGATGGGGTGAAGCGGGGAAATGGGCTGGGTGGAAGGGGCTGGGCGAGAGGCCGAGCGGGGGAAGGAGGAGAGAAAGAGCCAGTGCCGGGCGGAGAAGAAAAGGGGAGGGGAAGAAAAGCCAGGGGGCGTGGGGGAGAGAAGAGAAAGAGAGAGGGGGTGAGCGAGTGCCGTCGGGCCGGGAGCGCATGCCGGGGGGAGAAAAGGAAAAAAAGATGGGTCGACGGGGGAAAGAAATCCGGTCGGGCTGAGAGGAAAAGTGGGCCAGGAGAAAAATAGGGGAAAAGAATGCGCTGGGCCCAAGAAAATAAGGGGAGGTAAAAAATGGAGTGGGGTCCAGAATTTGAAAATAGATAATTCAACTTGAAATTTGAATTCAGAAAATGAAAGAAAGTTTGAAACACAAACCCGAGCTTAGAAGGAGGCTGGGAATTTTTGAAAATAAAGCCAAATTTGAAATACGAGGGAAAATCAAAAATTGAATCAGCTATAAATTACCGTCCGAAAACTAGACGTTACATCATCTTACCCAGAAGAACGATAAGGGCACAAAATAGGTAGATGGTGACGCTGATGACCATGGACTTCTCATTGGAATGATGCAGGTCGCGGTGTTATAGTCCCAGGGCAAGCGCTTGCAGTTCAGGATCAGGAAGGGTGCCGGGGCTCCACCCGCAGCCTACCACCATGCGAGCAACAGCTGCCAAAATCCACAGATCTAAATCATCTAATACACATCAGCTCGTCGTAAGAACCGTTTATGATAAGTATCTCATCACGGATGGTTTGTATTAAAAACCATCTATAGTTAGAATTTTTCTTACTCTGTGATTTTACCATGGTTTGGAATTTTTCTTACTCTCTGATTTTACCGCCTGTGCACATGGGTCCACCAATACTTGAGCTCCAAGTCATAGACGGTTTTTAATACAAACCGTATGTAATGAGATACTTATCAGAGACGATTCATATTAAGAACCGTTTGTTATGAGCTAATATTACAGACATATCATATTAAGAACCGTTTGTGATATTAGCTCATCACATACGGTTTTTGTATGAAACTGTCTGTGATTCGCAACGCGGGAGGTCGAAAAATTTTGAATGCGTGCGCGGGAGCCCGAAAAATTTGGCATTGTCCTTATATATTATAGTCACCCCAGCCTTGTCTTTCATCGGACTCTCCCTCTCCTCTCCCCACGCCGAGCTCTAGCAACCACCCTCGATTCCCCGTCGTCGTTCGACGAGGAGGCACAACCGACGATAACGAGGAGGAGGGATGCGGAGGAGCTCCTTGTCTTCTCAGGAGGTAGACTGTCGGAAGGTACGTGTACATCCCCAAACATACATAATATGTTGGTTGTTTGTTGTAAAAAATGATCTTAATTTTGTGTTACCTAATATTAGACCGCTGCTAGAGGTTTTCGGTCGTCTCTCCTTCCTTACCGACGAGCTTGAGTCGAACTCGGACGACATGCAAGAACAGTTTATGATATGCTGGTGAGGTACAGAGAGGAGCTCACAAGACCAATCCAAGAAGCCGATGAGTTCTTCAGGAGCTTGGAGGCATAGATGGTTTCTAGCTAGTTTAACTTTGTAACTTTATTCTTTTTTTCCATTCAGATGGGACGTTTTGAAACCTTTTGGTTTCCCTTTCTTATAATGTGTTTATCATCAAAATTTTAATTGGATTTTAGTTGTCTTACTAGAGGTTGCGTATGGAAATTACTATTCAGTAATTGATTGGTTTGGCCCAAAATCCGAATTTTTTGTAATACAAAAAACTATCACATACGGTTCTGAACAAGAACCGTCTGTGAAAATACTTCACAGACGGTTCTTATTCAGAACCGTCTGTGATATCTTTTTTCACATACGATTTAAAAATCATCTGTGATGATCGCCTGTTATCACAGACATATAAATTCAGATGGTTCAGAAACCGTATGTGATGATCGTCTGTTATCACAGACATATAAATCCAGACGGTTCAGAAACCGTATGTGATGATCGCCTGTTATCACAAACATATAAATCCAAATGGTTCAGAAATCGTATATGATAACGGTTTAGAACCGTCTGTGATGACCTTTTCTGTAGTAGTGACCCCACCCATCAAAACTCACTTAAGGCATCAATCTCAGATGTTCGACTCGGTGCAACAAAAAACCCAAAAGTACAATAATTAGTTTATAAGTTTACAACAAATCTTGACCCAAATGCAACAAATATGAAATAAGTGTTCAATCTACCAACAAAAAAGGCACAAAAAATGATAGTGAGCCCAACAACGATTACTAAGCGTGCAACAAAACTCCATTCAGTGGTCACAAATCATAGCAGCAAAGCGCTGCAACAAATCACTACAACAATCCTATCGGAGGAAGAGGGCGCGCGGGCGGCGGCGACCGAGCTCGTTGGAAGAGTTGGAGGAGGCGATTGGTTTGGTGCCATATCTCCACCCCACAACACTGCCACCTTGTTGGCCCTCCCTTGCCCTACTCGTATGGCCGCGGTCTCGCTAGATCCGGCGAGCTCCAGAGTCAAGACGCGATGACAACAGATTCCGCAAGGTTCGACTGCTCCTCCAAAGGGGACACCTCTGCGTGAACTCCGACGGTGGTGGACGGCCTCTCTAGAGCACAAGCAGCTGCAACCTTGGAGCGGCGGCCGATGGTGAAGTTTGGATGCTAAACAAGAGGAGGTGCATAGAAAATGCTGGAGCTCACCGGTAGCGGAGGTGGCTCAGCTGGAGCTCACTACTCCTCATTGGGGGGTGGGGGTGGGGAGAAAGAGCACATGCTTGAGGAGTCGCTTAGAATTCACTGGGTGGAAGGAATGGATGATTGGAGTTGCCTGAGGAGACATGGATAACATCCGAACGGAAAGCTTCGCATTCAAAGCCCGAATGCTATCATTTCCATTGTCATTAAGTTGTTGCTTATGCCTTTTCGCTTGTATGTTCCAAAATCCAACAGCTGGCAATCACTGGAATCTGCTTCGTCAAATTTCCCTATTTCTGCTACGACAAGATAACTCACATGCACCTCTGCAAAAGCATCTCCCTACCAAAAGTGGATGGGTTATCTCCAACACGATCTGGGAAGCATTGTCCAATTCATACCCGTTTGGCTGCTTAGAATTGTTTTAATTCATTCAATTGGATTCTAAATCCTATTCTAGTTGAATTTAAATTTGATTTAAGCCAATTTAAAATCCAATTTTTCGGTTTAGATGTTATTTGAAATTCTACAAGACTATGGGCTCCACCTGTGCACATAGGTCCACCAATATGCACAAAGTAGCTTCTCTACACGCTAAATCATCTCCAACTAATTTTAGAAAATGTCTTGAAAATTTATAGTGTGAACGCGAGGTTGAAATTCTAAATACCGAACTTTTACGAAATCATTGTAAACAAGGTTGTGGGAGCCATCTGTGCACCTAGAGCCACCAATGTGCACGAATTAGCTTCTCTACACACTGGATCATCTCCAATATTTTTTAGTTGATTTTGTGAAAATTTTATATGGTGTGAACGAGAGGTTAAAATTCCAAATACCGAACTTTTACTTAATTTTGTAGAGCGAATTCCAGATAAATGATAGTTGTAAGTTAAGAATTGCTTCTAGCTCTATCATGACTCTTGGAATTGGCTTTAAAATCAACAATTCAACTCTAGGTGGTAGCCAAACAGCTGCATCCTTGGAATTCAATTCTGATTCCACGATTCCGGAGCCAATCCCTGGAAGCCAAACGGGGTGAGAAAAGATGATTCTGTCTGTTCTTTATCTATTTCGCTATGCTAATTGTAGACATCACGCAAAACAGCAATTCCAAAATGGAGAGCCCAGAAGGATGGCGTCGGGCATGTTTGTTTCTATCTTCAATTGCTGCAGCACTTGAATCATGCCCGACAGAACTGTTTTCACAAATGGAAGGGTGAAACTTATCAAAACCCAAGAAAATTACATGTCAGAGCCAAGGGAAGATGGTATGTACATGAGAGAAAGATACGGTCTGTGTAATAGTAGGTAATCAAACTGAAAATTGGTCCTGAGGCTGCAGAGATACATACATTGAGCACATATTAGAGAGCAGCATCTGCGTGTTTCTTGTCCCTGGGAATGGTTTCAGAGGGAGGTGATACTGATGTGTGCTGTTGATCTGGAGAAGTTTGATAAAAGAAATGGCTGCTGGTTGTTGAAATTTGTAATTTGGTTTGCTTGCTGACTAATTGGAGGAATTAATAGATGATCGGTCGAAGGGTAGGCAGGCACCTGCACCTCAACATTTTGCAGACAAATGGAGAACACAGTCAGTCCACCACGAAAGTCCACGGGTGGTAATAATTCAGTGAAGCCCAGAACATCTCGTGATACGTCGTGTGTTGAACCATCTGCAGTAGTCAAAGAAGCAGAGAAAAGAAAAGACGAGGATATATACGCACGTACGCGCTCGATCGCCAGGATACACGAATCTTGTCTCCTGGAACGGCGCTATTTCGGAGGATCACGAGGTCTCTGCGCTTGCTGACGAAAACAAAATCGCAAAAGCGGACAAAACATCACGGGCGTACACGCGGCGCCATGCGCGCGCGCAGGCGGCAGGCGCACGAGGGAGAGTGCACACGTGCCAGCCTCGCAGGTAATCATCGGTGTGGAAAGGGTTTGTTTCCTTGTGTTATGTACAAGCCTTCTCCGGCTGTACGTTATCAAAAGATATTTAGAGGTAATACTTCTAATAAACTGTCTTTAGTGAGTTGTTTATAGTATTCATGTTAAATTTATAATATTCCCATCCATTCACCTCTCTCTTACATGCACTGGTTGTTTTGTTTTGATTCGTGTGTAGAGATAGTTGTTTGAGGAAGAGACGGTTTCCCTTCTTTCTCATGCTTCTCTCTCTTCCACTTAGAATTTTGCTGACATAGAAGAGCTAACCGACGGCTGACATAGTACTATTGGAGATGGCTTAAGACAAGTTCTTTGGTAAGCATTCCGACCGTCTCTAAATATGGATCACGAGGCCCATCTTTTACAATTTTAATCATTAATATAGGTAAAGGTGTATGAATTGATTATATGAAGATAATGTTATTGGATTTATGTTGCAAAATACTTTCATTAATTTTAATTTTAATTTTAATTCTTGCGGCTAATAATGAAAAGATATTCAAAGTTTTGCATTAGACACTGTGAGTGGAGCAACACTCTCTTGCGCTATATGTTACTTGAACCATGCAATTTTGACAAAAGCTTGCACATAACCCTCAAAATATACGTACGCATGCTACAAATGGTATCAAAGCAACGTACGCTTCGATGCAGAGCATGGTTGATAGTAAAACTGCAAATGCATTTTCGTTTTGTCGGTTAACATTTGTAAAAATAGGATAAATCATAGAAACCATCAGGGTCAAATTGTAAGGGGATCATTCAGATGGCTTCACAAACACGAACAAGTACAGGTCGATGTACCTCATGCAATTTATTCGTAAGATTGTTGGACGAATGCTCTCGGTTTCTATACACCTTGAAGTCAGAGGGACACGTATGAGCTTCTACTTGGATCTGTCTGCCTAGGTTGCTTTCTCTTTGAGAATGGGGAATCGTGTATGACTTCTCATCACAGCTAATTTACTGCCGAGCAAAGTATTGGCCTGCAAGACAAGTGCTCCGCGCCGAGGGGCACTAGAGTCTAGGACTGAGAAAACTAGTCTTAAATTCGCAATGGTTGAAAGGCCCAAAATTGTTAAGCTACGAGGGTTTATTTGGAGTGCAGCGCAGCGCTGGGATTCTACAGGATTCAAAAGACCATATAATTTTCATGTTTCAAATAGGGCTGACAGTAATACTCTTCAAACATTAAGGGTTTGTTTGGATGGAGGGGCAAAATTACTGGGAAGAAAATCCCTGAGGGGGATTTTGATGGCATATGGAATCTCCTTCAACGCAAGGAGAAATCTTCTCGGTCGGGAATAAAATGTTTGTTGCCGTTTGGGAACAACAGGGATAAAAATTTCGGCTATGTGTGGATTTCATGGGGATATTCTCCAGATCTTAGGATGATGTGACAATTGGCAATGGCGTTTACGGTTTGTCGTTTCACGCGTTTTCGACAAAGTTCTGAGCTTCTTGCTCGGGCGGTCCGACCGGTCCTTGCAATGATCCGACCGGTCCCATATCGGTCGGACCGGCCATCTGAAGCGGATCGGACGGCGATGACCAAAAGTGTTCAAATCGGTGGGCCAAAAATAGGTGTTGTAGACAAGTAAGGGGATCCCAATGCACTTGGTCTCATGATTTTGGAGCCTCGGTGAAAAGTTCTATTGGTTTAAAGTTTCCGAAGGTTTGATTTTGGGAGCTTGAATTTCGCTAAGTCTAAGGCGGTCCGGCCGCTCACGAGGAGCGGTCCGGCCGGCCATGGGGCGATCTCGCCGTTCACTGGGCGGTCGGGCCGTAACTTCTGAACGTCGGCCAACCGTGGCGATGTTGTTTTGTTAGATCAAAGTCATTGGTTTCATGGCATATGATTTGCATGATGCATGTTTTGACTAACATGGGTCAAGTTGTGAAGAACTTGTTCCCGAATCGTGTTTTCTTATGCGTGGTTGTGCGGTAGCTTGGTGGTCAACGACGGTCAGCGGCGAGGAGAATCGGGACTAGACTTGAAGAGTTGAGGTCGAGCGATCGGCGATGCGGGTGAGTCAACGACTCAAGCGTGACACAAGATGGACAATTGTGACCTATTGGCGAATCCATGATGCATGGTGAAGCGGTTTAGGTCAAAAGGTTAAAGACGGCGCTTTGCGAAGCGTGCGTGAGTGACCCGTTTGTTAGTGGGCCTTAACGGAGCCCAATTAAGTCAAACCCTAAGAGTTTTAGGCCTCCACTATAAATAGGAGGAGATGGTGGCTGCACCTCTCTCTCTCGCCTTTTGATGTTTCAAAACCCTAATTGTCTTTAGGGGAGTTGAGGTGGAGGCTAGGGCTCTTGATGGTTTGTGGTGAATTTCGTGATCCTTGATTGTCCACTGATCCATGATGGTGTGGATGTAATCCGGCAACAATCACGAAATCAATCTATGCAAGGTTTGCTTGAGATAAGTCTCTTTTCGTTCTTGCTTTCAATTTACGTGTTTTTAGGGCTTTCTTTGATCCGCGAGTTTGTGATTGATTCTTTCACGTGAATTAGCTTGCTGTGATATGTGTGAATCTATCTAGCATCATCTTAATCATCAATCTCTCACGAACAAGCTTTAGGATCAAGTTTTCGTTCTTGCGGTTTTAGACCTTACATTAATCAATTGGCAATTGCTCAAGATCGTTCCAAGAATTATCATAATATTCGATTGGAATAGGTCCTCAATAGCATAGAAAGGTGTGTGCAAAGTTTCGTGAAGTTTGGAGTTGAGAATCAAAAGTTAGACCTAATTGCAACCGTCATCGGGCTGATTTTCTTTATTTGGATCGATTACGTAGATCGCCGGTCCGACCGCGTCACCACCGGTCCGACCGATTTTGAGCGGTCCGACCGCCAACATAACAATGGTCCGACCGCTCGGCAATCGGTCCGACCGGTTCACTCAATGATCGACCGCGATGCTTGTATTGCTTTAATTCTTAGCGATTATTGTCGCATTGCTTAGGGGTTTTATTGGATTCAATACTAGTCTTCCATTGTCTTGGTATATTGATCTTCATAGCTTTCTAATAGCTCTTTGAGTGAAATTGTATTGAGTTCATAATTTGTGAAAAAGTGGCGTGCTCCTATTCACCCCCTCTAGTCGCCTTTACGGTCCAACAAGTGGTATCGAGCACGATTAGTTCAATCTTGATCTTAACCGGTCCTTGAACTTTGGCGATGGATAAGTTTTCTACTAAACCGCATATCTTCGATGGGCACGACTATGCCTATTGGAAGAATCGTATGCGCGTCTTTCTTGAGCGAGGACAAGCTATTTGGGATGTTGTTAGAGCCCATTGGTTATTCTGAAATTGCTACACACCTTACGCAATTCTTTTGGCTAACAACAATAAGGCTAAGAATCTTTTATATGGTGCACTTGGTAGACAAGAATATGATAGAATTTGCAATCTTTCCATGCGCATGAAATTTGGAACACTCTCGAAACATATCATGAGGTTCGTCCCAAATCAAAAGGTGCGCCAAGCTGTTTACAAGCGTGAGTACAATAAATTCGAGATGCGTCTGGAGAGAGCATCGATGACATTTTCATCGCTTTAATAAAGTAATTAATCAAATGAAAATTTGTTGATATTGAATATTCTCAATCTGAAAATGCCACCCATCTCTTGGTCGCAATCAACACCAAGGAGTGGGAGATGAAAGCTCTTGCTATAGAAGAAAATATTGATCTTTCAAGTCTTACTTTAGAATTGCTTTATAGTAAACTCAAGACTCATGAAATTAAAAGAGTTGATCATCCTAAGAAAGATAATTTAGCTTTGGTAGCAGATCCTCTCAAAAGGTTTTGATGACTCTTGTGAATCTTCTTACGGATTTTCATTTGCTTGTTTATCTGCTATTCATGAAGAGGAGCTTGAAAGTATTCTGAAATGAGTTAGCTCTTCTAGCTAAGAAATTCACACGGGCCTACAATAATGTGAGAAACAAAAGAGAGGTGGTCCAGTAACATGCTATGAATGTGGTGAGCTCAATCATATCAAGACAAATTGCCCCAAGTTGAAAGGTAAGAGCAATCATAAGGAAGGAAAGCCGACTTGGAAGAAGCCTCCTTTCAACAAATCAAGGTATGAGGCAAATAAGCTTGTGAAGGTGCTCCACGGGTCCTTGCAGCTTTGAGGATCAATCCTTGAGCGATGTGGATCACGGGAGTGAGGAGGACAAGGAGGAGGAGATCCTCAAGGTAAAAAGAAAGGAAGGCCAAAGACTTCACCGGCATGTGCTTCATGGTCGACACGGAGGACATTGATGATAATGAGGTATCTTTTACTTATGATGAGCTTTCTGCTAAATATGATTCTATAGTTGAGCAAATGCTTAGTCAAGATGAAGCGCTTGAATTTGTTATGACAAAAAATAAGAAATTAGAGTCAAAAATTAGCAAACTGAAAGTAGAGCTTAAAACTGCTAAGACTCTTGAACCTGATGAATGTTTATCTTGTCATGCTATGCATTCTGAAATTACCAAGTTACAATCTGCTCACAATATTTGTGTACAACAACTTGAGAATGCTAAATCTGAACTAAATGAAATTAAAAGTGCTCCTTGTGAAAAATGTTTAGAATCTAGTAAATTGATTGCTTTTGATGTTTTTGATTCTAGCCCTTGCACTTCATGCTTAGAAAAGAGCGTGAAATCAAAGATATCTTAGAAGGTTGCTAGAGTCAAATATGCTAAGCTTAAGGACAATATTGAAAATACTACTTGTGCTTCATGTTCCACTCTTAAGCTTGAAATTGCTTTGTATAAGGAAAAATCTATGGATAAAACTTGTGATTCTTGTGTCAACTTGAGAAAAGAAAATGCTTACCTTCATGATACATTAGAGAAATTTTCTAAAGGTAAGAAACAATTAAACATGATTCTTGACAAGTCTAAAACTCCTTATAAGAAGCAAGGTTTAGGATTCAATTCTTTTCAAGACAATTCGAACCCAAAAGTCATTCAAGTCTTGGAAAAGGGTTTAATTGAATTCAAAACCCAACCTGCAAAAACATCTTTTAAATCTGCAGGTTTGCCCAACCTTGTATTAATTCAAATGGTGCTTCTTCTAGTGGTACCAAGTACCATTGCACTTATTGCAAAAAGGTGGACATTTGATTGAATCTTTTTGGCGTGAGGTTGAAAAATGATAGGAAAAATTTTGATAGAATTTCATTCATGCAACCTAGAGCTTCTATGAGACATGGTAACACTGAAAAGAATAAACCTGGATTAGGATTTTTATCTCATGCAAATCATTATGTTTCTAGACATCCTAATTCTAATGTGTATCGATCAGCGGTCGACCATTGGTGCTCACCGGTCTGACCGTTTTGGTCACCGATCGACCGCTTGACAAAGCCGGTCAGACAGCCCATGGACAGTTCAAGTCTCATTTTAATTTGAACATTGCTCATAACCAAATGTTAAATGAAATCAAGGATAGTACTTCTGGTTTGTATACTCCTTGCAGACGTGTGTCTCAGTACTGGATTCCTAAATCTTGTTTATCTAATCCCAGTATTGAGACACATCGTTCTTTTGCTCCTTGATTTTTAGGATTACCGCGGAAAGGGGAAGAACACGTGGTTCGTTGACTCCGGATGTTCACGCCACATGACCGGGAACTCAAAATGGTTCACCTCTTTCACGCGAGCAACAGGTGATGACTTCATCACCTTTGGAGATGATACACAAGGGCGAATTGAAGGAACAGGATCAATTAGGGTAAACAACAAATTCATTCTAAAGGATGTCGCTCTTGTGGACAAGCTTAGGTATAATCTCCTTTCTGTTTCTCAGCTTCTTGATGATGGTTATGAGGTATGCTTTTAAGAAAAATGCTTGTCGTGTGCTTGATTCTCTTGGTGAGCTTGTGTTTGGAATCTCTAGAGTTGGTAGAATTTTTGGGTGATTTTGAAACTCTTCTTTGGATCTCTTAAATGTTTACTTACATCTTCTTCTGATTTCTGGCTTTGGCATCGACGTTTGGGGCACATTGGTTTTGATCATCTGACACGAGTTAGCAACCTTGATCTCATGAGAGGCTTGCCCAAACTCAAAGCTGTCAAGGATCTTTGTATGTGCATACAGTAGGCATGGCAAACAAGTTGCCGCCTCACACCCTTACATGACTATGGTTATGGTGACGGACGGGACGGTTGCTTCATATGGATCTTGTTGGTCTGCTAGAGTCCGATCGATCGGTGGAAAATGGTATATTCTTGTCATAGTCGATGATCTTTCTAGATATACTTGGGTGTTCTTTCTTACTTCAAAAGATGAAGCTTTTGGTTATTTTCATGACCTTGTTCTTCGTTTGGCTTCGAGCTTCTGGTGCTTTGAGAGCGATTCGCGATGATAATGGCACGGAGTTCAAAAATGCTTCTTTGCTTCTTTTGTCTTGGCGTGGTATTGAGCATCGGTTCTCCTCTCCACACGTCCCTCAACAAAATGGCGTGGTGGAAAGGAAGAATAGGACCTTAGTCGAAATGGCTAGGGCGATGCTAGATGAGTATAGCACACCTAGGAGATTTTGGGCGAAGCTATTGCTCTTGCTTGCCATATTGCCAATCGTGTCTTTTGAGACCTTCTTTAGGCAAGACTCCTTATGAGCTTCGTTTTGGTAGAAAACCCTCTGTTTCGCATTTTGAGTTTTGGATCAAAATGTTTTATTCTTAAGACAGCAATTTAGATAAATTTGAATCAAGAACTTTTGATGGGGTATTTTGGGTTATCCTGCTCATTCGAGGGTTTTCGAGTTTTTAATCTTGAGACTAACATTATTCAGAGACTTGTAATGTCACTTTTGATGAGACTAGCCACAGGCTAGATCAATTACTCTGAGATGATTTACTGGTGTGAGAGTATTTTTGTGGAGGAAGATGAGGACGAAGCTAATGTCATTCCCTCATCTGCTGCTGTAAGCGCCCATATTGATACAAGAACACCTCGTCTACTTCACCTTGATTGAGGCTCTGCTTGCATCATCATCATCGATGATACTGCGGAAGTCGAAGAAACGACATCTCACCCGGCGCTCCGCCGCATTCAGAGACAAGCATCCTCGGAGCAGATAATAGGTAATCTACATGGCGAGTCACTCGCTCGGTATAATGATCCAAATCTCTACTCTCATTCGGCTTTTGTTGCTTCTTTTGAACCCCGCGATATATCACATGCTTTATCGATTCTAGTGGGTAAATGCCATGCATGAGGAGTTAGAGAATTTTGAAAGAAACAAAGTTTGGAACCTAGTAGAACCTCCTAGTGGTCATAATGTTATAGGAACCCGTTGGGTGTTTAAGAATAAACAAGGTGAGGATGGTTACGTGGTTAGAAATAAGGCAGATTAGTAGCTCGGGGTTTGACCAAGTTGAGGGTTAGATTTTGATGAGACATTTGCTCTGTTGCTAGACTAGAAGCCATTCGCATTACCTTGCATTTGCTTGCATCAAAAGGTTTTAAATTATTTCGGATGGATGTTAAAGTGCCTTTTAAATGGTTTCATAGATGAGGAAGTGTATGTTAAGCAACCCCACGGTTTTGAGGATCCTAAATATCCAAATCGTGTTTTCAAGCTATCTAAAGCATTGTATGGTCTTAAACAAGCCCCTAGAGCACAGTATGATAGACTTAAGACCTTCTTGCTTAAAAATAATTTTGAGATGGGTAAAGTGGATAAAACTCTATTCATTCTTAGGCGTGACAATGACTTCTGCTTGCTCAAATTTATGTGGATGATATTATCTTTGGTGGTTCCTCTAATGCTCTTGTTTCGACTTTTACGACACTATGTCTAGGAATTTGAGATGAGTATGATGGGAGAGCTTAATTACTTTTGGGACTTCAAATCAAGCAATGCAAGGAAGGAACTTTCATCCATCGACGAAGTACACTAAAGATCTTCTCAAGCGCTTCAACATGGGTGATTTGCAAGCCAATTTCCACTCCATGGCAACTTCAATTTTGGATCGGATGAGGAAGGAGAAGTCGTGGATCAGCGAGTCCGCATGACATGATCGGCTCCTTACGTATTTGTGACCTCGAGACCGGACATTCACTTCACGGTATGCCTTTGTGCAAGATTTGAGCGTCTCAGAGAACTTCCCATCGCCAAGCCGTTAAGCGCATATTCGGTATTACACTCTACCCTCTTATATGGCATTTGGTATTCTGCTCTTGACTTTGTCCATTAGAGGTTTTGATTCGATTTTGCGGTTTGTCGGTTAGATAGGAAGAGTACCTCGAACTGTCACTTTCTAGGCACGTCTCTTGTATCTTGGTCTTCTAAGCGGTCTTACATTGCACAATCCACTTCTTTGGCGGAGTATGTTCTTCTTTGCTAGTTCTTTGTAGCCAAATTTTGTGGATGGCGTCCACTTTGAAAGATTATGGGTTAAACTTTGCTAGTGTTCCTCTTTTACGTGATAACATACGCTATTAATATTGCTAAAAACCGAGTGCAACATTCTAGGACTAAGCACATAGACATTCGCTTTCACTTCCTTAAAGATCATGTTGAAAAGGTGATATTGTGATGCACTTTGTAGAGTCAGAAGCTCAATTGGCGAGATATTCTTACCAAGCCTTTAGATCAAACGATTTTCCTCCTTAAGAAGTGAGTTAGGGTAATTTATCCTTATGGGTTGGTTTGAGGGGAGTTTGATCTTTTCTTATCTTTCCTTGTTCTTTTGATCTTTTATTGTTCTTTTAGAACTTAGTGATCTTTTGAACTTTTTAGATTTTAGGCCTTTTAATTGCATCTCATTGTGTCATATTGCATTCATATGAAAAATACAACAAGTGGTATGATAAATTCAAAAAAAAAAAATGCATTGTAATATAAGATTTTACCTTATCTTTTAAAATTGATGAAGCTTTGCCTATTACCCTTTAGAGCTTTTGTATTTCAATTCTTGCTCAATGTCATGTCTAGTTCTTTGACTTGCTAGAATTATCATGCTTTTACATGTGTAGCTAAGTCTTTGCTATATGAGCTAGAACCTTTTAAACAACTCAAACTAAGAAATTGCAATTTGTGGATGTTTTAGCGAGTTGCGTAATTAGTGCTCCTCTTGTGACATTGGCCTGTCGAAATTGCTTTGTTAGCTCTTTGATCTAAAATTGACCATTACTTGAGCTTTTGTGTTCTTGAGATTCTAAAAGCTGCTCTTGTGAAAAATGAAAATCAAGATTGTCTTATGCTTAAATTGTGCCAAACTATTCTTACGAGGCCTTGTCAAATGACATGAACTTGGAGATAGTTTGATGAACGGATGATCTCATGGGGACTTGTCGAAATGACATGAACCTCAAGATTTGTCGCCCGGTAGAAGCTTAGAAAGAGTTTGTGGATGGCTCCTAGTCCGGGATCTTCTTTACTAAGATATACCTTTAAACAACTTTTGGTGAAGCTTAGGATGAGTTTGTGGATGGCTCCTAGTCCGAGATCTTGTCACTAAGTTAGATCATTAGTCAACTTCAATATTCAATGCAAATGAGAAAAATGTTGACAAATGGGCGTTTACAAAATATTGAGCAAAATGATTCAATACGGGACTTGATTGACTCTTCTTGTGGTCTTTGTTAGATTTTGATCTCACTTTGACATTTGACATGGCCAATTTCACTTTAGGATCTCTGTTGATGAACTTCTTTGAATTTGAGCGTTGCTTAAATTGATCAAATCTATGCTTTACTTTTGAGCCTTTGTGCTTAGCTTTGATATATATGTCTTACCATGATCTTGCTAAGCGTGTCGGGCTTGATATCTTGTTTGTGCAATATTCGAGATACTAGCTTGTTCTTTTGGGTAATCTCCAAAGCTTCTTGTAATCAAAAATTGAAAAATACAAAAATTGAAGCCACTCCATTGCACTTCATGCATATTCCTCTTTATGCTTCTTTTGTTTACTTTCTTTCTTTATTCTCTATTTGTTATTCTGGATGAGAGGAAGGCGTGATTCCTTGATGAATCCATTGTCAAAGGGAGAAGATGTGTTAAATGAAAAGATATTTCTTTGAGAGAAGATGTGTAATATTTCTTTGCTACTCTTATTTGGAGAAGATGTGTTAATGAGAAGATTGGGGAGAAGTTTATACAAAGGGAGAAACGAAAATTTGGAATTTGATGATCATAGTGAGGGGAGTTCTTGAGTTGCATTCTTATTGTCTTATTGAATATTCGAACTTGAATTGCATTCTTTTATACTCACAATGATCATAGGTCAATTGAACAATTGTTCTTTCATATGGACCTCATGTGAGAATTTTGACCCTTTTAAAATCAAAGTTTTATGCTTTCTTTTGCCTTGTCTTACATGCCTATACTATTACGATGCCGCTTGGTTATGTTCATTGCTTTTTCTTGCTTATGGACCAAGTTGTGCCTTTGTCTAAGCTGCGAGTAAACTTCGTTTTCAAACCTCTTACTTACATTTTTGGATAATTGCCAATGTGTTCATCAAGGGGAGATTGTGGATTTCATAGGGATATTCTCCGGATCTTAGGATGATGTGACAATTGGCAATGGCGTTTACGGTTTGTCGTTTCACGCGTTTTAAACAAAGTCTGAGCTTCTTGCTCGAGGCGGTCCGACCGGTCCTTGCAATGATCCGACCGGTCCCATATCGGTCGGACCGGCCATCTGAAGCGATCGGACGGCGATGACCAAAGTGTTCAAATCGAGTGGGCCAAAAATAGGTGTTGTAGACAAGTAAGGGATCCCAATGCACTTGGTCTCATGATTTTTGGAGCCTCGGTGAAAAGTTCTATTGGTTTAAAGTTTCGAAGGTTTGGATTTTGGGAGCTTGAATTTGGCTAAGTCTAAGGCGGTCCGGCCGCTCACGAGGAGCGGTCCGACCGGCCATGGCGCGTCTCGACCGGATTCACTGGGCGGTCGGGCCGTGTTTCCTTGAACGTCGGCCAACCGTGGCGATGTTGTTTTGTTAGATCAAAGTCATTGGTTTCATGGCATATGATTTGCATGATGCATGTTTTGACTAACATGGGTCAAGTTGTGAAGAACTTGTTCCCGAATCGTGTTTTCTTATGCGTGGTTGTGCGGTAGCTTGGTGGTCAGCGACGGTCAGCGGCGAGGAGAATCGGGACTAGACTTGAAGAGTTGAGGTCGAGCGATCGGCGATGCGGGTGAGTCAACGACTCAAGCGTGACACAAGATGGACAATTGTGACCTATTGGCGAATCCATGATGCATGGTGAAGCGGTTTAGGTCAAAAGGTTAAAACGGCGCTTTGCGAAGCGTGCGTGTGTGACCCGTTTGTTAGTGGGCCTTAACGGGGCCCAATTAAGTCAAACCCTAAGAGTTTTAGGCCTCCACTATAAATAGGAGGAGATGGTGGCTGCACCTCTCTCTCTCGCCTTTTGATGTTTCAAAACCCTAATTGTCTTTAGGGGAGTTGAGGTGGAGGCTAGGGCTCTTGATGGTTTGTGGTGAATTTCGTGATCCTTGATTGTCCATCGATCCATGATGGTGTGGATGTAATCCGGCAACAATCACGAAATCAATCTATGCAAGGTTTGCTTGAGATAAGTCTCTTTTCGTTCTTGCTTTCAATTTCGTGTTTTTAGGGCTTTCTTTGATCCGCGTTTGTGATTGATTCTTTCACGTGAATTAGCTTGCTGTGATATGTGTGAATCTATCTAGCATCATCTTAATCATCAATCTCTCACGAACAAGCTTTAGGATCAAGTTTTCGTTCTTGCCCGGTTTTAGACCTTCTGTTAATCAATTGGCAATTGCTCAAGATCGTTCCAAGAATTATCATAATATTCGATTGGAATAGGTCCTCAATAGCATAGAGAAGGTGTGTGCAAAGTTTCGTGAAGTTTGGAGTTGAGAATCAAAAGTTAGACCTAATTGCAACCGTCATCGGGTGATTTCTTGTTTGGATCGATTACGTAGATGCCGTCCGATAGCCGTCACCACCGGTCCGACCGATTTTGGAGCGGTCCGACCGCCACCTAACAATGATCCGACCGCGGCAATCGGTCCGACCGGTTCACTACAGCGGTCAGACCGCCAGTACTTGTATTGCTTTAATTCTTGCTGATTATTGTCGCATTGCTTAGGGGTTTTTATTGGATTCAATACTAGTCTTCCGCTGTACTGGTATATTGATCTTCATAGCTTTCTAATAGCTACTGGAGTGAAATTGTATTGAGTTCATAATTTGTGAAAAAGTGAGCGTGCTCCTATTCACCCCCCCCCCTCTAGTCGCCTTTACGGTCCAACACTATGAAAAAAAGTTATTTTTTTTTAAAAAAATTGTAAACTCCAAGAAAAATATTACAAACTTTAAAAATGAAAGAACATGTGTAGAAATATGAAGTACCGCAGACATCACAACATCATGCAAAATATAAAGTATTCCAGAAAAAGATTACAAACTTTAAAAATGACAGAACATATGTAGAAATATGAAGTATCGCAGACATCATTACAAACTTCATGGACAAGAGTAGACAGGATTTATAACGATTTGAACATAGCAACCTTAGCAACATGTCACCAGTAAATTCATCAACCAATAACTACAAGTATCGCAGACATCACAACATAGTA
Source organism: Hsuehochloa calcarea (assembly GCA_036346395.1). Classification (NCBI taxonomy): domain Eukaryota; kingdom Viridiplantae; phylum Streptophyta; class Magnoliopsida; order Poales; family Poaceae; genus Hsuehochloa; species Hsuehochloa calcarea. The sequence continues at coordinate 17,322,573 of CM070607.1, forward strand.
TGCTAGTAAATAATCACTTGTTGACACATTAAACAACCAGTGCAATATAGGACCACACTCATTTCAACCTGTCATCGCCACAAAGTTCACCATTCACAAGCATCGCTGCATGAATCACACCCAAATCCTGCAAAAACAACCAGATGGATCATTCACTCGTCCCTATTGCACTCAACCACTTAGCTGTCATATAGCAGTAGCAGAAGTATACAATTTTCAGTCCTCTAAATCCTTTAGATACTTTTCAACATATTACCCTATTTATTAACCCCATAAGGATATACATATCTGCAGCTAGGAGCGGGAGAAGTAAAACTGTACGTGCTATACACACCTGAACTGAACTAGGCCTACTGCAATGTAAGAAGAGATGAAATCCAAATTCCTATTGAGACGCCCCCTACAGTCGCAACTGTTTGGCTTAGTCCTTTGAACAGGCAACTCATTCCAGTTTGTCCTCCTGCCAAGAAAAAAAGATGAATGAATAGAGGAATTATAAGTAACAATTGTAACGGATGTTGAACAAAGAGATGGACAACTAGGACCAGAGTTTTCCCATACAAAGAATAAGACCAAGCAGACCTCTAAAGGGAGGAGAATTAGCAGCCTGATTAAAGACTATTTGCTATGATATGAGCACGTACATCATTCATGCACAAAAGCAACAATGACCAGTTATGGTTGCTAGTATTATGAGAAATCATGTACATAAACATCTCTATCTATTCCTCGACGGTAACGCTCCTTGTGTCATGCATCAAACCCTCCCTTCTAAGAATGTTCAAAAATTATAACACAAAGTTCAGGAGTCCGTATTACCCGCAATTAAGACCAATGTTAATAAATTATTATCTTAATTGCATGGACAACTGAATGGCTCGTTTCTTATACCAAATTGCGGAGCGCATTGGCAGATGCATCACAACTAGAATGCCACCTATTTTTGGGTACTGTAGTTGAGATTGGGTCATATGCTAAAATTGAATGGATTGTGGGAGTACTAGATCCAGGCAAAGCAAAGAGAAAAACCTACCTTCCAGTCGGCGGTTTGTAAGAAGATGAGGTAGGAGTCGACGGTGGGTGCAAACACACATTCACCAAAAATCAGCAAAACATTTCAGTGTCAATTAGCTTTCGGACCCGGATTTTGTACATCCAAATCCTCTGTGAAAACATTGTGCAATTCCCTAGATCAGTAGATAGCACTCACAGATACATCACTGAATCATTTCATACACGATGTAAACCACACCATTCATTGTATTACATGCATCAGAGTCGCATAGACCGCGTCGGGTCGAGTTTTACAATAGGGTCGAATAGGCCAAATGCTTAAATTACATAAAAGCGGAAGCGACAGTGGAAGCAAAGGGGTAGATCACATCTCTTCACACGCAAGAGACTTGGGAAACACGTGTGCATCCAATATTTCACCTTCTAAGGGTTTGGGGAAAGATCGAGGACGAGCACAACTTCCGTGTCATAGCCAACACACAGAATGTAGTAATAATACATGCAAAGCTTGACAAGGATGACTTGAGTCCTTTTATTTGCTTAAAGACATATTTTCAACTACAACATTTAGAATTCCTATGACTTAGCAGTTTGACCAAATCTCATTTTTAAAAGAGATATTGTGCAATATTTATAACAGCGAAGGCTACCTCCACCTATGCTTACATTTTGAGTGGAGTCACCTCCACATATTAACATCACTGGGTACGACGACCCAGGAAAAATTCAAAACACGGGCTAGGTGATCCCGACACATTATTCACCCCCACCCACAAAGTTTTATAAATAGAACTAACTTTAATAAGTTCCCATGTCCGCCCGTGAACGTGGGCATGGCTGTTCGAACAGTTTATACTCTGCAGAGATTGTACACTTTAACTACAAGAGATAATCATTTTTGACATGTACACACATTTCCTTAAACATGTGAATCAAAGAGAGATCGTCCACAAGGCCTTTACAATACATCCATCGATATTTGTTACACGATAAGGTTTCACCCGAGAAGGATTATACTCCCACACCTACGTCAACCCTTACCTAGACCCCCTCTTGCACCCTCTTAATGACTTTCGTCATTCACCCCACTGTGTGGTCGCAGGCGAGCGTGGCCGTCATGAGCGACAGGGACGAGCAGTGACTAAGAGGTGCGAGTCGGCGTGCATGGTGCGGGCTTTCGGCCGAAGCGCCTGCGGCACAATGGTCGCACAGCGGTCGAGGAGAATAAGGGCATGCAAGGAGGCGTTGGTGGGCGAAAAGGAGGGGAGATGGGCCGGGAAAAGGCCAAGTGGGTTAAGCCAGGAGCTATAGGGCGAGCCAAGAGGGAAAGGAATAAAGAAAAGAGATTTCAAAATAAAATTTGGAAATCCAAAATTGAATCGAGGTGGAAGAGAAATTTGCAAATACCCAATTAATTTGAAATAGTTTGGGACTCAAAAGCGGCAAGAGAGGATTACACTACTACGAGAAAAGGTCATCACAGACGGTTCATAATATCATCACGAGCGGTTTTGAACCGTCTCAAATGTTATGTCCGAGATAACAAAGGTTATCACAGACGGTTGGCGCCGCTCAGTGATACTAATAATCCTGCAGCGGTTCGTGGTGGGAATGCTCGTGATTATGTAGTATCACGAGCGGTTCGTTGTTGGAACCGCTCGCGGATATTGAATAATCACGAGCGGTTCCGACCCGCGAACCGCCTGCGCGATTATGTAATATCATAGACGGTTCGTTGTTGGAACCGCTCGTGATACTACATAATCACGAGCGCCTCGATACACAAACCGCTGTGATTATTAGTATCACAGAGCGGTTACAGAGTTGGAACCGTCGTGATAAGAAATATCACGCATCGTTTCAACTACAAACCGTCTATGGTTAAATATCACGAGCGGTTCGTTGTTAGAACCGTCTCGTGATAAGTCCTTTAACCTAATTGAATTTTTCGTATTTTCACTAGCCTCGGAATTGCTAGCCATGCCCTCTGAAAACTAGCAAGTAGAAACATGTCACGAAAATTGCGACAACTCAAAGTGATCATTTAACTCAAAATCAATTACAAAAGAATGTTTCAAGTATATATTGTCGCTAGAGTTACAAATTGAATTACAACTACCAAAATGAATTACAATATTGAATCAAGCGCTTTGAGGTCGTTCATCGGTGTCGACGGCGTGAAACTCTCCGTTGGTGTTAACTATGTACGCTTTGATGAAGCCACAGAGCTCCTCGAATGTGCGTGACTGGTCCATCTCGAGTGCATTTAACTCTATGTTCAAGCCACAGCGCTAGCGAGAGTAAAGTAGTAAGCATATATATTTAAATTTATAATTAGGAGATAATTATTACGAGATTGACAAACACAGGGATCGTTAGTCCTAGAAGCAATCAATAGCTGCATATGATGGCATACGTAGAATGCGCATAGGTGATCTCGTTTTCTTGGCGCCTTTGCAAAAATAGAATTACATATATATGCACGATCGATTCGAGGCGCAATATTACGGAGTATGATATATGATTATTGTGTTGTAGCGCATCGAAATCGCATCCTGTGAGTCGATGTGGCGGTGCTTCCCTTGTATAAACCTCCTCGGCAACATAGCCGATGAACGCATCTACATGATTCAAAAAGTTATCCTTGTCCATTTAAAACGAAGGAAGACTACAATAGAGTTATGTGCGGAGGAAGACTACATACCTGTCGAGTATTTCTTTAAGAATGGTGAAGTCGTGATTTTTGTTGAGTAGAGAATCAAGGTACAATACCATGTTCCTCTTTGGCACAAGAATCAGAAGAATCCAGTGGAACCTACTCGTGTATGTCGCTATAGTCATATAAACCTATGTTGAAACGTAATTTGTATAGCAAATATTGAAGCACTTACTTCTGGTTGTAGGGTACCATTATGTACTCCCTGCCGTTCTGAGCAAGCAATCCCATTTTTATGTAATTCTCGACGTAGGATGCGTCTTGGTTGATTGTTTGCTCAGAGACCACGTGTGGTCGAGAAACCCACCGTTCTTTGATTCGACGACACGTTTCATAATGTATCTGCATATAGCGATGAGTTATGATATTTATCGGTATCACGTGAGTGTAGAAATTGATTGCACACACTTACAGTGTCCAACATCGTAGAAGTGAGGCGTCGAGGGCAGTTAGGTTGTATAAGTCATATAAGTCTTCGAAGCCCACGACGGCGGCTGTGCTCGTGGAGAAAATGCTCCCTCCGTGTCGGCGGTGATTCCAAGATGACCCCTTCGCCTCGGTCTTGCGCAAGTACCAATCATGCAATGCTTGACAAGCTACTCCCGAGCTCTTTATTTCGCGGCAGAGACCAGCGGACTTCCGAGGAGTATTTCACGGGTTTGGGAGGTGCCTTAATGTTCTTCGATTTGATTTCTCCTTAACGAGGCGGTGAGGGCGTCTTCCGTGTGACGCCTCGTGGACCGATATGGTGACACGCTTTTCTTGTCCCTTTGTCGTCTTCTCGACGGAAGCGATGTGGCGGCCTTCAAGCTTTGGTTGAGGCGACTCATCGGCGAGGGTCCTATTGGAGAGGCAGGTCCTCTCGCCATCGCGTCCTTGAAGGGTCGGTCGATGTCCTTCTTGGGCCACCGGATAAAAGTGTGCGTGGCATCCCTAGTGTTACGATTTCTTCGTTGGGAATCTCGGTAGGATGGCCATGAAATTGTCATGGACCATGTCCACCGCACTCTGGCGTAACCTGCGCCACCGGGCACCGTCTTTGCCTTCGCCCCTTCCTCGGTATGGATACACCATACCCTTGACCTCAATAGGAATCGACCCTACTATCCTCACTTGGAGCTTGCGGGCGTCGGCTCCTAAAGCGCATACAATTAGCTAAGGCGTCCTATAGGTCTATCTTTGGAGCACTCGAGAGATGTACATTACCTCGATGCCGTCGATCGGTAATTGCACGTCGTCATGTCGAGTAATTATGTGTGGCGCGACGCTACTCCGATGTCGGCGGACTTGCTCCCAAATTAACGAGGCGGCTTGCGCTGCATGAGTTGATTTACTTGGTTACGCAAGTTTGTTATTTGTTCTTGAAATTGTGAAATAATCACATGTTCCAACCGAGCGTCGTCTTGGTCCTTGGATCTCTTCCTACTCCTATACGTGTCGGAGTTGTGTGGAATCCATCCTCCAAGGTACGTAAACCCCAACTCCTCGCGTGCGACCCGGTGCTCCTTGTTTCCGTGGTCAGACGGTACATCATTCTCCCCGTCTACTTGAAGGAACCTTGGGAACATGCGAAGTCAATTCTTCCTCGCAAGAGAACATCATGTTATTGTAGACACCATGAAGTTATGAACTTATTAACAATTAAGTGGTTCGGAAAATTTACAGACGTTGAGACACCGCCTCGTCTGCGGGTTTGTCGAGAGATGTTGCCCAAGACGTGGTGATGCCCTCGCTCTAACCGGGATCGGCGCGCTCGTCCGAGATCATAGCAAACGGTCGTGCGGCAGCCTCGTCCTCCGCCGCCATCGCGTGGCTTTACCCGCGCACCAGCGGTGCCGAGTCTGTGGGGTGAGTGTTTTGTGCTGGATAGCTACGCGCGCGCACTTTGCTCTGAAATTCAGCCGTCGTCTTCATCTCGCACGGCGTCCCATGTATCCGCGACAAAAATTGATACGTCGTGAAGGGCGTCCGACCCGTGTTCACGTACTGCGTGACAAGCAGGCTCTTGAAGGTCCTCCACGCGTGGGACATCGCCCGGCGGCGCGTGCCATCGCACACGTGCAGGTCCGCTTCGTGGAAAGTGAGCGAGGCGTAAAGTTCACCCACAACCGGGTCTCTCTGTACATCCGTTAGAGACTTCCGTGTTGGGGTGGTGATGGGGACCTGTTCCCTTGCAAGTACCCATGCAGACGGTCCGAATCTCGCACCGCTTTCTTGGGACTCGGCGGGATCCCGACGCCATCGACCTCCGTGATCGCTCATGCGGCCGAGGGCAATTTGGATATTCCTCGCCTTCTCGCTGCGTACCACCTTGATCGGAGATCCAGACGCATTTGGCGACGCCGATGACGGCGGCGAAGACGGTGCCTCGCCATCTCGCTTACTTGCTATCTATATAAGTTATGTACGCAATTATTACATAGTATATAAAATTGAGTTTGTACTTCAAATATTAAAATTAACTCATTTTGATCCATAGACCGAGTCTGAGACTATCCGTAAGTGAGTCATGCCGGTGTACTCCGTTAGATGATATTAAAGATAGTAGTCAATATTTGAATGTCCACAAAAGCATTCGGATCTCGGGAACCATAGGACATTTGTGGGCAAGCAATGCAAAAATTGTTTCATAAAGGCATTAATCACAATAGCACCGAGTTCTACACACGCTTGGCATCCATGAAAAAAATCTAGATACGTGCAAATCCAAAATAGCACCAAATCCTAACAAATCGCAACCAAAATACGTTATAATATACTACACGTTTTACGTCTAATTAGCAAATCCAACGTGGATCTACACCATATAAGAGAACGTTGATGATAAATACAATGTTATGCCCAACATTAATGTAAGAGATCAACCATAAGGAGCATAATGTACATATGATTGATTATAGAGTGTGCTCTCGAGAGAGTTGCAAAGGAACTAGCCTTTGCCATCTCAACCTCATTGTCAATAATCTTCATAAATTGAACTAAACAACACAAATTCACAACTTGAGCTCTAAATAATGCTTAACTACTCATCTAAAGATAGCAAAGCCAATAGACCACTCAATAAAATTATGATTAACCAGGAGATCAAGTTTGATCACGAACAATACTCAATTCTCCAACAGTTGATCACGAACAATACTCCAATTCTCCAATTCTTATAATAACAGAAAAGAATTATACTTTTATTTAAAGCAGATAATGTATGTGTTACACACAACCAGGGGAACATGCAACCCACACCGAATAACATGTTAGAACAAACTGAACTATCTCCAAGTGATTCTATATCCAATGCATCGTATTGAAAACTCGAAGCTACCAAAGAAATGTATACATAATGAACCCCAAAGACATGCTATGGATGAGACTATGTAACACTTGAAAATGAACCACTACAACCACAAGATGCAATCAAGAAAATACTACTACCAATGAGTTTGATATTATCATCCATGGTACTTCATTTTAGTAATCGATATGCGGATAATATTTGATGTGTCTTTGCCCAATTTCCTTCCCGTGCGTGATTTTTGGAATTTAAGGATGTTGAGATCCAATGTCAACATGATAGTGAACTTGTTGTGAAAGTTGGTATGTCCGAGCATTGTAAGAGTGGGAAGTTCCGGCTACCCTACAAAATGCTTATGCTCCAATAATGGAGTTGATTGATTGGGAGCGGAGCCGACCAGAGTGTATATGATATTTTCTGCTCATATGGCATAGACTCGGCATGGAAATACTTTGTTGAAGTATGTGCCTTATGGCATAGACTCTTCGCTTTGGTTTTCACTTTTCCATGAACTTTTGTGTCAAATAGTGCGGAAGACTAATTGCTCTGTGATTATTTCTTCTATAGCATTTATATTTTCCTTGTTTTCTTTCCAGTCTTTAAGATCAACAATGATGATATCGGAAGGAATATTAAATCGGGAGCACTTGTTTGGTTGTGGCGGTGCATTGCCCGTCTGTAAGTGGGCGATTCCATGGGCTAAGTCATCAAGGTTTAAAGCAAAGAATTGACTCGATTATCAATCTCTTCTCCATTTTCAAGCATGTTTTTCTCGTGAGTAATCTATGCTCTTCTCGAGTGATTGTTTATTATAAGATTTGCAAGAGTTGCGTTCTTATATGCAAGAAGAAGACTTAGAAAGAACAAAGAAGTTTGGATCCGCAAAGTATGCTTAGGCACAATACTCACCGGCGGCCGGGCTCGGGGGCGTTCGAGAGGAGGCGGCCGGCTCGGGAGGCGCTGGCTCGGAGGCGCTGGAGGCGGGAGGCGCCGGGTCGGGAGGAGGAGGCGCCGGTCGGGAGGCGCCGGTCGGGAGGAGGAGGCGCCGGGAGGGAGGCGCGGGCTCTGGAGGCGCGGCCGGCTCGAGGCGCGGGGCCGGGCTCGGGAGGCCCGGGTCGGGGAGGAGGGGCGTCGGGTCGGGGAGGTGTTCGGAGGGAGGCGGCGAGGACAACACCGATAGGGTTAGATCAAAACCCTATCGGTGTCGTGAACCTTATAATCAACACGCATCACGGAGGCGGTTCTCGAGGGAACCGCTGCGCGATGTGGAACATCACGACGGTTCCCTCAAGAACCGCGTGCGATCTGGCTATCCTGAGCATTGCCTTGAGAAACTGCGTGATGCGTAAATATCACAGACGGTTCACTCAAGAACCGCTGCATGATGTTTCACATCACGCAGTTCCCTCTAGAACTGTGCAGGATGCGTAAACATCATGCATTTGTTCTTGAGTGAACCGTCTGTGATGTTTCCACTTAAGGCACACTAGAATTTTGCAAATAAGCCCTCTGTGTTTGTGAAATTACAAAGGGTCCTCAATTTATATCATTCAGTCCTTGGGGCCAAAAATCTTTTAGATTAGACCTTAGAATTAACACATTTTTGTTCTAACACATGGAAATCCCGCAAATTAAACCCTAGAAGAGTTACGGTTTTGTTATTTAGTATTAAAGGATTTATTTAATCACTAGAATTTGTTTTTCGCTATGAAAATTACGCAAATTCGCATACTCATATGTTTCTATGCTTAGTAAAGTGGATGGTCAAGCATTACAAGCCCGATAAACCGGTCTCACAGTATCGACAATTGACAATTGTCATCAATTTAAAGATCATAAGTCCATAACACATTAACACATGACAATGGAATAAATTAGTTAATTACAATGGAGTAAATTCTTAATTAAAATATAGCCCTTCATGATGATCGACGCGCATATAGCTAGCTTCCTCACCGGGTTCTTCCTCGAGCCCGATGCCGCCTCCGAAAGGTGGCAACTCGTCAAATTGATTGTATTCTTCCTCGTCCACTACATTCTCAACTCAGACAATCCTCCTTTTTCCATGAAGAACTACGTGGCGCTTCTTATTTGCCGGGGTCGGTTACATAGAAGACTTGAACAACTTGGTTAGCCAAGATCGAATGGTTCGCCTTTGTATCCGACACGCTCGAGGTCCACGGTAGTGACGCCGTATTTGTCGACCTTCACCTGTGGGAGATGGACCCAACGGCACCAAATAGGGGATCTTGAAAAGCACGTAGTCGATCTCCCATATCTCCTCTATTTGCCCATAGTACGAGCTCCTCAGCCCATCGGTACTGAATGCATCTATGCGGACACCGCTGTTCTGCACTGTGCTCTTCCTATCCTGAGCTGCCGTATAAAATGTGTACCCATTTATGTCGTATCCTTGCCATGTGACAATTGTAAATCAGGGCCCTCTTGCCAACCATAGCAGCGTATCATCACTTGATGACCTCCGAGTGATTCGCGCCTTTAACCATTCGTTGAACCGACGGTTGTGCTCTCTGGTGATCCAAACCTCCGACCGGTCTGGATTCTGTTGGCGTACCATGTCTTTGTGCTCGTCGATGTACGGGGACACTTGGGTCATGTGTTGCAAGACCGTGAAATGGGCTTGAGCGTACGTATCTAGATCGGGAGTGATTGATTTCCTTCCGATGGTCCCGATACCATCCAGTCTCCCCTCATGACGAGATATAGACACACCAATCGGATCCACCTGAGCCATGTAGTCGACGCGAACTCAATGACCTCTTCCGTTGCATAACCTTCGATGATCTCGCCCTCCGGTTCGAGATCGATTCCGTCACGTAGGACTTGAGAATTCCCATGTACCTCTCGAACGGGTACATATGACGTAGAAACACAGGGCCGCATATCTTTATCTCTTTCACAAGGTGAACAATGAGATGGACCATGATATCGAAAAATGACGGAGGGAAATACATCTCAAGATGACACAGAGTCGTCACTACCTCGGCCTGCAGAGCATCTAGTCCTTGGGGATCGATGACCTTCTGAGCAATTGAGTTGAAGAAATAACACGACCTCAAGATTGCCACTCGGACCTTGTTCGGCAAGATACTCCTAATTGCAACAGAAGCATTTGTGTCATCAAGACACGACAATCATGCGACTTCATACCAATTAATTTCAAATCTTGCATAGAAACAAGTTTCTTAATGTTAGCGGAGTAACCAGACGGACTTTCACACCGCAAGCTCGCACGCTTCATTTCTCTCGGCCTTGACAGAGTGTAGCAAGTCGGGAAGGTACGCTCGTCTGTAGACGGTCTCTTTCGGTGCTAACTCGGTCCTTATGTTCATATCGACCAAGTCACGCCGCATGCGTTAACACCATCCTTTGTTTTGCCACTAATGTTCAAAGAAGAGACCAATCAAGCTATCACATACATTCTTCTCTACGTGCATAACGTCGATGCGATGGCGAACTTCTAAGTACTCCCAATAAGGCAAGTCCCAAAAATTGACCGCTTCTTCCGATGTTCTTCTCACGGGTTCTTAATTTACGCCCTTCCCAAGCACAACATCGATATCCTTAACCATATCATAGACCTCTTTCCCACTAAAAGCCCTTGAAGTCGAACCGCCTTCCTTATTTCCGCGAATTGTTTCTTCATCTTGCGGTATGGGTGACTCCTCGGAAGGAACCTACGGTGACGCATATACACGCTTTCTTGCGAGTTGTTCAAACCATACACTCTCCGTAGCATCTAAGCGGTGGCGGATGGGCTTTGGCTCCTTTTGTATCAAGTTCGATAGGTTACCAAGGGCGGAAAATCATTGATGGTGCGAGAACAACATGGCGCGTAAAGTGAAGTTCTCTCGTTTGTACGCATCCCATACCTGCACTTCTTCGCTCCACAAAGGTCACAAGATCTTCCAAAGAATGGTGCTAGGTACACATCAATATCATTCCCTGTGTTGCTTCGCCCTTGGATAAGTAGTGTCATCAAAATGTATTTCCGCTTCATACACATACCAAGGAGGAAGGTTGTACATACATAGATTCACGGGCAAAGCTATGTCACGCTCATGTTACCGAAGGATTCATTCCGTCCGTACTCAACCCTAACCTTATGTTCCTCGGTTCCGCGACCGAACTCTTCAAGCTCCGATCGAAGTTTCTCCATCGATGAGAATCGCCAGGTGTCCGAGCTTCCCATCTTTCTTACGCTCCTCCGAGTGCCAACGCATCAATCTTGCCTCCTTCGGTTCGCAAATAAACGCTTCAAACGTGGGATCACAGCGGATACCACAACATCTTAGCAGGAGGTCCTTGCTTCGCTTTAGCGAGATTCTTCCGCTTGTATCGGGATGCTCACGCACACGGACATGCATGCATGTCTGCATACTCTTTACTGTAGAGGATGCAATCGTTCGGACATGCATGTATTCTTTCTACTTCCATTCCCAACGGACAAAGAACCTTCTTAGCTTGGTAGGTCGTCTTTGGGCAACACGTTTCCCTCCGGAAGGATGTCAGCTAAGAGACCTAACAACGCCGTAAAACTCTTGTCGGACCAACCATTGCTTGCCTTCAATTTCAGCAGTTCAAGCACGGTTGACAACCTTGTGTATTCCGCTTGCGACCGTGGAACAAAGGTTTCGAGTCCTCCATTAAGCCCTCGAATTTACAAAACTCTCTCTCACCGTAGTTCCTTCTCGCATCGCGAGCATCCGATCCAGATTGTCATCATGCGATCTATCCTCATCAAAAGCACATTCCATACCCTGCATATCGTTGACTTCCTCGGCGATGTCGTCATTACTGACTTCCGGTATAATCTGCTCTTCACCGTGACTGCTCCAACATGTATATCCTTTTTTGAAACCTCTTCAGATTAAGTGAGCTTCGATCTCGCGCGGGTTGTTAAACATTTTCATATTACCGCAATCAATGCATGGACAAGACATATATTTTATCCCTTCTTCAACATATCCCCTTCGGCGGCTCTTCTAAAAGCAAACACGCCATTAATATACTCTTCACTCACACGGTTCTCAATGTACATCCAGCTTCGGTCCATCTACACATTAGTGAGTACTCTATATTAATAAACCGCAAGTACCCTTTATAATGACCAAACACATTAGTGAGTACTCTATAGCAAATATAAAGGGTTACAGATCGATCGTTACCCTTCTCTCCAAAGTGGCGCAATGTGGGAGGAGGCAGGATCAAAGCCGCAATGGGCCGGGGAGGAGGAGGCGGGGTATGACTCAAAATGGGAGAGGAGGAGGTGCAGTAATACTCAAAATGGGGAGGACGCAGCAGCAGGAGGGTGGCGGCGGTTCAAATGGATTTAATAGAAATGGGACTGCCGGCAATGGACGCAGCAGCAGGAGGGTGGCGGCGGTTCAAATGGATTTCATAGAAATGGGGACCGCTTCAGCGGCGCTACTTATAAGTTCGATATATCACGCACGGTTCTTTAAAAGAACCGCTCGTGATATGGGGATATCGCGCACGGTTCTTTTAAAGAACCGCTCGCGATATGCTTATATCACGACGGTTCGCTTAACTAACCGTCAGGATACTTCCTGCACGATTCGTTAAACAAACCGCTCGTGATACAAATATTATCACGCAGCGGTTCGTTAAGCGAACCGTCGCGTATATCATCACGCACGGTTCGCTTAACGAACCGCCTGCGTGATGACAAGATATCACGCACGGTTCGCTTAACGAATCGTCGCGAAGTATCGCTGACGGTTCGTTAAACGAACCGCTCGCGATATGCTATATCGCGCAGCGGTTACCGAAGAACCGTCTGTGATAATTTTATCACAGACGGTTCTTTTTGAACCGTCTGTGATGGGGTGTCTAGTATAGCATGTTCTGTAGTAGTGTTACTATTTAAGAACCGAAAATAGGCTGTTACATTAGCCGAATTCTGACCCTAGTTAACCAGAAAATCCAGGAAGCTGGGGATTACCTGTTGTACTCGCTACACCAGCTTGTTAATTAGTCTCCAACGAAAAACTTTCACATCACAGCTACCTAAAAATGCCAAAAAAAAGTATAGCTAGGAAATACTTTCACATAACATTTTATTATCAAATAGTGATTTGACATTCATGATCACTTCAGTACAACAGATAGAACTGAAGATTAAAGCACTACAGGGCAACAACAAAGGACTATGGGAAAAGTCCAAACGAAGTTTACGCAGTCCGTGCTTGCAAACACTAAAAAAAAACAGCAACAGCTCATCGGAGTCATGCATGAGAATAACGTCAAGTAATCTTCTTATTCTTCTTATCTTGGTCAGAATCATGAGATCAACGTCGTCACTTCTGGCCAACTGTAGCCCCAGCAATGAAATGCAGTGGTATTTGCATCGTCCTTCTCCATTTTGTTGAAGAGAATGGGAACATCAACCTTAGAGCTGAGTACCTTCTCACACCGTTGCCTCTAACAAAGGGGCAAGGTAAAAAAGAAATGGAAAGGAAAAGATCAATCAATCGACCCCTCCTAAAACGCAAGCATAGGAGCAGTACATGAACGACGAACATGTGCATCCATGTAGACAGCAGCCATGCCGATGGAATCTGAAGCCGCCTACCGAATTGGCAGGGCCAAAAAAGATCCAAAACAGAAGGGACCGATCGATCGATTGAAACAAGGATAGATCAACCTGTCATTGCACTACATGACAGATCGATCAATCACTCCAACGAAGCAACATGACGACGCAGCGGCGGATGATGTAGAGCTTGGCTCTCTTCTCCTTGAGAGCTTTGTTCAGCCTCCCGATCTGCTTCACCTGGCTCCCAACCTTCATGGCTCGACAGTTGATACCAAAAAATCTTTGCGCAAGGATGTGGACGCCAAGCGAGCTATGTGAGGGGTTCTTCTGAAGCCTGAAGCAAAGTTTGGTATAAAGATGTGTACTTCTGAAGGCCTAGCCCTAACTGTGGGAAAGAGATATGTGGGTCTTTATATAGAGAGAGAGTAGAGAGAGAGAGAGAGAGAGAGAGGTACAAGATATCATATCACAAGACCATCATACCCCCACATGCTAGAGCTTGCTTATGGACTAGGAGGTACCCCCCCTGACACCACGGCTTGTCATGCCCTTATTCTATTTGCTAGTTGCTTAGGAGATGGCGAAAATTTTATAATCGGCAGACGGCTATCACCGTTTCAGAGATCGAATTACAGTGGTAAAAGCATGCATGGAGGACAAGATAGAGTGGACAGCTGGCCATCCATGCATACAACAAAGTTAGGGTAGATGCATGCACGCACGCACGCACGCAGGTTGTTTAGTCTCTCCAAGAAAAGGGTCTCTAATCTCGATAAGATCGATCTCAGAAATGGTGCTAAGAATGGATGAAACTTCCGGGAAGGTTACTGTGATGATGCGTCGAGTACTGAAGCTTTTTACTGTTTTAGTTGAATCGATGATCTTCCAAGTGTCAATTAATTGATTTGGCTAATTAACCTTGTAGGATTATAGGGAATATCAACTTTTGTATTCTATTGTAAGCCAGCGAGCCCTTTCATGTATCAATTGATTTTGAGTTCACTGCATAAATTAACTCTAATCTTTATCCCATACTTCACCGTCCAAATTATTTTGCTTTGGATTGCAATGGTTTTTGTTGGAATGTGTTCAAATATAAACTTAGTTTTAGAGGATACTTTCCGTACCTTATATGGTACAACCTCCGTGTTACGTACAGTGATTGTCTGTTTTCAAATAGACATTCAAAAAGCATGATCAGCAATGAAGAAATAAAGATGTAGTTTTATTAATTGCTTCTCGCGAGAGTGAGAAGATTGTAGTTATTGTAATATTTCATTTTATCTCTTGTTATTTTTTTTATACCATGGAGCATGTAGGGTTGATAAGGCCCAATGTTTTATACCTCCTTGTTCTGTGCACATGTAGGCTAGACTAAAATTGTGAAACAGGTAAAATCTTGTTTGTTTCTAGAGAAGTCATGTGGGACCCGGGCGTGGAATACCCGAAGACCCTATGTGTATACCATACCAGTCTCATGATCTGTGGCTAGTACACACATTCGCAATATTTAACATTCACATCCATACATACATATTTAAAAGTAAAGCAAAGAGTACTTAACTTAAACGATAAAGTTATTATATCGACGGCCGACCGGCCAAATAAAAGCAAGTATCAACATAGTAAAAGTAGCAGTGTAAGAAATAATACAAGTAGACAAAATCCAACAGCATGCCCATCCAACCATCAGGCAACCGACAAGGAACAAGGTCTAGGTAGACTCGTT
Organism: Hsuehochloa calcarea; assembly: GCA_036346395.1. Classification (NCBI taxonomy): domain Eukaryota; kingdom Viridiplantae; phylum Streptophyta; class Magnoliopsida; order Poales; family Poaceae; genus Hsuehochloa; species Hsuehochloa calcarea. Next base: position 17,337,901 of record CM070607.1, read on the forward strand.
ACCGAACCATCCAGTTTCGGGTGCGAAGAACTCATCGTCAGGCTTCGGCTCATCTTCGAACTTTGAACAACAATATTAGCAAGATTGAGTACAATGCATACTCAGCAAGACTTGTAGTGTATAGCAAAATTTATAAAGATGCAAGGCTATCAAAGGATGAAGCTATACTCTACAAGTTATTTTGCTTAAAGCCATTTTTATTTGCAATAACAATACGTAGTGCTTTGCAACAAAAGTTTTAAAGCAATTTAAATAAGTATAGGACAGTAAGTAAAGAATTGAATAAATAGTCACAACCACTCGTAACCCTTCTCGGTTACAGGCACAAAAGAATAAAAACAAAAACTCGCAACCCTCCTCGGCTGCGAGCAATGATTCATGTCCAGCCATAGACATAGTCATTAACTCAAATATTAACAAACCATAAATCATTCCTTCATTTCCCAACAAGAAACGTTTTTGTGAAAACTTAGACTATACCCATTAAAACAACAATTTAAGTACACTCATGACCACGAGCATGGCCATTTAAATAGATTTACACTCTGCAGAGGTGTACAACTTTACCCACAACTTCTCTAGTTTGTTTGACATCCGTCGATACCACCGCTCAGTACCGTTAGTAAGTATCTAGAGAGCACGTCGAAACCTTTACATCATCTAGTCCTATCCTTGCACTACCCCAACGAATGAAAATCCTCACTTCACCCGGGTACCCCCCCTGCGTCGAGTGAGGCATTCGCAGTTGTGTCAACAAACTTTGTTCCCAACACCTTGGTGAAGGGAGCCCCTTCGAACATGCCTAACCGGTCATGTCCACACTATTACGGCCTACCAACGTGCAAGACTAGTTTTCAGTGACTTAATTAGTTAATGTCGTCCCATACAGGCACATATGGTTGTACGCTTAGGCTTAGATTGGAGTTGCTGGCGTTCGGTCCTTAATTGACCCGGGCGAGAATCTCCCTCTAGCTACTAGTGAGGTACACCCCTCATTCTTCTCAGAATATAATATAACTCGCTAGCGTCCAAAACTAGGTTTTTTTATTTCCATTTTTATACAAAATAACATAGGCACACCCCTCCGGATATTTTTCAAAAATCTCCCAAATTCACAATTTAACATCTTGTTATTTTATAATTTTTTAGGAAAATCTATCGCTCTAGTAAGCAGTTGTGCGATAATCACACTAAAAAACTCCCAAATGACATTATATATTGTCTAACCCATAATATAATGGCTACAATATTAAGGGATCAATTTTTCAAGGAGGTATATGCATCAAATAGGATTTATGACTACCGATTTCCCAATCATAATATTTTCATACAAAACATACATGCATGCATAATAGATTTTGCAAAATAAAGTACAATAAGTAAAATACTACGATCAACATGATCAAAGGAGGTGCTTGCCTTGCTCTTTTTGTTATGAATCTATGGTTGGTTCGTTGTTGAGATAATCGCTCGAGCAATCGACGTCTAATTCAAGAAAAGCCAGTAATAAATTAAATAACACCAATAAATTCAACAGTGACAAAATTGTAATATTTTTACATATTATGGTAGGGCATGATATTATATGAACTTAGCATAAAAAATCATTTAATTTGCAGTTTGTATGCAAAAGTTATTAATGATTCATTTTGGTTTGGTTTAGAAATTCCAGACAAAAAGAGAAATACGTTTTCCAACAAAAAAAGTGTATTCTCACGTGTTTTCTATTGAGGTTTACGCTTTTGAGTAAGGGAAAGAATACTCTCCTCTAGACTTACTGAGGTTTACGCTTTCCAAATAGGGAAAGCATATTTCAAAACTAAAACGTATTTGTGTATTTCCTCCTGAGTTTTATCATTCTGACATCCACTTGTTAGTGACACGGTTCACAGAGCAGTGCGTAGACCGAAAGGCTATGTGTACTGTGTGCGGTCCACGGGACGTTATGCTATGCACTTAAAGGCTGTGGGGACTGTATGTCATTGACTCATTAGTGGAAACATGTTTTAAATGAACTTCATTTACTGTATTTTGGGCCCACGCGTCTGTGAATTAAGTATTAACTAATCACTCATTTAAACGTGGATTTGTCCTAACGACCAAGATTACGTGCGTTAATGACGTTGCTACAGTGCATGTCCATTTCGGACAGCATAGAGCAACGCCCGAACGCTCGCAACTGTGCTTGTCACTAGCGCGGTGGCGCTCAACGGCACTGGGGAAAGCCCAAAATGGGTTCATCGTAATCTTTCGCACCTGCTGGTGCCGACGGCAAGGGCTAAGATGGTCAAAAGTGGTGGCGCGCCGAAGTTAAGCGGCGGTGGCGTTCGGGCTACAAGCCAACGGGCAAACCGGTGATATTTCCAACTAACAAATGCAGGCATAAGCACCTACAAGACACTAGGAGCTCACCGAGACAAGGACAATCATTGGAGATGGTCAGAGAGAGGTTGGCGATGTTGAACCGAGGCAGCAGCGAGGTGCTCCACGTGGAAGGGGCGTTGAAGGCGAAGGTGGAGCTTGGGGAAACTTGAGGAAGCTCGAGGAAGTCCAAGAGATGCTCCTGGTGCAGAGAATTGGTCTGAGGTTCACCGAGGAGGAAATAGTAGTGCAGGCGGTATTGTCGGCCGGAGACGAGGAAGAAGCAACAATTCGTCAACTCTTGTGGGTCAAAGAGGGAATTGAGTAAGGGGAAAGGTTCATGGTGCTCTGGAACACGATATGACATGATCAGAGCGAAGAGGAAACCTCTAGAGTAGCGGAAATGGCGGTGGCGGCGCATGGCCGAAGTGGCACTTGAGCTCTCTAGGTGAGCTCGACTGAGGAGGAGAAGAGGTAGAGGAATGACGAAATGGCAAGGAAAGAGAGATAGGACGCTCTGGGAGCTTTTTATAAGTGAAGGGGCGGAGAAAACCCACGAAGGAGCGAGCGTGCCCGCGGGCAAGGGCCGCAGAGCTCTCGGGTGTACAGGTAGGAGTGGGCGAGGAGGGTAGGCATGTGTGCGGAGGAGACCGGGAGGTGATGGGGGTGGTTGACGGCCAAAAACCACGGGTGGTGTAGTGAAACCGCACAAGACAGCTGATGCGCCATGAGCATGTGTTGGCGAGCCCGAGTCGAGGGTGGATGAAGCACCCACTGGTGGGGCCACTTGCCGTGTGTGTGTGAGAGAGAGATTAGGTTTAGGTTTTGGATTTTTGGCTGATTTGTTTGCTTAATGTTTATACCAAGTAAACGACATCGGAATTTTATAAAACTTTTTGCGGGGGCTTCTGACCTAATGTATATACTTGTATAAATTTTTTAGAAGTTTATCTCTTCTATGAGTTTCTCTAAAAATCATAAAAATTTCTGTTCTTATGTATTTGTATTTATTATTCTTAACAAAGTTTAACATAAGTTGTTTAGTAAATATTTCCTCAGAGATTATGCCCAAAATAATTCTCTTACCTATCATTTTTATTTTGTTTCATCTACTTCCTTTTGAGCGCATGTTTGCTCGTATTTCATTAATTGCTTTTAAACAGAAGTTCAAAATTCTAACATGAGTAGATTTTCATATGCAAAATGATCAAGGTGATTTTCATAATGCATTTATAATATGCGCTCCCAAAATGAGGATTTTGGGATTACAAGTCAACAGATGGTACTAAAAGGTTTTCAGCTTTGTAATTTTATTGTACACATACCGGAGATAGTTAGTAGTTCCTTAAATTCAATAAAGGTATAAAATTTCCTTATAAAAGGCAATGCATATTAAGATAAACAAAAATGTATCCTTTTCGATATATGGTCAAATTTGAAACATTAGTACTGCCGAATGTTCTGGTGCTAATTGGTAAATACATATTTATGGTGGCTAATGTTTTAAGCAGGTGATTAAGGTTCTTAAATAATTTAATTGCTGTACATTTAACACATTTTAAGTTTCAGTTTTTTTACACATTATCAATTTATTTTTCAAAAAGTAACATCAATTTATGTAAGTTCACATAAAAGAAACAGAAACTGTCGTTTGGTTGTTAAAAAATTTTTGGTGTGCCAGATCGATGCACCGGCCTCTATCAAAGCAAGCCAGAGATTACTTTTAATTTTAAACGTGGTTTCAGTCTCTTTTAATGAATTTACTCTTAGAAAGATAAATAAATCCACAAATTTGAATTTCAATCTATAGTTCTGATATGCCAAATTTGCAACTCGTGAAAATCTGTAAGCATTATAAGATCTTTTCTTAGCATGGCCCCTTAGCGTCTCCTGCCCTCTCCTCTTCATCACTTCTTGCTGTTTACCCTACCTGCAAATTGTTTAAAGCCTGCCAAAGCATTACTAACTCAAGTAAGCTGCAAGGTTCCTTGCTTGTTAAGAATTAGGAAGAAATATTTCCATGTTCCCAACCCCTAAAATGTTGGAAAAATACTAACCAATCATAAGTCTAAATGAAGCTATATATATATCAATAACAGCTAGAAAGTCATAGCAATGATGGAACCGAACAATAGCTGAACCAGATCAAAACAGTATCCCCAAGTACACTGGATGTAGGCAATCTTGGGAAACTATAAGTGAGTTCTTGACAATCTTTCACAAGATAAACATTCTTTCTGTTGCTTAAGTGCTAATCCTTTGACTGTCTTAACACTTTACCAGCTCCACAAGAATTGCTGCAAACTTAGACAATTTTCGTTTCATTCTTTAGATTTATTTTTCTGAATAAACAATTGACACCTAACAGTATGGCCATGCATGAACGTATTTTTCAGAGTAGATATATGGCCAGGGAACATTGATGGCAAAACAAGCAATATCATTCTCCAGCAACGCAAGCAAAGGGTTCCTTCACAGTGTGCCTGAGCAGTCAAGAAGGTAATGGTCAAATTGCCATTGTACGTACGAACATCTCAATGGGGGCTGCATCTAGCCAAACCAGGAAAAACACTACCGGTAAAGAAATTCTATCGAAGTGTAGCCATATAACTGGTTTTCGCTGGTTACCGAAAATTTCAACGAATAAAGATGGAATTTATCTGAATTTTTAATTTAAATAAAAATTAAATAAATCTAAAACAAACAATTTATCCGATGTAAAAATCTATAGCAACCTCACCGATTTTTACCGTCGGTCACCGGCGAAAGGTTTTTCACTGAGCCAAGCTTCACTGTCAATCTGCCCTTGAAATGAAATAAGCATTCCTTTTTCCAATAAATCATTCTCATGTCGTCTTTTGATGCATAAGAAATCGCATTTTCACATGATACGCTGTCAATTCCTTACGCCTATGAAGGTTTTAAATTGGTTGCGTTGCAAAGTTGCCGGCCCAACAAAGCATGGATTCATAGGCTGTACGTAATCGATTTCTCTTTTATTTTATTTTTTCTTCGTGCGACCTTTTCCCTGGGAAAACGTAACAATATATGCAAGAAGTACTATTGTGCAAAGTTAGCACAACATGAGTAAAAGTGAGCACACAGTATGGTTGCGAAAAATATGAGAGTTGCATTAGTTGCACATGGAACAGAAGCTATTCCATAGACGCAGAAAAGTTTTCTGTTCAGTTATATGTACCGATCAATTAGTCCAAAGGTTCAGAAAATTGCTATATACTATGTTTACATTTCTAAAGTTTTCATCAATGATTAATCAATAATAATGGTTTTAGTTTAGTCAAATCCTCAAGCATAAAGTTTTCTAAAGTTTTCAAGTTCTCTCAGATGGTTTTGTCCAGTCAGATAGCTGATGGGCACGGCACGGTTTGTAGTGAGACTTTTACATGCTTCTCAATATGACTTTTTATTGGACAAAAGTAAGAGACTTTTACATGCTTCTCAATCCATGCATGCCTTAGTAATAACATAAATCTGAAATAGAGGAACTTTAACATGCTTCTCAATCCATGCCCAGTAATGACTTAAATCTGGATTAGAGGGGATAAGGAGAAGAAAATAAATGCACAGAACTGAAAGAAGGGGATGGAAAGGGTAGGGATTAGAAGAGGAATGGATGCATGGGTAAAAATGATATTTCCAGCCGGCTGACTCACCCCTGTGCATTAGGATCCCACTCAGCGTACACACGTGGCACGCTATGTGGTTGTGGATTGAGGTACTTCTCGTTAAATAATCGATTCTTAGTCGAGAGACAATCAATCTAATTACACAATGAACGTCAAAGAGAGACACAATGTAGAGGCATAGTATAGAGGAGATCCAATATCTTTATTTATGTATGTCCTTTTGTATATGTGGGTCCTCATATTTATAGCCCAAAGGGATGAAAATCATATAATGAACTTCAGGGGTGGTTTAAATTTTTTTGCCCATAATTAGGTTTCGTAACACTCACCCGTAGACAATAGATAACGATATGGAAATGTCTCATAAAAACTCTTTCCAAAAACCCATTAGGAAAAAAGGAACGGAGAAAAGAGTACATTACATTCCTAAGTTACATTACACTTGTTGCTTCAATAAAAACCATCATGTGAGAAAACTTCATGAAAACTCCCCAAAGAAAAGAGTACAACGTTTAATCATCAGGATTTGATAAGAGTTACGATCTAGAGATTTACTCCCCTAAACCCTGCAACTCTCTAAAATCGTCTGATTCCAATACCACGAACACATCTTTGTAAACTGGATATGTAACATCCCAAAATCACAATTTTGGGAAAATAGGATGAAAAGAGGTAGTATCGTCGACCACTTAACCAAAGTGGCTCACTTTATTCCAGTTAACACCGCCTATAAAGGCGCTAAACTCGTAGAACTCTACCTGAACCACATTGTCTGCCTGCACGGTGTGCCGAAGACAATAACTTCTGATCGTGGTCCTTAATTCACCTCATGATTTTGGGATAGATTGCACAAGCTATTGGGGAATTTTTATTATTAATTAACCCTTTTTAAAAATTTTATTTTAAAGTTAACCCCCCGCGAACTTTATTTCGAATTCTGACCCTTTTGGTCAAGCCATCACCCGTGGCGTGACAAAACAACACTGTCATGCCAACCCGCATCTGGGCAAACTCATGTCACACCACCACCCGTGGCGTGACAGTGTTGTTTGGTCACGCCATCACCAGTGATGTCACAAAAAATGCTATTTTAGCAGACTTATCCTGTGGCATGATAATGTTGTTTTATCACACCGTGGGTAGTGGTGTGACCAAAGGGGTCAGAATTGGAAATAAAGTTTGTGTGTGGGGGGGTTAACTTTCAAATAAAATTTAAAAAAGGGTTAATTAATAATAAAAAAAGTTCACTATTGGAAGTGAGCTATTCTTTAGCATGGCATTCCACCCACAAACGGGATGCTAAACAGAGAGGATGAATCAAATTCTGGAAGATATGTTACGAGCTTGTGTTCTATCCTACAGCATGAATTGTGAGAGATTCTTGGCGTTTGCTGAATTCTCCTACGACATTAGCTTCCCATCCATCCACCAAATGTCCCCGTTCGATACGCTGTAGGGAGGAACTATAGAACACCCTTATTTTGGTGTGAGGCCAGCGACAGAGAATTCTTTGGACAAACCAACATCCAAGAAGCGCAAGAGCACGTTGATGCGATCAAAAGGCGCTTGCAGGAAGCGTAGTCGCCTCAAAAGAGTTATGTCGACCATCGCTGCCTCGAGCTGAACTTTGAGGTGAACGATTATGTTTATCTAAAGGTCACTATGACGCGTTTGCCGTTTCTAAGTTCATGGGAAATTGGCGCTTTGGTACATCGAACTGTACCTAATCATTTAAAGGAAAGGCGAAGTAGCATACCAACTGGAGTTGCCACCACAACTCTCAAATGTACACGGTGTCTTTCATGTGTCGCATCTCAAGAAGTGCCTCCGGACTGCAAACAAACTCACTCAGTTGGAGAATATCGATCTCCAACTGAATCTTTCTTATCGAGAGCACCCGATCCGAATCTTAGACGAAGCCATGCGACATGCTCGTAACCGCGTCATCAAGATGCTAAAAGTCCAGTGGAGCAACTATACTGAAGATGAAGCCACGTGGGAACGAGAAGACCATCTTAGAACCAAATTTCCTTATTTCCTTACCGAGCCCACCGAATCTCGAGGACTATTTGAACTATGTGGCAATGTTGGACGTGTTAACTTATGTTGTGATGTCTCAAGTGTTGTAAGAACTATGTCGTAGTGTCGTTGCCTCTCCTATTTAGTTGTGGTATCTATGTATGAACTATGTGGTACTAGTAGGGTAGTCCATATGTTCGGACTTGTTGTGTGATCTACGCCTTATGTATGAATCATGTGTGAACTGCATATAGTATTTGCATTCTATTATTTATGAACACGAGAGAGGGCAATGCAGTAGCTAAGGAGTGGCCTTATAAGCTGCTCGACTTGACCATCGATGCCACACACCATAGTCACTTACTGACCATCTTGCCTCAGCATGGCGAAGCACCCATCGAGCTTGGTCCACTGCGGATGCGCACACCCATGAGGGCATGGATGATCGACCCACGTTGGATTTCCAGGTATGTGAATTGGGTAATGTTCCAGCTATATCTTCTTCAGTTGCACTAACATTTCGCAATTCTATGCACACAAGTTGAGGGCCTTCGGACTACTACCCCTCACTAGGATGGTGGAGGCGACAGTCAAGGAAGCCTAGGGTAGCTGTTCTACGTCTAGGAGATTCTCGTACGACATGTGTGTCCTCACGATGCTTGTGGACCGCTGGCAGCTCGAGACACACATGTTCCACCTCCTGTGCAGGGAGATGGCGTCGGCGCTTTAGGATGTTTCATACCTCATAGGTCTGCCTAGCGTGGGGGACATGGAGGTGCTGGAAGGATGTAGATCAGGATTGCCACCCTTATCTCCTCTCTAGATTTTAAGGGGCGCTACCAGTTAACGCCGGTTATAGGGAGTTCACCAGCACCCTTGGTCCCACGCAAAAGTGGGTTAATCATTTTTACGTAAGTTCCTTGCCGTCAATACTCTTTTTTGCATCAACGTTGGCTTCTTACTAACCAATGTGTGTTGTTCATTTTCAGCTAGAGAGGTTGGCCGCCGATGTAGGCGATTACATAGTGAGGTGTAACATCCCATTTTTGGGATTGGAGAAATTTCAAAATTTGAATTTAATTCACTTTGTGCAACTCAAATCTATCTCAAATTTCAAAGTTCCAAGTTTCAAAACCCCTATTCAGGCTTGGCCCAGCCCATCCGTGCCTCCCCCGGCCCACGCTGTTTCTGCTACACTGTGCGCACTCCCAACCCATGCCCGCCGCATTTGCCTGGCGCCGCCTTGCCCTGATCCACACCAGTGCCCCTCCCCGCCGCCCCTCGCGCCATGTGCGTCTGTGCTGCGTCTCCTCTGTGTCTGCACCACATGCCGAAAGTCTGCCGCCTTCGGCCTCCACGCTGCCACTATGCAAACACAGTGACACATCGTGTACTTTGGTGTGCTGCAACAACCACTTCCCCTCCATGGCTTTATAAGCCAGGCCAGCCATCACGGAGATCGTCTCACCCTCCCCGGCCACCCCCTTCCTTTTCCCCTCCTCTACCGATCACCAACACGAAAAGGGCGTGAGTTTTGCTTTTGGCCGACGTACCACCGTCGCGTCACCACCGCTACGATGAGCCCCTCCCCTACCCATTCCTGTCACAACGTGTTCTGGGATGTGAGGAACCGCTTCCCCTTTTTTATTTTGCCTTCGTCCACGGAACTCGTTGTCGCCCCTTCTTCCCCGTCCCCAGCCAAAGTCGCCATTCCCACTACCGTGCCTTCCCCGGTAAGTGCTGACCCAATTTATCATATTCATGACATCCCCTCACGCCCCTTAATCTATCCCAACGATTGATAGCCCCTCCCTCCTCTTAAGTTGTCGTCGCCATATGAAGACTGTTGCGCCGCCTCGAAACCACGTCGCCAGCCATCCTTTGACCACCTCCGGCGTCCCTGTCTAACCTGGTAGGTTACCCTTACCCCTAGATGCTTGTGCGCGCACCCTTTAGCTGAAAGAAATCGTTGGCATTGGGTTGCCACCGTAGCACCGAGTGTCGTCGCCGCTACCGGCCATCCGTCCCCTCACCGCCAGTACCCCTAGGATCACCTGAGCCAGGGGGTTCCATTTTTTGCACTATTAGCCGCCCCTGTGGCCTTGCTCGCCAGCATTGAGCGCAGTAAGAAGCACCTTGGAGCTCCTCTACCCGCTCGAACTGCATAAGGATCGTAGATGGTCATTCAGGCTGAATCTAGGTCATTAGGACAAAGCAGTAATTAGGGGTAGGTTTAATTAATGCCATGTTAGACTGGCGTGTGGGCCCGAGAATACTTAATAAGGGGTATTTAAATCTGGATTTTTGCTGTGAGTCAATGACGATCGGGCCCCACCATCTTTAATGCACAGGGTGACTCATGTCCATGGACTAGAGCAGTGCATGTGGGCCATCGGTCCATGCAATGTTCTTGTGAACCAAGTCGGTGATAGATGGACCCCATCTATTAGTGAATAGTTTTTCTTTAGAAAATTATTTGAAAAATAAAACAAAATACCTGGGCCCACCTATCATTCATTAGAGTGATTCCAACTGAAAAATAAAACAAAAAGAAAAGAAATGGCTAGCGGGCCCTACCTGTCAGAGAGAGAATTGATCTCTCCTCTGCTTATTTTTGGATTTAATCTAAATTTAAACTTTGGAGAGTCTACTCTCGCTCATTTTAACTTCAAATTTAATTAAAGTTATTTCTAAAATTTACTAAATTCAAGATGTATCTGTTGGCAGCAGTTTTGTTCAATTTTCAGTTCATTTGGATGTTCTTTGTATTTATTTGCTTCGCTCGTTTGTTTGTTCGTTTCCCAATGTGATCGTCTGAGTAGAGTACGAGGACACGGAAGAGCCCCAGCTCAAGCAAGTGCAAGAATCCCAAGACCAAACTGCTTTTGAGCCAAGCGAGTTAACATTTGATCATATTTAATCTACATTTGTGCAAATTTATGTTCATTTAAATTATCAAATTGCAAGCTTAATTCATTATGCAAATGTATGTTAAACTTCAAGGTAGATACATGCCGACTTGATACTTTAGTATTATTATACCATCCCTTGATGTTTGAATCACATTATCCTTGTCATGCTGGCTAATTTATTGATAACTTTACTAGCTATAGGTCGTTCTTAAACGTCGTGCTAGTCTTGCTTAAGTATCAAGGCATCAATTGCCCTAATTATCATCTTTTAATAATAGAACTTGTTTTGGATAGTCATTGGAGGGAAATGAATGGTATTTTTTAGTTAACTTAGTTTTACACTTCTCAAAACCCTAACAACTTGCGTTACCACATCTGGGCAGATAGTATGATAGTTGGTGCAGATGTAGCACGAGAAATGGTGGTATGTGGTATGCACCGCCTAGATAACTTTAAGGATTTAATCCTGTGATGATCTCCCAATGTAAAATAGTACAACCACAAGTCTATAATGGTGTCGACTTGGCTAAATAATTTTTATCGGCCAGTGCGAGTTGCACCATTGGAGTGACCCATGAGCTGTGTCGCTGGTTGTAAGGCGTCGTGGACACGGGTCAAGTCGTTGGTGTAAGCCGTCGTGTGGTGTAAGAAGGGGTCTGGGTGTGGTAGACATAACCACCCTCAGATGAAATCTTAACGGGCATAATTTACACTGGGAGATGCATTGTAAAGGCCTTGTGATGATCTCCTGGATTCACATATCTAAGGAAATGTGTGAAACATAACAAGTTGATTATCTCTTGTGGGTAAAGTGTACAGTCTCTGCAGAGTATCAACTTTTCGAATTGCGGTGCCCACAGTCAAGGGTAGGCATGAGAACTTACTCGAGTTAGTTTCTATTTTATAAACCTTTGTGGGTGGGATGAAAACTTATCGGGTGGATGTAACCCTGATTTTGGATATTTTTCCTGGGTGGATGTAACCCAGTGTGACTAGTTGGGTGGATCTAACCCTAGTAATCAAAATTAAGCATATGGTGGATGGAACCATTTAACAGGTGGATGGAACCTGCACCGCTATAAATATTGCACACCTTTACGCTCTTTAAAATATGGTTTGGTTAAAATGCTAAGTCATAGGAGTTTCTAAGTATGGTACTTAAAAACTGTTGCCTTTAGCAAATAAAAAAACCTGAGATATCCTTGTTAAACTTTGCATGTATAACTATTGCATTCTGTGTATTGTCTCACTGATCACTATTGCATGTTCTCAGTCTCGCTCCCTATCGCCGATCGAATCGCCGATCTTATGAAATAAAAGAGGAAAATGGCAAAGAGTTCTTGGAAGAGAATGTGATTACTCTTTATTACTATGAATTGGATCCTTTACAGTGGGTGTCTTCGACAAGGTGGTAGACTAATCCTAATTACACTGAGCGTAATACTTGCTATGCTATTGAATCAAAGTTGAAACATGAATCTAGTGTTGATTGCGATGCTTCAATCCGATGCCCTTGTTTCTCCATGCTCCGTCTTTAAATAACTATCAAAGAGGGGGTAGTTACTCCTGGAAAAGACGCCTGTTAGAAGTGACGCGTCGGGTCAGAGGGTCGGTTATAGCTAATGAAGAAGTAACTGGTTGTCGGTTAGCGTTTGTGAGACACCCACCATATAGTAGTTATTGTCAGTGTCTTAGGACTATGAACTGTTGCATGGTATGGAACAAACATGCTATGTGTTCCATTCATCACACGGTAAGAATATACTTGGAGTTAGACCCCAGATGCCAGTTCAAGGCTTCTACGAGTAGTCATCTGGTCAGGGATAGGTATAGGACCTCATTTGACAAGGGTATCCATGAGTAACCTCTAGATTCCTTACGACCACGGGGGTCGTTAACCTTAGGGGTTACAACCAAGAAGACATATAGTCTTTTAATTATGTTTTTAAGTAATACATAGAGATTTTAATCCTCGTTAACTAGCCCCTGAATTTTAAAATGAATTGGTCGTGTGAACCCCCAATGAAAAGTTGTATCGGGCAGACCCTCATTTAATGTCGTGACAAACGAGGTGGTCTATATTCACTTTAAAGTTGAGAAACTACCTTGGGAATCGAAGAGCTTTTCTGTCTATTGGATATTGGTTTGTGTCTATTGGAATTTTAGGTAACTCCTTTTTGCAGTTGAGTTATGGCTATAAAATCCCTTTGGCATGCTGCCTAGAGGACTTTATGCTCTCAGATTTTCTTAAACTTCCTCTTCATCTTACTACGAAGGATCTCTTCCGACATCATTTGTTGCTTTCACCAAAAAAATTTCTCCGACCACTGCTCATCCAATCATGTCGGACTAAATTTCCAAGTTGTTGGTTTCAGATCTGAGCGGGAAGAAGCTCAAGGCTTTGGAGGAGGTTGGGATGCTTCCATACAAGAGTTTGATTAAGTAGAGACCAACAATCGGAGAGTATTACCCGAGCAGACAAGAAGGAGAAATCCCTATTTTTCTTGCCTACCTCGAGTGCGGGCTCAGATTTCTAGTACAAAAGTTCCTTTCGCAAGTTCTTGAGTACTGCGATGTCGAACTGACCAATCTAGCTCCCAACTCAATCGCCAACATCAGTATCTTCGTCTAGCTCTGCGAGGTGTACATGGGGATCGGGTCTTCAGATATTTTTATAAGATGGCGAGGTCGGGGAATACGACGGGAAAACCTGGGGAATGTGCACTGCACCTCCACGACGGGAAGGCCGATGAGAATATCAGAATGTACTCGAAGTCCTCGTGGTCGTCATGGAAGAAAATTTGGTTCTATATAACGGCCACGAAGGGGGACGACCTTTATTTTGCTGGCAAATTGGCAAGGCAGAACCTCAACTACCGTCCGACCGTAAAGAAGGAGGGAAGGGTCGGAAGATGTGTCGAAACAATCCAAGACCTCAACTACTTGTCATGTGGTTAGGGACTTCTCCATGTGTCGGATTAGTCCCTTGAGGCTCCGATCAGTTTTCCTGCTCTGGCACATAGGTGGTGACTGAGCAACCAAGGATAATAGGGAAGGTAAGTTCTGAGAATCCCGTCTAGTATAGTTTATTAGTTGTCTGTTTCTTAACCTTGCAATCTTTTTATTTCTTGAAGCACTTTCCCCTGATGAGATTAGAGAGTAGATCAAAATGATCTACGCTAGGGAGCCTGATGCCAAGGCTGTGTTTCCCAATATCTTGGTACTTATCACTTTAGAAGAGAAAGTGAAGAGACTCAAGGTAAATAACAGTTCATTCTTCATCGTTTATATATTCTCTGATCAGTATATAATTCCACTCTAATTATGTAGGCAGTCAAGCTAAGGCTGAAAGAACCTGATGCGAAGTATCCATCATCAGTTGTTTCGACCGACTTTGCCTCAGCGATCAGTGAACATGATGATCTCCCGAAGGTAATAGAGCTTTTGACAAGGAGTATATATTTTAGATGGAAAAAATTCATCACCTAATTAAAATTAGCTTTTCAATTAGGTGGAAGAAAAAGAAGAACCCGCAGGTCAAGGAGGCAAAGGTCGTAGGCCCTAAAGTGGTCGTTCACGACCAGACGATTGCTGCCAAAGCAACTGTCATAGGAGCCAACGAAGACACCGTCTCCGACCAGCTGGTCAAGGACCTCGATCATCTGGTCTAGGTTGTCACTTCCAACCAGAGGTCAGAGGACGTGAGGGGTTTAGCCAACCCTACTGGTTCAGATCCAGTAAAATCGGTGGAGAAGAAGAGGAAAGCAAGCGCCACAGAATATGCTCCCGGGCGTTTTAGGATCAAGACAAAAAAGACGACCAAGTATGTATACATGAAAGATACTAATGAAAGTACATACCTATTCGTAGCTTCTGGTATTCTAAAATCTTTACTTTTCTATCTTTTATTTTGATTGGTCTTTTGGTGTTCCGCTTGTTTTCGACCAGAATACCCCTCCAGAGAAAATTCATGAGGAGAGAGAGGTCGAGCCAGCCCCCGAGCAGATGGCAGCTCTAGATGCTCCAGTCTCCTTAAGGGCACCAATCATGCCTAAGGAGACAACAGTTGAAGAAGAGCTCTAGCAGGTTCCACCTCCTATTGAGATTGCTCAAGGGGAGAGAAGTTCTTTACCAATCATAAGGTCTCCTCATCCCAGTTTCTTCTCCAGCTACCGTCGAATTCCTGATAACAAGTTGTTGGAGGAGGCCTAGAAGAGGGTGTCGGATCGTCAGTTGGAGACTGATCCTAACCTTATCTACTCCCAATATGCTAACACGACACTCGAGGTAAGTGTCTTCGGCCACTCTCTTTGTCTCTTCTTAAAATTTATATAAAAAATTTAAAGAAATCTGCTATCTTTGGCAAAACATGATTGAGAATATTATTGTGGTTGAAGGACTGACCAAGCGAATTATTGATTTGAAAAAAGAAAATTCTGAGTTAAAATGTAAGCACTTCTTCCTGACTCTCTTCTTTTTTTGTCACCTCTTTATTATTTCTGAACTCTCTTCTTATTATGATTGACAGAATTGGAGGTAAATAAGAAAGAGATTGTGGCTAAAGAAGCTAAAATAATAAAGTTTGAAGAAGAAGGCCAAGCTAAGGACCTGTCGATCGTATACTTGACAACCAAACAGAAAGAAATCCTTGGAATTTGTGAGAAGAAAATTAAGGTAACTGGTCCTAAAGTCTAACCAGTTTACTATGCATTTAAGTTTTGCTATTTTTTTTAACTTTGATCTGTTCAAGCAGAGCAAAATCAAAAGCTAAAAAGAGTGGAAAAAACTCTTGAATTTGAGCATAACAGGGAAGCAGCTATTGGGCCAAGTCTTGATGAACAAGTCAATGATTTTAACAAGATAATTTTCGACATGGGGTCGGGATCAAGTTTGCCTACCTTGAGATATCTAGTGGAGAAAATCAACTATCTTTGCCGACTCCTTGAAAATCTCAGAGGTTTGCTTGCATCTACTTGGGAAAATCATGCACGAACAATGAAAGACGCCATTACCAACGGAGTCAACCTTGCTTTGGCAAAGCTGAAGGCTTC
This sequence comes from Hsuehochloa calcarea, assembly GCA_036346395.1. NCBI lineage: Eukaryota > Viridiplantae > Streptophyta > Magnoliopsida > Poales > Poaceae > Hsuehochloa > Hsuehochloa calcarea. The sequence continues at coordinate 17,353,891 of CM070607.1, forward strand.
CAACCCCTCTGTTCATCTCCAAGCTGTTGAAGAAGAATTCAACTGTTCGGAGGTTAAAGCAGCCAAGTTAATGGAGGAGATAATGCCTCTCGGAAACAAGGTTGCAGAGGAAATGGAGGTCTGATCTCCGTCACACAGCGACCAGTCTAACAATCTCGAGAAGTAGATGATTGTAATGTTTGAATTATGAATGTAAAAACATACATTTTTATCATCAGTAAAGTCTTTGTTTTATCTTTTGACTTTACTACTCATATATTTTGTAGCCCCCGACTACTTGTATTAATAGAAAAACTTAGTAAAGAAGCAGTAGACAAAAAAGTGCAAAAGCTAAGACCATAATACAAAGTATGTACTGATTATGTTGCAGAAAAGATCTAAGTAACACTACAAAATCAACTTGGTCAGAACCAGTTTGTGATTTCGACTAGCTATAAATCTATTTCCATAATCGAAAATATTGTGTAGTAGATTTTATGGTCGGAAAATGGTGCAAGACTTATCTTGATGATAAAGAACCCTGCAAAAATGTATGCATAAATGATAAGTCGTCTTATTTATACACATTATCCAAAACTGGTCATAAAGGTTGCTAAGATTTAAAGACATAATAGACACTTTGCAAAATGTGCTCATGCTCAAGCCCGACTGGTAGTGAGGATCGTAAGAAAAAAGCTGTCGCTAGGAAACTCCTAGTGGGCAGGACCATGTGCAGCTTAGAGAGATTTCGACTAGGAGGTTTTTCTTGTCCCAACCAGTAGCCAAACAAGCGTAGAACAGAATATTGAAATGGAGATAGGTAGTCTCTACTGAAGCATGATGATGCGGACATCCTTAGCTATCTTGTTTCATATAGTGTTTTCAATTCATTAAATACCTCAGAACAACATGAGCATACTAAGAGAATTGAAAAATAAGAGAAGCTTATCCAACAAGTGAATCTGTTCCCTGAATTTTCTTTTAAATTAGTTGAGAATATTATACTACCTAATAGCGGGTCGTCGCTTGTTTTCAGGTTTGAAGAAGAAGGTTTATTGGAAGACAAAGAACACGATGCTTTTCAAGTTCAAGATGATCTTCGCAGAAACTCGAAAGGATCTACCATAAACAACATATATATTTGGAAAGCTTATCAAGTCTACTTTCCAATGGATCAAACGGCATATGATTTGGAGCTTTCTACCATAAGTTATGGCTATTTGAGTACATACTGCACATTCAGACCGACCAACGCGCGAGAGTTGATAAAGTTGATGATTCTGTGGCTTGTACAATATCTTGGGAGGATATCAAGCTATGCCGTGACTTTCCAAAGGTTCACAAGAGTCTCTTTATCAAGTTTCACACGAATTCAAATCATTTCAATTAATGAAATTGAAGATAGGAAGGTTTGGATTCAATTCGGATTCGGAATCAGCATCAAATTCGGATTCGGAATCAGCGGGACAGTCCGGAGTAAAACGGTCATAACTTTCACAAACGGAGTCCGATTTGGGTGTTCTTGTGCTTGTTGGAAAGATGACTTCAAGACCAATCCAACGGATCCTCTTGCACTCCTAAATTCGTCCTGTATCAAAAGATATGATCGAAACAATGTGACGGTTGTAAAATCAGAGTTTCATTTTTTGTTTTGGAATGTGTCGTAATTGGAGTAGGACTCCTAATCCGAATTAGAGTAGGTGTAGGGCCTCTTGGCCAACCATGAGGTGGAGAAGGGGCACTATATATTGAGGGGTAAACCCCCATTGTAACGTCAGACCACGATTAAAGATTTTGATGGCTTTTTGCATCAACGCTTGATTCTTCCAAGAAGTTTGGTGAAGGCCAACGACTTGAAGGGGAATAGGGCGTTTTCTTCCAAAGACCGTTCTGTCTTTCCGTTGGGAATTGAGGGATCGATAAAACTCCACTTGGTGGTCGGGTGGAGTACACGTGAGATTAGGTGAATTAAAGAGTTGCAAGTTCATGCACTGGCATCGGGTGAGCAACTACGATTTGTCAAGTCAAGCGTGCAAGTTATCTTCGATCCTACGTCGAGAAGATCGGGCACCCCGTATCACCTGGGTTACTCAGAATGTCACGAACTCATTGCAGGTTTTGAAGTGTTATCGAAGGCCTTGGAGGATTCTGACTAGTATTGGGTGTTAGATGAGTCGAATATCCTTCCGATCTCCCATCTTACCTTGTCCGACTTATCACACGCGGTGAGCTAGGAACACACGAATTAACAGATCAACGTCCATTAGTTTAATTACCTCCAGTAGGTGGTGTTTGAGTGCCCGTACCATCTCCATCCATATGTGGTGGCGGGTTAGGTTGTGGAGGATCGCGCACCGGAACTTGATTGGTATCTCCGATTGCATTAACTTCGTGTCTCCAATAGTGATCTTCCAATGAGCTCCTATCATAGCTAAGGGAGAGCCTTCCAGAGCATCGGCAAGGAGCCTCCACGATGGGGAGCGGTCGAAGATTACCATCTCTGGCAGACTTTGTTGTCAATTCACCGATCCGTGGATTCGATCATATGCTGAGCTTTATCATTCCCACTTGGCCTTCGACCAGTGGCAATGGTAACTTCATTAACACTCTCACCAAGTGTCGGTTGGCCCCTGAAATACGTAGGAGCCGTTGGTGAATACCGGTCGCCCATGATAACATCGAGAGTATGTTGATCCTCTGATGTTGGGCTATTGTAGCCGTTCTTGCTGGTCGGATTGACCGAGCTTGTAGAGGCATTCGGATGTTCCAAACTGGTTGGAATGACAGGTTCCTCTAGAACTACCACGGATGGTGGTCGTGAATCCTCATATATCCAGTCGATCTTGCTGGTCTCAGCGAGTGGCGAGCCAGCGTAGGAGGATGATGATGACATCCCATTTTCTTCCATGGCACGCATGCATAAGTCCATGTCGAGGTCAGAGTAGTCCGCCAAGTCGAACTAATTTTTGTCATCCCAAGTCTCTGCCATGTTCGCATGAGCGATGACGAAGCGAAATGAGTGAATGAAGAATGCTTGAGCAAAGTGATCTTCAAGAACCCAACACCTTCTTCCCCACAAACAGCACCAGCTGTCGACGATCGAGTCACCGGTCTTACGAAATAAAATAGAAGAAAATAACAAAGAGTTCTTGGAAGAGAATATGATTGCTCTTTGTTGCTATGAACTGGATCTTTCACAGGGGGTGCCTTCGACAAGGCAGTGGACTAATCCTAATTACACTTAGCGTAATGCTTGCTATGTTATTGAATCAGAGTTGAAATATGAATCTAGTGTTGGTTGCGCTGCTTCAATCTGATGCCCTTGTTCCTCTGTGCTCCGTCTTTAAATAATCATCGAAGAGGTGGCAGTTACTCCTGGAGAAGACGCCAATTCGAAGTGACGGGTCCAGTCGAAGGGTCAGTTACAGTTAATGAAATAGTAATTGGTCATCAGTTAGCGTCTGTGAGACACTCAACTGTATAGTAGTTCTTATCAGTTTCTTAGGACCATGAACCATCACATAGTATGGAACAAATATGTCATATGTTCCATTTGTCGCACGGTAAGAATATACTTAGAGTTATATCTAGATGCTAGTTCAATGCTTCTACGAGCAGCCATCTGGTTAGGGACTGGGTACAAGACCTCATCCAATCAGGGTACCCATAAGTAACCTCTTGAATCCTTACGACCATGAGGGTCGTTAGCCTTAAGGGTTACAACCATGAAGACATATTGACTTTTTACTGTGAATTAAAGTAATACATTGAGATTTTAATCCTCGTCACTCTCCAAATCCCTTAGAAACCGTGGACCAAGGGCACTACGCGTACTACGACGATCCAGGAGTTCATGGCAAAGAAGACGAAGGGGATTAGATTAGGCTCTAGTAGTCTAGGTCTCACCCCAGTCTGACTGGCTAAGTCGTTGCTTGCGTACACCAGTGTTATCTAAGTCTTTGGGTAATATCGATCGTACATAGGTTACCCCAGTCGCTTGCCTGTGGTGAGATGTGCCTTCCCCTTTTGCTTCCGCTACCGCTTCACTTTTATGTAATGTATCCATTTGGCCTGATCGGCCTTATTGTAAACTTGACCCGATGCGGTTTTATGTGAACTCTGATGTTTTGTAATTAATATATGATACAATTTATGTCATTTATGAAATGTATCTGTGAGCACTATCTTCTAATTGAGAGAATAGTGTAGTGGATTCACAGAGGATCCTGGATTGGCTAAATTTGGGTCCAACATGAGGTGCCATTTTCAGGCGTACTTTCTTTGGTCCTTCGGTTGGGTCATGTTCTGCGGGTCCCATGGGCATAGCATAGACAAGCACATGATCTAGTATGCGAGGTAGATAGCAGATGCAGAGCTGGATGACATCCCACAGTACGCCTAGGGCCCAGCTATATTGTGTGCCACATACCGTGGGCTTTGCGATGCATGTCGGAGGGTGGGGGAGAACTACACACTCTTTGGATGCCCTCTCGTACTACAACTATGGTAATTCGAGCACTTCCAGATTGGTTGATCACAGATTGAGTTGGGCTGGTACGACTCGGCCTTCTACGGGGTACCAGCCATTGACGTGGACCACCCTACCATGGGGACCTTGTGTTGCCACCGACGGGTTAGTTTCTTCCTTCCCTAATGATTCATACAATACATTCGCAATTAACTGACTAATGTAGGTGCCAATGTCTGTTTTGCAGCCCGCATTCACTCTGGTGACTTCACACGCATTGTTCCTAGAGTACGTCGCCATGTTTGACTAGCTAATGAACAACCGTGTCATTTGGAGGTTGTACACCGCCAAGGTCATCGAGCATCGTGCACAGCAAGGACTATCCATATAGTGCATGCGAGACTGTGCCTTTTGACTCAATCAACATCACCTGGTATTCAATGTCTTCATTGAGACGTATGCTGGGCACCAGGTGATGAGACAGTTTGGTCTATGACATGCATTCCTCGTCGACCTCATCGATGTAGGCGACCATGTGCCAACACATGTGCATCGGTAAGTTGAGAATTCTACCATGTTTTTCTTAATAACATATTGATGTATGGATTTACTAACGTTCCTATGTTATGGCTATCTGCAGGCACACGAGGAAGGATGGCACAGGATGCACATGCTGGGCGCAGTGCATGGAGCCATATGTCCAGCGGCGGGCACTTGTGTTGCAGGATGTCCACCAGGAGACTGGCCCATACAATCCGGTGATGTACGACGACTACATCGAGTGTTACAGCACGCACACCTAGGTTCAGGTCATGTGTGTGATATAGGACCCCCAGGCACGTCGCTAACATGGCAGACACATATCTCACCCAGTCGAACTCCGCATTCTATCACTCGGTTAGTATCACACAATCGATTCTATTCTATACAGTTTGGTTTCATGGATTATGACATGTTTTCCATACTGCACAGAGCGACCTTGCACGGGAGGCATACGACGAGGCAACCTCTTTTTTGTCTTATATTGGGGACTGGATCGATCTGACCGTAGACGATCGAGCTCAGGGCCACGCTTGGATATATCAGGGACAAGGCCAAGAGCATCATCTCACTGATGTCGTGAAAGAGGCCAGGGGACGACATGGTGGAAGCGCTACGTGGTCGAGGGGTCAGCCAAGTTACACCGCGCATGACCCAAGCACCCACAACACCTCATCCCAACATGGCGAGGGCTTCATTCTGGCAGCATCTTGCCCCTACTCTGGTCTCAGGTACTATTGTGTTACACTAGTTTCCATGATCTTTTACAGCAAGTGCGTGTTGTGTGCTGACGCCGTCTTCTTTCCACAAACCCACAGTTTTACGGGACGGCTCAGTTCACTGGGATGTACCCAGGTATACTTAATTCTAGCTCCTTCTGCCCAAGTCAGCACTGTGACACGGGGGGGGGGGGCTACATGAATCTCGCTATTACTAAGAGACATCCTCCCCTATTCAGCATCGCAACGAAGGGGTAATGCTGGCACTACACATCACGACAAGGCAAATTTATAGCCTTTTTCAACGAGAAGTGACAACACCATGCCATAATGCATAGCTATGCATTACATCTCCTATAGGATGAATTTGTAGCCTTTATAGTGAAAATGTTGTGTCTCCAGCTTTTCGTTTCGAGGTGACAATACCATGCCACCTTTTAAGAATGAACTAACAACACACACTGGATTTTCTCAGTGAATTGATAACTCATTGAGCTATCTTGTACCAAAAGATTCCTTTTCGTGGACATGAGTGCACTTCCATTCACCAAAATTTACTCCCTCAACACTACACAATCATCGCCTATAATACCCGGGCACACTACACCACTACAAGCAACACTCCATTCGAGCTAATTTGGAAAACAGGGAGATGGGAGGGAGAAGAGAGGTAGAGGATGTCACTCTGCCCCGTTTTGGGATGTGAGACTTTGGGGAGATGCCCCGGAAGTGAAAATGGGCTGTCAAGAAGGCAGGAACATAACTACATAGTTATTGCAAGGATGCTCCTGTATCACTAGAATTTCCATGCCCCCAGTGCGACTGCGGCAACCTGGCATGGATCAAGCAATCCACACATCCTAGTACCGCCACCCAAGTGGTACTACATGTACAGGGATTGCCATGCAAGTGATATCTCCCCATATTTCACACTGCATGTTGCATTTTAAATATTGGTAACTTTATCCGTGTGTGGTAGCCAAAGCAGTGTAGCTACTTCTTCCAATAGATAGATGGTACAAAGAAGCACGTCAAGGCATTTATTCAACAAAAATATATACCGAGCTATGCAGTTGCACCCGACATGTTTACTTGTTGGAGATCTCCCTCATCCGGGAGCATGGAAGACAAGGGAAAAGTACTGATAGTCCCTGATGCCTTTGTTGCACTGAAGATTATTCTAGACAAGGATAGGCCTGAAAATGACCTTTGGGCTAAGTACTAGGAGGCCCACACCAAGGTCCGCAACCACAATGGAGAGTAGGATCACTACTACACAAAAGTTCATCACAGACGGTTCTAAACCATCATCACATACGATTTTTTGAACCGTCTGAATTTATGTGTTTGTGATAACAGACGGTTATCACAGACGGTTCTTGTTTAGAACTGTCTGTGATAGTCTATTTTCACAGATTACGAACAAGAACCGCTCATGATAGTAATTATCATGAGCGGTTCTTGTTTAGAACCGTTTGTAATAGTTTTATATTGCAAAAAATTAGATTTTGATTATTTTATAGTTGGTACCATCACATTTTATGTGAGCTTTTTCATCTTCAGAAACTCTTAAAAATACATGAAAAATGCATCACTCCTATACGAAAACCTTCTTGACCTCCCCCTTACGGCCTGTGAGTACCCCGATGTTGCCCATCTTGACCAAAGCGTCGGCGAAGAGGATGCTGAGGAGGCCCGAGTGGGAGTCAACGACGTCAACGGTGGAGGTGTCATTGTAGAGCACGGCGTCGGAGGCGATGATGGCGAAGCCATTGCGGATGTGAGCCACTGCACCCATTTACCATTTACGTACGTGCACCCATAGGTTAGCTACCATGATCGATCGAGTCATCGAGGAAGAAGAAGTTTGTTTACTTACTGTGGATTTCATGGGGATATGCTCCAGATCTTAGGATGATGTGACAATTGGCAATGGCGTTTACGGTTTGTCGTTTCACGCGTTTTCGACAAAGTTCTGAGCTTATCGCTCGGGCGGTCCGACCGGTCCTTGCGGCGGTCCGACCGGTCCCATATCGGTCGGACCGGCCATCCGGGCGATCGGACCGGCGATGACCAAAAGTGTTCAAATCGAGTGGGCCAAAAATAGGTGTTGTAGACAAGTAAGGGGATCCCAATGCACTTGGTCTCATGATTTTGGAGCCTCCAAAGAAAAGTTCTATTGGTTTAAAGTTTCCGAAGGTTTCGTTTTGGGAGCTTGAATTTGGCTAAGTCTAAGGCGGTCCGACGGCTCACGAGGAGCGGTCCGACCGCCATGGAAGCGGTCCGACCGCTCACCCGGAGCGGTCGACCGTAACTACTTGAACGTCGACCAACTCGTGGCGATGTTGTTTTGTTAGGTCAAAGTCATTGGTTTCATGGCATATGATTTGCATGATGCATGTTTTGACTAACATGGGTCAAGTTGTGAAGAACTTGTTCCCGAATTTGTGTTTTCTTATCCGTGGTTGTGCAGTAGCTTGGTGGTCAACGACGGTCAACGGCGAGGAGAATCGGGACTAGACTTGAAGAGTTGAGGTCCGAACGATCGACGATGCGGGTGAGGTCAACGACTCAAGCGTGACACAAGATGGACAAGGGTGACCTATTGGCGAATCCATGGCGCATGGTGAAGCGGTTTAGGTCAAAAGGTTAAAGACGGCGCTTATGCGAAGCGTGCGTGTGTGACCCGCTTGTTAGTGGGCCTTAACGGAGCCCAATGGAGTCAAACCCTAGGAGTCTAGGCCTCCACTATAAATAGGGGAGGTGGTGGTCGCACCATCCAGCCTTTTCTCTCTCGCCTCTTTTGTTGCAAAACCCTAATTGGCTTAGGGAGTTGAGGTGGAGGCTAGGGCTCTTTATGGTTTGAGGAGAATTTCGTGATCTTGGATTGACCAGCGATCCATGATGGCGTGGGTGTAATCCAATGACGATCACGTTCTTAATCAATGCAAGGTTTGCTTGAGATAAGTCTCTTTTCGTTCTTGCTTTCAATTTCGTGATTTTAGGGCTTTCTTTGATCCACGAGTTTTGATTGATTCCTTCACGTGGATTAGCTTGCTGTGATGTGTGGGAACCCATCTAGGATCAATTTGATCATCAATCACCCACAAGCAAGCGATTGGATCTAGTTTTCACTTTTGCGGTTTTGCACCCTTCTTCAATCAGATCGTAAAAGATATTTGTTCGTCCAAGAATTATCATAATTGTTGATTGGAATAGGTCCTTAATATCATAGAGAAGGTGTGTGCAAAGTTTCGTGAAGTTTGGAGTTGAGAATCAAAAGTTAGACCTAATTGCAACTTCGTCATCGGTACGCTTTTACTGCTCGTGTTCTGCACGGTCGGACCGCCCCACATCGTGAGGTCGACCGATTTTCTTTTACGGTCCGACCGCCCCACACCGTCGGTCGACCGATTTTGGTGCCGGTCGACCGCCAGATAACAATGGGTCGACCGCCACCTCTGTTAAGATTTGATTCTTCTTGATTTTTGTCGATTACTTAGAGGTTTAATTGGATTCAATACTAGTCTTCCATTGATCGATATATTGATCTTCATAGCTTCATCATAGCTATTGGAGTGAAATTGTGTTGAATTCATATTTTGTGAAAAAGTGAGCGTGCTCCTATTCACCCCCCCCTCTAGTCGCCTTTACGGTCCAACAAGTGGTATCAGAGCCCGGTTAGTTCAATCTTGATCTTAACCGGTCACTGAACTTTGGCGATGGATAGATTCACTACAAAACCGCATATGTTCAATGGACAAGACTATGCCTATTGGAAGAATCGTATGCGAGTATTCCTTGAGAGTGAGGGACAAGCTTTGTGGGACGTTGTTCGATCCCCGCTCATTATTCCCGAAGTTGAAACTCCCGCTACGTGGTTCTTTTGGCTAACAACAACAAGGCCAAGAATCTTTTATATGGTGCGCTTGGTAGACAAGAATATGATAGGATTTGCAATTTTGCATCACGCACGAGATTTGGAACACTCTCGAAACATATCATGAGGGTTCGTCTCAAATTAAGAAAGTGCGCCAAACAATCTATAAGCGTGATTATAACAAATTTGAGATGCGTCCTGGAGAGAGCATCGATGACATTTTCATCGCTTTAATAAAGTGATTAATCAAATGAAAGTTGTTGATATTGAATATTCTCAATCTGAAAATGCCACCCACCTCTTGGCTGCAATCAACACCAAGGAGTGGGAGATGAAGGCTCCTGCTATAGAAGAGAATGTTGATCTTTCGAGTCTTACTTTAGAATTGCTTTATAGTAAACTCAAGACTCATGAAATTAAAAGAGTTGATCATCCCAAGAAAGATAATTTAGCTTTGGTAGCGGATCCTCACAAAAGGCTTTTGATGACTCTTTTGAATCTTCTTCTGGATTTTCATTTGCTTGCTTATCTGCGATTTATGAGGAGGAGCTTGAAAATATTCCTGAGACAGAGTTAGCCCTTTTAGCTAAAAAATTCACACGGGCTTACAACAATGTGAGAAATAAAAAGAGAGGTGGTCCTGTTACTTGCTATGAGTGTGGAGAGCTTTACCACATCCGGGCCAATTGCCCCAAGCTAAAAGGTAAGGGTAAGCACGTGGAGGAGAAGACAACTTGGAAGAAGCCTCATGATAACAACTCGAGTATGATGTTTGTCAAGCTCATAAAGGCCGCTCACCGGTCCTTGCCGCTTTGGAGAGCAATCCATTAGTGATGTGGACTCCGGAGCGAAGAGGAAAAGAAAGGGAAGGCCAAAGACTTTACTGGCATGTGCTTCATGGTCGACAATCGACATTGATAATGATGAGGTATCTTTTTCTTATGATGAGCTTTCTGCTAAATATAATTCTATAGTTGAGCAAGTGCTTAGTCAAGATGAAGCGCTAGAATTTGTCATGACTAAAAATAAGAAACTAGAGTCAAAAATTGGTAAACTAAAACTAGAACTTGCAAATGTTAAGACTCTTGAACTCGATGAATGTTTATCTTGTCATGATATGCACTCGAATTGGCTAAACCGCAATCTGCTCACAATATTGCTTTACAACAACTTGAAAATGCTAGAACCGAGCTAATTGAAATTAAATCTGCTCCTTGTGAAAAATGCTTAGAGTCTAGCAAGTTGATTGCTTCGATGTGATTGATTCTAGCCCTTGCACTTCATGCTTAGAAAAGAACGTGAAATCAAAGATATCTTAGAAGTCGCTAGAGTCAAATATGCTAAACTTAAGGACAATATTGAAAATACTACTTGTGCTTCATGTTCCGCTCTTAAGCTTGAAATTGCTTTGTATAAGGAGAAATCAATGGATAAAACTTGTCATGCTTGTGTTAACTTGAGAAAAGAAAATGCTTACCTTCATGATACATTAGAGAAATTTTCTAAAGGTAAGAAACAATTAAACATGATTCTTGACAAGTCTAAAACTCCTTATAAGAAGGAAGGTTTAGGATTCAATTCTTTTCAAGACAATTCAAACCCAAAAGTCATTCAAGTCTTGGAAAAGGTTTAATTGAATTCAAAACTCAACTGCAAAAACATCTTTTAAATCTGCAGTTTTGCCCAACCTTGTATCAATTCAAATGGTGCTTCTTCTAGTGGTACCAAGTACCATTGCACTTATTGCAAGAAAAGTGGGCATTTGATTGAATTCTGTTGAGGTTGAAAATGATAGGAAAAATCTTGATAGAATTTCATTCATGCAACCTAGAGCTATTATGAGACATGGTAACACCGAAAGGAATAAACACGGATTAGGATTTTTCTCACATGCTAATCATTATGTTTCTACATATCCTAATTCTCATGTTCTTGATCACGGTCGACCACCGGTGCTCACCGGTCGACCGATATGGTCGCCGATCGATCACAAAGACAACGGCCGGTCGATCGCCGATGCTTTAATTCCCATGTTAACTTAAACATTGCTCATAACGAATTTTAGATGAAATCAAGGATAACACTTCGCTTTGCATACTACTCGCAGACGTGTGTCTCAAAGATCGGGTTCCCAAGTCTTGTTTAACTAACCCCATGTCGAGACACATCGCTCTTCCGGCCTTGATTTTTCGTGATTACCGCGAAAGAGGAAGGGCACGTGCTTTGCCGACTCGATTGTTCACATCATATTGCCGAGACTCAAGATGGTTCACCTCCTTCACGCGGTCGACGGGTCTCAAGCATCTCCGAGAACTTCCCATCGCCAGCCGTTAAGCTCTTATTCGTGCTTACACTCTACTCTCTTTGTATGGCATTTGATATTCCCGTTCTTTATCCTTGTCCATTCGGGGTTTTTCTTATCCTAATTGTGCGGTCATCGGCTAGATAGGAAAAGTACCTCAGCGCTTGTCACCCACTAGATTCTTCTCTTGTATCTTGTTTTTATCCCCACCAAATCTTTAGACCCAACTAGGTTTGCCACCTTGAGAAGCGAGTTAGGGTTATTTATCCTTATGGGTTGGTTTGAGGGGAGTTCGATCTTTCCCGATCTTTCCTTGTTCTTTTGATCTTTTATTGTTCTTTTTCGAACTTAGTGATCTTTTGAACTTTTAAGTTTTTAGGCTTTTTATTTGCATCTCATTGTATCATATTACATTCATATGAAAAATCCAACAAGTGGTAACAACAAGTGGTTACAAACAAGTGGTATGAAAAATCCAAAAGATGCATTATAATATAAGTTTTTCTGCTTATCTTTTAAAATTGATGGAGCTTTGCCTATTACCCTTTGGAGCTTTTGTATTTCAATTCTTGCTCAATGTCATGTCTAGTTCTTTGACTTGCTAGAATTATCATGCTTTTACATGTATAGCTAAGTCTTTGCCATATGAGCTAGAACCTTTAAACAACTCAAACTAAGAAATTGCAATTTGTGGATGTTTTAGCGAGTTGCGTAATTAGTGCTCCTCTTGTGACATTGGCCTGTCGAATTGCTTTGTTAGCTCTTTGATCTAAAATTGACCATTACTTGAGCTTTTGTGTTCTTGAGATTCTAAAACTGCTCTTGTGAAAAATGAAAATCAAGATTGTCTTATGCTTAAATTGTGCCAAACTATTCTTACGAGACTGCTTGTCAAATGACATGAACTTGGAGATAGTTTGATGAACCGACGATCTCATGGGGACCGCTTGTCGAAATGACATGAACCTCAAGATTTGTCGCCTTGTAGAAGCTTAGAAAGAGTTTGTGGATGGCTCCTAGTCCGGGATCTTCTTTACTAAGATATACCTTTAATCAACTTTTGGTCAAGCTTAGGATGAGTTTGTGGATGGCTCCTAGTCCAGATCTTGTCACTAAGTTAGATCATTAGTCAACTTCAATATTCAATGCAAATGAGAAAAATGTTGACAAATGGGCGCTTATAAAATATTGAGCAAAATGATTCAATACGGGACTTGATTGACTCTTCTCGTGGTCTTTGTTAGATTTTTGATCTCACTTTGACATTTGACATGGCCAATTTCACTTTAGGATCTCTGTTGATGAACTTGTTTGAATTTGAAGCGTTGCTTAAATTGATCAAATCTCTCGCTTTACTTTTGAGCCTTTGTGCTTAGCTTTGATATATATGTCTTACCATGATCTTGCTAGCGTTTGTCGCTTGATATGTCGTTTGTGCATTATTCGAGATACTAGCTTGTTCTTTTGGGTAATCTCCAAAGCTTCTTGTAATCAAAATTGAAAATACAAAAATTGAAGCCACTCCATTGCACTTCATGCATATTCCTCTTTATGCTTCTTTTGTTTCGCTTCTTTCTTTATTCTCTATTTGTTATCCTGGATGAGAGGAAGGCGTGATTCCTTGATGAATCCATTGTCAAAGGGGAGAAGATGTGTTAAATGAAAAGATATTTCTTTGGGAGAAGATGTGTAATATTTCTTTGCTACTCTTATTTGGAGCAGATGTGTTAATAAGAAGATTGGGGGAGAAGTTTATACAAAGGGAGAAACTGAAAATTTGAAATTTGATGATCATAGTGAGGGGAGTTCTTGAGTTGCATTCTTATTGTCTTATTGAATATTCGAACTTGAATTGCATTCTTTTATACTCACAATGATCATAGGTCAATTGAACAATTGTTCTTTCATATGGACCTCATGTGAGAATTTTGACCCTTTTCGAAATCAAAGTTTTTATGCTTTCTTTTGCCTTGTCTCACATGCCTATACTATTCGATGCCACTTGGTCATGTTCATTGCTTTTTCTTGCTTATGGACCAAGTTGTGCCTTTGTGCTAAAACCGCGAGTAAACTCGTTTTCAAACCTCTTACTTACATTTTTCGGATAATTGCCAATGTGTTCATCAAGGGGAGATTGTGGATTTCATGGGGATATGCTCCAGATCTTAGGATGATGTGACAATTGGCAATGGCGCTTTACGGTTTGTCGTTTCACGCGCTTTTCGACAAAGTTACTGAGCTTATCGCTCGAGGCGGTCCGACCGGTCCTTGCACGGCGGTCCGACCGGTCCCATATCGGTCGGACCGGCCATCCGAAGCGATCGGACCGGCGATGACCAAAAGTGTTCAAATCGAGTGGGCCAAAAATAGGTGTTGTAGACAAGTAAGGGGATCCCAATGCACTTGGTCTCATGATTTTGGAGCCTCGATGAAAAGTTCTATTGGTTTAAAGTTTCCGAAGGTTTCGGTTTTGGGAGCTTGAATTTCGCTAAGTCTAAGGCGGTCCGACCGCTCATTGTGGAGCGGTCCGACCGCCATGGATGCGATCCGACCGCCACCCTGAGCGGTCGACCAGAACTACTTGAACGTCGACCAACTTCGTGGCGATGTTGTTTTGTTAGGTCAAAGTCATTGGTTTCATGGCATATGATTTGCATGATGCATGTTTTGACTAACATGGGTCAAGTTGTGAAGAACTTGTTCCCGAATTCGTGTTTTCTTGTCCGTGGTTGTGCGGTAGCTTGGTGGTCAACGACGGTCAACGGCGAGGAGAATCGGGACTAGACTTGAAGAGTTGAGGTCCGAACGATCGACGATGCGGGTGAGGTCAACGACTCAAGCGTGACACAAGATGGACAAGGGTGACCTATTGGCGAATCCATGGCGCATGGTGAAGCGGTTTAGGTCAAAAGGTTAAAGACGGCGCTTTGCGCGCGTGCGTGTGTGACCCGCTTGTTAGTGGGCCTTAACGGAGCCCAATGGAGTCAAACCCTAGGAGTCTAGGCCTCCACTATAAATAGGGGAGGTGGTGGTCGCACCATCCAAATTTTTTCTCTCTCGCCTCTTTTGTTGCAAAACCCTAATTGGCTTAGGGAGTTGAGGTGGAGGCTAGGGCTCTTTATGGTTTGAGGAGAATTTCGTGATCTTGGATTGACCACGATCCATGATGGCGTGGGTGTAATCCAAATGACGATCACGTTCTTAATCAATGCAAGGTTTGCTTGAGATAAGTCTCTTTTCGCTCTTGCTTTCAATTTCGTGATTTTAGGGCTTTCTTTGATCCACGAGTTTTGATTGATTCCTTCACGTGGATTAGCTTGCTGTGATGTGTGGAACCCATCTAGGATCAATTTGATCATCAATCACCCACAAGCAAGCGATTGGATCTAGTTTTCACTTTTGCCCGCTTTTGCACCTTCTTCAATCAGATCGTAAAAGATATTTGTTCGTCCAAGAATTATCATAATTGTTGATTGAATAGGTCCTTAATATCATAGAGAAGGTGTGTGCAAAGTTTCGTGAAGTTTGGAGTTGAGAATCAAAAGTTAGACCTAATTGCAACTTCGCCATCGGCCGCTTTTATCGCTCGAGCTCACGGCCGGACCGCCCCACATCGAGGTCGACCGATTTTGCTTCCGGTCCGACCGCCCCACACCGAGGTCGACCGATTTTGGTGCCGGTCGACCGCCAGATAATAATGGGTCGACCGCCACCTCTGTTAAGATTTGATTCTTGCGATTTTTGTCGCATTACTTAGAGGTTTAATTGGATTCAATACTAGTCTTCCATTGTCTCGATATATTGATCTTCATAGCTTCATCATAGCTATTGGAGTGAAATTGTGTTGAATTCATATTTTGTGAAAAAGTGAGCGTGCTCTATTCACCCCCTCTAGTCGCCTTTACGGTCCAACACTTACAAATGAGGAGGACGAGGTACTTGTCTTGGAGGCTGCGCGGTGAACTTGGACCAAGCACGCGATGGAGACGAAGTCTAGCAAAGACGTCGGCGACCAGCGTGTTCGACACGCCTCAAAGACATCCCGCCGACTCGGCTATTATTTATAAGGATAGTGCCAAAATATTTTACCTCCCGCGCACGCGTTCAAAATTTTTCGAACTCCCGCGCTGCGAATCACAAACGGTTTCATACAAAAACCGTCTATGATGACATATCACAGACGGTTCGTACCATGAACCATCTGTGATAAGCATCTCATCACATATGGTTCTTAATACAAACCGCCGTGATGAGATGCTTATCACGACAGTTCTTATTACGAACCGTATATGATATGTATCTCATCACGCATTTGCTTCGTATTAAGAACCGTTGGTGATGTGATGCTTATCACAGATGGTTCATGACAAGAACCGCTGCGTGATGTGATGCTTATCACAGACGGTTCATAATAAGAATCGTCTGTGATGTGATTTTACCATGGCTTGAAAATTCGAAGCTATGGTAAAATCACATCACAGACGGTTCTTATTACAAACCGTTTGTGACGGTTCTTGCGCAAAACCGTATGTGAAGTATCACAGACGGTTTTTGCTCAGAACCAACAAGAACCGTCTATGATACTCTAAGTTATCACAGACGGTTCGTGGTCAGAACCGTTTGTGATACTTCACAGATGGTTCTGCGCAAGAACCGTCTGTGATACTCTAAGTCATCACCGATGGTTCGTGGTCAGAACCGTCTGTGATTCTTCGCAGACGGTTGTATTTACAAACCATCTGTGATAGGTTCATATCACAGGCGGTTCTAAGAGAACCGTCTGTGATAGGTTCATATCACAGATGGTTTGTCTTAGAACCGTCTGTGATTATTTTATCACATATGGTTTCAAAGAACTGTCTGTGATGAGGCGTCTTCTATGGCCTGTTTTGTAGTAGTGGATGTATGTCCGAAAAACCTGACTTGTTTTCTAGCGCTAAGTGTTTTCGACTCCAAAAGGCACACATGTATCTTAGTTGTAGTGTGGGTTCACGTTCGTGCATGTTGCCATTTGTACCGTGCATATTGCCATTTGTACCGTAGGGAGTAGCGAGGCTAACATATGCATCTAACCAAACTCGGCACGCCATGTAAATCACCCCTTATTTATATCAGTACCAATTGTTCACATAACCAAAACAAAACTAGCTAATTTTAGTGATTCTAATTTTCTCTATCTACCATATGATCATGCTTCCAACATGTGTCTCTGGTAGTCCAAATTATACCTGATAGGCGTACATTACAATCTTCTAAAACCCACATAAGGTACTCAAACAAATAAAAAGGGAATATAGCCTCTGTCACCATTTGAAACGGCGACAAGATCTCAGACTGCCTTTTCAAACAGCGACAGAACTCCACAGCATCTATTGCCTTATTGAAACAAGCGATAGAGAGCTACTTCCTGCCACGCAGGATCCAGAGAGGCTCTACACATCTATCGTCTTTTCAAACAGCGATAGCGTGCGATCGTCATTTCAAACGACGATAGAAATATATTTTTATTAGTTTTTTGAGCTATTATTTATGTTATATTAATATAAAAAAACTCACAACTCCCACCACCCCACAATGAGGTGGTTCCCTAGACCTTCCTCCTATTTCCACCAAACTTGTTTACACCGTGCTTGGTTCCCCAGGATTGAATTTGATTAATCCAATTGGATTCTAAATTCTATTTAGCAGAATTTGAATTTGATTCTAGCTGATTTCAAACCAAATGATGGGGGCACGAACAATTCCATTTTGGCTTCACACTGCAATTTTACTTGTTGGAATTTGCTTGGAATCATCAATTCCAACTCTAGACAAACAGCTCGAACCCAAGAATTCGATACCAATTCCATGTCCTATTCTACGGAGCCAAAGGGGGTGGGTGTTAGTTGTTCGTTGTATGTACCCACTTCTCTCTAGCCTCTCGAACTAACAAGTAATCAATCAATTCAATCGACCGACGGCGCGCCGCCGGAGGTGCTGGCCTGCATGCAACCTTGGCAACAGGATCACCCAAGTTGCACCGATATACACCACCTCGAAACAGCTCCTTGTCGCTCCGATCGAGTTGCTTATCCTCCATTAGCTTATGGCACAACTTGACCGGCAACGATGACTCCCAACTAGTAAACCAAGTTGTCGCTAGCGATCTGCGAGAAGCTGGTAAAAATGGCCGTTTCTGCTAGCGAATTGGTCCCGGCCGAACCGAAGTTTAGGCCCAGGCGGGCTTCGAAATTCTAGGCCCGGTGTAGGAAATGCCCTACTGGGAGGCTCAGCCTACCTTATGAATTTTTTATTTATTTTTTTGAGTGGCCTACCTTATGATTTTTTTTTTTTTGTACTTTTGACCCCTACTGCCTACTAGAGCATAACCGAGCCCGGCCTTACTCGTCTAAGATACACATTTCGAAAGCATATGGGCCTGGAGGGACCAAATTATGGATTCATCTAGAAAAAAACATTAGAGAAAACTAGCTTGGTACCGTTGTAAAAGATGTACACATTAGGAAATACCATCGTATCTGAGGCTGAATAAGTGTGCTATGAGACAACATCGATAGTATTTTTCAACTAGAATTATCTTTCCGACCGCACTAAACTCGCCACAAAACATTAGAAAAGTTTAGTACAATCATCCCACAAGATGCGAATATGGGCCCAAAAAATCAGAATTACACACGAGTCCTCAAAGAACACACGAGTCAAATGATGATTGGAGTAGCCCCAACGGGCACGAAGGTAGGAATTAACTCCACTGCGGATGTGCAGTGCTCACTGGGTGCGGTCTGCCTATGAAAGCTGGCCTCCTTGCTCTCGCATCTTGATCGTCTAGAATCAGTGAAAAATCTGTCAGCCGGTTACCCGCCATACCGGTGGGTCCCAGTAAACAATGAAACCGACAAAAGGCTAGTACGGCCCACGTTTGAGTTCAGATTTGAATTTTATGTGGGTATCATCTACAGTTTTACATCTATCTTCTTGGATATTTCAATATCTTGTTCATCTCTACAATTTGTCCTAACTTTTTCACGAAAAATCAAATTTTTCACAAAAATGTAAATTTAATTATTTTAAAAAATGAGCGATATCTGAGCCAATAAGTCCGGTTACCGGCCTTACCGATGACCCCGCTAATTTTTCCAAAGCGGTAAGGTTTCCCCAGCCAGATGGAAGTAGGGGTGCCATCCGAAAACGCTTCTCGCCAAGGAGGATGATTGAATTTTGATTCTTCGGCCTTGGAGGATGTGGAATGATCATATAACCGGGGAACTCTCGCCTAAGCAGGGGGCAAAAACCTTCTGCTATACATAAATGTCCATGAGACTGAGACATACAGCAACGTGCAAATTAAGCCCTAATCCCAACCACTGCACTGCACACTTGAGCACAAGTTAAGCATCCCAGTATCTCAACGTGGGTAGGCTAGGAAAAAGGCAGAATCAGTATATGATCCGTACAGCAATCAGAGGCCTCTGCAATGTAACCAATTAGTACTACTCGGACATGTCCAGATGAGCAGCGCTATCTGCATCCGTACGCACAGTCCCAAGGACGACAGAATCAACAAGATCATCAGCTACCAAACCAAAGCACCAGGATCGTCGTCTCCTTTGCTGCACAACCACCGACAAGATGCGGCGGCAACACTGAACATGGAAAAAGGCTGCATGCCCAGCACTTGACACAAACATGTACAGATGCACAGTTGCATGCATGCCCAAAAGAGAAATCCCAGCTCAGGCACCCAACATGTACGAATGAATGAATCTTCAGAGTTTCAGCAATGTTAAATGAACCGGCATCCCTTCCAAGCTCGCTCTTCCCGAGATCGCGTTGCGCCTCGACGGCGAGCAAGCAACAAATCCGCACCAAGACCTCTGTCGTCTCCTCAGTCGTACTGCTCACGAGCCTTTGGCTGCATATATATGTGCATGCATCTGAGCAAGCTCGTGCAGGTATATATGCATGCATCGTCGCATACTTGCATCTGTATATATAAGCTCCCCAGCCATCCATCTCCCTCGTAGATGATGCTATACGTACGTCAAAATTCAGAGGATTTAGCCCAACCGCTGCGGACCGCGATCGTCAGGCATTGAGTTGCAGACAGTCTTGTGGCTCATACAAATTCATACATGGGGCCAGGGAGGAGGGAGAGGTGCAGCAAGAAGGGGAGAAGGATAGGCAGAGCTCTGAAGGAGTGCCGAGCGAGGCTGTACATCATCCGGTGGTGCGTCGTCAGGCTCTTCTCTTGCCATGATTGAACTTCTTACAAACTGGTCGATCACCAAACATAGTTCTTCGTCGTCCTCGTCGATCGACGTAATCTTTAGTTCAGCTCCAAGAAAGTTTGCGTGCCAATGGAACAGACACGCGCGGGGGATCGGGCCATCTTAGTAAGGAATTTGTGTGGCACCAAGGCCAACCTGATCTGTAGATTTTCTTACGGAACTTCTATATTTTCCCTTTCCTTATGTGTTTTGATTCTCACTTCTCTGCTTGTCTTGGACTTCATCTTCTGTAACTGTAAATATCTGGAGACTCTATCTAGTCATGTCATGGCGTAATTTTGCATTGAACATTTGCGAACTTGCTACTGAGATTTGCCGGTAGATAAAGGTTTACCAATATATATATATATATATATATATATATATATATATATATATATATATAGTGTTAATGGGTAATTCAGTGCTAAGGTGCTAATACCAATCTTGACTGTTGGATCTGAATTGAACAACTAAGATTAATGCGGACTCCCACCTCTAAATCATTTAATCACTTTGCATACTCTCAATTTCAATGCACCTTCATTAATGTGTCTTCATTAAATACTATGCATACTCCCACCTCCAACGTTCAAGATTGGTATTAGCACCTTAGTACTGAATTACCCATTAGCACTAGATACGTTCCATATATATATATATATATATATATATATATATATATATATTACTTATTATGTAAAGCACCTCTTTAGATTGATCTCCCATAAATTTTTCATGGGTATCCCACTATAACTTTGTTTGTTTTGCTCCAAAAAATGGCAAAAGATGCTTAAGGTTTGCAACATACACTGCTACACAAAGGGTCATCACAAAAGGTTCTAAACCGCCATCACAGACGTTTTCTGAGCCGTCGGATTTTATGTATTTGTGATGGCATGAGATCATCACAGACGGTTTTTTAACCGTCTGTGAAAAAAGCTATCACGGATGGTTTTTTAACCATCTGTGAAAAAAGCTATCACAGACGGTTCTTGTTCATAACCGTCCATGATAGTTTTTTCTATTGCAAAAAAATTGGATTTTGAGTCAAACCAATCAATTGCTGGACAGTAGTTTCCATATGCAACTTCTAGCAAGACAACTAAAATCCAATTTAACTTATGATGGCAAACACATTATAGGAAAGAGAAACCAAAAGGTTTCACAACGTCCCCTCCGAAAAAGCAACTACTAACATCTCTAGCCAGGCCAAATCAGGGAGTTCCAACCGCTAGCGGTGCCCCCATTGCAAAGCAATCAACTCAGTTTGTGAAGGGTTGTGTGAATCACGTCACAGCTAAAAGAGGCTCAGACTGTACCAGATATGGTTCTTGATACGTTCCTTGTCAATTCAGTACCAACATCAGTTTTATTCGATTCAGGAGCTTCACATTCTTTCGTTTCAAATAAGTTTATGGAAAAATATGGATTATCTACCTTTTCCTTAGTTAACCCTATGATAATCGACTCCTCGTGTTTGGAAATGAGGACTAGTTCCCTATACCCAAACCTTACCTTCGAAATATCAGGAGTGCCCTTTTTGGCAGACTTGATAGTCTTGCATTCCCAAGGATTAGATATATCCCTTAGAATGGATTGGTTAGACAAGAGTCAGTGTCAGATAGATTATGCCAATAGGTCTACCACCCTCACAAATGAGCAAGGAATTAAAGTGGAATTCAGACCTAAGATCCCTACTGGAGAAGGTTCCATCCTGACCAGTTTGAAGGAAGTGAAGTTAGAAGGAATACCAGTGATGCAAGAATACCCGAATGTATTTTTGAAAGATTTTCCCGGTATGACACCATATAGCTAGGGATATTATGTTCATAATTGACTTAGTCCCAAAGACGGCTCCAACTTCCAATGGACCCTACAAAATGTCTGCTAATGAGTTAGCAGAATTGAATAAGCATATCGAAGAATTACAAAGCAAGGGTTACATTAAGCCAAGTTCATCACCCTATGGAGCACCGATACTATTTGTCAAAAAGAAGGACAATAGTATGAGGATGTGTGTGGATTACAGATCCATCAATGAGGTTACTATCTATAACAAGTATCTTTGCCTAGGATTGATGACCTCTTTGATCAGTTAAAGGGAGCGAGTGTCTTCTCCAAGTTTGATATGAGATCCTGATATCATCAGCTAATGATCATACCAGAAGACATACCAAAGACTGCTTTCACGACGAGATATGGACTGTACGAGTTTACAGTAATGTCATTTGGTTTGAATAATGCACCAGCTTATTTCATGAATATGATGAATCAAGTATTCATAGAATTCATGGATAACTTTGTGGTTTATTCATCGATGACACTCTCATCTACTCAAAAGATGAGGAAGAGCATGAGAAGAATCTCATGACAGTATTGCAAAAGCTCAGGGAGCATCAGCTCTATGCCAAATTCAGTAAAAGTGAATTTTGGCAAAGCTAAGTGGCTTTCCTCGGATATATTGTGTAAACAGGAGGAGTTGCAATAGATCTTACCAAAGTTGAAGCCGTAATAGATTGGAAGCAACCCAAGTGCATCAATAAAGTGAGAGGTTTTCTTGGTTTAGATGGATACTACCGCAGATTCATAGAAGGATTCATCAGGACTGCTAGACCCATGACTCAGCTACTAAAGACGAAGAAGAAGTTTGAATGGGCATATACTTGTGAGCAAAGTTTCCAGGAGTTGAAGCAAAGACTAGTTTATGCACCCGTGTTGGTTTTGCCTGACATCCACAAGGATTTTGAGATTTTCTGTGACACCTCTCGTCAGGACCTTGGATGTGTGTTGACGCAGGAAGGCAAAGTCGTGGCCTATGCATCTCACCAGTTGAGGCCTCATGAAGGGAACTACCCAACTCATGATTTGCAGCTAGCTGCAATTGTGTATGCATTGAAAATCTAGCAGCATTACCTCATTGGTAATCGCTGTGAGATTTTCATGGATCACAAAACCTTGACGTATATCTTCACTCAGTTAGAACTCAACATCGGGCAAAGGAGATGGTTAGAACTGATAAAGGATTATGACCTTGGAATCTATTACCATCTCAGCAAAGCGAACATAGTGGCAGATGCTCTAAGCAGAAAGGGCTATTGCAGCACTATGTTGGTACAAGAAAATCAGCCAAGGTTATTTGAAGAGTTGAGACATGTGAACATAGAGATTGTCAGCCAAGGTTGTGTAAACACTCTAGCAGTGCAACAAACCATTCAGAGTCAAATCAGAGAAAATAAGAAAGAAGATAAAGATATTAAAGAAATCAAGAAGAATATGAGAAGAGGTAAAGTACCAAGATTTTCTGAGGATGAGCAGGGTACAGTCTAGTTTGGAAACTGCATTTGTGTACCTAATGTCCTGAGTATAAAATAGTTGATTCTGAAATAAGCCCATGAATCACGTTACTCTATTCATCCCGGAAGTACCAAGATGTACCAGGATCTAAAAGAAAAATATTCCAGGTCAGCATGAAGCGAGAAATTGTTGAGATTGTTACACATTGTGATGCATGCCAGCGAGTTAAAGCAGAATATCAAAGACCCGCTGGATTGTTGCAACCACTACTAATCCCCGCATGGAAGTGAGAAGAAATTGGTATGGACTTGATTACTGGACTTCCTAGTACCCAATCAGGATATGATTATATTTGGGTGGTGATTGACCGGTTAACTAAAGTGACACACTTTATTCCAGTTCAGACCACCTACAGAAGTAGTAAGGTAGCATAATTGTATATGGTCAGGATCGTCTGTCTGCACGGAGTGCCCAAAAAGATAGTGTCCAATAGAGGTTCGCAGTTCATATCAAGATTTTGGGAGAGCCTGCATGAAACATTGGGAATCAGACTCAATTTTAGTACAACATATCATCCCCAAACAGATGGACAAACGGAACATGTGAACCACATTCTGAAAGACATGCTGCGAGCTTGTGCGTTAGATTATGGAACCAGTTGGGACCTGAATCTTCCCTATGTAGAATTCTCGTACAACAACAGCTATCAAACCAGCTTACAAATATCACCATTTGAAGCATTGTATGGCAGGAAGTGTAGAACCCCTCTCTTTTGGGATCAAGTGGAAGAACATCAGTTCTTTGGCTCTACTCTAATTAACGAGGCTGAAAGTAAGGTAAAAGTGATAAAGGAATAGTTGAAAGTGGTATTGTTCCGATAGAAAAGTTATGCTGGCAATCATCGAAGAGATTTGTCCTTTGATATAGGAGATTTTATCTATCTCAAATTAACTCTACTCAAAGGGGTAAAATGATTCCGACCAAAGGGAAATTTGCACCCAAATTTGTTGGAACATACAAAATCTTAGTTAGAAGAGGTGAAGTTGTGTACCAGCTAGAACTACCTGCATCTCTATCTGGAGTCCATGAAGTCTTCCATGTTTTCCAGCTGAAGAAGTGTCTTCGAGTACCAACAGAGCAAACCACGCTTGAGAGCATTGTTCTTCAGGAGGTATCCCCACCTTTTTGCTGGCTAAGTCTGAATCTTGGGGTGGAGATTTCCTTTAAGGGGGATAGGTTTGTAATAGTTCAAAATTTGAATTCTAGTTAAAAATAAAATTCAATTATTTTCCTTGAATTTTTATGATTTTAAAAAGGTTTCCCCTATTATTTTGAAGCAATAAATAAATTTATTTGCAAATCTAAATACCAATTTTAAGTTGGAAATATTTCCTCTATGTTCAAAATAAATTAGGGAATTTTTGTGAATTTTTTTTCATAATTGTTTTAACTCTATTTGCTATTTTCTAAAAGACTATTTAATTTCTCTCAATTTATGAAATTGTAAAAACCCTCAAAAATCCAGATTTTGCCCTTCGGGGTGAATCTCTCCGACCCATTTCCCTTTTTTCCTTTCTTTTTCCACACTCGGCCCACTTCACTCACGACCCAACCCCGCCCGCCAGCCCAATTGCCTTTGAGTCCAATAATGCTCCTATAGGATCACCGGCCCTCCAGCACCACCCACTCGTTTTATTCATTTGTTGCTCGGGCACTATGATCAAATTATGCAAATAAATGGTTTTTGTATAGTATTGAATGACCACAATTGATTGTAGATGCACTTAGAAAACGGAAATAATCAAATATTAATTTTCATATCTATTATGTATTTAATCGAATCAAGAAAATAGGGCAAATCTGTAAATTTGTATCTAGCAAATATGATGTCGAATTTATGCAAGATATGCCAGCTTTTGATCGGCGAGATATGATAGCAAGATTTCTCGTCTGTTCATTGATTTCATATCTTAGACATATCATCGCTATTAATACATTTTACCGTATAAATATGTGTATTGTAGCTTCGTCTCCATCAACAATTTTGTGAACTACTAACTCTAGATCAAAGGTTTGGAATGTCGACCCCTAAGTTTGGAAACAATCCTAGAGGGACTAGTGAGGAGAAGGTCATGATAGGTGCTTCTCCTCACATTCTCGTTGTCGATGATACCCTTCTTGATCGCCTCATTGTTTCTAGGGTCTTAAAACACTCCAACATTCGAGGTATGACGACTTATAAAATTCCTTTTTTTTTCTTGTACAATAAAGTCTTTCATTATGTATAGCTTTCAAATCAGCCTCATTTTATGCCGATAAAGAATATTATAATAGTGATTTTAGGATGCATATAATATAATGAGTACTTTATTCTTACATAATGTTATGAATAAAGAATTATGTACTAAATGATGTAAGGAAGCATATCAGGTTTCATCTAGTTTTGTTTGTGGTTTTGAATCAAATGAACTTGAATTAAAGTATAGAAACTAATAATGAAACAAACAAAAATGTAATAAAGAGTTTTTGCGTGATAGTATCATATATGGTTACTGATAATTTGCAAGTCTTCTATCCTTATTTCCATTCTCCTGTTGTTGACCTAAGTGTTTCCATGCTTGATGCATGCAGTCACTGCAGTAGGAGGAGTTCAGGAAGCATTGAAGTTCTTGGAGACGGTAAATTAGGAGTTTTAGATAGTTTATATCAGTTTTATTTTACTTGAATGCACTTACTTCTATAAGTGATTGTAGATTGTTTAAATGGTTAACACACATACATTTATATATATCGTTTTTGGAAACAGGAACATGATGTGGACATGATTGTCAGCGACTACTCTATGCCAGAGATGACTGGCTATGATTTGCTTATGGAAGTGAAGGTAGAATAATCTCATGAAAAATATACTTTTCATCTTCATCATTGCGTTGATATCATATATTTCACTCAAGTTTCTCTAAATAATTGAAAACCTCGTTATCTAATAATCCAAATTTTATCGATTGGCATCTAGAAATCACCCCAGCTGGAGCACCTCCCTGTGGTGATTGCTTCATCTGACAACATCCCTGAAAGGATAAAAAAGTATGGATGGAACATACCTACTGATTTATTTCCCTAGTTATTGATTTGTTAAATGACACTTGTTCTACTGTGTGTGTTTATTGCAGGTGCTTGGATGGAGGAGCAAAGGACTACATCCTGAAGCCTATCAAGGTTGCCGATGTGCCTCGCATTGTGCGTCATATGTGATCAGGAAGACGAAGAGGCATTGAACAAGATGGAATAAAACCCGCATAATGGAATTATCAATCTAGTTGTCTATGTATCTTTATAATTTAGATGTGACCATATATGGTCTTCATTTATCTTGTCGGTTGTGTTTGATCTGCTTGAACTGCTATAAGACTATTTTTATGTTTGTCCTAAAGTATTGTGTGCTTCTGAAATCCTTGGGATGCCTTGTCTTGGAACGGGCTTGAATCCCTTGCGTGGTGGTACTTTGATTTGTTCTTGCAGTGGATGTATCTCGCTTCGTGGAGTATGTTTTCTACAGGAAAAATTGAACAATATCCCTTTTTCACGCATAGAACTACCTATTTTATGCCATTGGTGTATTTGCAATACGCGCTATCATTTTTTTTTCTTCCAATTTTGACATGTGGAAATAGTACCCTTTTGTTTGTCATGGAAGGTGCTTCCGCGGTTCCTCTTATATTTTTACATATTAAAAACTTTGCTACAATTTTCGGAGGTTGAGAAAAGATAGAAATAAACTCAGGAAGCCGTCGAATTTTGCTTCTGTCCTCCATTAGGCAAAGGTAGGGGTTGGGGCCGGGCCAGCTTGGGTGATTCGCTTGTTCTCTCTGCACAATTCCTGAAACGCCAGCCACCGTCTGGATCTTTTGCCCCACCAGCCGGAGCGCGCCGTTGCTCTTTTCCGAGTTGCGGGGTCGTCGTCGCCGCCGGCGGTGGCGCTCGCGTCGTCGTCGGGTGAAGCCGGCGGCAAGGTTGTCATCCAGACAAACAGCACTATCTGCGTATATCCGCCCATTCTCTCCCCGATCTCACAGCCAGGGGCACAAGAAGATCTCATCAAGCACCAAACCAGTGTTGGATTTTTACCGTGGGCTTCAATATTCATTGAGGTGATTATCTATTTTAATTCAATATAGTATTATTCATATTATTGATGCATCTGATAGGGAATAATTTGATGTAGAATTTAACTTGAGAAATTAATACTTGAGGTGCTGGAATATGGTGGATATATTTATTGAGATCGAGTCTACTGGAATTTAATATGCATGCGTATGATTAATCCGGATACAACACGAGGCAGAATAGCTGAGTTTGTTTTGCAGGATCGGCTCTGCAGTCTGTTGACCCACATGATCAGATTGGAATTAATATTGTAAATAATCTGATCATAGCGTGTGACTCACACATGTGTGCTAGGAACTAATACATTTTAGACTCATCAAACTGGTTTGTCTGATTGTGGTTGGTGACATGGTTCAGGAGTCTCACGGTGTACCAGAAACAGATGTGTCAATTTATAACACCTGAAAGTGAAGTCTATAAATAGGTCTTTACCTTCTAACCTCATGACGTAATTACTGTGAGTGACACTACGGAAAAAAACAGAAGAATAGAGGGTTGGTCGAAAAATCTCAACAAAATCAATCTAGGTTTCAAAGCAAACCCAACAACCAACGCACCAGAATCAATCATTCGTCTCCTTTGCAGCGCAACCACCTACAAGACGCAGACGAAACACTGAACATAGATAGAGGCTGCGGCGCTAGCTCGGCAACCACCGTGTGCGTCCAAAAGAGAAAATATCAGACACCCAGAGGCAAACCAAGCAGCAACCGAGGCATTTCTTGTAGCTATCCGAGAGCAGGCGCCGTTCCTGCCGGGGTACAAATGGATGGAAATCTCTCTGATCAACCAGCAAGGAACATGCACGGCCGGGCAGAATCATGCGCGTATGCGACGGTCCGTACGTTTGGTACCACGAGCGAATCTTCAGAGCTTTGGCGATGTTAAATGAACCGGCGTCCTTTCCCAAGCTCGCTGCTCTCGAGATCGCTTTGCGCCTTGACGGCGAGCAAGCAACAAATCCGTATCAAGAACGAGACCTCGGTCTCCTCAGATGTACTGTTCATGTGCGTCGTTGGGGGTGCCCCCCCAAGACCACCCATCTCACTCATAGATGATGCTGTATGTCCAAATCACAGGATTAATTTTGCCGAACCGCGATCGTGAAGCATTGAGTTGGAGCTTGTCTTGTGGTTGATATATACACACATGCATATATCATACATGGGGGCAGGGAGGACGGAGAGGTACAGCAATAAGGGGACAAGGATCAGCAGAGCTCATCTAAATCGGCTATACCGGTTTTACCGGACCGCAAGTAACATATCAAACCGGTCAAAATCGGTCCAAAAAATTCGAATATGGTTGAATTTGATCTTTGTAGTTTAGAATCAAGAAAAGATCAATTTTTATCTCAAATTTCGGCCAAAACCGGTTCTAACCCCCCACACACTAAAACTTAGCAACCTGTTTTTGAAACCCCAGTACATCATCCGGTGGTTTTGTCGTCAGGCCATGATTGAGCTTCTTGCAGACTGATCACCGCAGAAACACATTGTTCGTTGTCGTCATTATCGGTCGACGTGATCTTGATTTCAGCACCAAGTAAGCTGCCTCCGATCTTGCGTGCCAATAGAACAGAAACATGCAGGGGATCGATCAATCTTAGTAAGGAGTTTTCAGAGGCACCAAGGCTTTGTAGATTTTCTTATGCAACTTTTCAAGTTTTAGTTTTGTCTTTCTTTATGTGTTTTCTTTTCACTTATCAGCTTGTCTTGGATATCATCTCTTCTGTGACTGTAAATATCTTGAGTGGAACATTTTAGACCGTGTAACCGTCGAACCCGGATTTTTTAATCCTGAATTCTCTGTGAAAATATTATGCTATTCCCTGAATCAATAGATAACACTCACAAGCAAATTGTTGAATCATTTCATACCAAGCGTAATTTAAGACATTTAATATATTACAACTTCAGAGTGACATAGACCACATCGGGTCAAGTTTTACAAAAGGGTCGGATAGGCCAAATTTATTACATTACATCGAAAGCAACGCAACTACAACGGAAGCAAAAGGGGTAGAGCTCATCTCTCCACAGGCAAGCGACTGGAGTAACCTGTGTACGACGGATATTATCCAAAAGGTTGGACAATATCTGTTGTACGCAAGTACCGAACGAGTCCACTTAGACTGAGGCGAGATCTAGACTATAGACTAGACTACTCTTCATCAGTTTCCTTGTCCGTCGACTTCTGGGCTTTCATAGTATGCGTAGTCCCCTTGATCCACATCATCTGCAGGGTTTGGAAGAGAACGAAGATGAGCACAAATTCTGTGCTCGCGAGCCAACACACAAGATGTAATAATATACATGCATGGCTTAACAAGGGTAGCTCGGGTTCTTTTATTTTCTAAAGCAATATTTTTCAATTATCATAATTACAAATTCCTATGACTTAGCATTTAAAAAAATTACATTTTGTTAAAGAGAGTAAGTGCAATATTGAATAACAGTAGAGATTCCCTCCATCGGAAACTCTACACATGCTTCATTTGATTGGAGCTACCTCCGCTCCTCCATACTACTGAGCTCGACGACTCAGGAAAAATCCAACATCAGGTTAGATGAGCCGGCCTAGTTTTTATACCACCCACAAAGATTTTTTGAAATAGAACTAACTCAAGTTAAGTTATCATGTCTGCCTTTGACCGTAAGCACGGCCGTTTAAACAGTTTATACTCTGCAGAGGTTGTACACTGTACCCACAAGAGATAGTCATACTCGTTGTCTCACATGATTCCGTAGTCATGTAGTTGAGCGATCATCATAGTAACTTTTTAAACTACCTCGCCCCTTCCGTCATCTCACCTATATGGGCCACGCCCATAAGTTGTGTGGGATGTTCACCACAACGACTAGCACAGCTGGCCCTAGCCACAACAACTAGCGCAGCTGGCAACTTCACCTTACCACGGTGTCCCTTTCAAGCCAGTCGCAACACGCGCTTGCACGTTCCCGCTCACCGACCAGTGGGATGGCATTCAAGGTTTAATAATTTTACTAAGCCAAGTTGCACTTTGCAGACTTACGGTTGTACTTGTTTTACATAAGAGGTCACGACAAGATTAAGTTATTAATCCATCCGGGCGGTTCATACCACCTACCAACCACTCTCGTGCACAACAGCACCCACCACTCTTTCTATCCGCCCAGATGTAGTATTAGCAAGTTGTTTAGGGTTTTTGGGGAGAAAAAATCAATTATCACAACACACCAGTCATTTACCCACAATGATTGCTCAAAATGACTTTCATGATTAAAAGATGATTATTATGACATTTATTGTCCCAGTACTTAAGCAAGACTAACATGTCGCTTATGTATAACCTACGCTAGTATTTACCGCATATCTACTAGGGTGACATGGAATAATAGGTTCAATTATCAAAGGATGGATATTAATTAATTAATCATCATATGGGTGCTTAACTACCTTAAGATATAACATACATTTGATTACAGAATTAAAGCATGCAATTTTGATAGTTTAAATAAATATAATATGCATAAATGTAGGCTCAAAATGATCAAAGTATTGACTCACCTTGTTTAAAGGTAGTAGGGTCTTTGTATTCTCAAGCTTGATCGAAGTGGAGGTCTCCCACGTCTTCGAACCATAATCGGACGAATGTACCGGAAAAAGGCACAACGGTAAAGAGAGTAAATAAATACAAAACCCATAACAATTGAACTTCAAATTAAAAAAGACCAGTTCCATTAGCAAGATCTTGAATTTAGAAAATTTTAGGAACAAGTTTCATAATTTTTGGAGTTATAACGAAGAAATATGAATTTTTGAAGCTTTTCAAATGAATTTTTAATTGAAAAGACAATCAGAAAACCGGGAAAAAGCCTCGTGCTGACACGTGGTACATGAACAGTACTCGGTCCACCGCACAGTGCGCGGACCGAGTCCATGCACACCGACGCACGGGTCTATGGAGTAATGCCAGTGAGGCCCACCTATCAATCATACGGGGGGTTTTACTGTAGCTGGGGCACACTTGCCAGTCGCACGGCGCGGGGGAGTTTAAGAGGAGGCGACGCGTGCGGGCGGAGGTGCTTCACGGGAGAGGGAGAGGGAGAGGGAGAGGAGGGGGCGCGCGGGCGGCAGCGGCGAGGCGGCGGTGCTGGAAGGAGGGAGGGCTTGGGTGGCGCCGGGAACGAGGGGGAAGCCGGAGGCGAAGGCGGAGGCTACGACGGCTCGGGAGCGAGGGCGGTGGTGGCCGGAGGCGGAGAAGAAGAGGGTGGCGGCGACGGCGACTCGGCTTCAACGGCTCGAGGAAGAAGAGAGGAGGAGACAGGGGGGGGGGAGGAGAAGGGGAGGCGCCGGCTTTATAGCCGAAGGAGGGGAGCGAGGGCATGAGAAGGAGGAGGAGGGCGCGGGGAGAGCGCGACACGGCAGCGGCACTGCACGGGTGGCGGATGCTGGTCGGCCGGCGCACGGCGCAGGAGTGCAGGCGGAGGGTAGGGGTTCGGCGGCGCCAAGGCCGGAGCGGCGGCGGGGGGAGGAGGCGGGGGTCAGGCGGTGCGACGACGGCGCACAACGCAGGCGCAGCGGCGGCAAAGAACGGAGGAATAGGGAGGAGAGGAGGCCGGGTGGGCGGGGCGAAGCGGCGGGCGATGGGGATTGGGCCTAATCAGGCCCAAAATCAAAGGCACTGACGAAAATCGAATGAAATTCGTTTTTGAAATTTGAAAACCAAAATCTACGCACTGTTGAAAAATGTGAACGTTACAGTAACTGAGATTCGCAATGTCGATAGAGCACCTTGATATATATATATATATATATATATATATATATATATATATATATATATATAGTACTTCGATCTTACGTAGAGCACCACTTTAGATCCTTCATGGGTATCGGATTCTAGTTTTGTTTCTATTGCTCTGAAAATTGGCAAAAACAAATGCTTAAGGTTCGCAACATAGTTTCTGCTCTCCTTTTTATCTGATGCAATATGATTTTTGTTTTTTTGCGAGGAATGCAATGAACTTTCCGGAGAACACGGGTCTTAAAGGCGTCCGCGGGGCCGCACCTTTGCATCAATTTCAGTTGAGGAAAATATTCGACTGAGATTAGGAAAAAACAGTTGAGACAACATTTAAAAAATGATTCGAAATTTTTTCAAATTCGAAATAGATCAACTGAGATTCGAAAAAACAATCAGTTGAGACATTTTTAAAAAAATGGAAAAAACTCAATTGAGGAAAAAAAAACTTTCCGGAAAAATCAAATAATGACAAAAATAGTTGTCTGTGGGGTCAAATACGTGCTTACGATAAGTTTATTAGGTACAATGGTGTGTACATAGGGTTGTGAATCCACTCATCCAAGTTCGCACTTCTGTCTTAAATTTCAAACGTAGGGTAATAGGTCATTTGCTGTCACATTAAAAAAATAGAGAAATATTATAAAATGCTATAGGTTATTTTTCTCAATCTAATGGTACAAGGAATCCATATCCGATCAAACCACATGTCCTGCTCATAGCCATCCGATTTCGAGGCATAGAGCCACTTCATCAACCTTATCCTTTCCCTGACTTCAACCACTTTGCATTCATCTCCCTTTCCAGAACCATATATATATATATATATATATATATATATATATATATATATATATATATATATATATATATCGTCAAACACTCAATCCCAATCCACGTCGGATGAAATGCCGCTGACACTAGTGTGTATCTACGCATCATCCCACATTAGGGCAGTTGAGGGCAGAGGGCACGGTCGTGCATTGTCTTGGGAAGGGGAGGAGGTGCGGAGCGGTGTGGCGTGGAACGGGCGCCATGACGGAGCCAATGGGTGGACGCGACGGCGTGGTGGGGAGCCTACACGCCGTCGCGTCGTATCGCTGCCTCGATTTTCGTGACGACATTACCCGCCGCAAACGTTGTCACTGTCAATCCAACGCAACCTGCTGTTGTAGGCGGGAAGACCAACGGCTGCGACGTCCTGGTGAGCACGGAGTTCTGGCGGCGAGCGGCCCTGTGGCCGTAGGTGAGCACATCGGGATTTTTTTTTTCTCTTGTTTGATTTTTGATGAAATTATTGAAACTTTTTGAAACATGTTGAAACTTGCTGAAACTTCTTGTAACTTTTTTGTTTGAAACTTGAGTTCCCAAATTCGAAACTTCTTTTGAAACATGTTGAAATTTGCTTAAACTTCTTGAAACTTTTTTGTTTGAAACTTGAGTTCCAAAATCCAAAACTTCTTGAAACTTCTTGAAACTTTTTATCTAAAACCTATTGAAAACTTTAGTCACAAAATCTAAAACTTCTTGAAACATGTTGAAGGACCGAAATGGCAACAGAGGGGGGGGGGGGTGAATGGTGCCTTAAAATTAAGATCCTCCCCTCTTAAGTATTCATACTGATAAATAATACCCTCAGATAATCAAGAGAAAGGAAATGAACCAAAACCAGAAAAAGAAAAGAAATGCAGGCATTACGTCGAAAATCGGAAGTTTCGATTATCCCAATGTAGTTCCGCTTCATGTAGTTCCGTTACTCGGTGGAAGTTCCCAAAATTACGGATCGCTCATCGACAATCGGAAGTTCCGGTCTTCGGAGCGGAAGTTCCGCCGCTGTAGTTCCGCGTAAACAATGGAAGTTTCGATTGTCCCGCATGGAAGAACAAAGACGCATCTTGAAAATTTCTAAAAATCCGAAATACTCAAAAATTGCTGCTCTTCTCGGGTCAAGTCTCACAGGACATCATCCTAAACAATACCTTGACCTCATTGAGAAGGAATCGCAGACAAAGATCCATTAATCAAAACAAAATCGGATTTCTTGAATATTTGGCAAGAAAGACCAAAAACTTGAAATTCGCATGATTCTTGGATTCTTGAGTGATGAAACTTTGAGAGTAGCTACTTAATAGCCTATAGATTCAACATGCCAAGTTTCATTCCATCTCAAGAAGGGAAACAAGATTTTCATCCAAGACCTAGGTACGGGAAGGAAGAACAGAGAAAACCAAAAACAGAGGACTAAGATTACAGTTGATTTGCTCTTGGGAAAAGTCGATCAAATGATCTTGTGTCATCATCCCAACCAAGAGGAACCCATTTTGGCACTTCCCAACAAGAATCAAGCCAAAAACCAAAATCTCAAGAATCAAGCCTTAACGAGAAAATAAGAACAAAGACATGAAGAGGAAGTAAACAAGAGATTTTTCATTTCTTGCACTGATGGATTACAGAGACACACACAAATGAATGATTACAAAGAACTCAATCCATTCTCTCCCTCTCCATCTCAAGAACACACACACAAAACCAAATGAGAAAGAGAGCTAGGAGGTCAAGAAGAGACACACACACACACAGACATCTCTGCTCTCTCTCCCAACAACTAAAGCCTAAAGCCAAAACGAACTCTCAAAGCCACTTTTGACTCTAGCAAACCCTAATACTCTCTCCAAAAGTCACCAAAACAACCAGGTCTTCACCTCTATTTATAGCCCTTGGCTAACGGGTCTCCAACCCGTTACGCCGACTAACCTGAACGGATCCCGCTTCCACTTGTGCCGCCTTGCGAAATTACCCTTTCGCCCTTTGTGCACCTTCTGGAGGGTCCCGCCTTTCTTGTTGTCCACGACTCGCAACCACCTCGAGTGCACGCCATCTTCGACACACCTTGACCATTCTGACCTCAACACCGCCTGCGTCTAGTCCGGTCTCCACGTGTCTCGCCACGACTCCGCTTCGACATCCTGCAACCAGCACAGACAAGAAATACATCACATATCATTGCTCTAGATACTAGAATCAACATTTGCATTAGACTCAAAACCATTCATGAATCACACAACTCAAAATCAAAAACTATGCACTCACTGCTCAGTTCTGCGCACAAACGAAAGTTCCGATTTCACCAAGGTGGAAGTTCCGATGATCAGAACTTCCGCAATCCCAGGGCGGAAGCTCCGCACAATACCAAAACATAACACATTGCTCAGGTCAATCGGAAGTTTCACTTTCCTAGGGCGGAAGTTCCGATGATCGGTACTTCCGCATACCCAGGGCGGAAGTTCCGCACAGAACAGAAACAAAGCAGCAGTGAACCAAATCACAAACTTGTCAACAAAAGTGTCAAATACTCATCACTCACTTGGGGACACCTCTCACATGGTCTCTCAATCTCCCCCTTGATGAGTATATTGACAAACACCGAAAAAGCATAAAGTTGAGTTTGTGATGATGATCAAACACGGTCTAAACTAGGAATCAAGAAAGCTCAAGACCATGTTTGACAAAAGAGAAAGACTGGAGCTAGAAATGAAAGAGCAAATTTTTCTGTAAAGCTCCAGAAGACTTTTTCTCTCCAAAATTCTCCCCCTTTTGGCAATAAACACATCAAGATGCATTAAAGAGAGAAAATGACTATATGTTATTCATTTTAAGCATTTGGAGCCATGAAGATTATCCAAAATGACCATTAGAGTATTACACCAAGCCATAACACATAAGAATGCTTTCAAGATCATGACAATTGATGTATAGAGTAGCTAAACCAAGGAAGGCATAATCTGAGAATTGGTCCAATTTCTTAGCATGTCAAATCAACCAAGATTATAATCTAGCTAAAGGTATCCAAGGATGATACAAGCCATGTCAAGTACTCTAAGTGGAACCAAGAAGCAAATATTGAACAGTTTAGATAGTTACCAGTTTTAAGAAAGACTCATGTGATCAAGGACTTGGTCTGTTTGAAGAGAAGCAAATTTAGCACATTTTTCTTTTTCTGAAAATCATTTATGGCTTTATCTTAGTAAAGCAAGTCCTGGACTAGGTGCCATCCACAACTGCCTCCTAAGCTTCAACTATTTTTCAAATCTTAACCATGTGCTAGATCTCAAGCCTTATGCAATCACTCCAAGCAACAGACTTAAGGAAGTGATCTTAGGTCATCCAAGACTCCCCCTGAGTTCATACCTAGTGCAATGGCAAGCAGTCTCATGAGAAAGAGTTGGTGAGATCAGTTTTTTCGCACAAAAGAGATCATTTTTGCTTTTGATGTTTTAGACCAAAATATTTTAATGACAAGACATGCTTCTTAAAGTGACGTGGTCCAATCTAAAGCTCAATAGAGATCCAAGACTCAACTCAGCCTACTTGACATGGCGAGAATCATAAAGAGATAACTATAACAGACTAGTCTCAAGAGCTATCATGACAAGATTTTAATTTAAGTTGAGCATTTTTAGTCACCTTATCATGGCAAAGACTAGACTACACATAAAAAGTCTTGATAAATCTAGCAGTTTAGCACAAATCATGGCAAGATGTAAGATATTGAAAACAGATCATAAGGGATAATAATCAAGGCTCCATGTAATTATATTACAATGCAGAATGAAATGCAAGAAAATCCAAAAACCCTTTCAGAATGAGATGTACTTTTAATTCAGGTTGAGTTATGTCAATTTTAAGAACTAGAAGATCCAAAATGAACTCCCCCTGAACGAAAGGAACAAAAACGAGAAACTGGCAAGGGAAACAGAAAAGGCAGTCCTTAGAGCATAGATAAGATATAGAGGATACTATAGCTCAGACAGATTCTCATCTACCCCATATGATTCCAGGACTATCAGCTGGTCAACTAACACACTAAGGAGCAAACACTATCCCTGTCTACCCAAGGGTGGTCCGACCCTCGCTAGAACCTATAAGAAGTGAGTAAGCTCAACCTAGTGAGCAGAGAATCAACTAATAAGAAGCAACCTAGAAGCACAAGATAAGAACAAGTAGTCTAAGCAACTCAGCAAGAGAACCATTCTAACCTATGATGGAAGGACTATACACATTGCACCCAAATGCTATGCAACCAGAAAGGAGTAAAAACATAATAAAATATAATACAACAGAAAAGCTCAATCTCCTGCTCACAACAGTCCATAAGGACAAACCACCCCAAGCACTCCCCGCAAAGCTGAAAACCGAGAGCTATCCAAAGGCTTGGTGAAGATATCAGCCAACTGGTGGTCACTCTCCACAAACTGGAGCACGATGTCACCCTTCTCTACATGGTCTCGAAGAAAGTGATATCTGATATCAATATGCTTGGTCCGAGAATGCTGCACAGGGTTCTTGGCAATGCTAATCACAGACGTGTTATCACAAAAGAGTGGAACACGGTCGATCACTAACCCAATGTCCCGCAGGGTCGAGACCATCCAAAGCACTTGGCTACAACAACTGGCTGCAGCAACGTACTCGGCCTCTGCGGTGGATTGTGCAACCCCGGACTGCTTCCTCAAAGACCAGGAGACGAGAGAAGTGCCAATGAATGGCAAGTGCCAGAAGTGCTCTTCCTATCTATCCTACAGCCAGCAAAATCTGCATCGGAGTAGGCTCTAAGAGATAGACAAGAAGAGGAAGAGTACCAGATACCATAGTCAATGGTAGCTCGAAGGTACCGAAAGATGCGCTTCACCGCCTGGCGGTGAGATACGCGAGGAGAAGCCTAAAACCGAGCACAAAGACACACGGAGAAATGTATGTCAGGTCTCGAGGCTATGAGGTACAAAAGAGAGCCAATCATGCTTCTGAACTCCTTTTGATCAACTGGCTCGCCGTCTTCATCTGGGTCAAGTGAGGCTGTAGAAGCCATTGGAGTTGACACTGGCTTGCCATCACTGATGTCAAAGCGTCTCAGGAGATCACGAGTGTACTTGCCTTGGTGCAGAAAAGTACCTTCCCTAGTCTGTTTGATTTGAAAACCAAGGAAGAAACTCAACTCGCCCATCATGCTCATCTCAAATTCCGAGCTCATGACATCGGAAAACTGGGAAACAAGAGCATGCGAGGAGCCGCCAAAAATGATGTCATCCACATAAATCTGGACGAGCAGAAGATCAGTGCCATGATGGCGGATGAACAAGGTCTTGTCTATTTTACTCATCTCAAAACCATGACTCAACAGATAGGACTTAAGTTTTTCATACTGTGCTCTAGGAGCTCATTAAGTCCATACAAAGCTTTGGAAAGCTTGTAGACATGATTAGGGTACTTGGGGTTCTCGAAACTCGAGGTCAGTCGACATAGACTTCTTCCTCAATAACTCCATTGAGAAAGGCACTCTTGACGTCCATCTGGTAAAGCTTGAAACCCTTAGAAGCTGCAAAGGCAAGCAAGATTCTAGTAGCTTCAAGTCTGCCTACAGGAGCAAAAGTCTCCTCAAAATCGAGACCCTCAACCTGGGAGAAGCCCTGAGCTACCAGTCTAGCCTTGTTTCGAATGACTACCACATCTTCGCTTTGCTTGTTCTTGAACACCCACTTGGTCCCAATGATATTGTGACCTCGAGGGGGCTCAACAAGCGACCAAACCTTGTTTCTTTCAAAGTTTTCCAATTACTCATGCATGGCATTAATCCACGACTCATCAGAAAGAGCATGGCAAACATCTTTGGGATCAAATGAGGCAACAAAGGCAGAATGGAGACAGAAAAGAGATATGCCAGATTATGAACGAGTGACTCGCTCAAAAAGATCTCCAATGATTTGCTCTGAAGGATGGTCCTTTTGAATGTGTCTAGGAGGTCCAGGGTGAGATGAAGAAGTGGGCTCTATCTCATGAGCAGATGAGATAGGGATAGAGCCACTAGCTTCAGAAGAAGCAGAAGGCAAGGGCTAATCTTCTCGAGGTGCGGTTGAAGAAGGCACCTCAAGAGGAGGAGAAAGAACTGGATCGGGTAGACAACCCTCATCCCCGTCCTCCTCATCATCCACAAAGATGGACTCGGACTGCTCTAGAGAACCTGAGATATCAGGCCTAGTCCCCGGACTGGCCTCATCGAAGGTCACCTCACAGGTTTCTACTATTTTGCTAGACTCACAGTTCCAGACTCTATAGGCACGAGAGGAAGTCGAGTAACCTAGAAAAATCTCATCACAAGATCGTGTCTCGAACTTATCTAGGTTCCCAGACTTCAGAATAAAACACTTGCAACCAAACACACGAAAATACGAGACGCTGGGCTTTCGCCCATATCTCAACTCATAAGAAGTGCGATGCAAGGGTGCCTTAAGAAAAACTCTATTTGAAACATGACATGCAGTGGCAATAGCCTCAGCCCAAAACTTCCTAGGTGTAGAATATTCATTCAGCATCGTCCTGGCCATCTCGACCAAGGTACGGTTCTTCCTCTCCATAACGCTATTTTGCTGAGGGACGTGCGGAGAAGAGAACTAGTGCTCTACACCTGTCTCACCACAGAAACTCTCAGAGTAGGAATTCTTGAACTCCGTGCCATTATCACTGCGAATTGCTCGTAATGCACCTGGGAGCTCAACAGAAAGCCTACTAAAAAGACCACGGAAATGTGTAAACGTCTCATCCTTCGAGGCTAAGAAAAACACCCAAGATTACCTCGAGAAGTCATCGACCACGACAAGAACATACCACTTCCCTCCTGTGTTGCACTCAAAATTTGGCCGGGCCAATCATCCATGTGGAGCAATTGTCACAGTGCATCGATCATTGTCACTTGTGGATGAGAATGAGAAGCGGCAACCATCTTGCCGTGCCGGCATGGAGCGCAAACAAGATCCTTGACCATCTTTAGTTTCAGCAAACCACGAATGAGATCGTGGCCACTAACTCGGGTCAAATGATCAAATCCTATATGACCAAGTCTCCTATGCCAGAAAGTCAAATCACGGGATTCAGAAGCAATTAAATACCGGAGAGGATCACCAGAAGACTCAGAAAAGTCAGCACGAAAGATCCTCCCATAACGAGAAATCCCGCAAACCAGACTACCCGAAGAATAAAATTTTTTGCAATTGTTTTTCTTAAAACTCACCTCGAAATCATCATCAGTGAGCTAAGAGACTGAAAGCAGATTATACTGCAGCTTACTCACTAAGGCAACATCTTTCAGAATAAATGAATCATTAATGCGCATAGTACCTTTAGCGATGACGCATCCAAACGAAGCATCTCCGAAGGTGATCGTCTCATCACCTAGAGCACGGGCTAGGGAAGAAAACCAACGAGAATCTCCGGTCATATGGCGAGAACGACCAGAGTCTACAAGCCAAACCTTTCCCTTCCCTGCCCGGCGAGCCTGAGTCAAGCAGAGAGTAAAGTCTCAGTACTGGGGTGAATCAATAGTGATTGTGGCACCCAATACTGAGTAACACGTCGAACAGATGAAGTAGTCAAGCAAAACTGACCTCTATCTACCCTACGCTCTCTGTCACTCAACAAGCCAGAAGGTCTGTGTGCAGACCTAAAGCTGTTGCTGAATCCGACTACTATGGAAGAGCGAGTCAGAATGCTGGAAACATGCTGATCTCGCCGCGGGTAGCCATCTCGAAAGGAAAACCGAGATCTACCCTCAAAACGACGGAAGTCACGACCAAAGGGAGCATGAGGACGAAAACCAGAAAACTCAGAAAGACCAAGTTCTTGATGCTGCCCAAAATCATCAGCTGGAACAAGCCTAGACCTCGTGTTGGTCTTAGGTGCACTCAAGGTCTGGGGCTGACCCTGAATGCGCCTAAAAGACTCAACACGGTCCTTACGCGCGATCTTGGCATGCCTGAAGCAATGATCAAACAAGTGTCCATCCTTCTGAGTCGTTGTAGAGCTCGCTGTCGCTGAGCATACCCTAGCGTTCGTTGTAGAGCTCGCTGTCGTTGTAGAGCAATGATCAACTTTCTTTTCAAGATCAACAACCCTAGCTCTAGATCTAGCATAGAACTTTCCAAGCTTAAGAAATGCATCATTGAGCTGGTCGTAGGAGGGACCTACCTCATCGGAGTCGTTGTAGAGCTCGCTGTCGCTGACGTCGGTTCCGTTGGCCATGAAGCACATGCCGATGAAGTCGTCACCGTCCTTGGGATCTTGATCATCCTTGCCTTCGTCGTCGCTCTATCCCTCCACGTCGCTAAATTTGAGGTCGTCGAAGGCGGTGAGGACGCGATGGAAGAGCTTCTTGGCCTTCCCAAAGTTGCGGAACTTCTTCTTGCCTTGAGCAGGTGCTGAGGTCTTCATGTTGCGGTTCTTGTCGATGTAGTCGTTCTTGCCCGAACCGCCGTAGTCGCCTTTGCCCTTCCCCAGCTTGGGGCAGTTTGCTCGGATGTGGTTGGGGCCACCACACTCGAAGCACATCACGGGTCCTCCTCTTTTTCCATCCCTCCTTCTCTTGTAAGCATGGGAAAATTTTTGAGCTAGGAGGGCTAACTGCTCATCCGCAAGCTGCTCTAACTGATCATCAGTTATGTCACAGAGAGCAGCCAGGGAGAAACCACAAAGTGACTCAGAAGAAGATCCAGAAGTGGGATCGGTGACTAAGGCCATCGACTGTGACTTCGACCTTCGAGAGACTATGTCAATCTCGTGAGTCTTGAGGCGCGAGTAAAGTGCGTCAAGAGTCAAAGTCGAGAGGTCCGTGGTATCCTTGATGGTAGTCACTTTCATCTCCCAAATGCGCAAATCAAGAGCTGCGAGCATCTGACGAGCATTGTCCGAGTCGGGGTATGTGCGACCGACCGCTCAGAGGTTACTGAAAATCTTATGAAAACGCGCAAAGCACTCATCAAGGGACTCGCCAGCGAGCATTTCAAACTTATTGTAATCTCGCTGAATCGGTCTGTCGAATGTCTTGATCTGGGTGGTACCCTCATGGTAAGCGTCGAGGGTCACCCAGATGTCGAAAGCCGACGTCAGATGAGAGATGCGATCAAACTCGCTTCGGCTCAACCCCTGGATTATAATGTTTCTTGCCTTTGCATTGGCCTCAACATCGGGCATGTTTCCCACATTGATGTTTTCATCGGCAGGAACAGCGAATCTGACCTTCACCTTCCGCTAGATGGCATACCCCTGAGCTTGTATGTATGTTTCCATTCGGCTCTTCCAGAAAGGGTAATCCAGGCCATCAAAGACGGGAGGCTTGGTGGAATACATATCCGTTGCCATGGCTCACAGACCGGTTAAAGATCTATCGAGAAGAGCTAACCGGCTCTGATACCAATTGAAGGACCGAAAAGGCAACAGAGGGGGGGGGGGGGTGAATGGTGCCTTAAAATTAAGATCATCCCCTCTTAAGTATTCATACTGATAAACAATACCCTCAGATAATCAAGAGAAAGGAAATGAACCAAAACCAGAAAAAGAAAAGAAATCTGGGCTGTTCTGTCAGAAATCGGAAGCTTCGATTATCCCAGCGATAGTTCCGCACTACGGTAGTTCCGATTACTCAGGCGGAAGTTCCCAAAATTCTGGACTGCTCTGTCGATAATCGGAAGTTCCGGTCTTCCAGAGCGGAAGTTCCGCACGCGGTAGTTCCGTCGTGTAAACAGCGGAAGTTCCGATTGTCCCAGACAGAAGAACAACACGTACAGGAAATTTCCAAAAATCCGAAATACTCAAAAATTGCTGCTCTTCTCGGGTTAAGTCTCACAGCACATCATCCTAAACAATACCTTGACCTCATTGAGAAGGAATCGCAGACAAAGATCCATTAATCAAAGCAAAATCGGATTTCTTGAATATTTGGCAAGAAAGACCAAAAACTTGAAATTCACATGATTCTTGGATTCTTGAGTTATGAAACTTTGAGAGTAGCTACTTAATAGCCTATAGATTCAACATGATAAGTTTCATGCCATCTCAAGAAGGGAAACAAGATTTTCATCCAAGACCTAGGTACGGGAAGGAAGAACAGAGAAAACCAAAAACCAAGGACTAAGATTACAGTTGATTTGCTCTTGGGAAAAGTCGATCAAATGATCTTGTGGCATCATCCCAACCAAGAGCAACCCATTTTGGCACTTCCCAAGAAGAATCAAGCCA
Organism: Hsuehochloa calcarea; assembly: GCA_036346395.1. Taxonomy (NCBI): domain Eukaryota; kingdom Viridiplantae; phylum Streptophyta; class Magnoliopsida; order Poales; family Poaceae; genus Hsuehochloa; species Hsuehochloa calcarea. Next base: position 17,397,357 of record CM070607.1, read on the forward strand.
AAAACCAAAATCTCAAGAATCAAGCCTTAACGAGAAAATAAGAACAGAGACATGAACAGGAAGTAAACAAGAGATTTTTCATTTCTTGCACTGATGGATTACAGAGACACACACAAAGGAATGATTACAAAGAACTCAATCCATTCTCTCCCTCTCCATCTCAAGAACACACACACAAAACCAAATGAGAAAGAGAGCCAGGAGGTCAAGAAGAGAGACACACACACACAGACATCTCTGCTCTCTCTCCCAACAACTAAAGCCTAAAGCCAAAACGAACTCTCAAAGCCACTTTTGACTCTAGCAAACCCTAATACTCTCCAAAAGTCATCAAAACAACCAGGCCTTCACCTCTATTTATAGCCCTTGGCTAACGGGTCTCCAACCCGTTACGCCGACTAACCCGAACGGATCCCGCTTCCACTTGTGCCGCCTTGCGAAATTACCCTTTCGCCCTTCGTGCACCTTCTGGAAGGTCCCGCATTTCTTGTTGTCCACGACTCGCAACCACCTCGAGTGCACGCCATCTTCGACACACCTTGACCGTTCTGACCTCAACACCGCCTGCGTCTAGTCCGGTCTCCACGTGTCTCGCCACGACTCCGCCTCGACATCCTGCAACCAGCACAGACAAGAAATACATCACATAGCGTTGCGCTAGATACTAGAATCAACATTTGCATTAGACTCAAAACCATTCATGAATCACACAACTCAAAATCAAAAACTATGCACTCACTGCTCAGTTCTGCGCACAAACGGAAGTTCCGATTTCACCAAGGTGGAAGTTCGATGATCGAACTTCCATAATCCAGTATGAAGCTCCGCACAATACCAAAACATAACACATTGCTCAGGTCAATCGGAAGTTTCGCTTTCCCAGGGCGGAAGTTCCGATGATCGGTACTTCCGCATACCCAGGGCGGAAGTTCCGCACAGAACAGAAACAAAGCAGCAGTGAACCAAATCACAAACTTGTGGACACCGCTCACATGGTCTCTCACATGTGGAAATTTGCTAAAACTTATTGAAACTCTTTTCGTGTGAAACTTGGGCTTGAAACTTTTTTGAAATCTTTTAAAAATTTATAGAATTACGTGAAAGTCACTAAAACCTAAAACTTTTAAGAATATTTCCACGGGACTTCTTGAAACTTCTTGAAACTTGCTTAAACTTCTTGCAACCCTTTTTTTTGAAACTCCTTGAAACTTGAGTTCTAAAATCTAAAACTCGCTAAAACTTGGGCTTGAAACTTTCTTGGAATAATATGGAAACTTCTAGAAATCTAAAACGCGTTGAAACCTAATCAAAACTTCAAACCTGAAATCTAAAACTTTTAAGCAATTAAATTTCACGAAACTACATGAAACTGCTATGCTGTTGGAAATGCATTCCAATAGTGTAGCGTGGGAAAGCAGCTTCCTAAAAAATGAGCTTAGTCTTATACAACCATCGCCAGCACGTCTGATCCGATGATCACCGTCGTAGGGGAAGATGAATCGCACATGCACAAGTACAGAAATAAAATAGACACAGAGATGGGGGAACTCCTCTTTCTTTATTTCTCTTCTGTCAAAAGTACATAAAATAGATTAGAACCCCCTATAAATCGACTAAAGAAGGATGAAGAGTCCACCATGGGCTGAGGCCGGCTGGCACAGACCCAAGTATCCCAACACTCCCCCTTGTGCATTCATTTGACATGTTCATGCCTCGTCAAAACTCCACAAAAAACTAGTGGAAAATTTTTAGAGAAAGACTGCATGATACTCATTCTGCTGCGTTGCACAAATTGACTCATTAAAAACTGTGGATATCATGGGGATATACTCCTGATCTGAGGATGATGTGACAATTGGCAATGGCGTTAAAGGTTTGTCGTTTCACGTGTTTTTGGCAAAGAATCAGAGATGTCAGGCCTCGGTGATCCGGCCGGCCGAGCGACGGTCGATCGACCATAATCTTGATCCGACCGCCACCCCTAGCGGTCGGACGGGCCGATGCGATCGGACCGGCCATAGCGGCGGTTGGACTGGCCAATTTCTAAAGGTGGTTTTTAGGGCTGGGCCAAAAATAGAGGTTGCAGGCAATAGAGGGGATTCTATTATACTTGGTCTCATAATTTTTTGCGTCTCTAGTCAAAAATTCTATTCGTTTGAAAATTCCAGTAGGTTTCGGAATTCCAGTAGGTTTCGGGTTTTTAGGGGCTAAATTCGGCTAAGTCCCAACTGGCGGTCGACCCGACCAATAGGTGGCGATCGGGCCGGCGAGCTGCCCAACAGTTTTCACTTATATCGACGTTCTTCGTGGCTGCGATGTTCGTTGTTAGGTCAAAGTCATGAGTTTCAGTACATATGTGCTGCATGATGCATGTTTTGACTAACATGGGTCAAGTTGTGACGAACTTATTCCCGGATTTGGTTTGCTCGTCTATTGTTGTGTAGGTTACTTGGTGGTCAACGACGGTCAACGGCGAGGATGATAGGAACTAGGCTTGGAGAGCTGAGGTCCAGAACGGTCGATGATGCCGGGTGAGGTCAATGAACTCTAGCGTGGTGCAAGATGGACAAGGGTGACCAATTGGCCAATCCGCGGTGCAAGATGGCGCAAGGGGAAGCTAATTAGGTCAAGAGGCGATAAAGACGGCGCGTTAAAATACGTGTGTGTGTGACCCGTTTGTTTGGGCCTTAACGGAGCCCAATTGAGTCAAACTTCTAGAAGGTCTAAGCCTCCACTATAAATAGAGGAGGGAGGTGGCTGCACCTTTTCTTCGTCTCTTTTATCGTTTTGAAACCCTAATTTTGCTTAGGGAGAGAAGATGTGGAGGTTAGGGTTCTAGAGAGTTTTAATTTAATTTTCGTGCTCTTGGATTGAGCTTTGTCTTCCATTGATGGAGTGGCTGTAAACCAAAATCATATCAAATCAATCCAATGAAAGTTTGATCAAAGTTTTGTATCTTTGCTTTCCTTCTCTCTATTTGATGATTTTGAGTCTTTCTTTGATTCGTGGGGTATTGCCTGATTTCTTCACGTGATCTAGCTTGTTGTGACATGTGGGAACATATCTAGGATCATCTTGATGATCAATCACCCACGAGCAAGATTTTGGATCTAATTTTTGTTTTGACTCAATTTTGGACCTTCCTCCTCTCAAACGGAAAATGATCATAATTCTTCTAAGAATTTCCACAATCTTCGATTGGAATAGGTTCCTGACATCATAGAGAAGGTGTGTTACAAGTTTCATAGAGTTTGGAGTTGTAGATCAAAAGTTATATCTATTTGCAACTTCGCTCTTCCAGCTGTTTGATCTGTTCTTGGTCGTGATCGGACCGCCTAAGGTCACCGGTCCATTGCCGAGTCGTGATCGATCGCCATTGACCAGTGATCCGCTACCAAAGACTTAGGTTTTTAGCTTGTGTTGATTTTTGTTGTTTTACTTAGGGGTTAAATTGGATTCAATACTAGTCTTCCGTTGTACTGGTATATTGATCTTCATAGCTTCCATAGCTATTAGAGTAAAATCTTATTGAATCAATTATTTATGAAAAAGTGAGCGTGCTCCTATTCACACCCCCCCTCTAGTCGCCTTTTCGGTCCAACAAAAACCTTAGCTGAGAAACTTCAGGAAAACTCATCATGGAAATAAGAGTACAATACACCCTATTTCATTTAATCTCCAGGATTTATTCTTTGGGTACTAGATCTTCGTGATCAGATTTCAATAATAAATTCGTGAAGATTCTTCCCTTAGTTCTACACTTCTCTAAGCCTTAACATTCCAATTCCACACATGCACCTTTCGAAGCTAGATGTTGGAAGTGACTTAGTAATTAAATATGCAACATTTTCACATGACTTAGTATGCATTACTATAATTTTGTCTATCTTTTGCAATTCATAAGCATAGAAGAACTTGGTGTTGATATGCTTTGTGAGATGACTGCTTGATGTGATGAATCATTCATCGAAGCCATGCACATTCTCGTGAGGCCTCGTATAGTGCTATGATATCCGAGTGGTTCGTTGAAATCGATACAAGACTTTGCTTTGACGATTTCCATGAAATTGCAGTTCCACCACACAGGAATACATAGCTTGTTTATGACTTGGCTGTTTGCGGGTCCAACAGGTACCCGACATCTGCATAGCTAGTCATAATCAGGTCTTGGTTCTTTCTATAGAACAAACCAAGGTCTTTGCTTCCTTAGAGATACCAGAAGATGTCCTTTATCCCCTGCCAATACCTTTTGGTAGGTTCTACACTATATCTTGCTAATAGGTTTACGGTAAATGCAATGTCCGGTCTAGTATAGTTTGATAAATACATGAGTTCCCCTATTACACCTAAGTATGGAAATTCTGGTCCCAGAACTTCTTCCCTTTCTTCTCTATGTCTATATGGATCCTTGTCTTTCTACAAAGATCTCCTGACCACCGGCACTTTCGAAGAGTTTGTCTTTTCAAAGCCGAGTCTTTCTAACACCTTTTGCATGTAGGCTGACTAATGCACTAATATCCCTTTAGGGACATGCTCAAGCTGCAAGCCTAGGCAATATTTGGCTTTACCCAAATCTTTTATTTCGAACACTGACTCAAGGTAAGAGCTTGCTTCCTTAAGATCTTCCAAGGTTCTGATGATATTCAGATTATCTACATACACCGAGATTACACAAAATTCATTCTAGAATCAATGTATAAATGCACAGAGATAATCCTCATTGTTCGTGTTGCCTTTCTTGCATAAAAAGTCGCTCAAATGATTATACCACATCCTGCATTATACCACATACCGCCGGAGACTGGCGCTCCTGCATTTGGCTTAACTGGGGCTGTAGTCTGTTGCTTCTTTGGGCATTTATAGGCATAATGACCCAACACATTGCAATGGAAACAAGTTATTCCTGCAGCTGAGGGAGCTGTCTTCTGCTGGAATTGACTTCCAGATGAACTGCTATGGAAACCAGGAATATTGGGGCTCTGGGCTGGTGCTGGAGCTCTGGGTGTAGAAAAGTGGAATCTTCCACACTGAGGTGGCTGAGGCTGAGTGAAACGAGGTTTAGGGAGTCCTCCGGAGTTAAACTTCTGAGCGGTCATTCTCTGCTTGCGATTTGCCATCTCTTGGTACTTACCATCCTGACGAATAGCTTTGTTCACCAACTGCTGAAAGTCAGTGAAATCTTGGAAAATCAGTCTGACAGAGAGTTCATCGTTCAATCCTTCCAAGAATCCTACCTGTCTTCGTCTTTGGTCACATCTTCTGGGGCATAGAGAGCGAGTTGATTAAACTTATGCAGATACTCGATGACTGAACGGTTTCCTTGGCGAAGCGAGCGAAATTCCTTCTTCTTCATAGTAGTCATGCCAGATGGAATGTGAGATCGGCGGAAAGCTTGCACGAACTCATCCCAAGTGATTGGTTGGGCATTAGCATGGGACATGCTGAAGTTATCCCACCATTCTGATGCGAGACCATTCAACTGATGAGAGGCAGACAAGAATCTCTCACGATCTGTGCATTGAGCAATATCCAGTTTCTTGCCAATGGCCCTGAACCAATCATCTACGTCCATAGGTTCAGTGCTGCTAGAAAATGTTGGCGGACGTATCCTCATGAATTATGACAGTGTAACTCTTGCTGGAGGTGGGGGAGCATGATGTGCTGCTGAGGCTTGAGTGTTTTGGTTGCTGTTGAGGGACTGAGCTAGTAGTTCAATCAAACGGGACTGATTGGCCATAGTTTTGCGCCAGTCTGGGGCTTCAGTCGGAGGGGGTGGTGGTTGCTGAACTGGACTTTCTTGATAATCAGCATTCTTATTTCCTTCCCCTCTGGCGCTGCCACTTCCAGTGCGGGTAGTCATCATCTGCTTGATTCTTCAAAGATTAGAAAAGAGAGGCAGGAAGCTCTAAGGGGTATAGGTCTAAACTAGCCCAAAAACCAATAAACACAAGGCAAGAACACTTCATCAAAATAACTTGTTTTATTTTATTTTATTAATTTATTATGGCTACCACAAGGGTATTAGTAGCTTATAATTAGCAACTAAAGGACAACTAAGAACACATCTATGGGGATGCGGGGTATAATTCGGCTCACTAGAACTAGCCTCGCCTACCTTGTAGTAGGTTAGTTCTTTTTCTGCAGCCTTCAACTTTTCTTATGCGTCGTGTAAGTTCCCCTGAATGACATATAGCTCATCTAGGGTATTCCCATAGGCGTAATCCATTGCTCTGACCAGATCCACCTGGTGCGTGAGATCGGGACAGTCTTCATCTTTGGCAGAGCGGAAGGTATTGTCATGCCGGGTTGGAATGTGCACCGGGTAATAGTGGAACCCAATGTCGTTGAGGCGGTGATCATAGATGTAGCGGAGTTGGCGGGCTGCTTCGCTGGCTGCATCATGTATGCCTTCGGCGAAGGTGTCCTATCACATTGGGGTGTCAAAGATATAGAAGTCAGTGTTTGGCAATAGGTTGGAGTAGAGGATCACTTCTACCCTCCACCGATCCTGATTTCCCACCTTGTACTTGTATCCTTGATACGTCGGTCTTTCTTCAAAGTCCAAGTGTTGCATGATCTTCTAGAGAACTGCGGCTCAATGACCAGCAAAAACACCATGGGAAATGGTGCTCGGAACTTCAGCCATCTACAATTTTTAAGGAGATGAGTTAGTAAACATTTTTAAAGAGAAAAGTTGAGAAAGGTCTCCAGAAGACCAAAATATTTTTAATTTTTAAAAATAAATCCTTAAGGGTTTGATTTCCTTCTAGGTCACGACCTACAGTTGATATGGCTCTGATACCACTTTTGTTGAACCCGAGGACGAAGGATCCCGTGTTCACTGCGTTTACATACTAGTCCAGGATTTCTAGTGTACACAGTCTCACAAACAGTGTTATCACAATCATAACAAGCAGTTTATTAAAACAGAGTTCATTACAAAATGGGCATGAGGCCAAATAACAAAACATAGCGGAAGCAAAAAGGTAGTAGGCCACACGATGCGCCACATGCAATCGCTTCGAGGCGTAGCCTAAACGTCTGGATCCTCACCGTCTGGATAATAGTCTTCTCCTGAATAATATATTCAGCAAGGATGAGCACAACTACTGTGCTCGCAAATTACACCTAATACAAAATTTAGAATGCATGCATAAGTACGCAAAGGAAGGTTGTAAGGGTTTATTTGCATAATCAATATTTTTAATTTTAAATAATCATTTAAGTTTCAAGGCACATTTTTAATCCTTAACTAAAAATCAAATTTTAAATTGACAATTTTATAGTGGATAACCTCTATATGAAACATGGTGATGGATATCCTCCTATCACATGGCTAACCGCCCGATTTTACCGATGGATATCCTCCTATCACATGGCTAACCGCCCGATTTTACCACAAGGATTTTCCATCCTCAAATCATTTGTCAAAAATATTTTAAAACAAAATCAAAGTCTAACTTTGAGTGGCTTTGCTCAACATGTCCACGACCGTAGACACAGCTATTCAAATATGTTAGACCGAAAAGGCGGCTAGAGGGGGGGGGTGAATAGGAGCACGCTCACTTTTTCACAAATAATAGATTCAACATAAATTTCACTCCAGATGCAATGGAGCTATAAAGATCAATAAACTAGTACAATGGAAGACTAGTATTGAATCCAATCTAACCCTCGAAGCAAAACAACCAAAATCAATCAAAACTCAATTTCAAAGTGTTGGGCGATCGGACCTCTATGTCAATGGCGGTCTGACCGGTCCATGGGCGGTCGGACCACTATGTTAATGGCGGTCTGACCTCCAGCCTAATGAACAGTGAAATCAGCCCAAAAAATGAAGTTACAAATAGGTCTAACTTTTGATCTACAACTCCAAACTCGATGAAACTGGGAACACGCCTTCTCTAGGATGTCAAGAACCTATTCCAAACCAATATTGTGAAAATCCTTGGAAAAATTACGATCATTTTCCGTTTGAGAGGAGGATGTTTCAAAACCGAGTCAAAACGAAAACTATATCCAAAATCTTGCTCGTGGGTGATTGATGATCAAGATGATTCTAGATATATTCCCATATGTCACAGCAAGCTAGATCATGTGAAGAAATCAAGCAAAAACTCATGGATCACAGAAAGACTCAAAATCATGAAATAGAGAGAAGGAAAGCAAAGAGACACATCTTTGAGCAAACTCTCATTGGATTGATTTGATATTATTTGGGTTTATAGCCACTCCATCAATGGAGGACAATGCTCAATCCAAGAGCACGAAAATCAAATCAAAACTCTCTAGAACCCTAACCTCCATAAATCCTCTCCTTAAGCAAATTAGGGTTTCAAAACAATGAAAAGGTTGAAAGGGGGTGCAGCCACCACTCTCTTCTATTTATAGTGGAGGCTTAGACCTTCTAAAAGATTGACTCAATTGGGCTCCCGTTAAGGCCCATCACAAACGGGTCACACACGCACGCATTTTAAAACGCCGTCTTTATCGCCTCTTGACCTAATTAGCTTCACCTTGCGCCATCTTGCGCCACAGGTTGGCAAACGGTCACCCTTGGCCATCTTGCACCACGCTTGAGTTGATTGACCTCACCCGGCATCGTCGATCGTTCTGGAACTCAACTCTCCAACCCTAGTCCTGATCATCATCGCCGTTGACCGTCGTTGACCACCAAGCAGCCCGCATAACAATAGACAAGAAAAACGAATCCAGGACATATGCACTGAAACTCATGACTTTGACCTAACAACCAAACATCGCCGCCACGAAGAACGACGATACAAATGAAAACCGGTCAGACCGCCACCTATAGGCCTGTCTGACCGCCCTCTGGCCGGTCTAACGCATACTGGCGGTCGAGCCTTGATGGGGACTTAGCCAAATTTTAGTCCCTGAAAATACGAAACCTACTGGAATTTTCAAACGAATAGAACTTTTGACTGGAGACTCCAAAATTATGAGACCAAGTGCAATAAAATCCCCTCTCTTGCCTACAACCTCTATTTTTTGCCCAACCCAAAAATTTCTTTTTGCATTTGGCCGGTCCGACCGCCGCTATGGCCGGTCGGACTGCCATCGCGATCCGACCACCGGGGTGGCGGTCAAACCAACTTTTGTCGACCGCACGGTTGGGGTCGGATCGCCATGTAACGACAACACTGCTACTTTGCCGAGAACGCATGATTCGACAAACCTTCAACGCCATTGCTAATTGTAACATCATCCTGAGATCATGAGCATATCCCCATGATATTCACAATCTCCCCCTTGATGCACACATTGGCAATTATCCAGAAAATGTAATTTAGAGGTTTGAAAAGTAAAATACTTTCGTTTTCGCATAAAGGCACAACTCGGTCCATAAGCAAGAGAAAGCAATGGAAATGACCAAACGGACATCACAATAGTATAGGCAAGTGAGATAAGGCAAAAGAAAGCATAAAAACTTTAAATTCCATAAAATAGTCAAAAATCTCACTTAAGGTCCACATGAAAGAACAATTGTTCAATTGACCTTTGATCACTGCATGGATTAAGAAATGAAATTCAAGTTCAGAAAAGGAAATAAGACGATAAGAATGCAATTCAAATGCTCCCCCTCACTATGATCCTCATATTTCAGAAAATGTCAAAATCTCCTATTTTCTCATCCTTTTTAACATTTTTATATCTTCTCCCCTTTATACAATATTTTTATATCTTCTCCCCCTTTGACAATGGAGTCATCAAGGAATCACGCCTTCCTCTCGTCCAGAGATAACAAATGCAGAATGGAGAAAGAAGCATAAGAAGGAGTATGCATGAAGTGCAATGGAGTGGCTTCATTTTTGTATTTTTCAAATTTTGATTACAAGAAGTTTTGAAGATTACCCAAAAGAACAAGCTAGCATTTCTAATGTTGCACAAACAACATATCAAGCCTAACAGCGCTAGCAAGATCATGATAAGACATATATATCAAAGCTAAGCACGAAGGCTCAATATAAAGCAATAAATTTGATCAATTTAAGCAAAGCTTCAAATTTAGCAAGTTCATCAACAGGGATCCTAAAATGATACTGGCCATGTCAAAATGTCAAAGTGAGATAAAAAAGATAACAATGACCACATTAAGAGACAATCAGGTCCTGAATTGAATCATTTTGCTTAAATTTTTCAAACGCCTATTTTTCAACAGTTTTTCATTTGTAATGAATATGGAAGTTGGCTAATGGTCTAACTTAGTGATAAGATCCTAGACTAGGAGCCATCCACAAACTCATCCTAAGCTTTGACCAGAAGTTGATTAAAGGTATATCTTAGAGAAGAAGATCCTGTACTAGGAGCCATCCACAAACTCTTCCTAAGCTTCTACCAGGGCGACAAATCTTGAGGTTCATGTCAGTTGTGACACGCAGTCCACATGAGGTCGTCTGGATCATCAAACTATCTTCAAGTTCATGTCTTTGACTTGCAGCCTCGTAAGAGTAGTTTGGCGCAATTTAAGCATAAGACAATCTTGAAGTTTGATTTTTCATGTTTCACAAGAGTGGTTTTAGATTCTCAAGATAAGCAATGCTTCATCAATTTTAAAAGATAAACAGAAAAACATATATTAGAATGCATCCTTTTGGATTTTTCATATGAATGCAATATGATACAATGAGATGCAAGAAAACTCAAAAATCCTAAAAAATTCAAAAAGATCAACAAGTTCAGAAAAGAACAGGGAAAGATAAGAAGAACAAGGAAAGATCAGAAAAGATCAAACTCCCCCTCAAATCAACTTATAGGGATAAATTACCCCTAACTCGCTCCTCAAGGTGGCAAACCTTGTTGGGTCTAAAGGCTTGGTGAGTATACCAGCCAGTTGAGCTTCGGACTCCACGAAGTGCAGCACAATATCACCCTTTTCGATATGGCCTATAAGGAAGTGATAGCGAACGTCTATGTGCTTGGTCCTAGAGTGTTGCACTGGGTTTTTAGCAATGTTAATAGCAGAAGTGTTATCACAAAAAAGAGGAACACTAGCAAAATTTAACCCACAGTCCTTAAGAGTGGATACCATCCACAAAATCTGACTACAGCAACTAGCAGTAGCTACATATTCAGCTTTAGTAGTAGATTGTGCAACAGAGGACTGTTTCCTAGAAGACCAAGAGACAAGAGAAGTGTCTAGAAAGTGACAAGTACTTGAGGTACTCTTCCTATCTAGCCGACAGCCCGCAAAATCAGAATAAGAAAACCCCCGAATGGACAAAGACGAAGAACAGGAATACCAAATGTCATACAAGAAGGTAGAGTGTAAATACCTGAATATGGCTTAACGGCTTGGCGATAGGAAGCTCTCGGAGATGCCTAAAACCTCGCACAGAGGCAGACTATGAAGTGGATGTCCGATCTTGAGGCCGTAAGGTACAGGATGGAGCCGATCATGCTGCAGTACTTGCGTTGATCCACGGCTTCTCCTTCCTCATCTGGATCCAAAACAGTCGAAGTCGCCATGGGAGTGGCGATCGGCTTGCAGTCACCCATGTCGAAGCGTTTGAGCAGGTCCTTGGTGTACTTCGTCTGATGGATGAAGATCTCTTCCTTGCATTGCTTGATTTGAAGCCCCAAGAAGTAATTGAGCTCTCCCATCATACTCAAATCAAATTCCCTAGACATAGTCTCAGAAAAACTAGAAACAAAAGCATGAGAAGAACCACCAAAGATAATATCATCAACGCAAATCTGAGCAAGCAGGAAGTCATTACCATGCCTAAGAATGAACAAAGTCTTGTCTACTGATGAGGACATCACTTCTATTGATATGAACACTCCTTAGGTGCAAGGTCCAATTACTTGGGCACGTGCTCGTCACTTAATTTATCAGGTTAATTCGTTTCTAGGGCTGAGTGTATTATTTGAGAACTCTATGATGCTGCCTAATGGAGATGATTTACTTGTACTTAGGAATCTAGGACTACGACCAGTTCAAGAAGGTCTCGACCACTCTGCGAGTCTACGACCACTTCAAGAAGGCCTACGACCAGTTGGACTCGTTGGACACAATCTACGACCAGAGATAGCATGGACTCCTCAAGACCACCTCAGGACCAGTCCTTCGACCAGAGATACGCGACATAAGGTGTTGCGTCACCGTTTTAGATCTAATAGGACTTTGTAAGCGTGACGAGGTCGGAGTCCAGGTTGTGTATGCCTCGCTCTACAGCCACACAACCCTAGGTCGACCTCCTCACGTCCCCCCTATATATTGCATGCAGCCGCCACAGTTTAGGGCTGGGTTTTTCTTTGAGATTATTCTGCTTAGCAGTCTCGCCGCACGTTCGGTTGAGAAACCCCACATTGTGAGCTTCATCTATATTCGTAATACAATATCAGATTGCATCTTCTACTTTCTTGCTTGTGTTCTCGATTCGCATGCAGGAGATAGCCTTCTTGGCGAGGTCAACCACGTTCCGCACGGTTGATAACCAACAGAGCAGTCGTGTAGTGATTGCGGGAGGTTTGATCTGTTCTGGTTAGAGCCTCCGGATCATCAACGTCGAGTTCTCCACAAACGACTTATCAGTACCTTTCGGAAGATCGGGCCATAGACTCATCATCTACCTTACCCATCTCAAAATCATTCTTAAGCAAGAAGGTCTTAAGTCTATCATGACAGGCTCTAGGGGCTTGGTTAAGACCATACAAGGCTTTGGATAGCTTGAACACACGATGTGGGTTCTTGGGTGTGAGGACACCGGAATATTGGAGGTTTATACCAAATTAATAATCATACCAGTAGTATAATTTTTAATCAAGAACAATCAAGTCTCAATTAAAAATAATACTAGAAGTATAATTATTAACAAGGTACAATTCCAATATTCAGGTTCCCGGATATGCCTCTCATGTTAGCTCCTGATGATGAGTCGCTAACATAGACATATCCTTACAACATTATATCACAAGCATACACGATTGGAATACATTAATAAAAATTTACAGCGGAAACATTTAAGTAAACCAGAAATGAAAACAGAAATAATAAAATAAAATCTCTAGTGGAGCGCCACAACCCAAGGGCAACTTGACTGGGATTAAAGCCGAAGTAACCCCCCGTAATCGCTTCAACTTGGAATATTTCTAGTGCGTTCTTTACCTGCAACAAGTGGATAATTCCACTGAGTACGGAAGGTACTCAGCAAGACTTACACAAACTATTTAAAATAAAGTGTTTGAGAGGTCCTATACAAAGGATTAGAATTTGTAAATGCATAAGGTTAACAACAGGAAGGTTATAATGGTTAAATTTTGCAGAAAGCAATACATCTTAACCTACACTTGCTAAGTTTTAGCAAAGCACTTTTATAAATCAAGTTGGACTAAAACAGTAAGTAAAAGAGAGCATAATCATAATTTGTATCAAAGTTAAGTGGCTACAACCACTAGCAACACCTTGCATGATTCCCTCTCATGCCAAAACAATTCCCATACAAAATTTTATTTTCAAAATCTATACAAAGCACTATTCAAATTCAAGCGTTGTCCGTAACCGTGGACACGACTATTCGAATAGTTTTAATCCCTGCAGGGGTGTACATCTTTACCCACACGACTTAGTTAACCCGTAAGCCTCCGGAATAATAGCACACTACCTTTGGTATGCCTAAGATAAACTAAGATTTGGTATTTTTCAACAAGTTGACACTATTGAGTGGAATACCCATGTGTGGTGATCCCGCCGATTACAAGTTACTAGTAGAACACCTTGGCAGGGGCCCACATGTTGTCTTGGGAATGCCGATCCAAAAAGCAAAATTAAATGACAGAAAGTAGAGCTTTGCTAGCTACACATATTAATTATGATCGGACCCTTAAGGTACATACATGTGATGGAACGCATGTATGGCCTCACCCTCCTAAGAACATATGATATAGATACGCAATCAAACACATATGTCCTTACTTTCCTGTTTTCCAACTCAATAGCATTAACCTTTTACTTAACCAAACAGCGCCCATACACTGCGTGTGGAAGTACGATATGGCTTGAATCATCCAGCCGATGTTCAGTCCTTAATCAATCCAGACAAGACAACCACATTTCCCAATCTCGTGCACTAAGGCACCATCACTAGCATCCACTTGTCCAGATTTAAAATCAGTGTGAATAAACAAAATTTTCTTTCATTTCAAATTTAAATAAACTGAAAAAGAATCAAAATAAATAAAATTCATTTAATATTTTCAAGTTTGGTAAAATAAAACTGGCACACTACAGACTGCATGGCTATGCAATTACTAGAATAATTATTTTAGTATAGCAACACTACCTTAAATTTAAGTGTATGATCAGATTAAAGGTAAGCCACAAGTTTTAGGTTATAACTACCTATTGACCGATCACAATTAAATTTTTAGAAACTAGCATGCAACGGTATCACTGTTTTTTTTAATCTACAGTTCAAAAATTGGGATCAACATGGTGCAAAGAGGATGCTTGCCTTATGGAATGTCCACTTGTTCACTCTCGGTGGCGTTATTGTTTCCGCCGCGCAATTCGTAATCTAGAGAGAAAATACAAAAGCGAATAAATACCAATAAAATCGAGAAATCCAAAAATGCTCAAAAATGCATGATAATTACATATTAATGAGGTTATGATTCTAGATGCACTTAGGTATAGATTGTAGTTTAATAAAAATTCAATTTCTTATGGACTGGTTAAAGTTAATTCAATTTCTGGTGGAATTATAATGACTGACGATACCTAGAGTTTAGGTGATGTTGTTTTCCTTAACAGGACACCTAGTACTCACAAACACTCTCTCCAGGCATTCTATGTATACATCCACGATGATCCTACAGTCAAAATCAATCATCTTATATGCTCTCTTCTTTCGGCAGACTTTGATGGTGATTGTGTGCACATCTATTATCTGCGATGTGATGTTTGATTTAATTAATCTATTTCGAATAACTTATAACACAACAGGTCGTTGTATTTAATCGGGTGAATACGAATGGCGGTCAATTCATCCCTAAAGTCTCAAATTCATTTATATACACTCGCTTGATTTTATTTTCTTTGAGTCGATTTACTGATATTTAATCGCGCGCGACTTAAACTTTGATCGATTGTAATATTTATATGGTATTAATAGTCCTTACTAATTAACATCAATTTAAACAGCTCAATCTATAGCCATTACTATACATTGAAATTTATTTGTATTATTCCTTTAATTCCAATTTTTATTAAGCACTTAATCCCTAATGTCTAACCTTAACCCTAATCCCCTCTCTCTTTCTCTCCCTTATCCCTCTGCCGACGCCTCCTTCTTCCCCTTCCTTATCTCACTGCGTCTCTCTCTCTCGGTTTCTCTATCGGCCGACACTCTCCTTTCACACACTCACATCTCTCTCTCGGCTCCCCCGTCTCTCTCGGTCTCTCCCTCACGGCGCCGCCTCCTTCGGCCCCTTCGCTCCCTGCGCTTTGGTTTCCTGCGCCGCCGCTTCTCTCCCGGCTCCGCCTGCGCCGCTGCCGTCCCCGGGCTCCCTCACTCCCGGCTCCAGCTGCTCTCTCCCCCTCGGCGCCCCTGCGCCTCGGTCCCCTACGCCTCCTCCTCCTCCGGCGCGACCGGAGGCCAAGCGCCGCCCCTGGTTCCTCTACGCTGCTTCTCCCCCTTCCGGCGGCCCTCGGTTCTCTCTCTCTCTACCCGGTTCTCTACGCTGCCTCCTTCTTCGCCCGGCTCAGATGCGCCCCCAGGCACCACTGCTGCTCCTGACTCCTCCTTCCCTCTGCTCCCCCTCCGGCCTGGTGCTTGGCGCCACCGCCGACTCTGGCTCGCACTCCCCGGCTCGCCCTACTCCAGTGCTTCGGCTTGGCCTGCTCGGCCTCCCGGCCGCCTTGGCTCCTCCAGATCTGCACTCTGTTGCTCGGCCGCCCGTTCTCGGCTCGGCCTGCTACTGGACTTAGTTCCCCCCGTTCTATTTTGATTTCAGCTATGTTGATTTTTAGCAAAACCAGTTGATTTCAGTATTAATGTTCGTTGATTATTTATGTATGCATGTTCATGGTGACCGATTGGAGATGGTGGATGATGGATGTTGGGTTCGGTTGCCACTGAGGTAAGTCCTCAGCTGATCTCCCTCTCTACTCCTACTCCTACTGCTCTGTGATGTTGAAAATGAACTGAGAGCTATACTGATTGTTCTACTGAGATCTGGGGTTGATTCTACTGAGATATGGTGAAATGATGATATGCGAGTGATGTGCATGATGATGGGTACTGGGGTTACCTCTTGGTGATATTTGGGGCTGGGAGAAGAGGGTGGCAGTGCTGGCTTTGTGCTGGTGCTCTCCTCTGGCGCGCCCCTCTGCTAATGCTCCCCTCCGGTTCCTGGCTTCCTTCCTCCTCTTGCTCCTGGCTGCTGCTGCTGCTGCTGTTGGCTTGCCTTCGGCTGGTTGCAGCATCAGATTGATGATGGGGATGCTGGCTTGGCTTGGCATGGTGATTTACTCCTGGCCTTTGCTTTGGTTGTCTTGCTCTTGATTCCCTTCGGTGGTGCATCAAATGATGTTGGGCTTGTGTGTGCCGGCTTGGCTGGTTTTGGCCTTCGGTTCTTGCTTCTGAGAAGAGATGGAAATGGGGTGGGGTGAAGGAATTGGTGCTTTGGGAGGAAATGTGTTGCTTGCTGCTTTGGTTTTGCGGGGGTTGGGAAATCTCTGAAACAAATTGTCTTCATCCTCGGTGCTTATTTGGGCTCTGCTCGGCCGTTTCCTTTGGCGGTGCCTTGACTGGTGCTTGCGGTGGTGCAATCTGCAATGATGCTCATGCATTTGTGTTTATCCGGATGGCTCCTAAGATATTTTTGGGCTGGGGCATTTTTGGTCCATTGGTTAGCAATTCATTATGCAATGGATTTGCGACGATTGAGGCAATTCGGTATCGTGGGTTTTGGATTTCCCTAAGCGCCGAATGATGAGAACCTACGGAAATAAGGCGGTGCTGGATTTACTTAGGTTAGTCTAGGTATCATGGGTATCGGTCTTGACTAATGCAGGTTAGCCTAGGTGACTTGAAAAGCCAAGATCTTGGTTAACCTAGGTTGGTGTGGGTAGTCTCGATACTTAGGGTGCCGACTAATCTAAGTAGACCTGGGAACCGTAATGATTCCTATGGTATACTGACGGCAATTTATTTTATTCTAACTCTATTATATGGCTTTATGAACAACTAATGGTCTTTTGATTGGTTGGCGGACTATGGAGCTGCGAATGGTGTTTCGGATTGGGTCGAGGAAGATGGTTTGACTGGACAATGATGGATGGGCAAGATTTCAAGGAAGGCTTTAGGCGACATGCAATGCAAGTTTTATTTTAACATTTTGTAAATTACTCAAAGTTGTAAAACATAATCTGATCTGATGTAAATAAATTCTTGTGTTACTTGTATTGAGAAGATTGTTATTTATGATAAACATTGTAAGGTTTTTAATTAAATTATTACCCAGAGAATTTCATAAGTATTTATTGTTGTCTCTCTTTGGATTTGTGATTGGAGTTACCTATTAGACTTTGATTAGGATATTTACAAATGCAAAATTTATGCAAATGCTTCAGAAATAACAAATATAATATAAAATGCATATAATTACTGTTTATTAAAATTGAGGCTGTTACATTGGGATTCTCAATGCCTGGGGGTTGCCTAACATACACTTTCTCCTCTGTGTAACCATTCAAGAAGGCACTCTTGACATCCATCTGATATAATCTAAAGCCCTTAGATGCAGCAAATGCAAGCAGAATGTGAATGGCTTCTAGTCTAGCAACACGAGCAAAGGTCTCATCAAAATATAACCCCCTCAACTTAGCTAAACACTGAGCTACCAACCTAGCCTTATTTATAATTACAGAATCATCCTCATTTTGTTTGTTTTTGAAAACCCAGCGGGTTCCTATAACATTATAGCCACTAGGAGGTTCTACTAGGTTTCAGACCTTGTTCCTCTTAAAATTCTCTAACTCCTCATGTATGGCATTGACCCAGCTAGAATCAGATAAAGCATGTGAAATATCATGGGGTTCAAAAGAAGCAACAAAAGCAGAATGAGAGTAGAGGTTTGGATCATGACACCTAGAGCGAGTGACTCGCTCATGGAGAATAACCATCATCTGATCCGGAGGGTGCTGCCTTTGAATGTGAAGTGGCACACCTGGAGAGGAAAGCATCTCTTCGACCTCCGCAGGTACTGCTGATGATGAAGATGCAGCAGGAGCCTCATCTGAAGACAAAGTAGTCACAGCAGGTTCTTGTGCTGGAATAGGAGCATCAACAGCAGCAGGTGAAAGAACATCATCGAGTCCTTCATCATCTTCCTCTATAAATATGCTCTCTGTCACCTATATATTACCTGAAATATCTGATCTAGCTCCAAGGCTAGTCTCATCAAAAGTGACATTGCATGTCTCCTAAACAAGATTAGTTTCAACATTTAAAACCCGAAAACCGCTCGAATGTGCAGGATAACCCAGAAATAAACCATAAAAAGTTCCTACTCAAATTTATCTATGTTTCCTGTCTTGAGAATAAAACACTTGGATCCAAAGACTCGAAAGTGCGAGACATAGGGTTTTCTACAAAATCGAAGCTCATAAGGAGTCTTACCCAAAGACGGTCTCAAAAAGACACAATTTGCAATATGGCAAGCTGTAGAAATAGCTTCAGCCCAAAACCTCCTCGGTGTGCTATACTCATCTAGCATCGTCCTAGCCATCTCGACTAGGGTCTTGTTCTTCCATTCCACAAAGCCATTTTACTGAGGGACGTGTGGAGAAGAGAACTGATGCTCAATTCTACGCTCAGCACAAAACGAAGCAAAAGAGGCATTCTTGAACTTCGTGCCATTGTCACTTCAGATCGCTCTCAAGGCACTCGAAAGTTCAGAAGCCAAACGAAAAACAATATCATGATAATGATCAAAAGCTTCATCCTTCGAAGCAAGAAAGAACACCCAAGTATATCTAGAAAAATAATCGACTATGACAAGAATGTACCATTTTCCACCAACTGACCGAACCCTAGCAGGACTAACAGTATCCATATGAAGCAACTGTCCCGGTCCGTCAGTCATGACCACGATCCTTTGAAGGGTGTGGCGGCAACTTGCTTGCCATGCCTATAGAGCGCACATCTGACATCCTTGACGGCTTTGAGTTTGGGCAAACCTCTCATGAGCTCAAGGTTGCTAACTCGCGTCAGATGATCAAAACCAATGTGCCCCAAACGACGGTGACAAAGCCAGAACTGAGAAGAAGAAGATGAAATCAAGCATTTGAGAGAACCAGCAAGAGATTCAGAAAAATCAGCTCCAAAGATCCAAGCAACTCTAGTAATCCAAAAAACAAGCTCACCAGTTGAATCAAGCACCCGACAAGTATTTTTCTTAAATCTAGTCTCATAACCATCATCAAGAAGTTGAGAGACAGAAAGAAAATTAAACCTTAGCTTGTCCACAAGAGCGACGTCCTTGAGAATGAAATTATCGCTCATCCTGGTCGATCTTGTTCCTTCAATCCGCCCTTGTCAACATCTCCAAAGGTGACGAAATCATCACCCGTCGACCGCGTGAAGAAAGTGAACCATCTTGAGTCTCCGATCATATGGCGTGAACAGCCGGAGTCGACGAACCACGTGTCCTTCCTCTTTCCGCGGTAATCCTAAAAATCAAGGCACAAAAGAACGATGTGTCTCAATACTAGGGTTAGTTAAACAAGACTTAGTAACCCAGTACTGAGACACACGTCTGCGAGTAGTATGCAAAGCAGAAGTACTATCCTTGATTCTATTTGAAGTTCTGTTATGAGCAATGGTTAAACTAACATGAGAGTTATACTGTCTAGGAGCATGATGATGAGCATGTGACACAAATCCTAAACCAGGTTTCTTCTTTTCTATGTTACCATGTCTCATAAAAGCTCTAGGTTGATTGGAGGAAATTCTAGCAAAAATTTTATTATCATTTTACAACCTTCGCCAACAGAACTCAACCAAATGCTCATCTTTCTTGTAATAGGTGCAATGGTACTTGATACTACTGGGAGAAGCACCCTTTGACTTAACAGATGGTTTAGCAAAACCCGCATATTTAAAAATAGTTTTTGCAGGTTGAGTTTTGAATTCAACTAACCCATTTTTCAAGACTTGAGTAACTTTTGGCTTAGAGTTATCTTGGACAGAATTGTATCCTAATCCTTGCTTCTTATAAGGAGTTTTATACTTGTCCAGAATCATGTTTAATTATTTCTTACCTTTAGAAAATTTTTCTAAGGTATCCTTAAGATAAGCATTTTCTTCTTCAAGATTAACACATGATTCACATGTTTTACCCTTAATGGCTCTAGCATATTTCTCCTTATATAAAGCAGCTTCAAGTTTAAGAGCTGGACATGAAGTACATGTAACAGACTCAATACTGTCCTTAAGCTTGGCATATTTAGCTCTAACTACTTCTAAGATATCTTTGACTTCATGTTCGCGTTCTAAGCAGAAAATGCAAAGGCTAGAATCAACCACTGCAGAAGCAACCAACTTGCTAGAGTCTAAGCATTTTTCACGTGGAGCAGATTCAACCTCAACTAGCTCAGTCCTAGCATTTTCAGGTTGTTGCAAAGCAATATCATGAGCAGATTGCAGTTTAGCAAATTCTGAGTGCAGAGCATAGCAAGATGAACATTCATCATATTCAAGAGTATTACCATTTGTAAGTTCTAAATTTAAATTATCTACTTGTGACTCTAAGTCCTTGTTCTTGGCCATGATAAACTCTAAAGCCTTATCCTGACTCATGAGTTGCTCAAAAATAGTTTTACATCTATCAGAAAGGACATCATAGGAGGGAAATACCTCATCGTTGTCGTCGTCAGCGGATTCAGCCATGAAGCACGGGCCGGTGAAGTCCTTGGCCTTCCCCTTCTTCTTGTTTTGAGGGATCTCCTCCTCCTTGTCCTCCTCGCTCCCGGAGTCCACATCGCTTAAGGATTATTCCCTAAAAGCAGCAAGAACCCGGTGAGCGGGATTCGTCAGATTGGCAACATCATACCTTGATTTATTCCATTGAGGCTTCTTCCAAGCTGACTATCCCTCCTTATGGTTGCTCTTTCCTTTCAGCTTGGGGCAATTTACCCGGATATGATTAAGTCACGGGACCTGCTCTATTTCTGTTTCTCATATTGTTATAGGCCCGTGTGGCCTTTTTTACTATGAGTGCCAACTCAACCTCAGGGAGACTCTCAAACTCCTCTTCATGGATTGCTGATAAACCAGCAAGCGAAAATCCAGAAGAAGACTTAGAAGAGCCATCAGAAGCTCTCTTGAGCGGGTCTGCTACCAAAGCCATATTTTCCTTCTTGGGACAATCAATCCTCTTGATCTCATGAGTCTTGAGCTTGCTATAGACCAGCTCCAAAGTCAGATCAGAGAGGTTGACGTTCTCCTCAATGGTGGTAGCCTTTATCTCCCACTCCTTGGTGTTGATTGCAGCCAAGAGGTGGGGGCATTTTCAGACTGAGAATATTCAATACCAACAGCTTTCATTTGATTAATCACTTTATTAAAGCGACTGAAAATATCATCGATGCTCTCTCCAGGACGCATCTCGAATTTGTTATACTCACGCTTATAGATTGTTTGGCGTACTTTCTTGATTTGGGACGAATTATAGACTGTTTGGCGTACTTTCTTGATTTGGGACGAACCCTCATGTTAGGTTTCGAGGGTGTTTCAAATCTCGTACGCAGTCTCAAGATTGCAAATCCGATCATATTCCTGTCTACCAAGCCCACCATATAAGAGGTTTTTTGCCTTGTTGTTGTTAGCCAAGAGGGCTGCAGAAGCCGGCGTAGCAACTTCAGGAACAATGAGCGGGACTTGAACAACCTCCCATATAGCTTGTCCTTCGCTTTCAAGGAAGAATCGCATGCGATTCTTCCAATAGGCATAGGCATGCCCATCGAAGATATGCGGCTTGGTGGAGTATTTATCCATCACTAAGTTCAGTGACCGGTTAAGATCAAGATTGAACTAACCGGGCTCTGATACCACTTGTTGGACCGAAAAGGCGACTAGAAGGGGGTGAATAGGAGTACGCTCACTTTTTCACAAACAATAGGAGCTATGAAGATCAATAAACCAGTACAACGGAAGACTAGTATTGAATCCAATCTAACCCCCGAAGCAAAACAACCAAAATCAATCAAAACTCAATTTCAAAGTGTTGGGTGGTCGAACCTCTATGTCAATGGCGGTCTGACCGGTCCATGGCCGGTCTGACCTCTATGTTAATGGCAGTCTGACCTCCAGCCTGATGAACAGTGAAATCAGTCCAAAAAATGAAGTTGCAAATAGGTCTAACTTTTAATCTACGACTCCAAACTCGATAAAACTTGGAACACACCTTCTCTAGGATGTCAAAAACCTATTCCAATCGAAGATTGTGAAAATTCTTGGTAAAATTATGATCCTTTTCCGTTTGAGATGAGGATGGTTAAAAACCGAGTCAAAATAAAAACTAGATCCAAAATCTTTCTCGTGGGTGGTTGATGATCAAGATGATCCTAGATATGTTCCCATATGTCACAGCAAGCTAGATCACGTGAAGAAATCAAGCAAAAACTCACGGATCAAAGAAAGACTCAAAATCATCAAATAGAGAGAAGGAAAGCAAAGAGACACATCTTTGAGCAAACTCTCCTTGGATTGATTTGATATGATTTGGGTTTACAGCCACTCCATCAATGGAGGACAATGCTTAATCCAGGAGCACGAAAATCAAATCAAAACTTTCTAGAACCCTAACCTCCGCAAATCCTATCCCTAAGCAAATTAGGGTTTCAAAACAATGAAAAGGTTGAAGGAGGGTGCAGCCACCTCCCTCCTCTATTTGTAGTGGAGGCTTAGACGTTCTAGAAGATTGACTCAATTGGGCTCCCGTTAAGGCCCATCACAAACGGGTCACACACGCACACATTTCAAAAGTGTCGTCTTTATCGCCTCTTGACCTAATTAGTTTCACCTTGCGCCATCTTCAGCCACAGGTTGGCAAAAGGTCACCCTTGTCCAGCTTGCACCACGCTTGAGTTCATTGACCTCACACGGCATCGTCGATCGTTCTGGACCTCAGCTCTCCAAGCCTAGTCCCGATCATCCTCGCCGTTGATCGTCGTTGACCACCAAGCAACCTGCACAACAATAGACAAGAAAATGAATCCGGGAACAAGTTTTTCACAACTTAACCCATGTTAGTCAAAACATGCATCATGCAACACATATGCACTGAAACTCATGACTTTGACCTAACAACCAAACATCGCCGCCACGAAGAACGACGATATAAGTGAAAACCGGTCAGACCGCCACCTATGGGCTGGTCTGACCGCCCTCTAACGATCGACCACCACCACAGCGGTCGGACCGCCAGATGAGGCACTTAGCCAAATTTTAGCCCCTGAAAATCCGAAACCTACTGAAATTTTCAAACGAATAGAACTTTTGACTGGAGACTCCAAAAATTATGGGACCAAGTGCAATAGAATCCCCTCTCTTGCCTACGACCTCTATTTTTGGCCCAGCCCAAAAACTTCTTTTTTGCATTTGGCCGATCCGACCGCCGCTATGGCCGGTCGAACTGCCACTGGCTGGTTCGACCGCCAGGGGTGGCCGGTCGGACCGCCCTATGGCCGGCCTGATCACCGGTTCGGCCTGTCAGACCACCACTGGCCTGACTGCACTGCTACTTTTTCAAAAACGCATGAGTCGATAAACCTTCAACGCCATTGCCAATTGTAACATCATTCTAAGATCACGAGCATATCCCCATGATATTCACAGAGTAGTTTTACACTCTGCGAAGGGGTGCAACTCTACCCACACGAGATAATTTGCCCGTTATGTCGGACAATGCACGCTTTCTTAGGCGTGTGACTAGGCAATTATCACAAGGCGTTTCCAATGTTCTACCTCACTACTAATATACCCGCTAAGGTTTCACTTCCATTGGGCTAACCACCTACTGGAAGTCTCCTCTTACGCCAAGCGGGAATAACGTTTAACCACACGCACACAACAAAAATGGCACATACAATAGTGAAGCTTTGCAATATACAATAACCTTTAATAAGCCTAGTTCTGCCCATACATAATATGCGGTAGTACGGTGGAGCTTTGCGATATGCGGCTCAACGGCCGGTCCTTAACTGACTTGAACGACTTCCATTAATAAACCCTAGGCCTCAACCCTACCCGGATTGAGCCAGCGTATAAATCTGCACCCACCAAGGATCCATTCCGCCCAAGTCTAAATCCATTTTTATTTTTATTTTTCAAAGACATTTGCAAAAGTCTACGATGACAAAACAATGTCATAGGCTTTTAATCAATTTTTACCATTTTGGCTAAAATTTCCCCAAAATTAAATATTTGTGGTCTAAGCAATTTCTAAGCATATTTTTATTTTTAAATTTTTATTTGACTAAGGTGACAAGGGATTGATGATCCAACATTCAAATTTGGCTAAACAAAGGAATTGGCTTAACTAGACATTTAAAAACAGGAATTAAAAATAACTAAAAAAATTTATGTATGCAATAGTAATTTAAAGCAGAATTAAATAATTTAAAATACTGGGATCAAAATGATCAATGGTGTAACTTGTCTGCTCAAATTCTTGGTATTCTACCTCTTCAAGGGGGTCAAGCTCTCCGGAGTCGTCAAAATCTAAATACAAAAATAAGTCAAATTCAAATAAATTCAAATGAAATGTAGATAAATTCGAATGAATATTCAAATTGTCTCCAAATGAAATAATTTTGGTTTAGTTAGCTAGATCTTTATTTTATAGAAATTTAGAAATTTGATTCACCTGAATCGGAGTTCGTATGAAGAAATATGTGCTCCTGGAAGTTTAAAATCTAAATAAAATCCTAAAAATCAGAAATTCTGAATTTCCAAATTATTTTTCTAAAGGAAATTTGATTTATTACATCGGCATACGGAATTGTGTCACTGACATGTGGGCCCTGCAGTCATGGACTGGGTCCACGGGAAGGCACGAGTCCATGGTGGACTTGGCTCAAAGAACGATCTGAGTGTGCGGCGGCTGCCATGCAGTCTTGACTTAGCCACACACGCAAATGTGCTAAGGTGGCGCCGAGATGGCACTGACATGGCCGAGCCATGTCGGCCGAAATTGTGGCGTTCCGTGTGGCGTCGCCGCGCTTCTGTTGCCGTCGAGTGGTGAAATGCGCAAAAGAAAGAGGGAATATGTTGAACACAGTGCGCTACTCTGCGGCGGAGGGCTGTGAATTGGTCGTCGGCGACGACAAGAGGCGGCGAGGTTTGGTCATCGGCGACAAAGAGGTTTTGGCGGTCTCTGGCGAAGCGAAGGCGCCACGAGGATCGCCGACAAGGCAATCTTTGGGGTGTGGTCGGGCGTAGTAGGATGCTGATGGTGCTAGAATCGGAGAAGAACGAGGCTTGCGGCGGTGAGAAACTCGAATTGCGGCGTGGGTGTGATCGGGCAACGAGGTGGGCGTTGGATTGAGTGGAGAGGCGCTCTGGTGCTCCCTTTTATAGTGCGAGGGGAGGCCGGGATGCGGAGATCGTGTGCAGAGGTCACAGCGGCAGCGACGAACATCCACCGTCAATGCACATGATTAAAGGATGAAACGGCCGGGAATGAGTGCGGAGGCTACTGCTGATTGCGAGAAGAATCCGGGAAAGAAATGGAGAATTGATGAAGCTTCAATGGTCTTTAATGGTGGTCGGTCGCGGGAGCTGGAGGAAGAAGAAGATGCGGGGGAAGACGACGCTGCAGGCGGGCCCACCTGTCGGCGGAAGGAACTGGTCGGGCGGAGCGATGACCGTCCGATTAAGATCGGATGGTCCACGTTGGAGCACGCGGGAGGAACTGGTTGGGCGGAGCGATGGCCGTCCGATTAAGATCGGATGGTCCACGTTGGGAGCGCGTGGGAGGAACTGGTCGGGCGGAGCGATGGCCGTCCGATTAAGATCGGATGGTCCATCTTTGAAGCCTTGCCAGAGGAAGCGGTGGTGGTGAAAACGATCTTTGGGTCGGATGAATTTGACCCAGACACTGTGCGGTAATTTTTAATTTATTTTTCAATTAAATTAATTCCAGAAATTCAAAGAGGCTTTAGAAAATAGCAAATAAAATCCAAAAATTATGAGAAAATTCATAGAGATTCTCTAGGGCATTTTGGATTTAAGTAAAATAATTCCAACTTATAATTGGTTATAAATTTTTCAAATAAATTATTTTAGCTTTAAAACAATTAAGGAAAAGCTTTTAAAATTTTAGAAATTCCACAAAAATAATTAAAGTTTTTTTCAACTCAAATTTGAAATTTGGGTTGTTACAGCGTCTTCTCCTCCTGCTCCTGTGATCGTCACGAGTTATGGATCGTCCTAACGCTGATGCTTCGCAACAACACCTCTAAGGTATCCACATGTACGGGGCAGGGGCACCACGCGCTGGAGTGATAGCACCGGCGGCGTGGTTGAGAAAGGCGTGGCTATTAGGATTTCAGAAGTTCTTCAAAAGATCATCACACCCCTTACCACCGTCCCTCTATTTATAGGCATCCATAATGGGTCTCGTACTTGAGGCCCATTAGGAACTCGTGGCATACAAGAATTCGGATCACCATCCAAATCAAATCCTAGCCCTTTAAGTGTGTGACCCTATAGGTTCATGTGTAATCGGTTGTGACTCGAAAACTCTTTTCTGACCACTAGTCGTTAGCAGTACCAAGCAGCACATAACGATTCCCAAAACACACATAGAATATATCGGACAAACTTTATGCAATATGATATATGACCAGGTCCATATCACTAACGATCAGCTCGTATCTCTATATGACCAGTTCATATTTGGTCTCGACCAATTCGTAACTCCTTACGACCACGTTTCGACCACTTAGTGACCATGTTCGACGAGCCTACGACCAGCTCGTATCTCCATACGACTAATCCATATCTGATTGAACTGAAAGACCTTCTCGTGTATTCTCCCTTTGCCTCGTGATGCCTAGTTGAACTCCAGGTGAGATGTTGTATCATCCATGGACTGTTCAATACTTTCTCGATCAAGTGTCGAATAACTTCATGTGGTCGACACTTCGACCACTAGTGGTATGGCTACGCACTTTCTTTATCCGACCACAACGAGGGGCCCGGAGATATCCCTCTGTTATGTTAGGAGGGCAAATCCTATATCAGGCCAGTCACATCCCTCGCATATTTCATAGCATGCCCAAAGCTACCTTTATAACTACCCAATTACGAGTAGCGTTTGGCAACCCCTAAGAGTACTACTACACATGTAGGAAACCATGCTGATCTCAGGTCTAACGATTATACATCATCATTGCTTGAGACCAACTAATGATACATAGAATCATAACAATCTCAACAGTGTCTTAAGGTGGGTCATTTCCAACACCATGTTCTCTAACATGTGTCTATATTATTGGTTTGATATCTCTATATCCATGACCTATGAAATATAGTCATCAACCAATACATATGCTAGTCTATTCATATGTGTTCTCATATGTTTCCGACCAGGGAACGTTTAAGAATAATGATCACAGAAATATAGAGTTTCACAATCAAGTCGCATACTTAATAATAAATATTATTGATATTATTCTAGGAATAAGATAACATATTATCTAATGTTATGAACATAATGAAATATAATCATCCTTATGATTGCCTCTAGGGTATATTTCCAACACTCAATTCAAATACAACAAACCATCATGTTCTTTTCGTGATGAAACTGTTTTTGCAAAAGAATATACTATACCCAATGTGGCGGCACAAAGCATGCTAATGACCACGAGCATGGCTATTTAAATAGATTTATGCTATGCAGAGGTGTACAACTTTACCCACAGCATACAAATGCTCTAGTTGATTCGGCATCCGTTGATGCCACTTCTTACGATCTTTTAGTAAGCAGTCTGGAGCACGCATCGAAGCCTTTACATCACCTAGTCTTAGCCTTGAACTAGCTCGATGAATGAAAACAATTAGTTTGATCCTGGGTACCTCCCGTCAAAGTGAGGCATTCACCGATGTATCGACAAGTTTGTGCCCAATGTCTTGGTGAAGGGAGTCCCTTCGAGCAAGCCTACTCGGTCATGCTCGTACTACTGCGGCCTACCAACATGCAAGGCTAGTGTTCGATGACTTAATTAGCAAAGGCCATCCTATACCGACACATGTTGTTATACGCTTAGGCTTAGTTTTGTTGCACCGATGTTCGGTTCTTAATTGACCTGGGTGAGGATCTTCCCCTATCTACTTACAAGAAACTCTCTCACATTCATCAGTTCATAATATAACTCGTCTGCGTCTCAATCTAGGTTTTTTGTTTTCATTTTTATACAAAAATAATAGAGGTAACTCCTCTAGACCATTATTTCAAAATCTCCCAAATTTCATATTCCATATTCCATTCATTTCCTATTTTTATATGACTATAGCTCAACTATACATTTGTGTGATATTCACACTTGAATTTCCCAAATTGACATTAACTATTGCCTAAACAAATACCTAATGGTTACAATAGTAAGGATCACAATATTTCAAGGAGGATCATATATTGAATCGGATTATAACTACCGATATCCCCAAATATAGCAATTTTAAGCTAATATACATGCATGCATAATAGATTTTGCAAAAAGTAGTTTCCCATACGGACAAGCTGGAAGTAAATTAATTCTAGAAAAATAATTTCAACAGCAACAAAATCCAAATATTTTTGCATCATTAGATATATCATGATTATAGATGAATTTAGAAAAAAAATCATTTAATTTGGAGTTCGTATGATAAAGTTATTAACAATTCAATTTGCTTCGGTTTTGTAAATCTAGAAATTATTACAAAGGTGACGTCGAAAGCGTATTCTCTGATGTTTACGCTTTCTAGTAGAGAAAGTGTATTCTCTGAGTTCTACTGAGGTTTACGCTTTCTGTGAATATCATGGGGATATGCTCGTGATCTTAGGATGATGTTACAATTGGCAATGACGTTAAAGGTTTGTCAAATCAAGCGTTTTCGATAAAAGTTCGATCTTTGTCGGGCCTTTGGCGATCGACCGGTAAGCGATAGTCGACCGGCGAGGAGGTCCGACCGGCCACCCCTGGCGGTCGGACAAGCCGATGTGATCAAGCCAAACCATGGCGGCGATCGGACCGACCAAATCTAAAAGAGGAGTTTTGGTGGGCCAAAATAGAGGTGTAGGCAAGAGGAGATTCTACTACACTTGGTCTCATATTTTTTGGAGTCTCCAGGCAAAAGTTCTATTGGTTTGAAAATTCCAGTAGGTTTTAGATTTTCAGGGAGGAAATTTGGCTAAGTCCCACCAAGTGATCGGGCCAAGCGGTGAGCGATCGAGGCCAGCCATGGTGGCGGTCTAACGGTTTTCACTTGTTTAAATGCGTCGCCGTGGCGGCGATGTTTGGTTGTTAGGTCAAAGTCATGAGTTTCAGTGCATATGTGTTGCATGATGCATATTTTGACTAACGTGGGTCAAGTTGTGAAGAACTTATTCCCGGATTCGATTTGCTTGTCTATTGTTGTGCAGGTTGCTTGGTGGTCAACGACGGTCAACGGCGAGGATGATCAGGTCTAGGCTTGGAGAGTTGAGGTCCAAAACGATCGACGATGCCGGGTGAGGTCAATGAACTCAAGCGTGGTGCAGAATGGACAAGGATGACCGAACGGACAGTTCGGTGCAACTGGTTTGATCAAGCGGCGCGGGGGTCGGTGCAAGTGCCATGGTGGTTTCGGTGGGAGCCGGATGGGAGAGACTTGCCGACATGTTGAGAGCCGTTGATCAACCTACACGTGACGAAGCAGGCGAGTGCTTCGCGCAGATGGACTCGGTCTTCGGAAAAGGATCGAGAAGGGGTATTTTGGTAATATCACTAAAATACCGTCTTGTTTGCTTTTGGCTAAACTGCAGCGCAAGACGACGCAAGGAGAAACGGTTTAGGTTAAGTGAAGATGAAGAAGACGCTTTAAAATGCGTGCGTATGTAACCCGTTTGTGTTGGGCCTTAACGAGAGCCCATTTGAGTCAATCTTCTAGAAGATCTAAGCCTCCACTATAAATAGAGGCGGGAGGTGGCTGCACCCCCTTCAACCCTTTCATTGTGTTTGAAACCATAGTTTGCTTAGGGAGAGGATTAGTGGAGGTTAGGGTTCTAGAGAGTTTTGATTTGATTTCGTGCTCTTGGATTGAGCTTTGTCCTCTATTGATGGAGTGGCTGTAAACCCAAACCATATCAAATCAATCCAAAGAAAGTTTGCTCAAAGATGTGTCTCTTAGCTTTCCTTCTCTCTATTAGGTGATTTTGAGTATTTCTTTGATCCGCGAGTTTTTGCTTGATTCCTTCACGTGATCTGGCTTGTTGTGACATGTGGAAACACATCTAGGATCAGCTTGATCATCAATCACCCACGAGCAAGATTTTGGATCTAGTTTTTGTTTTGACTCGGTTTTGAACCACTCTCCTCTCAAACGGAAAAAGGTCATAACTTTTCCAAGGATCTTCATAATCTTTGATTGGAATAGGTTCCTGACATCCTAGAGAAGGTGTGTTCCAAGTTTCATCGAGTTTGGAGTTGTAGATTAAAAGTTAGACCTATTTGTAACTTCATTTTTTGGGCTGATTTCACTGTTCATCAGGCTGGAGGTCAGACCGCCATTAACAGAGAGGTCTGACCACCCATGGGCTGGTCAGACCGCTATTGACATAGAGGTCAGACCGCCCAACACTTGGAAATTGAGTTTTGGTTGATTTTGGTTGTTTTGCTTCGGGGGTCAGATTGGATTCAATACTAGTCTTCCGTTGTACTGGTATATTGATCTTCATAGCTTCGATAGCTATTGGAGTGAAATTTGTGTTGAATCTATTATTTATGAAAAAGTCAGTGTGCTCCTATTCACCCCCCCTTCTAGTCGCCTTTTCGGTCCAACACTTTCCAACAGAGAAAGTGTATTTTCCTCTAAAACGAAAGCGGCTTTTCTCATTTCTTCGACTTTTGTTAACTTACATGTTGGGCCCATTCGCCGGTTACTCATATTCTTAATTTCTTTATTTTATTCATAATACCATGGTGCTTGTACATGTCATTAACTCATTATCTACTTATTCAAATGATTAATTTCTGATTTGATAATACTCACTGACGACTAGGGTCCACATGTCAACCTCTTGGGTTTTAAAACGTGGTTTCAAAAATGACACTAGTGCGTGGTCCCGTATGTCGGTGACATGTATTCAAAAAATGTTTTAAATTAGATTTCTGATAACTTTTCTACCAATCCCACTTTCCATAGACTCAAAACTTTTAAGCTATGTTAATTAGCGCTAAACATCTCCTAATCACATGGGCGGACTAGCAGAGACAGAGAAGAGAGGAGAGGATAGTAGGGCGGCACAACCGAGAGGGAAGAAGGGCTCACCGGCAGCGAACGACGTGACGACGAGGCTCGGGGATGACCAAAATGGATATCCCTCTCGACAGCAATCCCACCGAGTGGTGGTGGAGGCCGTAAAGATGGACAGAGGCAGCGCTACGCCGGCAAGGAGCGGTGGAGTGCCTCGGGTCCAAAGTGGTGCGCAACAACTCTAGGAGGTAACTACGATGCTACATGTAGCGGCTCGGGGACTAATGGTCATCAGTGCGGCGGCGACAACGCTTGCCGTGGCGATGCCATGACAGGCTATGGCGATTCCTAGGCTACACTAGCTAATCGTCCAATCTGATGCACGCAAAAGCTCTTAGGGACTACTAAAAGCTCACCAAGGTCCTCGATTACGTCGGCGGATGGACGGAGTGGCTGGCGATGTTGAAGAGTGGCGGCACAGAGGAGGTTGACGATGACAGCTTTCCACAGTAGCTAAGAAGCTACGAGGGGTGTCATGTTAGCTCACTGTGGTGCTAGAGATGTTGTAGATGCAAGGAATCGGTCTACGGCTCTCCAAGCTTCGAGGAAGAATGAAAATGGCGGTGGCAGCCGAGGATGAGGAAGAACAGAGTGAGGCTCAAATTCACAGTGAATTGGCCTACGTTAAGTGAGGATGTTAGTTGATTGGGGAACAGAACACATGATGACATGATCAGAAGGGCCCCAAACCTTCTAGAACAGCAAGGGTGTGGCAGCTTGGATCGGGTGCACGCACCAAAGTCGGCGAAGATGACAATGCGTTGGTGCTACGAAGCTCTCGGAGCTACATCAAGTAGAGAATAGGGTGAGTGAGGCATGAGGCGCTTGGTGAGTCAAGTGGAGAGGGCAAGGAAACTCTCCAGAGGCGGCGACGGTGTAGAGCTTGCTCACCGGTGTCAAGAATGACATTCTCGTTCTCTGCAATTCAGGGAGCTAGAAGCTCAGAGAAAGCACGAGATGGAACGATGGGTGAGCTTGAGAGATGATGACGTGCATGGATGCTTAAATAGCTATGAGAAATGTGTGATATGGGCTGCGAGAAAATGATACCAGAACTCGTGGGCGTGCTTCGGCGTCTCCAGCAACGTGGGAAAAAGGCGGGGGATAGGCATTGGCGCAGTGACATACGGTGTAGGCTTACATGATGGGAGCAGTTGGAGCACAAAACGGTGGGCGGCGGTCACGAACCGAGGGCGGAGCAGGCGAGCGCGCGGGAGCGCTTGCGGTGGGTGGCAAACGCGAGGTGGATGAAGGGTCCTGACATGTTGGGCCAGTGCGTCAGTGAGTGAAGAGAGTGGGAGTACTGGCGCGAGGGAAATTCGGTTGGCGGATTCGGCCCATTTGCGCGCAGTTAAATTTAAAATGGCTTTTGAATCTTCCAAAACTGATTGAATGTTGATCAATTTTTTTAAACATGGTAAATGAGCTCCAAAATTTATGAAATTGTTTGCTAGGGCTTCTGGCACTATATAGTTTCTTGTATAAATTTTTTATGGATTCAAATTCCTCAAATTTCTATTTTCATATAGTTTCAATATTTGATTTATGCAATAGTTTTAAAATATATTTAAAATTATTTTCCCACACGTTAACATGCTCAAAATTATTATCTCCTTTTAATTCCATCACACCTTCTCAAAATGGGGGTTTTTGTTTGTTACACTCCTCTTGCCGCCGGTGCCGCGATTGGACCGCTCACCTGAAGTCGATCTCCCGTGGTAGGTGTCCAGGACCACCACCTCCTCTTCCCTATGAAAAAATCACCTGTGGATTTCTTCAATTGGTGAAGTCAGGGGCAGCCGGGATACGCGGAAGGAAGCGACGTGCGACACGCGGTGGTGATGTCGTCGCTCGCGACAAAGGGGCAATGGTGGCTCGGCGGAGTGGCGTCAACGGCGTGCAACCATGCGATTGGTGTCACATCTTGTTGGCCCTAGTGCTGCACCGTTGTTGTTCATGCGTAGAAGTCTTTGGAGGTGATCAATCAATCTCTTCGTATTGTCCTTTTCTTTTCTTTTTTGGTTGTCATTTTCCCCGATCTCATTCCATGTTCGATCTCCCAGGTGGACTAGAGTGTGATCTCAGCTACAGTGCTGTGAGCAGCCGGACGAGCTGAACAAATCCTTGAGAGAAGATGCAGCTCTAGAAATTAAAGGTACCCTCTTTTCAGGCTTAATTAATTGTAGCTTTCACGGGCTTAACACAGGAGATGCGGGTTTAACCTGATTAATCGCCAAGGCCTCGACACTGCTAACGTACAATTATGAAAATTTGTGTATAATCAGAACACATAAATAATAGCTTTCAAAATCTGTTCAGAGATGCATGAGGTTTTTATGCAAGCAGCCACACGTCAAATGTTGCAAGGTAGTTACTACAATAAATAGCTTGTTTACTTTATCCCTGTGCTCTGAACAATTATCACAAATAACAGAAAAGTAGCATACTACAACTTTCTTAGCTAGAATTTCTAGCTGCCTATAGTTGTTGTTGGTCTCATGTGCTCGGCACATCCTATATTGATCTGATCTTGTTGTGCAAACAATCAAATCTTCAGTTTTTCTACAATGGAAGTATACCCTGGCTTTTGTTACCAATCTAATCCATGAATGTAAAACCCGGGAGTAACAACCCAGATTCTTTGTGTATTCCAATCTAGTCCTTGGAATAGTAGCTAGTATATATAATAAACAAATATAATAACATCCATAATCCGCACAACTTTATTAATATTTATCAGAGTTTATTACAAGAAAGACTTACAAGCCAACAATAAAGAACACAACGGAAGACGAAGAAGTAGTAGAGCATAGCTAATCTTCATAGGCGATCGACTGGGGTAACGGCCTAGTCATCGAGATCCACATTGATAGTGAAGTTCTTCTCCTCTGATCAACATTTTATTAAGCAAGGGTCAACAAAAAAATGTACTCAGCAAGTTACACCCAATAACAGATTATAATGTATGTAGGAATTTATCGAAGGAAGGCTTAAAAGGTTGAATTTGTATAAAGTAATGTTTTCTTTTAAAATATTTGTACTAAGCTCCAAAGCATATATTCTATATCACAAATCAGTTTTTTATTTTAAATCGACAAGTTTTGTAGTAGGATAACCTCCATACATTTCTGGTGAAGGATACCCTCTAGTCACATGGCTAACCGCTCAATTTCCCAATTGGATAAACTATCCAAGATCATTTGTGTCAAAATTATTTTAAAAACAAAACCAAAGTCTAACTTCGAGTGGCTTTACTCAGCATGTCTATGACCATAGACACGGTTATTCAAATAGTTTTACACTCTGCAAAGGTTGTACAATTTTACCCACAAGAGATAGTCAACTTATAATGTTCACTTCACACAGTTCCATAGGTGTGCTACTAAGTAATTATCACAAGGCCTTTACAATACGTCATCCCAAAGTAGTCATACCCGCTAAGGTTTCATTTCTTTTGGATTGAACCATCCACCGGAAGACCCCTCTTGCGCCATGTGGAGATAAATAAAAGTAGATCATTCTGACACCCACACAACCAGATGGCACAACCACGGTGGAATGTTACAAATTATTTAGCCTAGCCTATCCCACTCCATACTTGTGGTAGTACAGTGGAGCTTTGTAAGATGCAGCTCGAAGACCGGTCTTAACTTGGGCGACTTTCAATAAAACCCTGGTCTCGATCATAGAAATAAATCGATCTCGTGCATCAACTTGCACAATCCAAACATCCATTTCGCCCAAGTCTAAATCAAATTATTTTGTTTAAATTTTCAAATCATTTGTAAACTTCCATTACACACTAATACCATGGATACAATTTAAACAACATTTGATTTTTGGCTGTAAATACCCCAAATCAAATATTTCAGGTCTAAGCATGGCTAAGATTAATTTTTCAAAAAATGTACTAGTTCATACTTTTGCATAAACTATATTTTCATCTAAGGTGTCAATGTATGTTTAATTCAATATCAAAGTTGGCTATACAATCGTAATGGGAATAACTGTAATTTTAAAATAGGAATTTAAATTAAATTGAATACAAATAAGCATGCAGTAATAATTTAAAACAAAATTTAAATAATTTAAAATAATGGTATCAAATATGGTAAAATGATGTAACTTTCCTTACTCAATTAATTATTGTTCTAAAATGAAGTCGAAATCTGGCTCTCCGAAGTCATCCAAAATTTATGCGCGAAAACGAGCCAAATTCAAAAAAATTCAAATAAAAATAAAATAATCTCTAAATTAAATCACTTCAATCGGAGCTTAAACAAAGGAGAACGGACTCTCAAAAGATTGAAATTCACATGACGAAATTTTGAATTTATGGAATTGTTTTCTAAAGGCAAAAATTATTGCATCAGCATGACGTCAACGAGTGATTTTGATTTTTCTGGCCAAATTATTTTCCAAAAGAAAATTGAGTTGGGTCACTGATGAGTGGGCCTGGGTATATGGACTGGGTCCACGGGAATGTCTTGGTCCATGGTGGACTGGGCCCATGGACTGGTGGTGCCACGTAGGCATGACATGCGGGTGTGACAAGGCTGACACGTGGTGCAATGTTGTACACATGGCCAAGACGTGGCATGCCACGTCGGCACAAAAGCGGCGGCACGTACGAGAACCAATGGTTACGATGAACGGCGGCACAGTGGGCGGCGAGGGGTGGGGAGATAGAGAGAGGGATGGGGAGTTGAGTGCTCACCTTCAATGCGGTTGGGCTTGCACGGGTGACCGGCAGCGAGGAGAGAGGTGGCAGCGCGTGTCAGGCTTACGGTGGCAGAGTGCTCCAGCGATGCTTCAACGATGTTGAGGGGAGCACCGGGTAGAACTTACGAATGCGAAACCAGTGGTGGGGATGAAGGCAGCAAGGCATCGTGGACGGCGTCGGGAACGGCGGTGGAAGGCTTGTGGCCAAAAAAATGACGATTGCGGCGAGGAGAAAGGGAGAGGGGAGGGGAGATCTTCGGGGATGGAATGAGGAAGAAGAGGGCATAGGTTGCTCCCTTTTATAGGAGCGGAGGAGGACCGGGTAAGGAGATCGGCGTGGCGGAGAACGGGCGTACATGGTGCAATCCCAGCGAAATAGTCGTGTGAATGAGGGGGTTTTTGGCAAAATGGAAGCGGGAGAGTTAGGGGGTTTGATTGCCAGCAATTGCCTGAGAAAAAGAGTTGGAAATCGCGATGGTTTCGGAGCTTCATGCGCGCGGCAATGGCGGCAATGATTGGCGCTAGAGGAAGAAGAAGGTGAGGAAGAAGGGGTGCTGGCGCGTGGGCTGGGCTGAACAGGCTAGGGAGAAGAAGGAAGAAAAAATAAAAAGAAAAAGAAAAAGAAAGTGGGCCAGCCTAGAAAAAGAAGAAATGGGCTGGAGGGAAAACAATTCCGTCCAAAAGCGAAATCCAGATTTTAATGAATTTCAGAATTTCAGAAATAGCAATAAATTAATTAGGCTTTTAGAAAATAGCAAATTGAGTTCAAAATTCTAGAAAAATTCATAGAAATTCACTGAATTATTTTAAACTTAATAAAATTATTTTCAACTTAAAGTTGGATTTTAATTTTGCACATAATTTTTTAAAATTTTTGGAAAATAGGGAAAAACTTTTAAAATTATGGAAAATTAAAGAAAAAATATTTAAAATTTTCTTTTTAACTTTAAATCCCAAAAAACCCCAAAAAACTCAATAAATTTTCTTCTTGACTTTAAAAACCAAGAAATTAAAGAAAACCAAGAAAACTCTTTTAAAACTCAGAAAATCCAATAAAATAATAACTTTATTAATTTTATTTTTGGTAAGAGAACTTTGGGATGTTGTAATGAAGCATATTTGGTTCTTGTTTCTCTTGCAGAAGCAAATCACGTAAAGCTATGTGTGAGATACTTCTTTTCAAGTTGTAAGGCATCCTGTTCGTCTAATACTGTTATGGGAATATCACATATAAGTGATTGTATCCTTGTTGTTTCAGTTATTAGATGGGTGCCTGTGTGTGCGTAAGGAGGTTCAATTTAGTAAAAACAATTCATTTTGTGATCAAATATTTGTATTCTTTTGGATTGTTAAGCCACTCCTTGTATACTATGAAGTTTCTTTTGCTTGGAAGGTGGAGGTTCTGAACGCAAAACCGAAGAGAAGAATCAAGATGGCTAAGGTTCTTGAGGCTATAATGGTTCTAGCTTTCATGCTAGCTTGATGTAGAAGTAGTGATGTATACATTGGTAGTAATTTCAATTTTGTTTCATTAATTTTAACATTATTGATGTATATATTGGTAATTACTCCAGTTGAACCGGTCAGAAGTGATGTTAATTATTGAGAGATGAGTTTTTATGTAGCTAGAAATGAGATGGTTGTAACATTGATCCCATGTTCTTGATGCTGACTAGATGGTTATAACATTAACATTATTCTGGAACTACCTTGCTACAGTGTACCATTGTTGCATTGTAAATTATTGTGCTTAGTGTACTCGTGTAATGGAAGCTCATTAGAAAATTTGTGATTCATATACTCATCCTCAATTTGTATCTAATGTAATGAAGCCATTACAAATTGAGCAACTCATGGTCCATAAGTTTGATTCGGATCAAGTCAGATATATTGCTCCTTTTGTGTAATTTATCTAGTCACTGTTGAGGATGTGTTCTTTGTTCCAATGCTTATGTTTACCGTTTATGCGCTTTCATGATGGATTCAAAATGTTTGGCCAAGTGGAGAGCCGAGTTCACATTCACGATGAATGACAATATGGACTCAAACGAGGGACCTATTATATATCCAGGCCGTCATGCTTCAGTAGAGGCCAGCATCAACGAACCTTTATGCCTCCTTCAAACCCTAGGCCTAATGCCTTCATTTCCTTTTGTAGCACATCCACCATAATGTTGTTGGCATGTATGCCGGCCCAACTGCATTTGTGTCCAATAAAGATCCTACTGGACAATCCCTGCGGCACCCCTCGCTGGTTGTATTCATTTCTGGCTCGGGCATTGTGATCAGTGGCGGATCCAGAATGAAAATGACCAGGGGTCCTCACTTCCCATACATATCACACATGCTTATTTTTTTGGCTTGAGGTAGTCATGCAAATAAATGTTTTTGTGTATATTAATAAAAGGTGACCGCCATTTATTGCAGATGCACTGAGAATACGAAAATAATCACATATTAATTTGCATATCTATTGTATATTTAATCGAATCAAGAAAATAGGGCAAATCTGTATATTTGTGTCTAGCATATATGATGTCGAATTTATGCAAGATATGCTGATTTTTGATCTGGTGAGATATGCCAGCCATATTTCTTGTCTGTTCATTGATTTCATATCTTAGGCACATCGTCACTGTTGATGCATTTTATGGTATAAATATGTGTATTGTAGCTTCATCTCCCTCAACAACTTTGAGAACTACTAACTTGAGAACAAAGGTTTGCAATGTCGACCTCTACGGTTGGAAACGATCCCAGAGGGACTAGTATGGAGAAGGTTATAATAGATGCTTCTCCCCATGTTCTCGTTGTCGATGATACCCTTCTAGATCGCCTTATTGTTTCAAGGATCTTAAAACACTCCAAAATTCGAGGTGTGATGGCTTATAAATTCCCTCTTTTCTTGTACAAGTAGGTATTTCGTGTTATAGTGATTTAGGATGCCTATAATGAGCTCTTCATTCTTACATAATGTTATGAGTAAATAATTAAGTACTAAAAGGTGTAAGGAAGCATATCAGGTTTCATCTAGTTTTGTTTGTGGTTAGAATCAGCAAAAACATGAATTAAAGTATAGAAACTATTTATGTAACAAACTATATGTAATAAACAGTTTTTGCATGATAGTATCATATATGGTTAATGATAATTTTCAAATCTTCTGTCGTTTCCATTCTTTTCGGATGTTGTCACCTTAAGAGTTTCCATGCTTGACGCATGCAGTGACTGCAGTTGAAAGTGTTAAGGAAGCCCTAAAGTTCCTGGACACGGTAAATTCATAGTTTTATATAGCTTATATCAGTTTTATTTGACTAGAATGAACTTGATTCTTTAAGTGATTGTAGTATGTTTTAATGATTAACATCCATGCATTTGTCTTTGTCATTTTTGGAAACAGGAACATGGTGTGGACATGATTGTCAGTGATTACTGTATGCCAGAGATGACAGGCTATGATTTGCTTATGGAAGTGAAGGTAGAATAATATCATGAAAAAGAATATTTTTAATCTTCATCACGACAGAATTTTATTGTGTCGATGTCAGACATTTTACTCGAGTTTTTGTAAATATTTTTATACCTTATTATCTAATAATCCAAATATCATGGATTTGCATCCAGAAATCACCCCAGCTGGAGCACCTCCCTGTGGTGATTGCATCCTCTGACAACATCCCTGAAAGGATCAAAAAGTAAGGATGAACATGACTACTGATTTCCCTAGTTATTGATTTACTAACAAGTCACCAAAACAAAATAGGAAACATGACTATTTGAGTACTCATCTTGTATTGTGTGTGCCTATTTGTAGGTGCTTGGATGCAGGAGCTAAGGACTACATCCTGAAGCCTGTCAAGGAAGCTGATGTGCCTCGCATTGTGCGCCACATGTGAACGGCAAGATGAGGATGCAAAGAATAAGATGGAATAAAACTACTATAATTGGATTATCTACCTAGTTATCTATATCTTTGTAATTCAGATGTGACCATATATGGTCTTTGTTTATCTTATCTGTTGTGCTTGATCCCCTTGAACTGCTATAAGACTACTGTTATGCTTGTCCTAAAGTACTGTAACATCCTATTTTCAGTGTTAAATATTAATTACCTTGGTTTCGGATTTTTACTCGAATTTTAAAATTCTGGTTTAAATTCCAAAATCTCCTAGCTTTCGTTAAGCTCGGGTTTATGTTTCAAATATTCTTTCAAATTTCAAAAAATTTCCAAATTTGCTTTGAATTCTCCATGTTCAAAAATATCAAAAACCTATTTTCTTTTTCTTCTTCTTGGGCCGGTTTTCTCCCGGCCCATTCTCTCTTTTCTCTCTCTCCCGGCCCAGTCGGCCCAGCCATCCCAGCCGGCCCAACCGGGCCATTTTTCCTAGTCAGCCCGAGCCGGCCGTTTCCCCCCCCCCAGCCGGCCCAACCCCGGCCTCTCTCTCCCTTCTCTCTTTCTCCCCTCTCTCCCCCGAACGCACCGCCGCCTCCTCATCTCTTTCTCCCCTCTTCTCTCTCGCTCGCCCGGGCCCTCCCTCCCGCGACCGCCGCGCCTCCTCCCGCCATCGCCATCGCCCGACCGCCCCGCCTCCTCCGGATCCGGCGCCGCCCGTGCCATGGCTTTTCTTCTCCCGCACCGTCCGCCGACACCGCCTCCTCATGCCAGACGGCTTTTCTTCCTCCCCATCCGCCCGCCTCGCGGCTTTTCCTCCCCTCTCTCCTCCGGCCATAAAGGCCGAGCCGCCTGCTCTTCTTCCTCTTCGCCCCTTCTCGGTGTCGCGCCGCCGCCCCCTCGCCTCCTCCGCCCGCCTCCGCTCCGACGCCGCCTCGGCCTCCCCGCCCGCCGACCTTCGTGAGCCTCCCGCGCGCCTCCCCTCAAATCCCTCTCTCCTCCGGCGTCGTTGCCGCGCTCGCTCTCTCTGCTCCGTCGCTCTGCCGTTCTGCCGCCCCTCCGGTGCCGTCTTGGCCACGCCGCCACCTCCCAGCTCCTTGGCCGCCTCCGTGGCGGCAAACCGCCGCCGCCGCCCCTTCTCTCTTCTTCCCACCCGGTCCGACCGCCCCTCCCTCCGGTCCAACCGGCCAGCTCCCTCTCTCTCTGTCTCTCTGTCTCTGCCGATTCTCCTTCCCTCTCTCTGTCCCTCTCTGGCAAAGAACCCCAGGACGATTCAAAGATGGCGATGAATGGAATGCATGATGAGTTGTGTTTTGTCAATTGGATCTTTGTATAGTTTGGCATTCGAAAATCTGTGTATTGCTTTTGTATTGCGTATATTTTGTTTATGCTGTGCAGGGTAGTCGTGGAGCAGTAGTTGAGTTTTTGTTGAGAAAGATTTGTGTATTGAAAGTTGTGTATTGAAAGTGTTGTATGGCGATTTTGTATGTATCGTTTTGTATTACTCGAGCGACTAGTAGCTTTCCATTTTAGCGAAAATGTTTCCGAAATAAATATTCTCCGTGATTGTGCTATGACTTGCGATGAATCGATTA
Organism: Hsuehochloa calcarea; assembly: GCA_036346395.1. NCBI lineage: Eukaryota > Viridiplantae > Streptophyta > Magnoliopsida > Poales > Poaceae > Hsuehochloa > Hsuehochloa calcarea. The sequence continues at coordinate 17,439,098 of CM070607.1, forward strand.
ACCGTTGTTAGTGGTTAACTCGTCGATTGACAAGTACTAGTAGAATTATCCATTTCGATTTTATTTGAGAGCTATCGATTATGAGCGTAATTTGCAAAATCTCGGGAAATCGAAGTTATGCAAATAACCTTCGTCGTCATCTCAGCAATCACGTCATTTTTGTTAAAATATATTTATTCAAATTTCCTGCATTGTGTAAAATGCTTTAAAATAAACTTGCATTTTCTCAAAATATTTTGGAAGGCTATTCGGGATTTACCTGTTAATCTCGACAGCTTACCTTGAAAACCTGTATATTAATCTAGTAATCCTATCCAGTATTCCTTGGTCTAAATATCATTTATCCCCTTTTTATTCCCGTTCGAAAGTCGTCTTTGATAAAATATTTTTCGGTCTTGTTAAAAGCCCGTCCAATTTATCGTGTAACCTAATCTTGCCCGATCAGCGGCATCCGAAGTGGAGTATCCCTGCGGAAGTTCTTCGACTTTGTTTTCCCCCTTTTTTTCCCCCGGCAGAGTAGCTCCGCCTTTGTCTCGTGTACTCAGCTAATCGTTTGACCTTGTCAAACATCCCCGCCTCGCTGAATCTTGTCTCTTCAGCTCGTTCATCGCAAAACTTATTTCAAAGTGCTTTGTTTATATTTGGTCTTTTGGAAGTTCTTTGGATTTATTTGTTGTTCTTGCTTGTATCGTGTAATTAGGAGTCGGAGTCCAGAAGAAGCAGCGACTCAAGCAGGATCAAGATTCGGATAAAGACGCAGACCCGGAATTCAATAACCCTGGCAGAGAAGGCCCTGAGTAAGATCAAGGCCGCGATAATCTGACCCAGGCGAGTCAATACTTTGATCATTCTGAGCCTACATTTTATGCAAACTATGTTTATTTAAAATATCAAAGTTGCATGCTTTAATTTTGTAAACAATGATATGTTAAAGCTTAAGGTAGTTAAATACTCATTTGTTGATTAATTACTTATTAAGCCATCTTTTGATAATTGAATCCAGTATTCTTTGTCACCCTAGTAAATATATAGTAAATACTAGTATAGGTTGTACTTAAGCGACATGCTAGTCTTGCTTAAGTACCGGGACAATAAATGTCCCGATCATCATCCTTTAAACATGAAAAATGGTTTTGGGCAGTCATTGGATGTAGATGACTAATGTGTTGCGTTAATTGGTTTTTCTTCCCAAAACCCTAAACAACTTGCTAGTACCACATCTGGACGGATGGAAAGAGTGGTGGGTGCGGGCGTAGCACGAGAATGGTTGGTATGTGGTATGAACCGTCCAGATGAATTAATGACTTAATCTTATCATGACCTCCTGTGTAAAACAAGTACAACCGCAAGTCTGCAAATTGCAACTTGGCTTAGTAAAATTATTGAACCCTGAATGTCATCCCACAACTGGTGTTTAGAAGTGTGCAAGCGGCAGGACGTATGCTGGCTTGAATGGGACACAAAAAACGATAAAGTTATCAGCTACGCTAGTCGCTGTGGCCGGGGCCAGCTGCACTAGTCGTTGTGGTAAGCATCCCGCACAACTTATGGAATTGGCCATAGGGGTGAGATGACTAAGGCGAGGTAGTTTGAAGCGTTCTTTGTGACGATCACTCAACTACATGACTAAGGAATCATGTGGGGTAACGAGTATGATTATCTCTTGTGGGTACAAAGTGTACAACCTCTGCAGAGTCTAAAGCTGCTTAAACAGTAGCGCCTACGGTCAAAGCGCACATGGGAACTTAACTTTGAGTTAGTTCTATTTCAAAAATATTTGTGGGTGGAATGAAAATGTGTTGGGCTCATCCAGCCCTTGTTTTGGATTTTCCTGGGTAGCCTTACCCAGTACTGATAATCGGTGGACGTAACCGTTATCAAAATTAAGCATAAGGTGGAGGTAACCTTCGCTGTTATTTAATATTGCACTTACTCTCTTTAATAAAAATGCAATTTGTTTATAATGCTAAGTCATAGAGATTTGTAATTATGATAATCGAAAATGTTGCTTTAGCAAAGACCTGAGCCATCCTTGTTAAGCCTTGCATGTATACTATTGCATTCTGTGTGTTGGCTCGCGAGCACGGTAGTTGTGCTCATTCTTGCTCTTTCCCCCAAACCCTCAGAAGCAGAAAATTTTGGAGATTTCGACTACTACGAGGAACCAGATGTCTGAAGACCCAGGAGTTCTTGAAGCATAGTTTAGTCTATAGTTGTTCTAGTCTCACCCCAGTCTAGCTGACTCCGCTGGTACCTAGGTGCATTCCATATTATCTGAGTTTCGGGTAATATCGGATGTACACAGGTTTCTCCAATCGCTTGCCTGTGGAGAGATGTGCCCTCACCCTTTGTGCTTCCGTTGTCGCTTCCGCTACTTTTGTGATGTAATCATTTGGACTATTCGGCCCTTATTGTAAAATTTGACCCGATGCGGTCTATGTAAACTCTGATGTGTTAAATTAATGAATGGTATGGTTTTAAGCCATGCATGAAATGATTCAGTAATGTATCTGTGAGTGCTATCTACTGATCCAGGGAATAGCACAGTGTATTCGCAGAGGATTCGGGATTAGAAAATTCGTATCCGACAAGTACTGTGTTTTTTCCGAAATACTTGTGTTGCCTTGTCTTCGAACCTGCTTGAATATTGCAAGGTACTACAATTTATTTTCAGTGGATACATCTCTCTTCGTGGAGTATGCTCTCCTCTCCACATGTGAGGAAAAATAGAACAGTGCCCTTCTTCAAACATAGAACATACCTATTTTATACACAGTGGTCATTGATATACATGCTATAAATCTTTTCCAATTTTGACATGTGAAAATGATATTGCTTTGTTTATCGTGGAAAGTACTTTCACGTCTATTATAGATATATCCATACATGTTCCTCTTATATATTATTGTAAAAGCGAATGCCTGATTTTTACATATTAAAATCTTTGCTATTTAAAAAATGATATCTGCTCACCAGCAGAGAGGGTGTTAGACCCGGATTTGCATCCAGACCTTATGTGCATACCGAGCTACGCCTATGATCTGTAGCTAGCTCACACAATACAATATCGGTAAATATCACATCCACACATGAGAATGAAAGATAATAAATAAGTGTAAATAAACCACATGGTCGAAGTCTTACATCATGAGCCAGGAAGGCCAAATACAGATGAAGTCTTGCAGCGAAAAATATAAATAGCTATGGTGACCCTCGAGATATGCCCATAGGCAATCGACTGGGATAAGCGACTAGTACTTGGTGTCATCTTCAACTCCCGATGGGAAGGGGTAAGTGTTCACCAGTTGGTATCTTCGGGTATTGAATCCACATATATGAGTAACTATGAGTACAAAACTACTAAGAAAGTATTTACACCAAATGCAGATATATAGATGCTTGGCTTGCCAAAGGAGGGGGGTCATATGGTTATTTTAGCATAAAGCAGGTTTTCTCAAATACTGTAATTAGTTTCCAAACATATAACCTAGCCATTTCAACTTAAAACCAAAGTGTCATTTGTATAAGAAATTTTCATCATGTAGCAAGTGTTCATGCCTCTATAACTACTCATGAGGTTCCATTCACCTAAGTTCAGATCATCAGTACAACCATTTTTACGTCAATATGTCCTCATTCCATATTTTATTAAAACTAACCAAGTGTGGCTTTCCGCACGATGCACATAACTGAGGACACGATTATTCGAATAGATTATACACTCTTCAGATGTTGTACAACTTTACCCACAAGATATGATCAACTCATAATGTTGGCCATGACATGCTTTCTTGGGTGTGCGACAGAGACGGTCATAACAAGGCTTTCCAATACCGAAGTTCGACACTTAATCTGCTCTAGTGGGGAACCACTCAACACTAGGACAATGACTGTTACTGGGCACCCCCAAAATGCTCCGTTAGGGGACTCATTTTCAATAAGGAACCATCCATTGTTAGGGAGACGCTCACCCTTCTTGATTCGAAAACTACCACTATGCGTGGGATTTATGCCGAAAACTGAGCAATGTAATTGGTTAGGTCAATCTCATACTAGACTTATAGTTGCACGGTTTATTAGTTTAAAAATGCAACACATGATTCGATCCTTAATCGACTCAAGTGAGACAATCCACAAACCCAAACCTCATGGATGCCTCTACACCAGTCTCATACCAACCACTCGCCCAAGTCTCCACTATTTTATATAACATTTTCCTATTTCCAGCGGTAGCCCACATTACCACTTTACAATTCAAATATATCCCAAGTTCTTGTAATGGCAATGATTACATCATATTCAATTTAACCACTAAGCAGTGTCTAAGCACAACCAATATTCATTATTGATTAACCAATGGTAATTTACTAATGTAATAATTAACCTAGGGTGACAAGGTATAAGGAGTTATTAACAATTAAGGAGGAGAATAGTAATAACAACATTTATCATAGCTAGGTAACCTTTAACATAGCATTTCATAAGGAATATTAAGCATGCAAGTAATACTTCGAAACAAAATCATTTGCATTTGAAAAGTAGGTTCAATATGATCAATTGTAAGGACCTGCCTTACTCAACTACGGATATGACTGGGTCTTATTCTTGTCCTAAAGCAGTGGCGAAATCTTCGGTAATGTTGGAATCTATTTAAGCACAAAGCGACAACTTCGAATAAATGCATATAACTCAAATAAATTCAAATTAACTCCAACAATTACGATTATGGTACTGATAGAAACATCTTGAACCTATAAACAAAAAACAAATAATTTGGATTTAAAACGAGGGAAAACGAGCTCTTCAAAGTTTGACCTTTGATAAATTCCAGAAATTCTAAAAAATTTTAGAGTTGTGTCCGGTTGGATTTTCCTTTCCTTTTTCTTTTTCAATTAAATTTTCTAAGAAAATTTTCTGTGACCGATAGATAGGGTCCAGCCGGGTTTTTAATTACTTTTCTATTTATTTTTGTTCGAGAAAACCTAAGAGATTAATAGGTGGGACCACAGTCGACGTGGACTCGGTCCACCCGATGGTGCATAGGTCCAGGAGGCCCACACGTCATACACGCAATGGGTCTATGCAATGGGTTTTAAGTGGTAGGGCCTGAATGTCATACGCACATACACTTGAACTACGGTATAATTAGATTTTTTAATCACGTTGGACCCACGTACCATACTAACATTAACACTAATTAATCGGAGTTAATCTTAATCTTAATCTTTAGGTTGGGTCCACACGTCAGCGCTACAATGCTTCTTCTTCCTTCCGTTAAAACAGAGGAATGGGGAGGGAAGCCATGGCCGGTCTCGGGTGTAGCTCGGCGCAGGCCACGGGAACCACGATGGCGTCCGACGACTAGCAAAATGGAACGCGGGGACCATGGCAACAATGAAGGCGGTTAAGGTGTGGCAGGAGATGGCGTGTGGAGGTGGCACTACAGCGCAGGCGATGGCCAAGCTACTGCACGGGTTGGCTTCTACGAATCGGTGCCTAATCCTCAAAATCATGGTGTGCCTTAAGCCTCTACAACACCAGGCGAATCTATCCTCGCTGACGGTGCTGCAGATGGTGCAACGTATCACACTTTCCATGGCAACCTACCGCAGTGCAACAAGGGCTACAGTCGGCTAGGTGTTCTATCGAGTAGCCTACCAGGTTTGGTATTAAAAGGGACTCATGGAAACGCGATGTCTTATTGAGGAACAGAGACGAGGGGGAGATTGGTTGTGGCGGTGAGGTTAGTGCACTCTCTACACTTGCGCTTGGGATGATGAAGTTGTCCTGGCCTCCCTATGGTACAACTAGTAGAGAGAGAAGGAGAATCAAACAAAGGGAAATGACACGACATTGATGAAGCCATGGACCAATGGTGAAGCTCACCCGAGCCAGCAGGAATGGTCGGCGACATTTGTGGGCATGCCCTGGATCTACAACGTGGACGTCGAGGCATTCCAGCCTTAGTGGTGATATAGAGAGAGTGAGTGGGAGCACCAGAGAAAGGATGCCAAGGTGAAGGAGATGCTCAAGGAGGCTTAGGTCGAGACGCACCAAACGAGGAGGAATAGGTCGGCGAAGCCAGCGGCCGGTGTTGGAGAGGATGATGCGGTGTAGCGGTGTTCCGAGCGACTAAGTGGAGGAGAAGGTGGGGGACAAGATGGGAAATGAATAGGAGGATGAGGCGGAGACGATGACATGCTCAACTCAGCTTAAAAGGCAACACAGACCCAACGTTTCTCGTGAGGTTGCGGCGAGTACACGCGAGTTCTCATGGATTGCAGCGGCTCTGGTCCGATGTGTGCTCTAGCATTCCAACATCCCAATTTTTTAGTTTCAAAAATCTTTTATGTAGTTTAGCCATCTAGAAAATTTCATAATTTTTTTGTTAAATTAATAAAGCTTAAATGGGAAATAGCGTGGGCCACTTCCTTCTTTCTGCATCCCACTTCCTTCTCGCCTCGAACTAGTCTGTTGGCCCAATTCCATGCACTAGCCGCCCCTGTCTCTCTCTCGCTTGCCCGTACCCAGTCCAACCTATCAGCCGCTCGCCTGCACCGCGTCGAGTCCATGTCCACGCCGAGCCCTAGCTCTCGGTCCCGCTTATCAGCATTCGCAGCCACGCGCTACCATCACCTCCTCGGACTATAGTTCTGTGGCCGCCCAGTTTTGGAATCCGTGTCTGGCACGCCTCCCAGGGTTATTTAAGTCCCCAAGGACCCGCGGGGTGAGAACCCTGAGCAGCGCTGCCCTCGCTTACCCTAGTTGCCATCACTGAGTCATCGTCTAGCGCAGCCGCCATCGTCACCTTCTCCAGCTCTGATGAAACCTCTTTGTCCTTGCCGTCGTCTTTCCCGTGAGCCCCATCACATCCCGTCGTGGCCATCGAGGTCGCCTCGATGCCCAAATCCCAGATCTTTCCTCATCGTCGCTGGAGCACTGCCCTAGCACCATCGCCGTTGAGCCCAAGCCCTAGCCTCCCCTTCAACCTCGCCGTCGACCACTTCTGTTGTTGGGACCCAAATATGCAAATCTGAACTCTCTGTGTATATTGAACTAGTCCTGGGTCACGCTAGTGCACCTAGTGGTAACATCAATGAAATATCATTCCATATGCAAATATAACTAAGAAATAAGCAAATAACAATAATTATTAGAGTAACGACTTTAAGGTGAAATCTTACAATTAATATCTCAGAAGGCAGATATTCTAAATAAGTTGTAGCAGAAGGAAATGGAATAACTTCAGTGAAATCCATCCATATTCCCACAGGCAATCGACTGGAGTAGCGCGACTTAGCTCTCCACGATCCTTGAAGTTGACCTTATTGACCAACAATGACCTGATGTAGTCTTCATCCACTGAACAACATTGTTTATAGAAAGAATAAGTACATAGAGTACTCAACACGTTACACTATAGAATATAATTATAGATGATGGCTTTTTCTTAATGACTAGTAGGGTGCATGTGTGTTGCAACAGAGTCCTAAAAGAGGGTGAGATATACCAGCAGACAGGATCCTAAATCGTGCAGTAAATATCAATTTCTGACAAGCACGTCAATAACAACTCTGGTGGCCGACCGGAGATGTGGAGCGGAAGCGAGGTCAGGGCTCGAGCCACTGCTGATGCAGGCCGACGCTACGAGCCTCCACCTCCCCTCCCCCTCCCTTTGTCACCGCCCTCTCCACTCCCATCACCCTCGCCTCCCCCCTTCCACCAGACCCGTTGTTGCCTCCATCTCCCTTCCCCACTGGAGCCTCCGCGAGGTTGGGGCGATGGGGAGGGGAAGTGTTGGGCGGTAAGAAGGGGAGATGAGATATTGGGGTGGGCGAGGGACTCGTGAGCAATTCAGATGATGAGGACATGACCCCTACGGATACAACCATATTTGTTATGCTTGTTGTTCCAATTACAAGAGCTCATACACTTCACTTAAATTATCAGGTGAGCTCGTTTTTAGGAGCGCCTTTATATTATATGAATTATATGGTACTACCTAATGATGAAAATATATATTTGTGCAGCAGAACATCACTTTTTGTCCAAGCCAAGCAATAGTTCGAGCTGGACACGTTTTGGAATCCAATTCGGCCTTCGAAGACAGCACTGACTTCAAACGTGCATAACTTACACATACGGAGTTCGTTGGAGCTCCACGAGTACTTGATGGAAATCTTATCCTGTCCTCTTTCCAACGGATCCGGTCTCACCTCCAAATTCCTTATGTGCACACAAAAATTACCAAAAGAAGGTGTTGTATCACTTATTTGGGCCAAATTGGGTCTTGTAATGCTTGGGCCCAAGGGAAGGCGCTACCCTAGGTAGCCCATACTGTTCACGTGGTACTATTCCTACTTGAACAGTACTATGAATAGTACCACCTCCTATTTTCTTAGCTATATGTCGCTCCCCCTTCCCTATCTAAGGTGGTCGCACCCCTCTAGTTTTCTTTAATTTCGTTTAGTTAAAAGTTAGCTACATTACAACTTCGTCTATTGGCTTATGTCGACTAGACCAACCCTAAATACCGCTTCAAAATCCCAACTTTATCAAATATTTTAATCCTATTTGGAATTTTAGATTGCTTATTATCTTGTTCTTACGTGTTCTTCGATTGCATGCAGGAATAGACCTTCGTGGTCAGATCAATCGTACTTCAAGCAAGGTCGATAATGATCTCAGAGTTGATTAAGCAATTGCTATACATATTGGTCGTGTTCGATTGGTAGCCGAATCATGAGAGTCATCTCCACCAAATCGAATTATCCTTCTCATCGAAAGATCGGGACACCCATTGTTGCATCAGGTGGTATCAGAGCTTTTGTTCATCGATGAGATTTTTTCCCTTTACCTACAGTCCACGAAAATCAAAAAAATTATGGTTAGTTCATCCCTGTCTGAGACCCTTTGTGCTTTTCAATTTTTCTTTCGGTAATTTTTACTTATTGAATTATTGGTTACGTTGTCGTGTCTAGTTGCTGATTTCTAGTTTTAGTTATTTTCTAGTTTATCATTGTCTAGTTTGCATTTTGATCTTCGTGTTCCTTTGCGTAGCTTCATCATTGTGTCCGACTTCGCACCAAACTATCCCTACCGCTTGCTTGTAGTGTCCCAAACTCGGGTTTGTATTTAAAATGTATAAAAATGAGTAGGATTTAAAACTTTTTGATGCATCATGTTGTCATGAGATTTTTCTGGAAATTATTTCAAACGTTTTGAGTATTTTGAAAACATAATGCAGTAATTGCTATAAACATAAATCCTTTAAGACTTTTAAAATAAATCTTGTAAACAGTACATGGAAATAATTTTCCTAGGTTCTGGATCACCTTATAAACTCCTTTGAAATTTTTTATAATTTTTAGAATTTATTTTCTATTTTTAATTTGGCCAATCAAACCTGTCAATCCTTAGTCAAACCTCTAAATTAGAGAATTGAAAGAATTTTACAAAAAAATTTACTTCATGAAAAACTCTAAAATTTTTACAAAAGGTTGATCGTAGATTCTGGAATTTTTGGAGTTATCAAATTCTATCTAAAAATTCCTCAAAGACTCGTCCTATTTTTCAAGGCCTAGTCTTTGCACTGTTCCTCCGACCACTGTTCCTCCAACCCGGATCACTTGACTCGGGCTAACCCGTTCGACCAGAACTGACTGAGCCCAATCCTGTCTAGATCTGACCTAGCCCGTTTGACCACTGTTCCGACCGAGCCCGACCCCATGTCAGCCGCACCGGACCCATTCGACCAAAACTGACCGGACCCGACTCAGGCTACAACCACTGTTCCTCTGACCGAGTTGACTCCGATCGGCCTGACCACTTAGTCCAACCGACTGAATCCGTTGCACCCGACTTGGACCAGCAGCACCTGACCGCGCCAACCTGGTTGGACCCAGCCACCTAACCGCGCCCGACCGAGCCAGGCTCCGACACACCACTTTCTCTCTCACTAACGTTGTGGGGCCCACTTGTTGGATGTGTCTTCCACCTCTCGCGCTGGTGACACAGAGTCTGCTTGCCACGCGGAGCGTGCGCCAGAGCGCGTCGTCTTTGAAATGGATTGTGTCGCCTTCTCACGCTGCTCCGTTCTTGGTCGTTGCTCAGCTATATCTCGCTCTCTCTTTCCCGCTAGAGCTCACTTTCCCTTTCGGTGGCAAAGGGAAAGGAGGCAAGCTCTCGTGACCTCCTCGAGTGAGATTTCCTCCGCTTTGTACCCCTCCTTCCCATTCCTTTGCTGCTTCGGTTGCACTAGTTTGAGCTCTTCTCTCCCCGTGTAGATCTCGGAACAAGGAGCTCGCCACCTTCTTCTCCGAAGCATGCCCGTAGAACCGCTGTCGTGTCATCCTCATCCTCGATAAGACTTTTGTCCCCCTAGCTGCGTCAGCACATGTTCTAGACGTTGAGGAAGCTTCCCCTTTCTTTGATTTGGCTCTCATTCACAGGAGCTTGTGAATTTCGAAGTTTCCCTTTTCCGGCCGCAAGCCCTATCTTTCGTCTCCATCTCCAGCACGGTAAGCCCGTATCAAATTCCTCTCTCGTACACCATCTCGTAGCCTCACTGGTGTTGTCTATACCCTCATTCCCGCTCTTTCTTCCTCAGGGCATCCCCTCCACGGTGAAGATACCACCGCCACCTCGGTTCTTCGTCGCTGGCCCAACTCCGACTAGCTGGTCCTCTCCTTGGCACTCAGTAGGCTCACTGGACCTCGTAGTTGCTAAGGCAAGCGTTAGATAGCTCTTTTAGTCGATGTGTCGCGATATGCGCTGGAGCCGTAGGAGCACCTCCACTCCCTGTCGTAGCGTCGCGACGTCGGACCTCCTCCAGTGACATCTCGGCCGCCCAAAGCATCGCCCGCGCACAAGCTTCCCATTTTGGCCATTAGTTCACGTCACCATGACGCGTAGTGCTGGTGAGCCGCCGACCGAGCTCACGGCCGCACGTTCCCCTGCATTGTCAGATTTTCGACCACACACTATAGGTTTTGACTACGACTGTAGGTTCGACCACGACTGTAGATTTTGACCACGACTGTAGACTTTCGACCACGACTGTAGACTTTTGATCACGTGTTATAGGCTTTCAACCACGATTGTAGACTTTCGACTACACACTGTAGATTTTTTACTACATGTAGGACTGACCTGTCAGTAGATTTTAAACCAAAAATTAAAATAAAAATGACACTACGCAGTGGACCCCACATGTCTTCGACTATGGCTAGATTCAGCTCGGTAAGAAAGGGATTTAATTAATGCTTTTATAAATTTTGAAATGCTTTATTTTTTGCACCGAAAAATTGAATTACTTCCAAAATTCATAACTAATTCAAATTAACTCCAAATCCAGTGAAACCAATTTTGGTAATTTGTATTTTTTTTAATTAAATTTAATATGGTATAATTTTTGAACATGTTACTGTCTTGGACAAATTAGTTTTTACTATTTCCCCCAGAATAGGATTATTTTTACACTAGAAAAGGCTTTAACTTCAAAAATTCATAGAAAATTCATATAAAGTCCAAATGAAAAGAATCAAGTTTTTCTAGTTATAAATTTTTATTCTATAACATTCCTTGTAATTTTTATCTCCACCACATTTCTGGAAAATTTTGCTAAAAAGGTAATTTTTAGATGAATAGTGATAAATTGCATTTTCCTTATTTTTTCTTCCATTTGATCTTCCAAAGGCCATAACTTCCACATACAAACTCCAAAGAAAATATATCTTTTTATAAATTCATATAAAATCATAATTTACCTATTGTGAAATTTTCATGCATTTTGGATAAATTTGAATGTTTAGATATATTTGGTGTTATGTGTCCTTATTTGCGTACGAAGATCCAAATGAGTTCGACTGTGATCCTCAACAGCAGCAAGCAGATTATATTCAACAAAACAAGCAGCCCCGCTTTGATCATATTTATTCTATTACTTTAGTTACAAAATATCTTGTTTGCAACTTGAATGTTTGAATGTTCTACTTGAATGTTTATTTTTCGTTAAAGGTAGTTATTCCTATTAGATGCATGAGCTGTAGCAAATGTTTATCCGTTGCCACTAGCCTTAAGTTATTATTCCCACAGATATTAGTGATTGGTGGATGTTATAGAGTCTATACATGTTTATTCGAATTGATGCTTAGTCATGCTTAGATTCTGATAGAATTGGGCATTTGTCGATAACCTTGATCACATAAATTATTTTATTATGCTATGTCCAGCACCATGTGATACATTAATTTAAAAACTAAAAATACAAATAAAATGATTTAGACTTGGGCAGGTAGTTGGATGGTGTATTGTTGGTGTATGGATGCCTTGCCTCGGTCAACAAGGACCGAACAACTTTTTTCACGAAAACCAAGCATTATTGTGTGCTAACCACATGAGAGAAATATGAGACCTCTCTTGACTTAGTACTTTGGCGTGTGTTAGCTCTGGGTCGCATGGTGGTTGTTGTTCTACTAAAAAAATAGTCTGTTGTTGTTGGATGTGCGGGATTGGGTTCCTGTCTAGGTTCTCCACCCGAGGAGCATCAGTATGCTTTCGCACTGTCGGTGACTCCGACACAGCATATGGGTTTTCATCCATACAGGTGGCCTGTAGTTAATACATTATATTGGAAACGTCTCGTAGAACTTAGTCTTACCGGCATACCTAATGTAGTGTGCTCTATTGCTTGGCAAAAAGGCGGTCTGGCGTGTAGGTATATTGGTACACCCCTGTAGAGTATAAACTATTCGAATAGTCTCGTCCTAGGTTATGGACATGCTTGGGATTGGACTTGCAGGAGTTAAACTTAACGTTTTAGAATTTTAACTTTAAAACTTGATCGGTTGGCATTGAAAATGGTCTGATGCTATGTTTGTGAGCTACGGGGTTGTAATACTCCGGAAATGTTCGGTAGAAAGAAAGAGGTCGGAGAGAGTGAAAGAATTTGTTTTCGTCGAAAAATTTCAATTGGCTGGGGTATACGTTAATGTCAGTAACCCGGGCCGCAGTCATGACCCAGAGGCCCATTAGTGGGCCGGCCAGCCCAAGTAGGGGCCGGCCAAAGGGGGGGGCACCACTTTCCCCCCCCCCAAAACCCTAGTGCCTCTACTCCTCCCCCTTGAGCCGCCCCATCTCCTCCTCCCCTCCTCCTAGGCGCCTCCCCCTCCATTGGTGGCTGCCATTGGAGATCCCCGGAGCTGCACACCCGGTCTTCCACGCGTTCTTCTTCGGTTCTTCCCCACGGGCGCTTGCATCCACTGGTTCGCTGATTTGGGGCGGCCATTGAAGGAGAGGAGCAACCTTCGGGAAGTTGTTCCTCGTCGTTCTTCGGGTCTATAAGGGTAACGAGAGACCCCATCGCTGTTTGATTGCATTAGAGTTGTCGATTCAATGTTTTTGGTAGTATCGCGTAATCTCTGTTAATAGATCGGTTCTGTACAGTATGTTGCAACTCGGTTTTGGGTGCCTTAGAGGCAGAATGGGAGGTTTTCGCCTTCTAGAGTTTTGTTCCTTATTTCATTAGCTTTCTTTTGGCACCTGGATCACGAATTTTCACCCAGTAGATTAAAATTTATGACTGTTTTACTACGTGCTGGTCTGTCTGTCAAAACTGCTGGGTATAGTCGGTTGCACTTAGGTTTTCATCTAGTTAGAGTCCGAATCAGGTCGGCCACCCAACTAGGTTTTTGAAGATAATTTCACCATGTTTCCAGGCTGATAAAAATAACTTTATTTGGATCAGTGGTTTAAAAGTTAGAGCATTTTCTTTAGTGCTGTTCTGAATTCTGGGCAGACTGCAGTTGTAGTTTTTCATTGGATGGTTAGACCTCTGTATTGGCCGAATTAGAGTTTACCATCAACTAGAGTTTTGTAGCCAGTTAAGTTAAGCAAATTTGAGCACTGGTTTCAGGTCTTTTGGACTTACGGTTTTTTATTGGTGAATTTTCTAGTAAAACTGCCAGATTAGAGACAATTGAAATGGTTGGGTAAAATGATCAAATTGAACTTTTATTTGGTTAGTTTGGTTAGAGATTGAGGGAGGACACGTGTAGCATTTCCATACTCGCTTGTCCTCATTTTCATTATTTTATATTGTAGGCGGTGAAGCGGTGAGTGGAGGGGTATCTCAATTACCTCCCAACCCGTTGCAGCGCGGCAGGCAAGTAATTTGTATTCAATGATTGATGTCATGTATGTTGTGTGAATGAATGCTTACATTTGTTCGTATTTGTAGATGAATGCCATGTGTTCTTTTCATTTATGAGTACTATTCAATATTGACATGGGATCATCATGACATGTATACATTATTTTGATAAGACCCATCAATTCCAGTATGGGCACTTGAAATCCCATCAATTCCAAGATGGGTACGTGAGTCCACCATTCCAATGTGGGCCACGTTGGACGATGTATGAAACGCTCTTCATACGATTACTTTAAGTGAACACCGACGGGTGATTCACTCGCTATACCGATATGCCGCAATATGTCCATTTCCTTCAATGCACCATTCCATTTCATCCATTCATAAATTCGTTTCCAATAGTTGTTCAAAAATATGTTTGTGATATATTGCTCAATGTATGCTTGATTGTTACATACAGTTGCTTGCTGAGTCTTTGGCTCATTCTTGCTTTATTGTCTTATTTAGGTAAATGACAAGGAAGAATGATCTTGTGGAGGGTAGTTCATCACGTTGCACTCACTCTCATATATCAATCAACTTGAGGACTTTTATTGTCGTTAATTATGATTTGTGATGCATTGTAATAAGCCATCATGGCCTTGTTTACCATATCTTTCTGAACTGTTTACTTCCATTTCGTTGATTAAGACTTGAGGATGAATAATTGTTTCCAATTATTCATAATACTTGCTTCACCTTATCATGCGATTTGATGTTATTCATTTGAAGAGTAGTGTTTGTAGGTGACATCTTGACTTCCTTGTAGTCAGGGTGTTACATTTGGTATCAGAGCGGGCTTCAGGTCCGTGGTAATAATATTAAAATGACACACTGTGCACAATAGAAAGGGTTGGGTAAACCATTGTTTTTCCGCAATTGCTTGGTTATGTCCCCATTTATTTTGTTTATCAGTTCGTTGAGCTAAGTATTTGATTTTCGTTCTGTTGTGTTGTTCTTAGATGGCAAGAGGTAGAGGCCGTGGTCGTGGTCGTCCACCGACCCGTAGTGGTGGTCGTGGTCGCGTCCGGCAGCCTACATCGCCTTCGCTCAAGGGTTGGCCGGTGCTTTGGCATCGAGGAGATTGCCTCACCGCGCCTCGGTTGCCGAGCCACCGCCGCAACCGCCGATCTCATTCGCACTTATTAAGGAGAATCAACAACTCCGCCAACAATCCGCAGCGGCCATTCTCGCGGGCCGCCGCACCGTGGCGGAACTCGTTGTCATGTTTGCTCCACCCGAGGCTAGGATGAGCCTCCGTGAGTGGATGTCGCCGTCTCGACACTTTTGACGGAGCAGTACACCGTTCAGCCGCGGATCGGTTGAGGTACATGGAGCGCCGCTTGAGCTTTAGAGCGGCATCCGCGCAGAAGCGCGATTTGTGGCCTTTCACCAAGGGCCAGCCGACATCTCGTGGGAAGGGGTCCTGCCTTCCAGACTCCAAACAGCAGGTCTTGTTACTTGGGAGGTTTTTGTGGAGAGGTTCAGACACGCTTTATCCTCGACTCTTCATCGAGAAGATGGAGCAATCACTCCTAACCTATGTGCAAGGAAAATGTCAGATCTCGAGTATGAGGCCGGATTTAACAACTGTGCGCTTTGTCCCAACCGTGGCAAGTGATGATAAAGAGAAGGCTAAGAGGTTCGTGGGGCCTCAATCAGAGTATCGCCAGATTCGGGAGCAACAGTTCACGGACTTTAGCCGGCTAGAGGGATGGAGTTGGAAAGAGCTCCTTCGCCGCAAGGGCATGTTGCTAGTGGTTCTGCTGTTATCGTGGATCCGCGCAAGGCGAAGCGGAGTTTCGTGGAGGTGGTGGGTCTTTTCAATGACCACCGCTAAGAGGTTTCACAAGAACCAACCCTCCCGTCCGGCTCAAAGAAGGCGCCTTCTTCTTCTGGCGCCACGTTCTTCATCTTTCGCCTACGCTTGCGCCCTGCTCTGTGTCGGGGCATGAAGTGTTTTCGTGTGGTGACGGGCATCGAGCTTCGAATGTTCCTTCAAGGAACATGTCGCCAGCAGGTGGTCGGAGGGCCACAAGTCCTCGCAGTGCAAGCAAAATCCAACTAGTATCATCAAATGGGAGACCGTCTCAGCAGCCTTCTTCCTCCGCCTTCCACAGAGGTTCGGGCCAGACTGACAAATAGCCTCGCACCACAAGCACCCTCCAAAGATGGGGTCCACTGCAGCTTTTACTCCGGCGCCTCCCGCAGGTTCTATTGAATCCCGCACCATCCGCACCTCCGCTGCTTGTTCCTCCAAGAATGCTTCCCAGCCTTTCCGTCGCAGAGTGTCGGTGCGTCTTCTCGCACGGTGCATCAGGATCTACGCCATGCCCACCCCGAGACCTTGGGACGCCCCGATGTGGTGACAGTACTTTACTTGTTGATTCGCATGATGCCTTTGTACTGCTTTGATTCGGGGCTACTTACTCGCTCGTGTCTTTGGAGTTTGTTAGAAAAGTGGGTTTGAGTTTTCACTTATTTCGAGTCGGTAGTCGCTCCCAGAGGACTTATTTCTAGCTCTACCGTCATCCCGCTTGTTCTATACCGATAGATGATGAGGTTTTCATCGCGAATCTTATGGTTATTCAATTGGCACCATTCGATGTTATCCTCGGTATGGACTGGTTATTCCAATACCGTGCCAAGATTTGTTGTTTCGGAATACGGTGACCTTGCTAGCTCCTTCCTGAAGAACGGTATTCCAGGCGCCGCACCGCCCGATTCAAGATTTGTTCGCTAATCTATTCCCTAGCCGCCGTGCATCGACCATCGGATTACTTTGCTCCTCAATGAAAAGACCGATTCTTTGCAACAGTATTGAGGAGATTCCATTGTGAAGGAGTTTTCCGATGTCTTTCCTATAGAACTTCCCGAATGCCTCCGTGAGGAAAGTGGAGTTCGGATTGATCTTGTTCCGAACTCGCCTTTGTCCAAGTCTCCTTACCGCTTGGCTCGGCCATTTCAGAAGAATTGAAGAAATAATTGGACGACCTGCTGTCCAAAGGTATGATTCAATGGAGCGTTCGCTTTGGGAGCCTTGTTCTCTTTATTAAGAAGAAAGATGGCAACGGCGATGTGCATAGATTATCTAGCGCTTAATCAAAGGACGGTGAAGAACAAATATCCTTTGCCTCGCATTGATGACCTTTTCGACCAGCTTGAAAGGAGCTAAGATATTTTCTAAGATTGATCTCCAAATGGTTATAATCGATTCGAGTTCGTGAGCGTGATATTGAGAAAACGGCTTTTCTACGAGGTATGGTCATTATGAGTATAAAGTTATGTCTTTTGGACTAACGAATGCTCCTGCAGTTTTCATGGAAGCCATGAATAGTATGCTGCATCAATACCTTGATGATTTCGTTGTGGTATTCATAGATGATATCTTGATTTATTCCAAGACAGAGGAGGATCACACCCACCATTTGCGGTTGGTACTTGAAACTTTAAGAGAGAATCAATTCTATGCCAAGCTGAAGAAATGTGAGTTCTGGATTTCTGAAGTTGGATTTTTGGGTCACGTTATTAATCAGAAGGGTATTTCAGTTGATCCTAGTAAGATTTCGACAGTGGTTGAGTGGAAGAGACCAACCAATGTTAAAGAAGTAAGGAGTTTTCTGGGTTTAGCTGGCTATTACCGGCGGTTTGTGGAGGGTTTTTCAACCATTGCTAAACCGATGTCCCAGTTGACACAGAAAGGTGTTAGATTCCAGTGGTCTGATGCTTGTGAGCGCAGTTTTTGCTCTTTGAAAGATAGATTAGTGACTGCTCCAATTCTTACTCTTCCTGAGCCTGGGAAGAGATTCACTATCTATTCAGGATGGCCAATAGTTGGACTTGGTTGTGTACTCATGCAGATGGTAAAGTGATTGCCTATGCATCGAGACACCAAGAAACATGAATGTAATTATCCCACCCATGATCTAGAGCTTGCTGCAGTGATTCATGCTTTGAAGATCCAAGGCGCCATTATTTGTATGGCGAATCTTGTGATGTGTTCACGACCACAAGAGCCCAAATACATCTTTACCTGTATGACTTGAACTTGAGACAGAGGAGATGGCTAGAGTTGATCAAGGACTATGATCTTACTATTCAAGACCATCCCAAGGCTAATGTGGTAGCCGATGCCTTGAGTCGCAAGGCGACACCTCCTATCCTCGCTTGTCTTATTGCGACTTTGAGCGTATGGATATTTCTTTACGCTTATGTACCGCATGCATCGAGACTCGCTTGATTTTAGAGTCACCCTTCCGGATCGGTGCGAGTAGCACAACAAAGAAGATCGATGTTCCAACGAGTGAGGAAGCGCTATACCGAGGGCAAGTCGGGTCACTTCGGTGTGGACAAATTTGATTCTTTGCGATTTAAAGGGCTCCTTTGTGTGCCACAGAGTCTCGAGTTAAATTGGAGATTTTGAAAGAGACCCATCAGATTCCTTATACCGTACATCCCGGGAGACAAAGATGTACAAAGATTTAAAGAAAAGTTTCGTGGAAACGGATGAAAATTGATATCGCACAAGATGTGGCTTCATGTGGGGTGTGCCAATGGGTCAAGGCGAGCACAAGCGACCAGCCAGGATTGTTGCAACCCTTGGAGGTACCGGGCTTGGCCATGGGACGATATATCTATGGATTTTGTGGTTGGTTTACCTCGCACGCAATGAGGAAAGGATGCTATTTGGGTAATTGTGGACCGGTTCAAGAAGTCGCACATTTCATTCCTATTCGTGACAACCAATTCGCAAGCGATTTGGCTCCACTTTATGTACGAGAAATTGTGCGTTTGCACGGAGTGCCAAAGACCATTGTTTCTGACCGAGACGCCAAGTTCGTTTCCAAATTCTGGGAAAGTTTGCAGAGTGCATTGGGCACACAACTCCGTCTTAGCACAGCCAGATCCACCAGTTCGGAGAGAGTGAAAGAATTTGTTTTCGTCAAAAAATTTCAATTCGCCGGGGGGGTATACGTTAATGTCAGGCAAACTGGGCCGCAGTTCGCGACCCAGGAGGCCCATTAGTCGGCCGGCCAGCCCAAGTAGGGGCCGGCCAAAGGGGGGGGCACCACTTCCCCCCCCCCCAAAACCCTAGTGCCTCCACTCCTCCCCCTTGAGCCGCCACTCCTCCCCCTTGAGCCGCCCCATCTCCTCCTCCCCTCCTCCTAGGCGCATCCCCCTCCATTGGTGGCTGCCATTGGAGATCCCCGGAGCTGCACACCCGGTCTTCCACGCGTTCTTCTTCGGTTCTTCCCCCGCCGGGCGTTTGCATCCACTCGGGTTCGCTGATTTGGGGCCGACCATTGAAGGAGAGGAGCAACCTTCGGAAGTTGTTCCTCGCCGTTCTTCGGTCTACAAGGGTAACGAGACCCCATCGCTGTTTGATTGCATTAGAGTTGTCGATTCAATGTTTTTGGTAGTATCGCGTAATCTCTGTTAATAGATCGGTTCTGTACAGTATGTTGCAACTCGGTTTTGGGTGCCTTAGAGGCAGAATGGGAGGTTTTCGCCTTCTAGAGTTTTGTTCCTTATTTCATTAGCTTTCTTTTGGCACCTGGATCACGAATTTTCACCCAGTAGATTAAAAGTTATGACTGTTTTACTACGTGCTGGTCTGTCTGTCAAAACTGCTGGGTATAGTCGGTTGCACTTAGGTTTTGATCTAGTTAGAGTCCGAATCAGGTCGGCCACCCAACTATGTTTTTGAAGATAATTTCACCATGTTTCCAGGCTGATAAAAATAACTTTATTTGGATCAGTGGTTTAAAAGTTAGAGCATTTTCTTTAGGGCTGTTCTGAATTCTGGGCAGACTGCAGTTGTAGTTTTTCATTGGATGGTTAGACCTCTGTATTGGCCGAATTAGAGTTTACCATCAACTAGAGTTTTGTAGCCAGTTAAGTTAAGAAAATTTGAGCACTGGTTTCAGGTCTTTTGGACTTACGGTTTTTTATTGGTGAAGTTTCTAGTAAAACTGCCAGATTAGAGACAATTGAAATGGTTGGGTAAAATGATCAAATTGAACTTTTATTTGGTTAGTTTGGTTAGAGATTGAGGGAGGACACGTGTAGCATTTCCATACTCGCTTGTCCTCATTTCCATTATTTTATATTGTAGGCGGTGAAGCGGTGAGTGGAGGGGTATCTCAATTACCTCCCAACCTGTTGCGCGGCAGGTAAGTAATTTGTATTCAATGATTGATGTCATGTATGTTGTGTGAATGAATGCTTACATTTGTTCGTATTTGTAGATGAATGCCATGTGTTCTTTTCATTTATGAGTACTATTCAATATTAACATGGGATCATCATGACATGCATACATTATTTTGATAAGACCCATCAATTCCAGTATGGGCACTTGAAATCCCATCAATTCCAAGATGGGTACGTGAGTCCACCATTCCAATGTGGGCCACGCTACGTGAGTCCACCATTCCAATGTGGGCCACGTTGGACGATCGTATGAAACGTTCTTCATACGACATTTTAAGTGAACACCGACGGTGATTCACTCGCTATACCCAGATATGCCGCAATATGTCCATTTCCTTCAATGCACCATTCCATTTCATCCATTCATAAATTCGTTTCCAATAGTTGTTCAAAAATATGTTTGTGATATATTGCTCAATGTATGCTTGATTGTTACATACAGTTGCTTGCTGAGTCTTTGGCTCATTCTTGCTTTATTGTCTTATTTAGGTAAATGACAAGGAAGAATGATCTTGTGGAGGGTAGTTCATCACGTTGCACTCACTCTCATATATCAATCAACTTGAGGACTTTTATTGTCGTTAATTATGATTTGTGATGCATTGTAATAAGCCATCATGGCCTTATTTACCATATCTTTCTGAACTGTTTACTTCCATTTCGTTGATTAAGACTTGAGGATGAATACTTGTTTCCAATTATTCATAATACTTGCTTCACCTTATCATGTGATTTGATGTTATTCATTTGAAGAGTAGTGTTTGTAGGTGACATCTTGACTTCCTTGTAGTCAGTGTGTTACAGGGGTAGCCACCTATTGATGTTTAGATATTGTCTAATATTGTTTACTCGCTGTTATTTAAAGTACCAAAAATGTTTGCTCATTTGTCATTTCAATTTACTACTTGTACTTCAAATGAAATGTTGCTTTATACTGAAAATTGCCTAGTGTAGTAGCCTTCCTTTGATACATGAATGCATCTAAATATTCTTTTGCTTATAAGTCTTCCGAGTACAACTTTGTACTCAACCTGGTTCCTGCAATTTTAGAAAAGGTTGAGCCCCAAGGGTCAATCATTGTGAGACATTCTACACGAACGACGACGAGCTCGGGTCAATCATTGTGAGACTGTCTACAAGGATGACGACGAGCTCGGCGGGCTTCCGGTCAGATTGCCTTGTGGGTAAGGGCAGCCGGTCGGTTTTCTTTTGTGCCATCTTATGGTTTTTGGTATTCTGTTGCGTACTTGACTTTCATTCTTGCTATTTGGCCATTGGTCGTATGTCTAAAAACTGGAGTTGTATGATGATTATATTGTAATCTTTTGAGACTATGGTATTGTAATATTGTTGTATAGCTTTGCTTTTGATATTGTTTTGTAAGGTGTATGTGGACCACTCCTGGGAGGTAAACAATACACCGAGGGCATGATATTTGATCTGTAATGCTAGGACTAATCGGATGATTAAGTATTATGTTAAATACACCAAGCTCTCACATTGCTGCCGTGGCAACCAAAACCTCCTGCCATTACTACCGTGGCAACCAAAACCTCCTGTAACATCCCAAATATGGGTTTGTGTTTCAAATGTAAGAAAATCAGAAGAAATTAAAACTTTTCTTGCATCTTGAAGACTTAACCATTTTTGGTAATTCTTTTCAGAAGAATTATGGAAAATCCAATTTAATTTCTCTTTTGACTCTAATCAAAAACCCTCCTTGGCAAAGGTATTTTGCCAAACCCTTGGAAATATTTTCCCTGAGTTCTAGGGAGGCTTGGCAACACCTCTGAATTATCTCATGATTTTTAGAAATTATTTGATAATTTTTGGGGGCAAGTCAAACTGGTCAAACCCTATTTTCCTCACTTCTGGAATTTCTGGAGAATAATTCATTGCATGAGAATTTCTGAAACTTTTATGGGAGGTTCCTCCTGCTGTCAGCAAGCTCCAGTTAAAATTTCATAAATTTTGGAGTTTGGTTGCTACCTCAAATAATTCTTCAAAAATCAGATGTTTAAAATTCAAATTCTAACTGGTTTGCACTGTTCCTCGGGTTCGAACTAGACTCGGGCTCGAGCCACTTGACTCGGTCGAGTCGACTAACCGCACCGGCGCGACTCAGTCGGGCCGCGGGAGTTGTGAGCCGTTGGATCAACATCGAACGGCCCGAGATCAAGCGCGATCGAATCGTTATAATCAACCCGCTCTTTTTCAGCCGTCCGATTAAATCCAACGGCTGTCCTCTTTCGTCTTCCTCCGCTCGCGCGCGCTCGGCCGAAGTCAACAGTGGTGACGTGCACAGTACGCTTCGGCAGAGCCCGGTCGCGTCTCCTTTCGGCCAACGACTCTTCCGCATTTATTGCTCCCGTCCGGCCGCCTCCATAGTCGTCGTCCCCTCTGCTGTTACCTGCCCCCGTCGCCCTCGGCCGACCTCAACGCAGTGCAAAGCTATTTTTCTTGCCGTTGCTCCCCTCTTGCTCCTTCGGCTATAAAACTCTACCAGAGGCTTCCTTAGCATTCTTTGAACACCCTTGAGCTTCAGCATCACTGCTAGTGCACTGAGTGAGCTCCTTCGTGATTTTTTCTCTCGGCCGCCATTGTTGAAGCTCCAACCTCTTCGGTGAAAGTGGTGTTCCCGGCCCTCTCACTAACTGCTGCTTCCTCGCCATTTGGCATCTCGAAGAGTATTAACCTCTCACAATTTTGCTTTTGACAAAGAGAGCGCATCAATTTTGATTGCCCCTTTTCGCCAAACCGCTACTCTTCTTCACCCGAGCCGATTCGACCTCCTCTCAGCCTTCTCCGCTCAAAACCTTTATTAGTCCCTAGTGGATTGGCACTCGCTCCTTGGACCGCAATGAGCTCGCTTGCGTTGCTTTTGGTCATTTTGGTCACGCGTTATCTCCGCTTGCCGGCGTTCTAGGCCAGCACCCAAAACCGGTACCATTGGGTGCGCAAGAGTGTTAAGAACCCATTTTAGGCTTTTGCTTCGCACCGCCGCCGAGCAGCCGGCGGCGAGCCGATCTTCCTACCATTTTTGTCTGACGAAAATGGACGAACGCTTGAACGTGAATCAATGTGGACCGTCGATCCTAAGATCTACGACCCAAGATTGCGCTGAGTTGAACTTAACGCACGCTTGATCCGTGGACCGTTGGATCCAAGATCAACGGCCCGATGTAAATCCGCGGGCGCCGAATCCCGATCAACGGCCGCGTGCGTGGCGCTGCTCGATCAGCCCGCGCCGGATTCACGTGAACCGCTCGATCCGGATCCAACGGCGGACGACGGCTGTCCCGGACGCTCGCGCGCTCCCGACTAAAGTGGTCGTGGGACCGTTGGATCTCGATCCAACGGTTAACGGCCAGAGTTTGGCGGCGGCATACGCTGCTGCCAATGAGCTGGGGCGCGGACCGTCGGATCTAAGATCGACGCCTCGCTCGTCCACGCTATTTCAGATTTCAATTTCCGAAGAATTTATTTATCAACTGAAAAATGTAATAACTTGTAAAATGCATAACTAATTCATTTTAAATCCTTTTCGGGAGATTCAAATTTTGTGGGTTATGTTTTCAACTGAACTTTAATCTAAAAATGTTTCCAACCCCAGTATAGCTCCAGAAATTTTTGCTAATGAATAGTAGCATTTTTTATTTATAAAAGCTGAGCAAAATTTTTTTTACCATATCTTTTGCATTGAGAATCCAAATCAATTGGTTCTTGTTGCTAAATTCATTATAAATCAGGATCTTGCTACTGTAAAATTTTTAGAATTTTTGGAGAAGGTTTACTGTTGGGACTTTGTATTTTATTCGTTCTTATCGGTTGCTTTTTGCTTTCTCGTTAGGATCCGAAGAGCACATTGATAATATTATTGACCCTCAGCAACATCTTGACCCACAAGCAAGCGTGCAAGCGCTTGATCATAAATGTCCTATTACTTTCAAGTCTAATACTTTGTTTACAACTCATATGTATACATGCTTTTGTGCCAAATTAATTTTCCCGCTTAGAGGTAGTTATTCCTATTGCATTGTTGCCCTCAAATTGTTATCTCCTGCCACAAACATAAGTTATTAATATCGCTGGTGAATTAGAGCCCGGTGATTTAATTATGCTCTTTTATTGTCTTTTCGATGTCATGCTTAGAAATTCTTAGATGTCGGTAGTATTGGGCGATCATCGACTTAGTCGATGATCTTGATCACACAAATATAATTATTACTCCATTATGTCCAAAGACGCTGCTTTGTTAATTTTGTAAAGTCAAAACTGAAAATAAAATTGTTTTAGACTTGGGCACAAAGGTATGTTGGTGTGATCTGTTGGTGTGAATGGAATGGTGCCTAGGTCATCAAGGACCGAGTTACTTGTGTCACTAAGCCAAGCGCTTATGCGTGCTAACCACGCGAGAGGATATGGGACCTCTCTTGACTTAGTACTTTGGCGTGTGTTATCTCCGAGTCGCAGGAGGGGTTGTGTGTGTTGTGTGAAACATGATATGTGTTCTTGTGTTGGGTGTGCGGTGGTGGAGATTCCTGTAGGCTCTCCACCTCGAGGA
Source organism: Hsuehochloa calcarea (assembly GCA_036346395.1). Lineage (NCBI taxonomy): Eukaryota > Viridiplantae > Streptophyta > Magnoliopsida > Poales > Poaceae > Hsuehochloa > Hsuehochloa calcarea. The sequence continues at coordinate 17,464,066 of CM070607.1, forward strand.
GCATTGTAGTTGTCCAAGGCTTTACTCGAGACGGGTAGTTGACCGAGGCTTTACAATGACTCGACACAACGTATGGGTTTCTATCCATACAGGCGCTCGTAGTTAATACACAATATTGGAAATGTCTCAGAGGACTTAGCCGTGCCGGCATACCTAAGGAAGTGTGCTTAATAGCTTGGCAAAAGGCGGTCCGCGTGTGGGTACATTGGTACACCCTCGCAGGATAAAACTATTCAATAGCCTCGCCCTAGGTTATGGACATGCTTGGTAAGGTCGTGCAAGAACTAGACTACAACCTTTTAAATTAAAATTTGACATGGTTGGTATGAATGGGTAATTCATGCTATTGTTTTGGTGACTAATGGGCTAGTCACTTCTAGAATTGTTGTTGTCGTCTATCTACTGTTATATTGTTGTCATTTACGGTTATTTGAACATTAAAAACAGATTTGTTAAATTGCTTTCAATCTATTACATTATTGCAAATGGAAACTTGCTTTATGCTAAAATGAAACATACAGCCTCCACTACAATAAGCTTGCATGTAGTATATGTACAGGTTTGTTATTCCACATGTAAGTCTTATGAGTACATTCAAAGTACTTACCGGCTTTTTGCCTTGGCGCTTTGTTTGTTTGGGAGGAAGGTGAGCCCCAAGGGCCTCACTTTTGTGAGATGTGCTGTGGATTCGACGACTAGCTTGGCGGTCCGGTCGGTTGCCTTGTGGGTTAAAGGCACACTGATTGGCTCTTTTGGTTTATAGCCATCTTATGGCACTTTTGCTTCCGCTGTTAAATTTCTTTATGTATATGTCATTTGGCCGGTCGGCCTCTCTTTTGTAATGACTATCCTTTATTTATGTACCTTCTGGTTTGTTGTTTCTGCTTCGGTTCTATGTGAATGAATGGAATTGATGCATGAATTTTGTGAAGAGGTGTGTATACTGCGTTCTGGGAAGTATACATGTCTCAAGACACGGGTTATTTCGTTTGTGATGCTAGGGTCAATTGGTGACTAAGCATTACAAGCCCAATAATCCAGGGTCCTCACAAGGTTTGGTATCAGAGCCATACTGACCGTAGTAACCCAAGCTTGGTCGTCTTTTAGGATATTTTGGAAAACCTTATTTTCAAAGTGTCAAATGATTTGTGAAAGCTTAAGGAATTCTCAGATTTTATTCCTTACCTATCTTAGCTTTCTCCTCTCATCTCACTCTAATTTGAGTTTTGAAAATTGTTTACCTCTTCTTCCTTCAAATATAGTGTTATCGATTAAATGGGTTTTGGGAACCACTGAGTTTGGCAAATTGAAGTGCTTAGGGTTTTTGAAGTTTCGGATCAAGATTTCGCTAGAGACTTGGATGCGAATCTGACAAAGACGCCTCAATTTCCAGACAGCGAGCTCAATGGTTTTTGATAGGACCACTGAGCTTGGCAAATTGAAGTGTGCCCGATTTTGAAGTTTCTAGAATGAAAGACTTCGACTGGAAGCTTGGATGCAAAATCGCTACAGCAACCTCAATTTCCGGACAGCAAGCTCGATGGTTTCTAATAGGGTGGAAAATGAGAGGTTAATTCAACTAACACTTGTGGGAATAGAAGGGTAAGATGTGATACTAGTTAGCTATGTATCTAACGCTATGTTCGCTGATTTAGCCTTGATCTTGAGTGGTATTAGATCTTACCTTAATCTTCTGATTTTTATCTTCTCAAACAATTACTCGTTCATTCAATACGGGTTAGTTGCATTGGGAAGTTGAGCTTTGGTTGGTGATTCATTACGATTTTTTTTTGGAGTCTTTTTATAAGCCTGTTTAAGTTTATATACTTGCTGTTTTCGGCTTTCGATTAGAGTGATATTCCATTCCCCTAGTCGTTAGATTTTTTCTTTCATTTCGGCTTTGTTTTCGGGTCTAGTTTTTAACCCAAGTTTCTTGTAATAGGATGGCCGGACGCACTCGTAGCGGCCAAGGCCAGTCAGCTGGTCCGGACGAGGATCTTCCTCCTCCTCCGACCATGGCCGAGGTCCTTCTTCAGATTGAGCGCAACCGTGCAGAGGACAGAAGGGTTCTTCTGGACGTCATCACGTGCAACACTTCCGCCCTTTCCGGTGCTTCAGGATCCGGGCAAGGGAGTGGACACCAGCCGCGTGGGGGACTTGCGGAGTTTATTCGCACCCAGCCCCCACGCCTCAGTGTCCGAGGACCGCTGACGCAGACGGCCGGCTTCGTGCTCGTGCAATGGAAGCTTCAGATAGCGCAGCGCCGCGAGCACGAAGGCGCTGCTTGCATCGCACCACCGGAGGGTGCAACTTTGTCTTGGTGGGAGAGCTTTCGCCATGCACCGACGCCACACCGTCACCGGGAGGAGTTCCGCACTGCCTTCCGTCGGAGTCACATTCCTTCCGGTCTGATGAGGCTGAAGAAGAAGGAGTTCTTGTCGCTCAGACAAGGACGTTTCTCAGTTATAGAGTACCTGTACGAGTTTAACCATTTGGCTCGTTATGCTCGGAAGAGGTGGCCACCGATGAGGCCAAGCAAGAGAAGTTCAAGGATGTTTTGTCCGAGGAGCCGCAGGACAAGCTATCTATCGCCGACTTCCAGATTTTCGTGCCTTGGTGGACAAGGCCATCGTCGCCGAGCACTCAGGTAGAGCGCTTGTGGATTCCCGCAGCGTAAGTGGAGGCCCGAAGTCATCCAGGCCGCTATCCCGCTTCAGCCCGCCTCGGGGTCGCACAAGAAGCCAAGACTTCGAGGCCGTCGGACTGCTCTTCGCCTTCGCAGTCGTGCCCCAATCACGCACTGCGAGTCACAGGTGGTCCCCGCAACCCACCGCCGGGGTCACTTGCCGCTGCACCGTAAGGGGCATTATGCGAACCAATACCCTAAGAAGACAGAGGCCCCTCGCCCTAATAGAGGACGCGGGCGAGGTGGTTCTTCTCAGACTCGAAGATTGTCCCTACTACCCAAGGCGTGGGTAGTGGTCGCGTCAACCTCATCTCACAGAGGAGGCACAGGAGGCACCGACGCCGTCTTGGGTACACTTCTCGTTAACTCTCATTCTCTCTTCGCTTTGTTCGATTCAGAGCATCTCATTCTTTTGTTTCGAGTCTTTTCTCGCTATTAGTGAGCTCCTCTTCACTCCATTGTTGGCCCCGTTGCTCATTCGCTCTCCTGGTTCGGTGTTGAGAGCTGAATCTGAGTGTAGGGATGTTCCAGTTGAGATAGAGGGAGTGAGATTCTTCGCAAATCTTATTCTCCTCCATTCAGCAAGTTTAGATGTAATTCTTGGTATGGATTGGTTGTCTTGCCATAAGGGACAAATCGATTGCGCCAAGAAGTGTATCTCCCTATCTAGTCTTTCCGGTGAGCAGGTTCGCTTTTCGCCGAAGCTGCTAGGTCCGCATCTCTTCGCGCTTGAAGCGAAGCCTGCTCTAGATATTAGTGAAGTCCCAACAGTTCGTGACTTCATCGATGTATTTCCTGAAGATCTTCTAGGGATGCCACCAGTTCGAGACCTCGAGTTTGTCATTGAGTTGGTTCCCGGTACCGCCCCAATTTCAAAGAGGCATTATCGGATGCCACCGAACGAGTTGGTGGAGTTGAAGAAGCAAATCAATGAGCTGCAAGAAAAGGATTCATTCGCCTAGCTCATCTCCGTGGGGTTGTCCAAAGAATCTTCGTAAAGAAGAAGGACAATACTTTGCGCATGTGCGTTGATTACCGTCCGCTTAATGAGGTAACGGTAAAGAACAAGTATCCTTTGCCCCGCATTGATGATCTCTTTGATCAATTAATCGGAGCTCGAGTATTCTCCAAGATTGATTTGAGAGTGGGATATCATCAAGTTCGGATACGACCAGAAGATATTCGAAAGACGGCTTTCTCTACTCGCTATGGCTTGTATGAGTATACCGTCATGTCATTTGGCTTAACCAATGCCCCCGCCTTGTTCATGAACCTCATGAATTCGGTATTCATGGAGTATTTGGATAAGTTTGTCGTGGTTTTCAGCGATGATATTCTTATCTATTCCAAGGACGATGAGGAACATGATGAGCATCTGAGGCTTGTGTTAGGCAAGCTTCGTGAGCACCAGCTGTATGCAAAGTTCAGCAAGTGCGCATTCTGGTTGAAGGAAGTGGCCTTCTTGGGTCATGTTCTTTCACCAGGAGGCGTAGCCGTTGATCCTAGCAAGGTCAGCGACGTTCTATCGTGGGTTCAACCTGCTTCGGTAACCGAGGTGCGGAGTTTTCTTGGTTTAGCGGGATATTATTGCCGTTTTATCGAGAACTTCTCCAAGATCGCGAAGCCGATGACGGAGTTGCTCAAGAAGGACAAGAAGTTCCTGTGGTCCGATGCTTGTGAGGAAAGCTTTCAAGTACTTAAGAAGCGCTTGACCACGCCTCCCGCCCTCGTTCTTCCCGATATTCATCGAAGCTTCGATATCTTTTGCGATGCTTCTCGTCGAGGACTCGGTTGTGTCCTTATGCAAGAAGGCAAGGTAGTGGCCTATGCATCAAGGCAATTGAGACCTCATGAACTCAACTATCCTACCCATGACCTGGAATTAGCTGCTGTGATTCATGCACTTAAGATTTGGCGACATTACCTAATCGGTGTCGCTATGAAGTGTATTCGGATCACAAAAGTCTAAAGTATTTGTTCACCCAACCAGATCTGAACCTCAGGCAAAAGAGATGGTTGGAGTTGATCAAGGACTATGACATGGGTATTCACTACCATCCGGGCAAGGCTAATGTCGTTGCCGATGCGCTCAGTCGCAAAGCGCATTGCAATGTCTTGTTGCTTCAGGAACGCCAACCCACCCTGCTGGAGGAATTTCAGCGTCTCAACTTGGGATTGGTTGAGCATGTTTCCCTCGCTGCCTTGGTTGTGCAACCAACCTTGGTAGATCGGATTAAGATCGCTCAACAATCAGATGTTGGAGTGAGCCACATCAGGGAAAATATCAAGAACGGAACAGCCAAGTGCTTCTCTGAGGATGAGCATGGTGTTGTAAGGTTCGGACAACGCCTTGTGGTTCCAAAGGACATGGAACTACGGAATTTGATTCTCCACGAAGCCCATGATTCGCCTTTGTATATTCATCCCGGGGCCACAAAGATGTATCAAGATCTCCGTCAGGGATTTTGGTGGACCCGAATGAAGAGGGAGATTGCGAAGTTCGTTGCCGAGTGCGACGTGTGTCGTCGTGTCAAGGCCGAGCATCAGCGTCTAGCATGACTGCTTCAGCCTTTGCCTATTCCTGAATGGAAGTGGGATTCGATCGGGATGGATTTTATCACCGGTCTGCCTCGTACCTCCAAGGGCAGTGATGCCATCTGGGTTGTCATTGATCGGTAACTAAGGTGGCGCACTTCCTTCCGACCAAGACGGATCTCCGTAGGTCTTTTGGCGGATCTCTACATTGCCCGCATCGTGAGCTTACATGGGGTACCTAAGACAATTGTCTCGGACCGTGGTTCTCTTTTCACCTCTCGCTTTTGGCAAAGTTTGCAAGAGGCTATGGGAACCCGTCTTACCTTTAGCACCGCATACCACCCCTAAACTGATGGTCAGACCGAAAGGGTCAACCAAGTGTTGGAAGACATGCTTCGTGCTTGTGTCCTCTCCTATGGAAAGAATTGGGAGAAATGCTTGCCATTTGCCGAGTTTTCCTACAACAACGATTTCGTGCCGCCTTGGTATGTCACCTTCGAGGCCTTATACGGAGAAAGTGCGTAACCCGTTGAACTGTTCTGAGACAGGCGAAAGACCTTTCTTTGGTCCGGACTCGATCAATGAAGCTGAGAGCCAAGTCCAGCTCATTCGTGATCGTTTACGCACAGCTCAATCCAGGCAAAAGAGCTACGCGAATGGTCGTCGTCGTGAACTGAGTTTTGAGCCTGATGACTTTGTTTACCTCAAAGTCTCTCCTTTGAAGGGCCATCGCTTTTGACGCGTCGTGGGCAAGTTAGCTCCTCGATATGTCGGTCCTTACCGTGTTATCGAGAAGAAAGGAGTTGTTGCCTATAAGTTGGAATTGCCAACTGCACTCGAAGGGGTACATGATGTTTTCCATGTGTCCCAACTAAAGAAGTGCCTCCGTGTTCCAACTAAGGAAGCTCCGTTGGAAACTCTCGATGTCCAAGAAGATTTGACCTATCGCGAGCACCCTGTTCGCATACTCGATGAGGCTGAACGAAGAACGAGGAATAAAACCATCAGATTCCTCAAAGTTCAGTGGTCGAACCATTCTGAGGATGAGGCTACTTGGGAAAGGGAAGATCGTCTCCGAGCAGACTATCCATCTTTCTTTACCGAGTGAGCCAAATCTCGGGACGAGATTTTTGTAAGGGGGGGAGGGTTTGTAACATCCCAAATATGGGTTTGTGTTTCAAATGTAAGAAAATCAGAAGAAATTAAAACTTTTCTTGCATCTTGAAGACTTAGCCATTTTTGGTAATTATTTTCAAAAGAATTATGGAAAATCCAATTTAATTTCTCTTTTGACTCTAATCGAAAACCCTCCTTGGCAAAGGTCTTTTGCCAAACCCTTGGAAATCTTTTCCCTGAGTTCTAGGGAGGCTTGGCAACACCTCTGAATTATCTCATGATTTTTATAAATTATTTGATAATTTTTGGGGGCAAGTCAAACTGGTCAAACCCTATTTTCCTCTATTCTGGAATTTCTGGAGAATAATTCAGTGCATGAGAATTTCTGAAAATTTTATGGGAGGTTCCTCCTGCTGTCAGCAAGCTCCAGTTAAAATTTCATAAATTTTGGAGTTTGTTTGCTACCTCAAATAATTCCTCAAAAATCAGATGTTTAAAATTCAAATTCTAACTGGTTTGCACTGTTCCTCGGGTTCGAACCAGACTCGGGCTCGAGCCACTTGACTCGGTCGAGTCGACTAACCGCACCGCGCGACTCGGGCCGGGCGCTGGAGTTGTGAGCCGTTGGATCAACATCGAACGGCCCGAGATCAAGCGCGATCGAATCGTTATAATCAACTCCGCTTTTTCACCGTCCGATTAAATCCAACTACCGTCCCTCTTTGTCTTCCTCCTCATGGCGTGCTCGGCCGGTCAACAGGGTGACGTGCACAAGACGCTCGGCAGAGCCGGTCTTGTCTCCTTTCGCCAACGGCTCTTCCGATTATTGCTCCCGTCCGCCGCCTCCATAGTCGCCGCCCCTCTCTGCATTCCCCTCGCTGCCCTCGGCCGACCTCAACGCAAAGGCAAAGCCATTTTTCTTGCCGTTGCTCCTCTTGCTCCTTCGGCTATAAAACTCTACCAGAGGCTTCCTTAGCATTCTTTGAACACCCTTGAGCTTCAAAGATCACCGCTAGTGCATCGAGCGAGCTCCTTCGTGATTTTTCTCTCTACCGCCATTGTTGAAGCTCCAACCTCTTCTGAAAGTGGTGTTCCCTGCCTCTCACTCGAACTGTTGCTTCCTCGCCATTTGGCATCTCAAGAGTATTAACCCTCATCAATTTTGCTTTTGACACAGAGAGCGATCAATTTCGGATTACCCTTTTCGGCCGAAACCGCTACTCTTCTTCACCCGAGCCGATTCGACCCTCCTCTCAGGCCTTCTCTGGCTCAAAATTTCTTATTAGTCCCTAGTGGATTGACACTCGCTCCCTTGGACCGCACTGGGCTCGCTTTGCGTTTTCGTTTTGGTCATTTTGGTCACGCGGTTATCTCCGCTGCGCGTTCTAGGCCGCCACAAACCAAAACCGTACCATTGGGTGCGCAAGAGTGTTAAGAACCCATTTTAGGCTTTTGCTCACCGCCGCGCGGCGAGCGGCGGCGAGCCGATATTCCCTCATTTTGTCGGACGAAAATGGGACGAACGCTTGAACGTGAATCGCTGTGGACCGTCGATCCAAAGATCTACGCCCAAGATTGCGCTGGTTTGAACTTAACGCACGCTTGATCCGTGGACCGTTGGATCCAAGATCAACGCCCCGGCGTAAATCGCAAGGGCGTCGGATCCCGATCAACGGCTCGTGTGCGTGGCGCGCTCGGATCACCCGTGCGCTGGATCAACGCGGAACCGCTGGATCCGATCCAACGGCGACGACGTTGTCCGGATCGCCGCCTTTCGACCAAAGTGAGCGTGGGACCGCTGGATCTGATCCAACGGTTAACGACTAGGGTTTCGTGGCGCGACGCTGCGCGCGTCGGGTCTGGGACGCGGACCGTCGGATCTAAGATCGACGCCTCGCTCGTCCACGCTATTTCGATTTCAATTTCCAAAGAATTTATTTATCAACTGAAAAATGTAATAACTTGTAAAATGCATAACTAATTCATTTTAAATCCTTTTCGGGAGATTCAAATTTTGTGGGTTATGTTTTCAACTGAAATTTAATCTAAAAATGTTTCCAACCCCAGTATAGCTACAAAATCTTTTGCTAATGAATAGTAGCATTTTTGATTTATAAAAGCTGAGCAAAATTGTTTTGGCCATATCTTTTGCATTGAGAATCGAAATGAATTGGTTCTTGTTGCTAAATTCATTATAAATCAGGATCTTGCTACTGTAAAAATTTTAGAATTTTTGGAGAAGGTTTACTGTTGGGTCTTTGCATTTTATTCGTTCTTATCGGTTGCTTTTTGCTTTCTCGTTAGGATCCAAGAGCACGTTGATAATATTATTGACCTCAAGAACATCTTGACCCACAAAAGCGTGCAAGCGCTTTGATCATAAATGTCCTATTACTTTCAAGTCTAATACTTTGTTTACAACTCATATGTATACATGCTTTTGTGCCAAATTAATTTTCCGATTAGAGGTAGTTATTCCTATTGCATTGTTGCCCTCAAATTGTTATCCTCGCCACAAACATAAGTTATTAATATCATTTGGTGAATTAGAGCCCTGTGATTTAATTATGCTCTTTATTGTCTTTTCGATGTCATGCTTAGAAATGCTTAGATGTCGGTAGTATTGGCGCCATCGACTTAGTCGATGATCTTGATTACACAAATATAATTATTACTCCATTATGTCCAAAGACGTTTGTGCTTTGTTAATTTTGTAAAGTCAAAACTGAATATAAAATTGTTTTAGACTTGGGCACAAAGGTATGTTGGTGTGATCTGTTGGTGTGAATGGAATGGTGCCTAGGTCATCAAGGACCGAGTTACTTGTGTCACTAAGCCAAGCGCTTATGCGTGCTAACCACGCGAGAGGGATATGGGACCTCTCTTGACTTAGTACTTTGGCGTGTGTTATCTCCGAGTCGCAGGAGGGGGTTGTGTGTGTTGTGTGAAACATGATATGTGTTCTTGTGTTGGGTGTGCGGTGGTGGAGATTCCGGGTAGGCTCTCCACCTCGAGGAGCATTGTAGTTGTCCAAGGCTTTACCTGAGACGGGTAGTTGACCGAGGCTTTACAATGACTCCGACACAACGTATGGGTTTCTATCCATACGGGCGGCTCGTAGTTAATACACAATATTGGAAATGTCTCGTAGGACTTAGCCGTGCCGGCATACCTAAGGAAGTGTGCTTAATAGCTTGGCAAAAGGCGGTCTGGCGTGTGGGTACATTGGTACACCCCTGCAGGGTATAAAACTATTCGAATAGCCTCGTCCTAGGTTATGGACATGCTTGGTAAGATCGTGCAAGAACTAGACTACAACCTTTTTAAATTAAAATTTGACATGGTTGGTATGAATGGGTAATTCATGCTATTGTTTTGGTGACTAATGGGCTAGTCACTTCTAGAATTGTTGTTGTCATCTATCTACTGTTATATTGTTGTCATTTACGGTTATTTGAACATTAAAAACAGATTTGTTAAATTGCTTTCAATCTATTACATTATTGCAAATGGAAACTTGCTTTATGCTAAAATGAAACATACAGCCTCCACTACAATAAGCTTGCATGTAGTATATGTACAGGTTTGTTATTCCACATGTAAGTCTTGCGAGTACATTCAAAGTACTTACCGGCTTTTGCATTGCTTTTTTTGTTTGGGGGAGGAAGGTGAGCCCCAAGGGCCTCACTTTTGTGAGATGTCTTTGTGGATTCGACGACTAGCTTGGCGGTCCTGGTCGGTTGCCTTGTGGGTTAAAGGCACACTGATTGGCTCTTTTGGTTTATAGCCATCTTATGGTATTTTTGCTTCCGCTGTTAAATTTCTTTATGTATATGTCATTTGGCCGGTCGGCCTCTCTTTTGTAATGACTATCCTTTATTTATGTTACCTTCTGGTTTGTTGTTTCTGCTTCGGTTCTATGTGAATGAATGGAATTGATGCATGAATTTTGTAAAGAGGTGTGTATCTTTGCGTTAGGAAGTATACATGTCTCGAAGACACGGGTTATTTCGTTTGTGATGCTAGGGTCAATTGGTGACTAAGCATTACAAGCCCAATAATCCGGGGTCCTCACACCTCCTACCATCACTGCCGTGGCAACCAAAACCTCCTGACATTACTACCGCGGCAAACTCAATCTCTACCGCTGCCTTCGATCTGTGCCAATCCCGGCCGCGGCACCCAAAAACAGCCTACCGTTGCCACCTCTCTCTGCCGCGGAACGCATCATGCCGCTGTTGCCGCTCCCTACCGCGACACCAAAAATAGCATGCCGCCGCTGCCGATCCCTGCTACGGCACCAAAAATAGCATGCCGCCGTTGCCGCGGCACCTAAAACATCCTGTTGTCGCTGCCACGGCACGCATCTTGCTCTTCCGCTGATTCCTCTCGCTGCTGCGGCAACCGCAGCGCCTTCCACCACTTTCCTTCTGCTGTCGTGGCAAACACAACATATCCTCTACCGGGGAAACCACATCCATTGCCAATCACTACTGAGGCAGCCAAAATGCCTACCGCTGGCGATGACCAGGTCTGCCCGCCCACCGCCGTCACGCTAATCGCGCCGTGGTAGACAAAACTCTTGCCACCGCTTGATCTTTCTTGTCGTTGCAGTCCAAGTTCTCCTGCCGTTGTTGCTACTCTCTACCGTGGTAGCCACTGATCACTGCCGCCACGACAACCACACACCAAGCCACTGCTGGCACGCCTTCAGCGGCAACCGTTTTCTTTTCAGCGGCAAATATTTTCTCTTCCGCGGTATACTACAATATATGCCGTCGTTTTCAAGTTTCAGGACAAGAGTAAGAATAAAAGGGCAAACCCTAATCATTTGGTTTAGGTTGTTCAAGAAGGGAAAATAGAAGGAAAAAAACAGAGGAAAAAGAAGAAAAAAAAAGAGTGGCCACCTTCCCGAAAATTGAAAAGCGCGTCAAACTTTTGCCAAAACAAGTGAAAATTAGTGGAATCCTTACACGTACAGCCACAAGCTTTCACAAAAAAAATCAGCAAGCTTGGCCAACGGGTTTGAAAGATATAGCAGTTTCAAATTTGAACCCAAGTCGGTTTCGACTCCGAGTATGATTCCGTTTCCGAGACAACTTCAGTAAAACAGGCATAACTTTTGCATACGGTGTCTGTTTTGGACGTTCTTGTACTCGTTGAAAAGCTAATGATGAGGTGCATTCTTTACAACTAAGCCACAATTCGTCCTCCAAGGGCCCCAAATTCGGCCATCTTCGGCCATGAATTCGCATCGCAAGTTTTCGGTTTATATTTTCGATGTTTCTTTCAGTCTTTCCTTCGAAATTTGGAATTCGACTCAACCTTAAAGTTGTAGATCGCATTGAAACCTTTCAAACTAGCATATATAAGCCATATAAGCCATGTGAATAATCTTGTGCCCCTACACAGAAGTTTGAGTAGTTAGCTAGCGTCTCTCCAAGCACTTGGTGTGAGGTTTTTCTTTGCTTACATCAAGTCGCATTGATCTTTGCGTGTGCGTTCATACACCTATCTCGGTGTGCTTTGATTAGCTAGCTCTTTCTAGGCTAGGATCAGTAACATTGACTAGTATTTTGAATAATTTTTCAACTTACATTTACTGATTTGATTGTTGCTAATCCTTACTACCATATTGAAGCCTATTCTAGCTCCACTCTCCACCATTGCACATGTACCAGTTGCTTGCAATCGCTTGGTCAATCTTCGGAGAGCGTTTGACACCTACACTAGTTTCCGGTCACCGCCTGTTTGCTTGGTAAGAACTGATAAGAACTTGGTATAAGCTTGAGTGTGAGTGACTTTGAGCCTCCAAATCCTAGTAGTTGATCGGAACATATACTTATAATTTGTTTCCTTGTTTTTTATTAAGCATGGTAAGTTCAAGGAATGATTATGAGATAGATCCACGTCTTCTTCGAGCCATTGAACAGGAGCGCAAGAAAGTATGCACGCTTGAGACAATATTCTTCACCACGGGAGGTATATGATCGTGATAGTACGTTTAGTAAAACTAAAATCACTTTGTCATCTTTTGCTGATAAATTTGATCCTGATGTCTATGTTGACTGGGAGATAGATTTCGACAAAGAATTTGAACGAATGGTCTGATAGGCAAAATATTAGAGCCGCCACTAGTGTTTTTTTAGGATGCAATACTTTGGTGGAAGTATTTTAGTAGACATGGAAGAGTGCCACAAACTTGGCATGCATTAAAGAAACTTTTAATAGATGAATTCCTTCCTAAATATCATGCTGATTATTTGCTAGTTAGATTACAACGTTTAAAACAAGGTAGTATAACAGTAAGGGAATACTATCATGAATTGAAAACTCGTTTATTGCGTTGTGGTTTAGAGGAACATGCTGAAGCTACATGCCCATACTGGAGTTGATGGGACTTTACAATTCCACTCCCGTGGATGGAACTTGAACAACGCATGAATGGAATGAAACATATGCAATGAATGTCACCACTTTCTTCTACATGGATTATCTGTAACACCCCAAGACCCACATTACCCTAGGATGCTACTGAACTACTCTACCACTAGCCAATTTGCAAGACAAATTAATCTAGCAACATTTAATTAACATGATAATATAAGCGGAAGCATAAACTACTAGAAAATAACCGAATAAGGAGAACAATGAAATATTCAAAAAAATCAACTTAACATAATAACCAAAGGAACGGTTCCAAATTAAACATTGAAGCAATCTTCCATAAGACAGCTAAGCAAAACTAGAATTTTTATGACTTTATTTCAGCATTAAGACAAAATCCATGTGCATCATTGTGGTGCTGCTCTACCCTTCCTAATGCATGCTCAAAGTCCACCTGTGGGGAGGGGAAAACAAGGGTGAGATATAAATCTCAGCAAACAAACAGTTTAACAAGTTATTTCAACTACGAACAAATAAACATCATCAATAGTTTCATACATACACATCCACCAGTCGTTTCCACAATTAATAAGCCACCACAAACTATCATAAATCAGACCTCATCAGTTTTTGGTTTTTAAATGGCATATGAATGCAGTCATTTAAATATCCCTTATATGCGTATGAATGCTTCATGCTATGCTCCACATCACTCTTGCCAGGGCAGGAATTGCAATGTATCGTATTACGGCAATATACGACACTTCCGCGAGCGAAGAGGTGCATCGTATTACGACAATAAACAATGTCAGACTGCACGGTCGCTGCTAAGTCTTGGCGACATCCACATATGCAAATGACATGATATGACATGAATGATATGATATTCCATTAATCACATTAATTCATCCACCAGGAGCATTAACATACTCTCAACATATCCACATCCACCACATGTTATTTTCATGTTCGCATTATAACCTTAAGCAAGATTTACACAAGTCTACTATCATATTAACAACATACAATAAATAAATTCTTGCTATCAACTCCCCAATTAACAATATCTTGCAATCATGGCATAATGTATCAAATTACGATAATAATGTAAAATACAAGTAGAAGGAATAACAAGTTAAACGGTAGCAACCACCGCTACGATCACTTGCCTCGAACCGACGAATCAAGCAAAAACAATCAAGAACGCCAAGGTCGAGACCACCTGTCCAAAAGGCATCTCTCAGCACAAGCCACAGCAAAAAAGCACAACAAAATAATTGTAATCGTCGCTAAACCCCGAACCCGTACAAACTCTCTCCGCTTCGACAACAAAGAAGAACCCTTCACCGGCGGTGTTGCTTCACAATTTCGTATCTTTTAAACTAATGGACCAAATACAGCAAGTGATACATTTGTGGAATCATGACTTAAAAACCTACGATTTTTGTGTAGAACTCCTATTTTTATTCGGATCATAACTAGTTGTAATTTAGTGCCCTAAACATAGCAAACTTTACGATCCGCAGACCGACAATGACACTAAATCGCGTCCCCACGACAGCACAGAGGTCCAAAAGTCTGAAAATTTTACAACAACTATAACTCTGAATTATCTACAACTTTCTCAATTACGGCCCTAACCATAAAATTAATATACTATTTTTAAAACCCGAATTACAATCGAGTGCATGCTAATCTGCCTACCGAGGGACAATGGTATTACCGACTCCGTATCTCCCAGATCCCACGGTAGACAAAACTGAAAAAAATACAGCAGATGCATCTGGAAATCCTATACAACTTTCCTTTTGGGAAGACCCGCAGGAAAAATCTTTTTCTAGATCAAAACCACGGAAACAGCCACGCTACGCGAATCGATCTACTAACAGACAGCAGGTAAACCTTAATCGGGCAATTAATCTAAACTTTCCCATCAAAATCCGTCCCAAGAACCCTAATTACTCCTAAGATTAGAGGGTTTGGGACGAGAGAAAATTACCTAGCTGAAGAAATTCCCCAATTCCTCCTCTTCTTCTTCTCCTTCCCCTTCTTCTTCTTTGCCTTCTCCTTCTTCTCCTTCTCCAAGGGCAGCAATGGGGAAGCTCTGTAATACCCCGAAAAATGGATCGGTAATTAGAGATTCAGTCAGAGGAGAAAAAATGCAAAGAAAGGAATAGAAATTCTGAGAAAAAGAGGGGGAATTTTGCATTTTTACGACAACCTGGGCCGCGGACCGCGGCCCAGGCGGCCCAAGAGGGGGAAGGGCGGCCGGCCAAGGGGAGGGGGGAGGCGCCCCCAACCCTAGCCGCCTCCCCCACTCCCTCCTCTCCCCCTAGAGCCGCCACCTCCATTCCCCTCCTCCCCGGTGTTTCTTGCTGCTCCTTGGCGGCGTCTCTGCCATGGAGATCCCAGGTGTCGCCCCCAAGCTCTCCCCCGAAGCCGTCTCCTTCCAACGGCGCCGCCGACCGTTCGCCGGCGATCTTGTGGCCGGTCTTGGAGAGGGAAGGGAGAGAAGGGAGGGAGGTCCTTGGGAGGTGGATCCACGTCTCCCTGCGGATCTTCAAGGGTAACGAATGTTTTTAGTGGTAGTTTGATTCGGTTTTATTGCTTAATGGTAGATTAGATCTAAATCGGTTTCTGTTCTGGAGATTCCAGAACGCATCCGTCTCCTTGCGTGGCCAGTTTCGACCCTTTAGAGGCCGAATCTCGGGTTGATGTCTCCTAGAGTTATGTTCCTGGTTTCGTTAGATTTCTTTTGGCACCGAGATCACGAGATTCCACGCAGTGGTTTAGGAGTTATGAATTTTTAACCGAACGCTGCTCTGTCTGTCAGAAATTTTGAAGACTGTTAGTTGCTCTTCAGTTTTGTTCTAAATAGAGCCAGATTCAGGGAGGCCACCCAAATAGGTTTTTGAAGATAATTTCTCCATGATTCCAGATTGATAAATATCATCTCCATAGGATTTATAGACTGAAAGTTACAGGCTTTTCTTTACGACTGTTCTGAAATCTGGACAGGTTTCTGTCGGTGTCTTCTTGGGCAGAGTAGTCGTCTGTTTTGGCCGAATCAGAGGATCCCGCCAACTAAAGTTTCATAGCCTGGTTCGTTAGGATTAGCTGAGCACTGGTTTCATGTCTTTAGGAGTTACAGATAATTAATGGTGAATTTTATCGTACAACTGCCAGTAGAGTAGTTATCTGGACTTTTGGGTGAAGTTGTCAAATTGAATCCTTGGTTGTGTGGGTTGGTTAGAGGGTATGATAGGGCACGTGTAGATACATCATACCTTGTTATTCTTATTCCACGTAAATGCTTGTGTAGGCGGTGGGTGGAAGGACACCTTCGCTGCTTCCTAGTACGTCGCAACACGGAAGGCAAGTACTGTTTGTTAATTTGTGTTGTTTTCAAGGGAATGCATGACGATGTGTCGAATATATGATTGTTCTTGCGTTGTGCTCATGATGTTGATAGGTTTCAATATTTATGTTTCTTGTGATACATGATTCATTCCATTCATGCATGCTTCGTTTCCGTTCACGGGAGTGGAATTTGATTAAGTCCCATCAATTCCAGAATGGGCATGTAAGACCCACCATTCCAATGTGGGCAATGTTGGACACCCGTATGAAACGTTCTTCATACGGTATTTGAGGTCCCCGTACTTTATTAAGTACGGGCTTAAGTGAACACCGACGGGTGTGTCACTCACTATACCGATATATGTTGTGAGCAGTCCATTCCTTCATTGCATTATACCATTTCATTCATATACATTTGAGTTCAAAGGTGTTTTTCACACACAGATTGTGGTTTGCTTTGTTCGCTTTATGATTATGTCGTTTGTTTAAGTACTTGCTGAGTCTTTGGCTCATCCTTGTTTTGTGTGTTTTATTTAGGTAAATGAGGAGGAGGGCAAGTTCTTTTGAGGGGTAGTCCAGCACGCTGCACATCACATTTATCAAATAAGAAATATTATTGTTATCCTTCATTCATGTCAACTATTCGTTAAGTTTCCAAATTTGTAATAATCCAGTTTGGGTATCGCTCATCGTACGTTTTTATTATGAATGTTTCTATTCCCTCTCTTGATACTGTTAATGTTTGTCGTTGATACATATGGATTCTTATTAATTAAGCTTGATTAAACCGTTATTGTCGTACATTCTTAGTATTTATTAGTTTTGTGTGACATCTTGGCTTCCGAATAGTCAGGGTGTTTGGAACTTGGTCATGTCAGTGGAATATTGAAATATTCAAAAGTTTGAAACTTGGTCAATTAGTTAGAGTCTTGCGAATGTGTAACAGCCCAAAATTTCAATTTCATTTAAAAATAAGAATTTATTAATTTTTGTGGATTTTCTGGAATTTTTAAAAGCTTTTCAATAAAGTATATTAAGGCTAAAAGAATTTATGTGCAAAATCTATTACCAACTAAAAGTTGGAATTATTTTATTTAAGTCCAGAATGCCTCATAGAATTTATGTGAATTTTCTCAAAATTTTTGGACTTCATTTACTATTTTCTAAAGCTTATTTGAATTTCTGGAATTAAATCAATTGAAAAAGGTTTAAAATCTTTTAACAAAGATCGGGCCGCAGCCAAGATCGCTTCCGCGACCGCCCGCCTCCTCGCACCCGCCACGCCACGCTGTCGCTCATCGCCGCCTCATCCTTCGCGATCCACCGCGCGCCCACTCATCACCTCGGCCTCTCGATCTCCATCCAACGGTTGATCTCCGCCGCCGCGCTCTCTCCTCGCCTGCTTTCACCGGCAGTGGGACCGCCCGAGCCACGCCACCGCCTTCAACCTCCCGTTCTTCCTCGCGCGAACACCGCACGGCCCGCCATTACCGCTCGCCGAGCTCATCAAGCCCGTGATTCTCTCCTCTCTTTCCTCGCATTCAATCGCATTCGCCTCGCCGTTCACCCCGCACTCGCCTCGCCATTACCCCCTCCTTAACTCATTGTAACACCGCCGCCTCATCTCCGCAAGCGGCCGTTGCCACCTCGCCCACGATCTCCATCTCCGGCCTCCCCTACCTATAAAAGCGCCCATTGCGCATTCTCTCCACACTCCATTCCACCTACTCCCGGCTTCGCCGCTCTCAATCGCCGGCATTTGAAGTTTCCCGTCGTGGCCAAGCTCCATCTTCTTCGATTCGGCGACAACAAGCACTCCGGCCACCGCGACCGCACCATCGGCTTGATGACCTCGGCGATCTGCGTGCGCGCCTCGTCTTCGCTAGAGATCCCGGAGCATCCTCCCGCCAACGAGCCGAACCTCGCCGCCGCCTCTCGCCGTCGCCGACCATCTTCCGCCACGCTTATCGCGTCGCCGCCAGTAGCGCACTCGCCTCGATGTCGTCTCTGAATCTTTTGCGCCACGGAGCTCGCCGCGCCGCTGTCGCGGCACCATTGGAACCCGAAGCGCTCCCTCTCCGCGGCCGACGTGGGCGACCACCTCGGCGCCACCTCACCGTTTTAGTGTGTGTGTGCGCCAAGTCGGCGCCACGTGGTCGCCCGGCCAAGTAGGCCACAAGACACCCGCTCCTTCACATCAGGCACTTTGTGGCCGAGTCCACCGTGGACTTGAAAACGCCGTGGACTCACCCATGACTGTTTGGGCCCACATGTCGATCTCTGTGAACGATCTGCTGACGTCAGCTGGCGCAATAAATAGAATTTCCTTTAGAAAATTAATTCGGAAATCTAGAAATTCGATTTTTGAATTAAATTTAGATTTAAACTTCGAGAGCTCGTATTTCTTCATACAAACTCCGATTTAGGTGATTCAAATTTCTAAATTTGTATAAAATCAAGATCTAGCTAACTAAACCAAAATTATTTAATTTGGAGTTAATTTGAATTTTCATTTGAATTTATTTGTGTTCATTTGAATTCTGTTTGAATTTGGAATATTTTCGCGTATAGATTTTGACGACTCCGGAGAGCTTGACCCTATTGAAGAAGTAGAATACCAGGAATTTGAGCAAGGCAAGTTACACCATTGACCATTTTGCCCCAATATTTAAAATTATTTAATTTCATTTTAAATTATTATTGCATGCATAATTGTATTTAATTATTTTAAATTCCTGTTTTAAATATTTAATTATTCCAATTCCTTTGTATAGCCAAATTTGATTGTTGTATTATCAATTCCTTGTAACCTTAGTCAAATGAATTTAAAAATAAATGTATGCTTAGCAAATGCTTAGACCATGAAATATTTGACTTTGGGAGAATTTAGCCAAAATTTCATAAATTGATAAAAAGCCTATGACATTGCTTTGTCATGGTGGACTTTTGCAAATGTCTTTGAA
Source organism: Hsuehochloa calcarea (assembly GCA_036346395.1). Lineage (NCBI taxonomy): Eukaryota > Viridiplantae > Streptophyta > Magnoliopsida > Poales > Poaceae > Hsuehochloa > Hsuehochloa calcarea. The sequence goes on from CM070607.1 coordinate 17,483,113, forward strand.
AATTAAAAATAAAAGAAAATGATTTATACTTGGGCAAACATGGACCGTTGGTGGGTGCAAGTTTATGCACGGGCCTGTCTGGTTAGGACTGAGACCCAGGGTTTTTATTGAAAGTTGCCCAAGTAGATTAAGGACCGGCCTTTGAGCCGCATCTTGCAAAAGCTCCACCGTACTACCACATGTTCTGTATGGGCAGAACCAGGCTTAATAATTTGTATTACCTCAGTATTGTTTATGCCATTTTTGTTGTGTGGGTGTCGGTTAGACTTTATTCCCACTTGGCGCAAGAGGGGGTTTCCGGCAGGTGGTTAGCCTAATGGAAGTGAAACCTTAGCGGGCATATTGGTATTGAGGTAATGCATTGGAAACGCCTTGTGATAATTGCCTAGTCACACACCTAAGGAAGTGTGTATTGGCCGACATAACGGGCAAATTATCTCGTGTGGGTAAAGTTGTACCACCTCTGCAGAGTGTAAATCTATTCGAATAGCCGTGTCCACGGTCAAGGACATGCTGAGCAAAGCCACTCTAAGTTAGATTTGTTTTTGGTTTTAAAATAACTTTGGACATGAATTGAGGATGGTTAATCCTTGTGGTAAATTTGGGCGGGTAGCCTTGTGATAGGAGGGTATCCATCACTATGTTTCATATGGAGGTTATCCACTATAAAATGATCAATTTAAATCTGATTTTAGTTATGTAATGAAAATGTGCCTTGAAACTTAGTATAACTATTTAAACCAAAAATGCTGATTTATGCAAATAAACCCTACAACCTTCCTTTGAATAACTTATGCATGCATTCTAAATTACGTATTGGGTGTAATTTGCGAGCACGATTGTAGTGCTCACTCTTCTTGAATATTATTATTCAGAGAAGACTGCTATCCGAAGGTGAGGAGCGGGGCGATTAGGCGGCGACCTCCGCATTTATTACTGTGGCGTATCGTGTGGCTTACCATTATATTTTGCTTCCGCTAATGTTTTATTTGGCCTCGGCCCGCTTGTAATAAACTCTATGATTATTAAATATACACGCTGGATATGTTTGTGATAACATTTTGTATTGTGTACACTGGAAATCTGGACTAGTGTATGAACACGAGAGAATTTGGGATCCTTCGTTCCCGGTTCGACAAAAGTGGTATCGAGCCATATCGATTGTAGGTCGTGACCTAGAAGGAAATCAAACCCTTAAGGATTTATTTTGAAAATTAAAAATAACTTGGTCTTCGAGTCATTTCTCAACTTTTCTCTTGAAAATTTTTACTAACTCATCTCCTTTTCAAAAATTGTAGATGGTGAAGTTCGAATGCCATTTCCCATGGAGTCTTCTTTGGTCATTGGGCGCCATTCTCGGAAGATGATGCAAGACTGGACTTTGAAGAAAGACCGACGTATCAAGGATACAAGTATAAAGTGGGAAATCGAGAACGATGGAGAGTAGAGGTGATCCTTTACTCCAATCTATCGCGAACACGAGACTTCCACGTCTTGATGCCCCAATGCGACGAGACTCCTTCGCCGAAGGCATCCAGGATGCAGCCAGGGAAGCAACCCGCAGACTTCGCTACATCTACGATCATCGCCTCAACGGCACTGGGTTCCACTATTACCCAATGCACATTCCAACCCGGCATGACAGTGCTTTTCGCTCAACTAGAGATGAAGAGCGTCCGATCTCACTCATCGTGGATCGGCGAGCCATGGATTATGCCTACGGAATACACTAGATGAGCCGTCTCTCTCGCAAGTGAAGTTACAAGATGCAGAAGAAAAGTTGAAGAGTGCAGAAAAAGAACTGGCCTCTTACAAGGAAGGCGAGGCTAGTTCTAGTGAGCCAGATTATACCCCAATAACACCATAGTTTTGACCTTAAATTTTTCCCTTAGTTGCGACTTATGAGCTACCAAACCTTTGTAGTAGCCATAATGAATTAATAAAATAAAAATAAATTATTTTGCCGAAATGTTCTTGTCTTGTGTTTGTTGAATTTGGGCTATTTTAGACCTATACTCTTATAATTCCTGTCTCTCTTGTCTAATCTGTGAAGAGTTCATCAGATGGTGACCACCCGCACCGGAAGTGTCAGTGCTAGAGGGCAAGGAAATGAGAATGCCGAATATCAGGAAAACCAGTTCAACGACCACCACCTCCTCCAATGAAGCTCTGGATCGCGCCAAATGATGGCCAATCAGACTCATCTGATTGAGTTGCTAGCCCAGTCCCTTCACAGCAATCAGAATACCCAAGCATCAGCATCTTATCATGCTCCTCCACCTCCCGCAAGAGTAACTTTGTCAGAGTTCATGAGGATGCGTCCGCCAACATTTTCTAGTAGCACGGAACCCATGGACGCAGATGATTGGCTCAGGGTCATTGGAAAGAAGCTAGATATTGCTCAATGCACAGATCGTGAGAGAGTCTTGTTTGCCTCTCATCAATTGATGGGTCCCGCATCAGAATGGTGGGATAATTTCAGCATGTCTCATGCTAATGCCCAAGAAATCACTTGGGATGAGTTCATGCAAGCTTTCCGCCGATCTCACATTCCATCGGCATGATTACTTTGAAAAGAAGGAGTTTAGCTCGCTCGCCAAGGAAACCGTTCGGTTGGCGTATCTCGCATAAGTTTAACCAACTTGCTCGCTATGCCCCTGAGGATGTAGCCAGAGACGAAGACAGGCAAGAGCGATTTCTGGAAGGATTAAACGATGAACTCTCTGTTCGTTTGATTTCTCAGGATTTTACCGACTTTCGTGAGTTGGTGAATAAGGCCATACGCCAGAAGGAAAACATCGGAAATGGAGAATCGCAAGCGGAGGATGGCGGCTCGAAGTTTAACTCGGGAGGACTACCCAAGCCTCGTTTCTCTCGATCTCACCACCTCGGCGTGGGAGATTCGGCACTACTACACCAAGAGTTCCACCTCGATTCGCGCCCAAATACTTCCGGATTCGTAGTAGTTCATCCGGAGGATGGCCAGTGAGGCTGACTATTTCCACAAAGGAATCACTTGCTTTCACCGCAACGAGTTGGGTCATTATGCCAATAAGTGTCCCAAGAAGCGTGATCGCCACCCCGTCAAGCCAACTCCGGAGTTTCAGGTCTCGGCGGTCCCTCAAGACCACCGGTCGATTCATGAAGGGCGTGTGAATCATGTCACCGCAGAGGAAGCCTATGCACGACACGGATGTTGTTCTTGGTACGTTCCTTGTCAACTCGAGCACCGGATCGCTTTATTTGATTAGAGCTTCGCATTCTTTTGTGTCAAATAAGTTTGTGAAAAATATGGGTTATCTACCTTTCCCTTAGTTAAGCCCATGTTAATCCATTCCCTGGCTCGAAATGAGGGCTAGTTTATTCTGTCCAAATCTTACCTTTGAAATCTCTAGAGTAACTTTCTCGGCCAACTTAATAGTCCTGCGTTCGCAAGGATTGGGCGTAATTCTTGGAATGGGTGGCTTGCCAAAAATCGTAAGCGTGATAGATTGTGCTAGTAGATCTATCAACCTCACCAATGAACAAGGGATTTGAGAGAGTTCCAACCCAAGACTTCTACGGAAAGAAGTCCTATCTTAACCAGCTTTAAAGGAAGTAAAAGCCGGAAGATATTCCGTGGTACAAGAATATCGGATGTTTTTCCGAGGACTTACAGTATGCCACCGACCGGGACATAATGTTCTTAATTGACTTAGTCGGTGGATCGCTCCAATTTGAAGCGACCCTACTGCATGCCGGCAAGCGATCTAGCGAGTTGAAGAAGCGGTCGAAGAACTACTGAGTAAAGGTTACATTCAACCGAGTTCATCGCCTTGGGGAGCTCGGTACTATTTGTCAAAAGAAAGACAATAGTATGAGAATGTGTGTGGACTATAGATCACTCAACGAGGTAACAATCAAAAACAAGTACCGTTACCTAGGATAGATGATCATTTGATCAACTTAAAGGAGCGATGTTTTCTCCAAGATTGATTTGAGGTCGCTACCATCGCTTAAAAATCGACCGTAAGATATTCAAGACGACCTTCACCACGGATATGGATTGTACGAGTTCACAGTGATGTCATTTGGACTAACCAATGCCCCTGCTTATTTCATGAATATGATGAACAAGGTGTTCATGGAATTTTTGGATAAGTTTGTGGTGGTATTCATAGATGACATTCTCATCTATTCAAGAGATATGGAAGAGCATGAAAAACATCTCGAAATTATTTTGGGCAAACTCGAGAACACCAACTTTATGCCAAACTCAAAGAAAAGTGAATTTTGGCTCACCAAGTGGCTTTTCTTGGACACTTTGTGTCAGCAGGAGGAGTTGCAGTAGACCCCTCAAAGGTTGAAGTTGTAATGGATTGGAAGCAACCCAAGTCAGTCACAGAAGTGAGAAGTTTTCTCGGATTAGCTGGGTACTACCGCAGATTCATTGAAAGTTTCTCCAAGATCGCCAAACCCATGACTCAACTTCAAGAAGGAAAAGAAATTTGAATGGACAAGTGCTTGTGAACATAGTTTTCAAGAGTCAAGAAAAGACTAGTCTCTGCACGGTGTTAATCTTACGGATATCGTAAGGATTTTGAAGTTTTACAGTGACGCATCCTTGAGAACTAGGATGTGTACCGATGCAGAAGGAAAGGTCGTGGCTTATGCATCTCGTCGATTAAGGCCACATGAAGGAAATTATCCAACTCATGATTTAGAGTTAGCGGCAATTGTGCATGCTTTGAAAATCAAGGCGGCATTATCTCATTGGTAACATTGTGAGATTTTCACAGATCATAAGAGTTTGAAATATATCTTCACCCAATCGGATCTTAATCTCGGGCAAAGAAGATGGTTAGAGCCGATAAAGGATTATGACCTTGGAATTCATTATCACGGGTAAAGCCAGCGTGGTAGCGGATGCTCGAGTAGGAAAGCATCTTGCAACACGGTGTTAGTTCAAGAAAATCAACCGAGTTGTATGAAGAACTAAAACATCGAATCTGAAATTGTCGGTCAAGGTCAGTATCAACACGGTGGAAGTCCAACCAACCATACAAAGTCGGATCGAGAAAAACAACTAGAAGACGAAGACATCAAAGAAATCATGAAAACATGAGAAGAGGCAAAGCTCGTGATTTTTCAAGACGAGCGAGGCCGCAGTATGGTTTGGCAACCGCATCTGTACCTAAACATCATGAAACCGCACAACCGATTACGAAAGAAGCTCATGAATCACCTTACTCTATTCATCCCGGAGTACAAAGATGTACCAGATCCAAGGAAAAGTATTGGTGGGTTAGTATGAAGCGAGAGATCGCCGAGTTTGTTGCGTTGTGATGTATGTCGTGTTAAGGCGAACATCGAGACCTGCGGATTGTTACAACCATTACCAATTCCCGAGTGGAAATGGGAGGAGATTGGTATGGATTTTATCACCGGACTACCTAGGACCCAATCAGGTTGTGATTCCATTTGGGTAATAATTGACCGATTAACAAAAGTGGCTCATTTTATTCCATCAAGACCACTTACGAAGCAATAAGTTAGCGAATTGTACATGGCGAGATCGTCTGCTACATGGTATACCCAAGAAAATTGTGTCCGATGAGGTTCGCAGCTCACTTCAAAATTTTGGCAGAGTCTACATGAAGCTTTAGGAACCAGACTCAACTTCAGCACAACATATCATCCCCAAACAGATGACCAGACTGAACGTGTAAATCAGGTCCTGGAAGATATGCTTCGAGCTTGTGCTATAGATTACGGAAGAAGTTGGGATAAGAATTTACCCTATGCATAATTCTCCTACAACAACAGCTTTCAAGCTAGCCTGCAGATGTCGCCATTTGAAGCATTGTATGGTAGAAAGTGTAGAACCCCACTCCTTTGGGATCAAGTAGGAGAGCACCAATTCTTGGACGAATTGATAAAAGAAGTGAAAGTAAGGTAAAAGCAATAAGAGAACGTCGAAAGTAGCTCAAACCCGACAAAAGAGTTATGCCGATAATCGTCGGAGAGAACTATCCTTCGAGATGGGAGATTTTGTCTATCTCAGGTAACTCCACTCAGGAGTGAAGAGATTTCGAGACTAAAGGAAAACTCGCACCTGATTTGTCGGACCCTATAAGATTTTAGCAAAAAGAGGTGAAGTTGCTTATCGCTTGGAATTACCAAAGATCTCATCATTTGCTCACAATGTCTTCCATGTATCCCGATTAAAGAAATGTCTCAGAGTACCAACAGAAGAAACACCGCTCGAGAGCATTAATCTTCAGGAAGATCTCACCTATGTGGAACAACCAATCAAGATTCTCGATGTGGCAGAACGCGTCACCAGAAGCAAAGTCATTCGTTCTTGTAAGGTTCAGTGGAGCAATCATTCATAAGAAGCTACCTGGGAGCGAGAAGAAGTTTTGAGAGCCGAGTACCCCTACCTTTTTGCTGACCAAGCCTGAATCTCGGGGTCGAGATTCCCTTTAAGGGGGGTAGGTTTGTAACAGCCCAAAATTTCAATTTCATTTAAAAATAAGAATTTATTAATTTTTGTGGATTTTCTGGAATTTTTAAAAGCTTTTCAATAAAGTATATTAAGGCTAAAAGAATTTATGTGCAAAATCTATTACCAACTAAAAGTTGGAATTATTTTATTTAAGTCCAGAATGCCTCATAGAATTTATGTGAATTTTCTCAAAATTTTTGGACTTCATTTACTATTTTCTAAAGCTTATTTGAATTTACGAATTAAATCAATTGAAAAAGGTTTAAAATCTTTTAATAAGATCTTGGGCGCAGCCCAAAGATCGCTTCCGACCGCCCGCCTCCTCGCACTCCGCCGCCACGCGCGTCGCTCATCGCGCCTCATCCTTCGCATCCAAATAGCCGCCGCCCTCATCACCTCGGCCCTCGATCTCCATCCAGCGGTTGATCTCCGCGCCCCGCGCTCTCCTCGCTCTGCTTTCACCGGCGGTGGGACCGCCCGAGCCACGCCACCGTCTTCAACCTCCCGTTCTTCCTCGCGCGAACACGCACGGCTCCGCCATTACCGCTACTGGAGCTCATCAAGCCCGTGATTCTCTCCTCTCTTTCCTCGCATTCAAGCGCATTGATTCGCCGTTCACCCCTTTCGTCTCGGCCATTACCCCCTCCTTAACTCATTGTAACACCGCCGCCTCATCTCCATAAGCGGCCGTTGCCACCTCGCCCACGATCTCCATCTCTCGGCCTCCCCTCGCTTATAAAAGCCGCCCCGCCAAGCGCATTCTCTCCACACTCCATTCCACCTACTCCGAAGCTCGCTCTCAATCGCCGGCATTTGAAGTTTCCCGTCGGTGGCGGCTCCATCTTCTTCGATTCCGGCGACAAGCACTCCCGACCACCGCGACCGCACCATCGGCCGGTGACCTCCGGCGATCCTGAGTGCGCGCCTCGTCTTCGCTAGAGATCCCGAGCATCCTCCCGCCCGGCCGACCGAACCTCGCCGCCGCCTCTGCCGTCGCCGACCATCTTCCGCCACGCTCTCGCGTCGCCGGGTAGCGCCTCGCCTCGATGTCGTCTCTCGAATCTTTGCGCACCTCACCGGAGCTCGCCGCGCCGCCGTTCGCGGTACCATTGGAACCCGCCTCCCTCTCCGGCCGACGTGGTGGACCCACCTCAGCGCCACCTCACCGTTTTCGTGTGCGTGGCGACCAAGTCGGCGCCACGTGGTCGCGGTAACAGCAGCGCAAGGCCAAAGACAAACCGCTCCTTCACATGCAGGTCTTGTGGCCGAGTCCACCGTGGACTTGAAAACGCCGTGGACTCGATCCATGATGCGGGCCCACATGTCGATCTCGTGAATGATCTGCTGGCGTCGTCACCGCAATAAATAGAATTTCCTTTAGAAAATTAATTCGGAAATCGAAATTCGATTTTTGAATTAAATTTAGATTTAAACTTCGAGAGCTCGTATTTCTTCATACAAACTCCGATTTAGGTGATTCAAATTTCTAAATTTGTATAAAATCAAGATCTAGCTAACTAAACCAAAATTATTTAATTTGGAGTTAATTTGAATTTTCATTTGAATTTATTTGTGTTCATTTGAATTCTGTTTGAATTTGGAATATTTTCGCGTATAGATTTTGACGACTCCGGAGAGCTTGACCCTATTGAAGAAGTAGAATACCAGGAATTTGAGCAAGGCAAGTTACACCATTGACCATTTGCCCCCAATATTTAAAATTATTTAATTTCTGTTTTAAATTATTATTGCATGCATAATTGTATTTAATTATTTTAAATTCCTGTTTTAAATATTTAATTATTCCAATTCCTTTGTATAGCCAAATTTGATTGTTGTATTATCAATTCCTTGTAACCTTAGTCAAAGGAATTTAAAAATAAATGTATGCTTAGCAAATGCTTAGACCATGAAATATTTGACTTTGGGAGAATTTAGCCAAAATTTCATAAATTGATAAAAAGCCTATGACATTGCTTTGTCATGGTGGACTTTTGCAAATGTCTTTGAAAATTAAAAATAAAAGAAAATGATTTATACTTGGGCAAACATGGACCGTTGGTGGGTGCAAGTTTATGCACGGGCCTGTCTGGTTAGGACTGAGACCTAGGGTTTTTATTGAAAGTTGCCCAAGTAGATTAAGGACCGGCCTTTGAGCCGCATCTTGCAAAAGCTCCACCGTACTACCACATGTTCTGTATGGGCAGAACCAGGCTTAATAATTTGTATTACCTCAGTATTGTTTATGCCATTTTTGTTGTGTGGGTGTCGGTTAGACTTTATTCCCACTTGGCGCAAGAGGGGGTTTCCGGCAGGTGGTTAGCCTAATGGAAGTGAAACCTTAGCGGGCATATTGGTATTGAGGTAATGCATTGGAAACGCCTTGTGATAATTGCCTAGTCACACACCTAAGGAAGTGTGTATTGGCCGACATAACGGGCAAATTATCTCGTGTGGGTAAAGTTGTACCACCTCTGCAGAGTGTAAATCTATTCGAATAGCCGTGTCCACGGTCAAGGACATCTTGAGCAAAGCCACTCTAAGTTAGATTTGTTTTGGTTTTAAAATAACTTTGGACATGAATTGAGGATGGTTAATCCTTGTGGTAAATTTGGGCGGGTAGCCTTGTGATAGGAGGGTATCCATCACTATGTTTCATATGGAGGTTATCCACTATAAAATGATCAATTTAAATCTGATTTTAGTTATGTAATGAAAATGTGCCTTGAAACTTAGTATAACTATTTAAACCAAAATCTCGATTTATGCAAATAAACCCTACAACCTTCCTTTGAATAACTTATGCATGCATTCTAAATTACAGATTGGGTGTAATTTGCGAGCACAGTTGTAGTGCTCACTCTTCTTGAATATTATTATTCAGAGAAGACGCTATCGAAGGTGAGGAGCGGGGCGATTAGGCGGCGACCTCAGACGATTACTGTGGCGTATCGTGTGGCTTACCATTATATTTTGCTTAAGCAATGTTTTATTTGGCCTCGGCCCGCTTGTAATAAACTCTATGATTATTAAATATACACGCTGGATATGTTTGTGATAACATTTTTGTGACTGTGTACATTGGAAATCCTGGACTAGTGTATGAACACAGAGAATTTGGGATCCTTCGTTCCCGAGTTCGACAGAATGTGTATGTTGCGGTCGTGTGGGTGAAATGGAATAGTGTGGTTTAGTGGGTTCAAGTTTGGTGAAGCTAATCACATTAGGCAGTTACTTGATTAGTGAGGAATGTTGATATTAATGATTGAGGATATTGTTTGGATTTAAGGAATTTTAGTTATCCGATCAAAGAATTTCCTATCAAGTATACCAGAAGTTCATTGTAAGAGTCTTAGAGGTTGAATCTGGGCTTTACATTTTTATGCTAGACCTTTGGTCACACAATGAGTGTGTGTAAAGAAAGTGGAATAATAGAGTTTCCTGAGCAGTGGAATGATCATTGATAGAACCTTTATAATGTAGTACATGAGTGTGTGTACTGAGGATTCTGAGTTGTTCTTGAAAATTAGAGGTAATGTGATTGTGTGGGATCTATTTTTGTGGCGCTTTGGGTGCCTTCAATCAAATTAATGTTGATTAGTAGAATGAGATGCCTAGAGTAATTGGAGGATTCAATGGAGCCTCTGCACAATGGTGTTAATGATGTATTTCAGTTTGAGCATAATTTGAGGATGTTCAATTAAAAGGTTTAAGCTCATGTGGTATGCGATGAATTCGAATTCCAAGGTTCGAGAGAAGTTTTACTCCTAAAAGAGAAACTGAGGAAAAGGATGTTTCCTCGGTTAGTGAAGCGTTTTCTTGATTCTCGTTTGAGTTTTGTGTTGTTGACCGGTGTTTTCTGCAATTTGAGTCGACGTTGTGTGGACATGTTTGATTCCTTCCAATTCTGATAAACCACAAGAAGTATTTGATTTGGCATTCGAGTGATTTTTTCTTTGGTTGTCGTGGTGTTCATTTGTAAACTGCCTACTAAAAAAACACAAAGATTTATTTCCGAGATGAATTGTCAAATTTGGGGCTTTAATCTTTTAGCGGAGAGTTAGCATTACATGGTTGCGATGAGGACTCTCTATTTCCAATTGGATTCTCTTCGTTCCCGAAACTTGCAGAAATTGGGAAGTTAGCATATCGTTTTGTCCGTCTCGAGTTCATTCGCGAAGTACACAACGTCTGTTGTGTTCTGGGCTGAGTGAGCAGCTGAGCCATTCAAAGTTTGAGATTTAGTAAAAGACGTTGACCGTCAAGTAAGGTCTTACCTTTGATCCTCCTCTAATGAGTGAACTTAGAAAGTTCAGGTTGAGCGTTAGGTCAGTCATTGTTTTACGTTTTTGTGTTGTGGTTTCTCTAGTCCGAGAGAGAGGCCACTTCAGGGCTAGAGTCTCGCATGTGCGAGTAGTATTTAGACCTGTTCGTTTTTTATATGTGCTAATTCATTGATTGCAATTTCGTGATATTTTTAATCGTGTATTCGTTTCGTTGGTAGAATTCGGGGTCGAATTCTGTTAAGGGGGGTAGAATGTAATACCCCGGAAACAGATCGGTAATTAGAGATTCAGTCGGAGGAGAAAAAATACAAAGAAAGGAATAGAAATTCTGAGAAAAAGAGGGGGGATTTTGCATTTTTACGACAACCTGGGCCGCGGACCGCGGCCCAGGCGGCCCAAGAGGGGGAAGGGCGGCCGACCAAGGGAAGGGGGGAGGCGCCCCAACCCTAGCCGCCTCCCCCACTCCCTCCTCTCCCCCTAGAGCCGCCATCTCCATTCCCCTCCTCCCTGGTGTTTCTTGCTACTCCTTGGCGGCGTCTCGCTGCTGCGGAGATCCCCAGTGTCGCCCCCAAGCTCTCCCCCGAAGCCATCTCCTTCCAACGGCGCCGCCGACCGTTCGCCGGCGATCTTGTGGCCAGTCTTGGAGAGGGAAGGGAGGGTGGTCCTTGGGAGGTGGATCCACGTCTCCCTGCGGATCTTCAAGGGTAACGAATGTTTTTAGTGGTAGTTTGATTCGGTTTTATTGCTTAATGGTGGATTAGATCTAAATCGGTTTCTGTTCTGGAGATTAAAGAACGCATCTGTCTCCTTGCGCAGCCAGTTTCGACCCTTTAGAGGCCGAATCTCGGGTTAACGTCTCCTAGAGTTATGTTCCTGGTTTCGTTAGCTTTCTTTTGGCACTGCGATCGATAGATTCTACCCAGTGGTTTAGGAGTTATGAATTTTTAACTGAACGCTGCTCTGTCTGTCAGAAATTTTGGGGACTGTTAGTTGCTCTTCAGTTTTGTTCTAAATAGAGCCAGATTCAGGGAGGCCACCAAAATAGATTTTTGAATATAATTTCTCCATGATTCCAGATTGATAATGATCATCTCCATGGGATTTATAGACTGGAAGTTACAGGCATTTCTTTACGACTGTTCTGAAATCTGGACAGGTTTCTGTCGGTGTCTTCTTGGGCAGATTAGTCCTCTGTTTTGGCCGAATCAGAGGATCCCGCCAACTAAAGTTTCGTAGCCTGGTTCGTTAGGATTAGCTGAGCACTGGTTTCAGGTCTTTAGGAGTTACAGATAATTAATGGTGAATTTTATCGTACAACTGCCAGTAGAGTAGTTATCTGGACTTTTGGGTGAAGTTGTCAAATTGAATCCTTGGTTGTGTGGGTTGGTTAGAGGGTATGATAGGGCACGTGTAGATACGTCATACCTTGTTATTCTTATTCCGTGTAAATGCTTGTGTAGGCGGTGAGGCGGTGGGTGGAAGGACACCTTCGCTGCTTTCTAGTACGTCGCAACACGGAAGGCAAGTACTGTTTATTAATTTGTGTTGTTTTCAAGGGAATGCATGACGATGTGTTGAATATATGATTGTTCTTGCGTTGTGCTCATGATGTGGATAGGTTTCAATATTTATGTTTCTTGTGATACATGATTCATTCCATTCATGCATGCTTCGTTTCCGTCCACAGGAGTGGAATTTGATTAAGTCCCATCAATTCCAGAATAGGCATGTAAGACCCACCATTCCATTGTGGGTAATGTTGGACACCCGTATGAAACGTTCTTCATATGGTATTTGAGATCCCCGTACTTTGTTAAGTACGGGCTTAAGTGAACACCGACGGGTGTGTCACTCACTATACCGGTATATGTTGTGAGCAGTCCATTCCTTCATTGCATTATACCATTTCATTCATATACATTTGAGTTCAAAGGTGTTTTTCACAAACAGATTGTGGTTTGCTTTGTTCGCTTTATGATTCTGTCGTTTGTTTAAGTACTTGCTGAGTCTTTGGCTCATCCTTGTTTTGTGTGTTTTATTTAGGTAAATGAGGAGGAGGGCAAGTTCTTTTGAGGGGTAGTCCAGCACGCTGCACATCACCTTTATCAAATAAGAAATATTATTGTTATCCTTCATTCATGTCAACTATTCGTTAAGTTTCCAAATTTGTAATAATCCAGTTTGGGTATCGCTCATCGTACGTTTTTATTATGAATGTTTCTATTCCCTCTCTTGATACTGTTAATGTTTGTCGTTGATACTTATGGATTCTTATTAATTAAGCTTGATTAAACCGTTATTGTCGTACATTCTTAGTATTTATTAGTTTTGTGTGACATCTTGGCTTCCTAATAGTCAGGGTGTTACAAGCTCCTTGGCAGCAGCAGGGGGGAACGGGGAGGCGCCCAAGAGGAGGTGGAGGGAGGGTGGCGGCTATAGGGAGGGGAGGGGGGAAAAGGGGCTAGGGTTAAAGGAGGGGGGTGCGGCTTGAGGGGTGGGTGGCGCACCCCCTTGGGCCCTTGGCCCAAGGGTGGTTGGCCCACCTCCCTGGCAGCCCAACGCTGAATTTAAATATAATTTATATTATATTATATTATATTTCTTTTCTATTGCTCTTCAATTAATATTTTTCCCTTCCCGCGATTTACCGATAAACCGGCGACTCCGCGATTGTTTTTTTTAAGACTTACGTCGAAACGACAAACAGGGTATTATATTATCAATTAAGAACGGAATGTATATCATGGAGTATGAACATGGATCATAACATTAATATCAGATCAACAAACATTCAACCGAAATCAATATATCTTAACACATTGTACTTGCCTTCCACGATGTGAGGTGATAAGAGGCAACAAAGGTGCTCCTACACTCGCCGCATCGCCGCCTACACATTCATGTACTCAAAATAAGAATAACATGATATGACAATGCTACCGGTGATCTACAATAACCCTCTGACTACCCAATACAATGAATAGACCCAAAACTGAAATCAGACGATTCATCCACCTCAAACCATACTAGACAGTGGTACGAAAAAATTATATTTAATCATCTGGAACTCGGAACGACATGAGTCCAGTGCCCAATGAAATCTAACAAGCAAACCTACAAAACTCTAGTTGACAATATTTTCTAATTTTGCAAAAACATTTGACTAAACAAAGAAATGAAAATGCAGCGGACATCTGCATTTAATGAGCGAATAGCAAATAAGAACATAACATAACTTTTAATCTATAAATCCAATTTGACTGTTCTTTATCAATCTGTAAATACGATAAAATTATCTAAAGAAATCATTTCGGGTGACAAATCTGAATCAGACCCTAACTAAGTCATATTTCATTAAACATCTTTACTGACAATTATCGTCAGGTTTCACAGGACAGCAGGAAAGAATCTATCGTAACTTTTAAATCACAGATCAGAATTTGGTGATCTTAGCAGCTATGGAAAGCTAAGAACCGTGGATACAAATCTTCAGGAGGGAAGAACCTCCAGATCGGCCTCTAAGAAGCCGAAACCGGCCGCGCAAGAAACTGAACAGATCTGAACTTTCTGACAGCATCAATTCAATCCAATCAAACTAATCCAATTCGCATCTAAACGACAACAAACAGTGGGGAAAATGACTCGTTACCCTTGAAGAATATTAGGGAGACACTGGTTGATCCCCCCACTAAGAAGATCCCTCTCCTCCTCCTTTCTCCCCTCGTCTCCCTCCACCTCTCCTTTGCGAAAACCGGCGGTAGAAGGAGCAGCACCAAGGTAGGGATGGGCGGCACCACCAGCAAGGAGCGGCGCCAGTGCAGTGGGGGCGGCGCCAGGGAGCCACAGGGGCGGCGCCAAGGTGGGGAGGGGTGGTGGCTTGGGGGAGTGGGGGAGGCTAGGGTTTAGAGGAGGGAAACCCCCCCTCTAGGCCGGCCCCCCTCATGGGCCCATCTGGGCTACAGCCCAAGCCCAGATTGCCAGAAATACACAAAAAACCCCTGAAGAAAAGGATTATTCTGGATTTTTGTTTCACTCCTCTCCCGAGACTCCTTCCGATAAGCCGACTCAATTTCGGGATATTACATTCTACCCCCCTTAATAGAATTCGACTCTGAATTCTAACCGTCGAAACGAATACAAGAAGAGAATACCACAGAATTGGAAACAACGGATTAACATGTACCCGAAGCAAACATGTCTGGATACTGCTCGCGCATGCGGGACTTCAATTTCCAAGTGGCCTCACTTTCGGACTAATGAGACCACAACAAAAGGACGTACTACTCGTCTAACCTAATTCTCAACCCAGCAATTGCAGGTACATTCATCAGAAAAGAATCGAAGGTAAGACCCTACTCGTTGGCCAACGTCTTTATCGACATTCCAACTTGGAATTGATCACTTACTCACTTAACACTCGCATCAGGACCCGAGACGGTCAATGCGATATGCCAACTTCTAATTAGGCAATTTGCGAATGAACACCATGAAAGCCAAAGGAGAAATTCACTCGAATGCCCAAATCAAATATTCCTTTTTGTAATACCCCGGCCTGCTCATAGCGTGGCCCATGTGGCCCATGAGGAGTTGTGTGGTGGGATTAGTCCCATATTGCTTGTCTCAAGTGAGTTGTAGTAGTTTATAATGCTGTTGGATCCAAGCGTAGCACCTCGGGTTAACCCTTTTACGAGGCGAGGACGAAAGTGTAAGTGGGGTGCTATGTGTGTGAGTCCGCCCCACGTGAAATTGGGCATTGAGCCGATTTTGGGTCAAGGTGTTACAAATGGTATCGAGCATCAACCTTGTTTGCGGGCGCGCGGGTGGCGCGGGCATATGGCGCATGGCGCATGGGGCGGAGTGGACACATGGTATGGCATATGTGCCTTTGACGCCTGCACGGACGTGTACCGATGGGTGGTTATGGGCATTTGCAGCGTATGCGATATCTTTGAGGGCGTCGAAATTCTTAAGGGGGTGAATGTAATACCGCACTGCTCATAAGCGTGGCCCATGTGGCCCATGAGGAGTTGTGTGGTGGGATTAGTCCCATATTGCTTGTCTCAAGTGAGTTGTAGTAGTTTATAATGCTGTTGGATCCAAGCGTAGCACCTCGGGTTAACCCTTTTACACGGCGAGGCGAAAGTGTAAGTGGGGTGCTATGTGTGTGGTCGTTCGCATTGATCTTGTTCCGGTACTCGTCCCATCTCGATGTCTCCATATCGATTAGCACGTCCGTTTGGTGACGAGTTGAAGAAGCAATTGGATGATTTGTTAGCTAAAGGTTTGATCAGCGTAGCGTATCGCCGTGGAGAGCTCTGCTCATTCACGAGAAGAAGGATGGGAGTTGGCGTATGTGTATTGATTACAGTGCGCTTAATGCGATCACAATCAAGAACAAATATCCATTGCCCGCATTGAGGACTTGTTTGATCGGTTGAATGGAGCTCAAGTGTTCTCCAAGATCGATCTCGATCGGTATAATCAAATCCGTGTGCGTGAGCGAGATGTAGAGAAGACGGCTTTCTCCACGGTATGGGCATTATGAGTATAAAGTTATGTCCTTTGGATTGACTAATGCACTGCCATTTTATGGAGACCATGAACAACATGTTGCACGAGTATCTAGATGACTTCGTGGTGGTGTTCATTGATGATATTCTTATCTATTCCAAGACCAATGAGGATCATGAGCGTCATTTGAGGCTGGTTTTAGAGACTTTGAGAGACCACAAGTTCTATGCTAAGTTGAAGAAGTGTGAGTTCTGGATTTCAGAAGTGGGTTTTCTGGGTCATGTGATTAACCCTCAGGGTATTGCTGTTGATCCTAGTAAGGTCTCTACAGTGGTGGATTGGAAGAGGCCGACTAGCGTGAAGGAGGTGAGGAGTTTCTTGGGATTGGCTGGATATTATCGGCATTTTGTGCAGGATTTCTCTATCATCGCCAAACCGATGTCTCAGCTTACTCAAAAAGGTGTGAGATTCCAGTGGCCTTGGGATGATATCTCTATGGACTTTGTGGTGGCGTTGCCTCGTTCGCCGCGAGGGAAGGATGCAGTTTGGGTAGTGGTGGATCGATTCAAGAAGTCTCGCACACTTCATTCCTATTCGCACGACAAATTCAAATGAGTGATCTAGCTCCTATTTATGTGCGTGAAATAGTAAGACCGCATGGTGTGCCAAAGACCATTATTTACGCGGACGCCAAGTTTGTCTCAAGTTACGGGAGAGTCTGCGAGTGCATTGGGCACACAGCTCGCCTTAGTCTGACGTTTCACCCTCGAGACGGATGGGCGATCAGGCGTACTATTCAGACATTGGAGGACATGTTGCGATCTTGCGTTTTGTCTTGGAAGGGTAGTTGGGAGGACTAGTTGCCACTTGCAGAGTTTGCTTATAATAATAGTTACCATTCCAGTATTAGAGCTGCGCCATTTGAGGTTCTCTATGGGCGGAAGTGCAGATCGCCACTTTGTTGGGATGCAGATTGGAGAGAAGCGATTTTGGGTCGGACCGGATTGAAGACCGTTGAGCGTGTGGCCATGGTGAGGCAGAATCTGTTAGCAGCTCAGAGCAGACAGAAAAGTTATGCTGATTTGAGGAGGCGTGACTTGGAGTTTGCGGTGGGTGACCAGGTGCTCTTGAGAGTGTCTCCCACTAAAGGTATTGTCCGATTCGGTACCAAAGGGAAGCTTAGCCCGAGGTACGTTGGACCGTTCTCAATTATTGCAAGAATTGGGAAGTTAGCCTACCGTTTGGACCTTCCCGAGTCCATGCGTGGGGTTCATAATGTGTTTCACGTCTCGATGCTGAGAAAGTTTTTGAGAGACCCAGAGCATAAGATTTCATTAGAGCCGCTGACTATTGAGCAAGACCTCACAGCTTGAGTCGCGTCCGTGCGCGATACGGAGAGGTCGGAGCGAGTCTTTGAGGCACAAGGCGTTGGTATCGTCAAGGTGCGTGGACGCATCGACCGAGAGAGAGCGACTTGGGAGTTGGAGTCTCGCATGCGCGAGCAATATCGGAGTTGTTCACGCGTCGCACGTGTTATTTTATTGTTTAATTTCAATTTGTGTAGTTTTTATTTGAGTAGAGCGGGAGTAGAATTGGTCGAATTACATTAAGAGGTAGAATGTAATACTAAAAAATAATATTAATATTAATAATAACGTCTTAAGGGCCTGGGCGTAATTAATCAAATAGTATACATAAAAAAATAGAATTTCGAGTTTGAAGAGCTATATAAATAGATGGTGGGAATTTTAGAAAACCCTAGCGACCTTTTATTATTTTTACTTCTAGGCGCTTGCTTGACCAATTTCCTCTGCTTGTGACAATTTTCTTCTTTTCTTGCCGCGAGTGTCTTCTTTTTTCAACCGCATTGCCACGTGGAGGTCGTTTCTTATTATTGCGCTAAGCCGCCGAAGCTTGCCGTCATGTTCTTCTTCTGCCCGATCGATTCTTCTTGTTGCGCCAAGCTAAGCGTCGCTTTGTGCGCGTGGCTGCTGCTGCCGATCCTCGCTGCTGCTTATTTCTTTGTCTTCTTCTTCTTTGTGGCTGCTTGTATTGCGTTCTTCTTCTTACGCCGTCTTCTTCTTGCCGAGACGCGTGGATCTTCTGCTGCTGCGTTCTTCTTATTGCCGAAGCTGGAAGCCGCCGAAGTCTTCTTCTTGATTTCTTTCTTTGTCTTGCCGAGCGAAGATCTCACGCCTTGCGTGCGTGTGAAAATAATTTCCCTGTGATGCATGCATGCAGTTGAGGCGTCATCGCAATTCCCGAGTAAGTATTAGAGATTATAATCTAGATTAATTAGTGAGGTTTTATAATTTTCTAATAGAGAGGCCGATTAATGAGTTTGTTTAACCTGCTGTCCGTTGTACGATTTATTCGGATATTTTAATGACGAATTTTGGGAATGTCATCTACTAGTTAATTGTAGATAATTTCGATATCTTTCTATAGCATATTTTATCATGTCGATCGGACAAGTAGAATTCAAGTTATGATTTTCGGAAGGCTGCTGTCCTTGGGGTTGTCGTCTTTCGGCGCTGTTTTGGTAGACTGCGGATTAAAAATAGTAAATAGACTAATTAGAGTTTTTGATCTGCATGAAAGATGTAGATAATTGTCCAATGGTTCTGTAGAATCTGAGAACGCGCATTTTGGTTGGATAAAACAAAAGTTATGAATTTAGTAAGACTGCTGTTCCGAAGCGGACAGATCGGTTTTCTGGGCTAAAAACGGAGGGTTAAATGATTTAATTAGAAGTCTTCGTAATCTAAGAAAAGGTGGAGAATTTTATGAAGAATCCAGAACAGGGTGGTTTGTCGTGATCGGACTTTCGAGTCAAAAGTTACGTTCATTTTAGTACCAAGACAGCAATGGGTAACTTTTCGGTACCGGGGAAGCGTGGTAGATTTGGGGACGTGTAGGAGCGATGTCGATTGATTGTTGTTCTTATGATGCTGTAGCTTGTATTGAGATTTGTGTATTTAATGTAGGAGAGGCGTCGTACTTGTTGCCATCTGCTAGCCAAATTGTGCGTCGCAACTAGTAAAGGCAAGTGCATGGTAGACAGCGATCAATGATTGATCACTGTGATTCTTTATCTTCTATTACCATTATTGTTGTGCTTTTATTTTGTTTAATTACAAGCAATGGAAAGGTATGGATTTATATTGTTAACGGACATGATGAAAGATTGGATATGATGAGTATCATGAGATTATGCATGTTTGCATTCATAAGCATCTTTGCATAAGAGAAGGTGATCATTATTGATCACAACTCCACGGGAGTGGAGGAGGTCCCCGATCCTTGAGGAGGAGCGGGCTTGAGAGTGAATGTTGTCGCGAGCATTCACTCATGCTATACCGGTATACGCGAAAGAAGTGCATGTGGACATGTAGAATAGACTTGCATTGATACATGAGATTAATGGATATGAATCAAAGAGAAGATAACTGCATGTGAAAATTAATAGTAGTACCTGTGATGATAATGAAGTTATGGAATGCGGTTGATTTAATATTGTTCGTTGTTTATGGATGTGTTTGCTGAGTCGTGGACTCACCCTTGCTCTTTCGTTGTCTTTAGGTGATCTTCGAGGGCGCCATAACTGAGAGTGAGTAGAGCACATGGACAACATATGATCATTTACCTTCATAATCATTTCATTCAGAATTGGATTACTCTTGGACATGTTAGAGGTTGAATAAAGTTTAGGACAACGTTTGGACTAGACTATTTGCTTTAATAATTTGGATTCATTGGTTGATGTTGTTTTGGACTGTTTACCTGGTTTTATTCCACTTGATTATTTATTATCGTTTGAACCATAATTATGCATGTTCTTTTGTGATCCATGGATATGTTTATTGTTGTTTTCCTGCTGTAATATTATAGTGTGTCGTTAATTATTAGTTTAGAGAGTACTGTGGTGGCATTCTAGGCTCAGTGTTTGGCTGGGGTGTTACACTTTTATTCCGTCTGAACTGGAAAGAATCACACATGTCAAAACAGCGCCAACCCAAATTGTGGAAGACATCAGTCAACAACACAAAGCTCAAATGATAATCAAGAAAACGCTTCACTGTCTGAGGAAACATCATTTTTCTCAGTTTCTCTTTTAGAAATAAAACTTCTCTCGAACCTTGGAATTCAGATTCATCGCATACCAGAAGAGCTTAAACCTCTTAATCAAACATCCTCATACTATGCTCAAACTGAAATAAATCATCCACACCATTGTGGAGAGGCTCTATTGAATACACCGAATACTCTAGGCAACTCCTTCTACTAACAAAATTAATTTGATAGAAGCCACCCAAAGCACCACTAAATTGGTCCCACACAATCACATTACCCCCAATTTTTAAGAACCACAACTCAAAATCCTTAGCATGCACGTTCATGTACTACATCAGAAGGGTTCTATCAATGATTATTCCACTGCTCAAGAAACTTCATTATTCCACTTTCTCTACACACAATCATTTTGCGACCAAAGGCCTAGCAAAAAAATGTGAAGCCCAGATTTAACCTCCCAGACCTCTACAACAAATTTCTCTTATGACAGATAGTGAAATCATCGGATTAAATCTCTATCATTCCCACAATTCTAACATACTCACTCATTGACCTTATCAGAAATCATCCACACAATCTCACAATATTATCCAATTGCATTATTCTATAAAATTAATCATGGTTTCCATACCTTCGGCAATCCCCGGTCTTTCAACATGAACTGGAGTTCTGGAATTTTACTACACCATTGGTTCTACTCAGTCGTAACACTATTCAGATTTATTTCGAAACCAAACATTCCATGTGAATCAAATTTCCTCCAAGAGGTACAGATCAAAACCAATTCATCTTCTACTACTCCAATAGCTTGGTAGCACAATCTCACCCCTACCATTACTTAACCACCACCACACAGTTGCCAATTTACACTTTGTAAAACTTTACAATATAAAATTGTTGATTCTTTCTCAAAAGAAAGAGTCGAACAAAGACAAGTTTCGTCGCACAGGAACACGTTGCTCCTCACAGCGAGCACGAAACCAAAAGAAATAATCTGGTAACAAGGATCTTGGAAAAACAGAAATTGAGTTCACGGTTGAGACCACACATACCTCAAAAAAGAATAGCAAATAACAGCCGATAAGAAAAGATATTGCGATTAAAACTCGACATCTCTTGAGCGGAGAGAGCAGAAAGTTTAGGAATGATTGAAACAACGACAAGTTACAAAACTTGACTCAAATTCTCAAATACTCCTACTGCACTCTTTCCTTTAACACTGAAATTAATACTTTGACTAACAACACTACGCCACAATGAACAAGATAAGGTCTTTAGTCCAAACCACAAGATCTAATTAAAAATCAATAAAATTCTTCAACACATCATATTTGCTCAGAATAGTTCAACTACACATGACACATGAGATCCAAATGATCTCAGCCACCTAACTCGAAACATTTTCATTTGCGGGTTTTCACGAAAAGCAAGCAAATTATTCTACCCTTGAAGGAACCAACATAATTTTCTTTGATTACATCCTCATGTTGCCCTCTCAGACCAAAGAGGCTTTAGGATTAAAATCACGTGAATCTCTTAAGAAACAACAGGACAATACAATATCTCAATTTATTCAAAATAATTTCAACTAACAGATGATTCATGAGCTCTAAAATATCACGAAAGCTAAACTTGAAATATTCTCGTTTGAACGATATCACCAAAGGCGGTCGAATTACTACAAGTATTAACATCAATCTCACAACAACAATTACAAAACACCTCGAAAGACCCATGCGAAAAGAATGGGTTGAATCTTTCTCAAAAGAAGAAGCATATAAAACTGATTTTTCACCAACTAGAAAATCATTTACCACTCGCAATGAACATAGAACCAAGGGGAAAACCAATTAGGCAATAAATTCAGAAAACATAAGTGGAGTCCACAGTTGAAAGCATAGGCCTCACAAGAAGAGAATATCAGACCTTAACAGTTAAGAACAAACGAGTATTCAAGATCAAAACACTCGCATCACTGAAGAACCATTATAACTTTGCAACATATCTCTTTACTCGACAAACTTCGTTTACCACATAGAACTTGAACCCCCAAAAGATCATGAACACAAAAATTAAAATTTGATCATTTAGAAATATCACGTAAGGCGATCAAATTTCTTTCTCTATAAAAGAATCAACATCACCCTCACATTACTGTTCATATCATTAAGACCAATGTCATTCACTCCTGGTAACAATCAATTTACCTTACTATCACATCAATAAACCTTCTAAAGAAAACTTGACAAATCGCGTCATAGAAATCTCTAGCATCAAATGGGATCGTAACAACAACTTATTCTAGAAAAGAAATCTAGTGCGAAAGCCACAAAGCTGAAACAAACCACTTTTTAACAAGCTCACTATAGTACAAGACAAACCCATTAAACACACCAGATTAAATCACTTATTAGATTTCGCCCATTTACCCTTACTGATGCTCAACGCCAGTATAGCATGCACTGATAGCACTCTAACCATTAATACTAACAACCGATGATTATCTAATCATGGAAGCATTCATAGTCCTACCTTTGTTCAAAAATTGTAATAAAATAACTTTAAACTTTAGCAATGGAATATTTATAATACGAGGTTTTGGAAGTCATTACAACCACCCCCATTCATTACTTCATACCTATAACAACAATTCAGCATGGCAAAATCTGGTGAATCTAGCATTTGTATAAATTCTTTAGGTATATAAATAGAAGACATATTTAAGGTTAATATTTATCAAGGCAAAATTAACTTCACTCTTGAAGACATTCTCTAAGAGTCATTGGTTTGCACCAAGATATTATCCCAACCTGATAACTCCTACCATACCAAATAATGCTTTTAAACAGAACCTCTAAGATAAAGTATGACAACACATCACTAAAGGGTTTTAACATTCTCCTTCTTATAAGAAAGGCATAAAACTTCAACACTCCTGTTAACCCAAAAGAAATATACAAGGTCAATGCACACTTAATAAAGAACTTGCAAAAAAAATCTTCCAATGCCTGAAATTCCAAGCGAACAAATGAGTTAAATTTTCCAACATGGGTAAAACAGAACTTCTGTGAAAAGATAAATCTTACAATTTAACTACACTCACGTGGAGCAGAAATATCACAATAATCGAAAGAACAATAATTGTTTCAAAGAACGATCAGAGACCTACTGGAGCTTACCCACTTCATTATAACCCCCTTCAAAAGAAATTCATGAACTGCAAGAAACTACAATCAGGAAACCAGATACAAACTCGAGAAAGACAACAAATTCATCAACGAGCTCATGCTCAACACAGGACTATGGAACAGGGGTAAGAAATTCTCTATTTTCATACCACGAACAGTGGTGTAGCCTGTCAAAACCCAGGACAACAACCACGAACTCAACTTCTCAACGTCCGCTACCAATACGCATAGCCAAGATAATCAATTATGAATATAAGGTCATCTCATAGTAATCATAGAGTATATTCATAGGTATAGTAGATCATAGCAGATCATAGACTAACAACAATATGATAGTACAGATACAATTCGATACAGTACAACATAATGAATCACATCACTAGAAATGCGGATGCAATCGATTTCCCAAACGCCACCTACTGTGCACAGTGTGTCATTTTAATACTTTCTTTATCACGGACATAAAGCCCGCTCTGATACCAACTGTAACACCCTGGCTATTCGGAAGCCAAGATGTTACCTAAAGAACTAACATACAACCACATTGCGGAATAATTTAAACTGTAACTCCTCTAAGTACAGAAAGATACCAACTTTAATAGTAGCATGGCGGGAATAAAGACTGAATTCATCTGAGTATAATCAGAGAATAATTAAAACAAACCACTAGCAGCAATTAACTAAACATAACATGGAGAGAAATATCACGCAGTCTTAAATTTATTTATTACAGTTCCTCAGTGAACAAATAGAAGACATAATCGAACTTATTATTGAAGGTAAATTATGGTGAACTGTGTGAAAAGTGCTTGTCTACTCCCTCCCAATAAAGTCATCATCAACGTTCACCTAAATAAATAAATAAAACAAGAATGAGTCGAAACTCAGCAAGTACAGAAACAATTGACCATACAATGTTATGAACAGGTCAATCACAATACGAATTATGAATTTATCTCTGAAAACTTATGTGTATGAATGAAATGAATGGATGCATTGAAAGGAATGGACTGCACACATCCTCATACCGGTATAGCGAGTGACACACCCATCGGTGTTCACCTAAGCCCGTACTGTAATATTCCGAAAATAAGTAAATAAATAATAATAATAACGCCTTAAGGGCTTGTGCGTAATTAAACAAAAGAAGTTTGTTTTGAAGTTTTACGGAGGGGCTAGACTGTGCGAGATATAAAAGGATCGTGGGGAGAAGGGATTCTAGAAACCCTAGCTGTATTTTCTTTTTCTCCACCTAGCCGCCGCTCTGTTCTCTTTTCCTGTTTCCCGTGTATCGCCTGTCACGTGTACGCGTCGCCATCTGCCCGCGCAGGTGACGCCGCCTGCCCGTGCGCGAGGAGTCGCCCAGCTGGCCATGCAACGCCACCTGCCGCGTCGTTGCCCGTCCGCGTAAAATCCTACAGCCGAGCTCCTGCTACCGCGGCCAAATTCTTCTTTCCCGGCTGCAGCACCCGAGCGCGCGGAGGTTCGCTCATGTCCTTTTTTCAGCTGCTAATGCTCGTGCTAGCAATTAATTACGAGGGTTGCGATTAGTAGTCGATTATCTATTAGTGCATTGCTAGGATTGATCTAATGGAATCTGCATGAGTTTTTGGCACGTAGCCAGGTATGCATGCAACAATTAGTAGTAGTAATTAATCTAGTAGTGCAATCGGTTGGAATTTAGTAGTTAACTATTTTGGTATGTGGGTTGCTGCTGCATGCGTGTGTGTGGCCGCTGCATGTACCACCAAAGCAAGGGAATGTATCAAGAAAGATTAGTACAACAGCGACTGGGTAAAGATCAGCTAAAAAAAAGAAACAGTTCATGGGTTTGCCGCTTTTCATCGTAGGTAACAATCTGGTTATTTTCTCTTTGTTTTTTTTCATTTAGTTATAGATTAGAATTGAGATTAATTCGAGAGGTTTTATAATTTTCTAGTCAAGGGGCCGATTAATGAGTCTGTTTAGCCTGCTGTTCTGTTGAACGATTTATTCGGATACCTTAATGGCGAATTTTGGGAATGTCATCTACCAGTTAATTGTAGATAATTTCAATATGTTTCTATAGCATATTTAATCATGTCGAGCGGACAAGTATAACTCGAGTTATGAATTTTGTAAGACTGCTGTCCTTGTAGTCGTCGTATTTCGGCACTGTTTTGGTACACTAGAGATTAAAAATAGTAATTGGACTAATTAGAGATTATGATCTAAATTAAAGATGTAGATAATTGTCTAAGGGTTCTGTAGAATGCAATAACTCGAATTTTGGTTGGGTAAAACAAAAGTTATGAATTTAGTAAGACCCGCTGTCCCGAAGCTGACAAATCGGTCTTCTGGGATAAAAGCGAGGTGTTAGGTGATTTAATTTGAAGTTGCGGTAATCTAATAAAAGGTGGAGAATTTTATGGAGAATCCAGAACTGTGTGGTTTGCCATGATCAGACTTCTGAGTCAAAAGTTACGCTCTTTTTAGTATCAAGACAGCAAGGGGTGACTGTTCGGTACCGGGGAAGCGTTGTAGATTTAGGGACGTGTAGGAGCGATGTCGATTGATTGTTATTCTTATGATGTTGTAGCTTGTATTGAAATTTGAGTATTTAATGTAGAAGAGGCGTCGTGCTTGTTGCCATCTTCTAGCCAAACCGTGCGTCGCAACTAGTAAAGGCAAGTGCATGGTAGACAGCGATCAATGATTGATCACTGTTTTCTTTATCTTCTATTACCATTATTGTTGTGCTTTTAACTGCAAACAATGGAATGGTATGGTTATCTCTTTGTTGACAACCATGAGGAAAAGTTGGATATGATGAATATGATGGTGTTTGCATTGTTCATGCATAAGCATCTTTGCATATGAGCAGGTGATCATGAATGATCACAACTCCACGGGAGTGTAGGAGGTCCCCGATCCTTGTGGAGGAACGGGCTTGAGAGTGAATGTTGTCGCGAGCATTCACTCATGCTATACCGGTATACACGAAAGAAGTGCATGTGGACATGTAGATTAGAGTTGCATTGATATATGAGATTAATGGGTGTGAAACAAATAGAAGATAACAGCATGATAATATTAATAGAAGTACCTGTGATGATAATGAAGTTATTGAATGCTGCTGATTTATTATTGTTCGTTGAATATTGATGTGTTTGTTGAGTAGTGAACTCACCCCTGCTCTTTTGTTGTCTTTAGGTGATCTTCGAGGGTGCCGTGACTGAGAGCGAGTAGAGCACATGGATTAGATCCATACTTCAATCACATGATCATTTGCCATAAGAACCTTTTCATTCAATGTTGGATTACTCTTGGACATGCTAGAGGCTGAATAAAGTTTAGGTCACATTTTGGACTAGATTATTTATTTCAATGATTTGGATTCAGTAGTTGGTGCTATCCTAGATTGTTTACCTGGTTATATTTCTCCTGCTTATTTACTCTTGCTTGATCCATAATTATGCAAGTTTTTTTGTGAACCATGGATATGTCCATTGATATTTTCTTGCTGAAATTTTATAGTGTGTCGATAATTATTAGTTTAGAGAGTGGTTTAGTGGCATTCCAGGCTCAGTGTTGGGCTGGGGTGTTACAGTTGGTATCAGAGCGGGCTTTAGGTCCGTGGTGAATAGATTAACAACTTAGGCAAACTAAAATTGTTAAAATTTATTTTTGTTTTAGTAAATCAACTAAAATTTGTTAATGGTTAATTAATCTAAAATTTGACACACTAGTGCACAGTAGGTTAGAGAGAGGTACGATCATCGTTTTACGCTTCCATTATGTTGTTTATTGATGCATGATTTTATTTTGACCTTTGAACTAATTGTGTATTGTTGATTGTGGTTGATAGCTATGCCGAGGGGTAGAGGACGTGGTCGTGGTGGCCGCGGTCGTGGAGGTCGGGGCCGCGGGGATCCAATCACCGTATGAAGAACGTTTCATACGGGTGTTCGAAATTTGCCCACATTGGAATTGTGGGTTTTACATGCCCATACTGGAGTTGATGGGTCTTTACAATTCCACTCCCGTGGACGGAACTTGAACAACGCATGAATGGAATGAAACATATGCAATGAATGTCACTACTTTCTTCCACATGGATTATCAATTAAGAACGGAATGTATATCATGGAGTATGAACATGGATCATAACATTAACATCACATCAACAAACATTCAATAGAAATCAATATATCTTAACACAATGTACTTGGCTTCCGCGATGTGACGTGCTAGGAGGCAACGAAGGTGCTACTACACTCGCCGCCTACACAATCATGTACTCGAAATAAGAACAACATGATATGAAAATGCTACCGGTGATTTACAATAACCCCCTGCTACCCAATACAACGAATAGACCCAAAACTGAAATCAGACAATTCATCCACCTGAAACCGTACTGAACAGCGGTAAGGAAAAAAATCATATTTAATGATCTGGAACTCGGAACGACATGAGTCCAATGCCCAATGAAACTTAATGAGCAAACCTACAAAACTCTAGTTGACAAGATTTCCTAATTCTATGAAAACATTCGACTAAACAGCAGGTGAAAATATCTAACAAACATCTGTCCAGATGAACAGAACAGCAGCGAAGAACATAACATAAATTTTAATATATAAATCCAATTTGAGTGTTCTTTATTAATCTAGAAATATGATAAAATTATCTACAGAAATCATTTGGGGTGACAAATCTGAATCTGATCCTAACCAAATCATATGTCATTAAACATCTTTACTGATAATTCTCGTCGGGTTTCACAGGACAGCAGGAAAGAATCTATCGTAACTTTTGAACCACAGATCGGAATTTGATTATCTTGGTGGCTATGGAAAACTAAGAACCGTGGCTACAAATCTCTAGGAGGGAAGAACCTCCAGATCGGCTTCTAGGAAGTCAAAACTGGCCGCGCAAGAAACTGGACAGATCTGAACTTTCTGACAACATCAATTCAATCCAATCAAACAAATCCAATTCGCATCTAAACGACAACAAACAGCGGGGGAAACGACTTGTTACCCTTGAAGAATTTTAGGGAGACGCTGGTTGATCCCCCCACGAAGAAGATCCCTCTCCTCCTCCTTTCTCCCCTCGTCTCCCTCCACCTCTCCTTTGCGAAAACCGGCGGCAGGAGGAGCAGCACCATGGTAGGGAGGGGCGGCACCACCAGCAAGGAGCGGCGCCAGTGCAGCGAGGGCGGCGCCAGGGAGCCATAGGGGCGGTGCCAGGGTGGGGAGGGGTGGCGGCTTGGGGGGAGTGGGGGAGATAGGGGAGGCTAGGGTTTAGGGGAGGGAAACCCCCCCTCATGGGCCCCTCCTGGGCTACAGCCCAAGCCCAGGTTGCCATAAATACATGGAAAACCCCCCAAAGAAAAGGATTATTCTGGATTTTTGTTTCACTCCTCTCCCAAGACTCCTTCCGATAAGCCGATTCAATTTCGGGATATTACAACAATGAAGAACCGTTAAAACGGATAACATATACATATACCATGCATACACTTTGGCTTCTTTGTTAACCTATTTTCAGCTTATCAAAAGCTGAGGGCGGCTTTGTTTTCAAGAAGGTGAGGATGATGAGGACATAACTCCTACGGATACAACCATATTTGCTATGCTTGTTGTTCCAATTACAAGAGCTCATACGCTTCACTTAAATTATCAGGTGAGCTCGTTTTTAGGAGTGTCTTTATATTATACGAACTATATGATGCTACCTAATGATGATAATATATATTTGTACAGCACCACATCACTTTTTGCCCAAGCCAAGCAAGCATTCGAGTTGGACACGTTTTGGAATCCAATTCGGCCTCCGGAGATAGCACTGACTTCAAATAAGCATAACTTTCACTTACAAAGTCCGTTGGAGCTCCACGAGTACTTGATGGAAAGCTTATCTCATCCCCTTTCAACGGATCTAGCCTCAACTCCAAATTCCTTGTGTGCACATTGCAATTACTAAAAGAAGGTATTGTGTCACCTATTTGGGCCAAATTGGGCCTTGTAATGCTTGGGTCTAAGGGAAGGCACCACACTTGGTGGCCCGTTTACTATGAATAGTACTACCTCCTATTTTCTTAGTTATGTGTGGCTCCCCCTTCGCTATTTAAGGCAGTCGCACCCCTCTAATTTTCTTGAAATTCATTTAGTTAAAAGTTAACTACATTGCAACTTCGTGTATTGGCTTGTGTCGACTAGACCAACCCTGAATACCGCTTCAGAATCCTAACTTTATCATATATTTCAATCCTATTTGTAATTTCAAATTTTAAATTACTTATTATCTTGTTCTTGTGTGTTCTTCGATTACATGCGGGAATAAACCTTCGTGGTCAGATTGATCGTGCTTCTAGCAAGATCGATAACGATCTTAAGGTTCGTTCAGCGATTGCTGGGCATATTGGTCGTGTTTGATTGGTAGCCGAATCGTGAGAGTCGTCTCCACCAAATCGAATTATCCTTCTTATCGAAAGATCGGAACACCCATTGTCGCATCATCAGGTTCATTGGATTTTTTTCGTACGAGGGGGTGAGACGATCGTCCCGCTGCGCGGGGGTAAACTCCTTCCTTCGTTTATTAGTTAAGATATTGCATCTATGGCTCTTTTGCATAAAAGCAACAGTTGTAGTTGAATATGAATAATATATTGAAAGCATAATTGAAAACAAATAATAATAATTTAACAAGTATTTCACAAAGCTCACATGGCCTATTTAATTTCCTTCACACAACCATATGAGTTAACTCATACAGTTGTTCCTCCCTATTATTTTATGAAAATCTACTCCTCATGTGAAATCCCTGAACATATCCATGACTGTGAACGCGGCTATTCGAATAGATTGTTAACACTCTGCAGAGGTTGTACACTTTACCCACAAGATGCAATTGACTTGATCGGAGATAACCACAACAAAACTTTTTTGAAACTTCATCTCGACAATTGACTCTCCCAATGTGCATACCGTCGTACCAAACCTTACATAGCGTATTGATGCAAGGCACACAATTGGACCTAGAGACAGTGAACCGCTCATAAATGTGACTCAAAAACAGTAGTACACACCTCCACCCTGGCACAAAGTCTAACCTACTGCCTGAGTAGTCAATGCTAAGACTCCAACATTCAATATTTAATTAAAGTGATTCCATATAAATCTAGAGACATTGGTTATTTCCTTTATATCGTTATTCATGGACTTATTTATTGCTGAGAATAATGTGTGAGACTAGTTGGTAAATTCATTAGTTGATTAGTATTATTTTAAACGTTCATCTTGTGCCTGTAGATGGGTTTTAATATTGGTATGTTTGCTGAAATTTATTGTAAATTAATGTTTAAATTGGTAGCTAGTGTAGTGTGGTGACATTCCGAGCTGATTGTTGGATCGGGGCATTATAGATCAATCCAGTGAACCATGTGTTGGAGTTTATGCGCTTGGCCCACATATAATTCTAATAAATCCTAGAAAAATCCGAAAGGCCCACTCATGTATGGTGGAAGGTGGCAAGTTTAGTACCATATTGCTAGTCTAGGTGGGAGAAAGCCAATATATAAGGTGGAGTTCATCTTACCTAGTTGAAGCAAGCAAAAGAAGAAAACACACGAGTGCTTGCTCGCTCACTAGCTCGTGTCACCACGCCGTCGCCTGCCTGCGTGCGACGTGCGCGTGAATGGTCCGGCGATTTTGTGTCCGGTAGGTTGTGGACCAGCTACTTCATTTTGCACCTCAAAACCATGCATACAAATTTGAAATTAAAAGTTTGAATTACACTATTTCAATGGGGCTTTTATGGCGCGCATTAACTGCGTTTAAAATAGAGTAATGACATCAGTTTCTTTTGGCTAGCTATTGGTTCTATATGAGGGAGAGAAGTCTCCTCTCAGACTGATGAATAGAGAGAGATCAATACCGTTCTGTTGCCCTGTTCCTCTATGCTGCGAAACCTCGACTTCTCCATCCCTTCTTCGGTTTGCACCGATGTGGGGAGAGTAGTGCCTACGAAGCTAGCGTTGCTCGTGATCCTGCACGGGTTGGGGCGAATCGGGTTTTTGGGAAGCGTTCGCGCGACTGCTCACGGCTTCCTTCTTCTTCATCATCCTCTGTGCATTGTCTTCTTCGCATCAAACTCTATCGCGACCTTCATCAAAGTGATTCTCTATAAGTCATGGTGATATGATTTGATATGTCTAAGCCTTGCTTCCTAGATATTTCTCATGTAATGATGTTGATGTATACTTCTGTTAGTAACATTCTTGTTCTAGGCTTTGCCTTGTTAGTGCATATATATGAGATAGATATATTTAAGTTGATGATCGTGTTACTGTTCGTAATCCCAAATATACCTAGTATATATGATGTTGTTGATTCAATTATTATTTTAGAAATTATAATAATCACAAAAGTGTGCATATACCTAGCAATCCAAAAACATGATAAGCACTTTATGGTGGCTGGTTTTGCTGAAGCAATGAAACCGGAAAAATTCATTGGTGTCAATTTCAAGAGATGGCAGACAAGGGTCCAATTGTGGCTCTCGGCTATGAATGTATTTTGGGTCGTGATACCAGGCCTTGCAGGACCTCGTACTCGTGCACAACAAATAGAGTACAACATGACTACGACAATATTTGTCGGGTGCATTCTTAGCGTGTTGTCTGACCAAGTTTATGATGTGTAAATTCACATGAAGAACGACACGAATCTATGGCATGCACTTGAACACAAGTTCATTGCCTCAGATACTGGACATAAATTGTATGTCATGGAGTAATATCATGATTACAAAATGGTTGATAATCTTTCTGCAGTCGAACAGGCTCATGAACTACAATTCGTTGTGAGGTTACTTGCCCACCTTGGTTGTCAATTGCCTGACAAATTTGTGGCTAGGTGCATTATTGCCAAATTAACTCCAACTTGGAGGAATTTTGCCACATCTCAGAAACACAAGAGGCAAAATATTTCTGTGGATATCGTGAGGATATGTGCACGATCTCAGGATGATGAGTCAATTGGCAATGGCGTTGTTGGTTTGCAAAATCTCGTGTTTTCGGGTTTGCTAAAGGGCTATCAGACCACAGGCGGTCTGACCGGTGGTGTCGGGCGGTCAGACCGCCCGTGGAGGAGTCCGACCGGCCATGGTGGCCGGTCCGACCGCCAAAACAAAAGTAGGTTTTTGGAGCTGGGCCAAAAATAGGTTGTGTAGGCAAGTGAGGGGAGTCTCCTGGATGTGGTCCCATCATTTTTGGAGCTCCCAGTCAAAAGTTCTATTCGTTTGAAAATTCCAGAAGGTTTCGGAATTTTGAGTTGAAAATTTGGCTAAGTCCTTTGGACCGGTCCGACCGCCGTTGTGGGAGCGGTCCGACCGGCATGAAATCGGTCGAACCGCCCAATGGTAGTGGCGGGACCGCAATGGCTTGAAGGTTAGCCAAGTGTTGCATTGAGTTGGTTTTGATTGTGTTATTATATGAACTTCAATGCTTTATTGTTGTATATTGCATTGCGGAACTAACGTGGGTCAAGTTGTGAAGAACTTGTTCCCGGAAACGATTTGTTTGTCTATTGCTGTGCAGGAGGCTTGCAGGTCAACGACGTCAACGGTGAGTGGATCGGGACTACGCTTGGAGAGCCGAGGTCCGAACGATCGGATATCGGGAGGTCGTGTGACTCAAGCATGGTGCGAAATGGGCAAGATGGATCGAGCGGGTGGTTCGAGCACCGGTTGGATCGGCGGTGCGGATATCGGTGCGAGTCTCAGGAGGTTCGATGGGATTCGGACAAGAGAGGCTTGGCGACGCGATGAGAACCGCCGATCAACCTACATGTGGTGAAGCGGCGATTGCTTCAATAGTTATGTGTGTGGGTCCCATGTGTAAGTGACCCCAAAGTGGAACCCTAGCTCTCTAGTATAAATAGA
This sequence comes from Hsuehochloa calcarea, assembly GCA_036346395.1. Taxonomy (NCBI): domain Eukaryota; kingdom Viridiplantae; phylum Streptophyta; class Magnoliopsida; order Poales; family Poaceae; genus Hsuehochloa; species Hsuehochloa calcarea. Next base: position 17,516,589 of record CM070607.1, read on the forward strand.
AGGGGGGGAGATGGAAAACCTCTCAAGCACTCATTTGGCATTCCTTCTTCCTTTTCTAGGGTTTGGAGGAGAGGAGAGGAGAACTAGGGTTTGGAGTGTGCTCCTTGTTGAGCTCTTGCTCTCCTTGTTGGAGAGGCTTTGTAAGCATCTTGTGTGACCGAACAATCTTGTGATGCTCAATTGAAAGATCGCTTGCTCCTTTTGTGTTCTTCTCCTTTTGGATGATTTTGGTGCTTCCTTGATTCAAAGGTTCATGCTTGGTCTCTTGGCCAACTTTATCTTGCTTTGATGTGTGGGATTACTCCTAGAGTCATCTAGATCATCAATCCCCCACAAGCAAGTCTTGAATCAAGATTTTCACATTTCTAGGGTTTGTGCACTTCTTTGGTAAAATCTCGAGAGATCGATTCTGCAAGTGGATCGACGGATCGTCACTAGAAATAGGTCTCTAATATCATTAGGGAGGTGTGCTCAAATTTGGTCAAGTTTTATTGGTTGAATCAAAAGTTGGATCAAATTTCGTTTTGGATTTGGGTGGAGTTTTTCAAGATCGGACTCTACGGTCCGACCGGTCCTTCAACGGCGGTCTAACCGCCGTGTATTCGTGATCATGTGTCGGGTCGAATCGTTGCCCACCGTCCGACCGCCGATTAGTTGTTGGTCGACGGCTGGTTGACCGTCGGTCCGATCGCCGTGGTAGCCGGTCGGACCGCGATACCGATGAGAAGGAACAAAGTGAGTTCTTTTCTCCGTTTGTGTCGTGTGGTTGAGGGGTTTATCAAATCCAACACAAGGCTTCCGTTGTGTGCTTACTGATCTTCTTAGCTTTCATAGCTAAAGGAGTAAAGTTCGTGTTGGTTTTTGATTTAGGCGAGAAAGTTTTGAAAGCGCCTATTCACCCCCTAGTCGCCTTCCGATCCTACAAGTGGTATCGAGCAGTTAGCTCTTCTCATAGATCTTAACCGGTCTTTGGAGCCATGGCGACTGACAAGTACTAAACCAAGCCACACCTTTTTGAGGGAGTTGACTTTGCATACTGGAAGGCTCGTATGCAAGCATATATCGAGGCTCAAGGGCACGCTATTTGGCTAAAGGTGAAAAATCCTTATATCGTGCCAGCCGATGACGATGTGATCACTCCAGATGTGGAGGCCAACAGCAAGGCTCGGAATTATTTGATCCAAGGCCTTAGTCGATCTGAGTTTGAGCGTGTTGCTCACTTGCGGTCTGCTCACGAGATCCGCGGACACTTTGTGACTATCACGAAGGGTCCATGCGATCAAGGAAGTGAGACGAAACCACTCAAAAAGGTTTACTCTAAGATCGAGCAAAGGCCGGTGAGTCTTTGGATGAGTGTGGGGACGATTCTCTAAGATTCTTCATGATCTCCGTATTGTTGACTTGGTATTTTCGAGTGCGAGAATGCACGCCACTTAGGGTGCTCTTGATGTGAAGGTGCTGGGAATGAAGATCACTTCCATCAATGACAACATCACATGAGTGAGCTTACCATGGATAAGCTTTACTCGAGGTTGAAGACGCATGAGATTGATTTTATCTCGCGTCTCCCCAGACAGAGTCGATGGCATTAGTGGTCGACAAATCCAAGGGTTGTTCTTCGAGTCTCTTGATTGTAGCTCATCCGGTTTTCATTATCGCTTTACATTCCTTAAGTGATGAGCAACTAGAGAAACGCCGAGGATGACTTAGCCCTCCTTTCCACCAAATTCACAAGAGTGTATAACAAGGTGAGGAATAGGAGGAGAAGTGGACCTATCACATGCTTCGAATGTGGTGAGCCAAACCACATTCGCTCCAGGTGCCCCAAGCTAAAGGGCAAGGAGGAGAAGGAGACACGAAGACATCCCCAGGAGAGGGATGCGAAACCCAAGAAGACAAACTATCGAAAGTTTGTCAGCCGGGTCCTTGCCGCTCTTGAGAATGTAAATATGAGCGATGTGGACTCGGAAGCGGAGGGCGGCGAGTGACTCGTGGCAAGAAGAAGGCGCATGACTTCACCGCATGTGTTTCATGGCCAAGAACAGCCACGACAGTGACTCCTCCAACAATGAGGATCCTTTTAGTGATCCTGATGAGGTATGCCCTTCTATTGCTGACATGAAAAGGGCGTTGGTGCTTGCTGAACAGAAATTGCATAAGCAAGTAAAAATGATTAAGAAGCAGGATATTATGATTGATAATTTGAACCTAGAAGTTGTTAGGCTTAAATCTATTAATCCTGATGATATTTGTGAATCCTGCACTAGCTTGCTTAATGACTTGACAAGCTTGAAATCTGCTCATTCCTCTGTCACTAATCAACTTAAAGATGCTCTCGATGAACTAGAATCTCTCAAGTCTAGTTCTGCTTGCTTAGATGCCATTTCACTTGATGTGACTGCCATGGAAGCTATCCCTTTAACTTGCTCAAATTGTGCTTTGCTTGAATTAAAACCGATAGCTCCTTAAAAGAATTGCAAAAATTTGATGCTAGTCACACATGCTCTCATTGTAAGAATAATAAGATTAAGATGCAAGAGATGAAAGAAATGCTAGTTTACTCTAGAGTTGCATCTTGTGAAAATTGTCCCAAGCTTACAATTGAGATTGAAGCCTTAAACAAGACCCTTGAAGAAAAGGCTAAAATTGAAAGATCCATGTCTTTTCTCGCTTCTAAGAAAGTTATTGATTCTAACTCTTGTGCTTTAAATGTGAAGTTGAAACCATGATTAATCGATTCAAGGGGCATTTAAAGTCAAATTTAAGGAGCAGTTGAATAGGATTAGAGAATCCTATTGTGTGTCTTGTGAGGCCTTCAAAGTGGAAGTGGCCCTTCTTAAGAGTAAGAGCAATGAGGTAATCAAGTCTAGCAAGTGCACTAGATGTGAGGGTTTAATGAAAGAGAATGATTACCTCAAGGTGACTCTTGAGAAGTTTTCAAGTGGGAAAAGAAACTCAACATGATTCTTGATCAATCCAAGGTGAGCGTGAAAAATAGTGGTCTAGGTTTCAATCCCTAGAGTATTCCAAGAAAAACCCACCTAGGATTGCTAGAGTTGTGAAGAATGGTTTGTTTGAGCTAGAACCTCCTAAGACATCCGGGGTTGTTTTCAAATCCATTGGTTTTGCTCAAACTCTTTACGCAAGAAAGGTGCTTTCACTCATTCTGCATGCACCTCTCAAAAGGTCCAAGACCATTGCACCTTCGCAAGAAAGAAGGCCATACTTGTTGAGTTACCTTAGGAGAGCAAAACTTGAGAGAAAAGAGAGGATGAGCGCCCTAAGATCCATTAGAGGAGTCCCTTCTCCATTGTAGTCTCTAGAGCTAGGCAGCCTGTTTATCGCACCACACATAGGCCTAGATTTGTAGAGAATTTTGTAGACTCTTTTGGTGGGTCTAGGCAGCTTGTTGGATTAGGACATCGTGAGGAGAGACCACGGGTAACACCTAGACAGGGGGAGTATCGATCTTTTGGTAGATCATTTCGGAGAGGTCTAGGTGGTTCTCATGAGCATCCTTATGATTTTATTCCCGATCATGTTTCGCTATTTCTCTGCTGCTCCTAGACATCGTGCTTCTCGATCTTTGGATCCTCGATCATTTATCACTAACCCCAAAGATCGAGGCACGGATGTTTTCGATTGTGCTTTTTAGGTCCGTCGTGCGAGGAAGGAGGACATATGGCTTGTTGACTCCGGGTGTTCTCGACATATGACCGGAGATTCTAGATGGTTCTCCTCCCTCACACGTGCTTCCGGCAACGAATTGATTACATTTGGGGATGCTTCTACGGGACCGTGGATCGCAAAGGGCACCTTGCGCGTCAACGACAAGTTCATGCTAAAAGACGTCGCTTTGGTAAGTAAGTCGAGGTATAATCTTCTATCTGCTTCTCACCGCTTGATGAGGGTCTAGAAGTGAGGTTTAAGAGAGGTGAGTGTAGAGTTCTAGATTCCTCGGGTGAGCTTGTTTTGAGATCTCCAGATTTGAGAAGATCTTACGTGCAAATTTCAAGATTTCTTGATTTCAGTCCTAGGTGTCTTGTAGCCTCGATTCTCATGACCTTGTTTTGTGGCATCGTAGACTTGGGCATATAGGTTTTGATCATTTGTCTAGAGTCGGTTGCAAGGACTTGATTAGAGGTTTGCCTAGGTCAAGGTCATTAGAGATCTTGTGTGCTCACCTCAGACATGGTAAGATGGTGTCTGCTTCTCACCCACCTCTTACTTTGGTAATGACCGATGGACGGGATGACTTCTTCACTTAGATACGCTTGGTCCTTCTAGAGTTCACCACCGGTGGGAAATGGTATGTCTTGGTGGTTGTGGATGATTACTCCGGTATTCATGGGTTTATTTTCTTGCTTCTAAGGACGAAGCATTTGGATTCTTTAGAGATTTGGTCCTTAGAATTGTTGTTGATATACCCGAGCTTTGAGAGCCATTAGGAGTGACAATGGGACAGAGTTCAAGAATTCTTCTTTTCTACCTTCGCTTGATAAGGGAATTGAGCATCGCTTTTCTTCTCCTAGAGTTCCTCACAGAATGGTGTTGTAGAAAGGAAGAACAGAACCCTTGTAGAGATGGCTCGGACCATGCTAGATGAGCATTCTACTCCTAGGAGATTTTGGGTGATGCGATCTCTCTCGCTTGTTATATCTCCAATAGGGTTTTCTTGAGATCTGTGGTTGGAAAGACTTCTTATGAGCTTAGATTTGGTCATTCTCCCAAAGTCTCTCATTTCAAGATTTTTGGTTGCAAGTGCTTCATTCTTAAACATGGCAATCTTGATAAATTTGAGTCTAGATGTTTTGATGGCATATTTCTTGGATATCCCGCTCATTCTCGTGGCTATCGTGTTTTTAATGTTGATACTAACAAAATTGTTGAGACTTGCGAAGTCACTTTTGATGAGGCTAGTCCCGTACTAGACCCGATGCTTGTGTACACAGTTCTGAAATTCAAGGAAGCATTTTCAATCGATGATGACTCGAGGATGAAGAACCAAACCATCCTCCGCCTACCTCGAGAGGGGTGGAGAGCTCGCTACTACTACGTCGGCCAAATGAGCGTCTCCTCCTATCCCCACCGACGATCCGAGTGGCTCTGTTCCTACCTCCACAACTCATGAGGTAGAGGCCACTGCACCAGAGCACCTCTTCAGATACAAATGACAACATCCACTGAGCGGATGATTGGGGATCTTCAAGAGCGAGTCACTCGCCTGTGTTTATTTCTCCCGATTCTCATGCACATTCTCGCTTTTGTCGCTTCTTTTGAACCCCGAGATATCACCCATGCTTTATCGATGCCTCTTGGGTCAATGCCATGCATGAAGAGCTTGAAAATTTGAAAGAAACAAAGTCAGTTTTTAGTTGAGCGACCTTCCGATTCTCATGTTATTGGAACAAAATGGGTTTTTAAAAATAAGCAAAGTGAGGATGGATTGGTTGTTCGCAATAAGGCTAGACTTGTAGCTCAAGGTTATTCCTGTGTAGAGGGCTTAGACTTTGAAGAGACTTTTGCTCCAAAGAGCTAGATTGGAAGCCATTCGCATTCTTTTAGCATTTGCAACATCCAAGGGTTTCAAGCTTTTTCAAATGGATGTTAAAAGTGCTTTCTTGAATGGCTTCATAGAAGAAGAGGTCTTTGTCAAGCAACCTCCTGGTTTTGAAAATCAAAATTCCCAAACCATGTTTTTAAACTCTAAAGCCTTGTATGGATTGAAACAAGCTCCTAGAGCTTGGTATGACAGCTTAAGAGTTTCTTGCTTGAAAATGATTTCAAAATGGGAATGGTTGATAAAACCTTGTTCACTCTCGTGCATGGCGATGATTTCTTGTTGGTTCAGATTTATGTGGATGATATTATATTCGGTGGTTCCTCTCATGCTTTGGTGTCTAGATTTTGATTCAATGAGCAAAGAGTTTGAGATGAGCATGATGGGAGAGTGACATTCTTCCTTGGCCTACAAATCAAACAAGCGAAAGAAGGCACCTTCGTTCACGAGTAAGTATACAAAGGACCTTCTTGGCGCTTCAATATGGGAAGCGAGAGGCCAATGTCTACTCCCATTGCTACAACCACCGTCTTTGGACCACGATGAGGATGGAGAGTCCGTGGACCAAAGGAGTACCGCAGATGATTGGCTCCTCCTCTATCTTACAATACGAGGCGGACATACAATTCGCCGTATGTCTGTGCGCTCGCTTTCAGGCTTCCCCTCGTGCTTCTCATCGTCAAGCAGTACGCCGCATCTTCAGGTATCTTCAAGATACGCTTGACTTTGGACTCTGGTATTCTTCTTCTTGGCTCTTTCAATTCGAGCATTTTACGATCTTGATTTCACGGATGTAGAGTGGATAGGAAGAGTACTTCTGGCACTTGTCATTTCTTGGGCACATCTCTTGTTTCTTGGTCTTCTAGAAAACAGTCTTCTGTTGCACAGTCTACAGCTGAGGCCGAGTATGTAGCTGCCGCCGTGATGGCTGCCTCGGAGTTCTCTGGATTTTATCCACGCAGGGACTATGGGTTATCTTTGAGAAGTGTTCCTCTTTTACGGACAACACTTACGCAATTAATATTGCCAAAACCCAAAGCAACATTCCAGACTAAACACATTGATATTCGATTTCATTTTCTCGAGAGACCATGTTGAGAAAGGTGATGTTGTGCTTCACTTTGTAGAGTCGAGCAACGACTTGCGATATTTTCACTAAAGCTCTTGATTCTTCTCGCTTTGTCGCTTATGGGAGAGTTAGGGTTATTAGTCCTATTGGGCTGTTTTGAGGGGAAGTTGCTCTTTTGCATTCATTGTATCATAATGCATGTTTCAATTCATTTGTCTTGCATTGTATAATAAAATTAGTGGAGCTTTGATTATTATCCTTGTATGACTTGATTTCATCTTCTATACTTTGTCATATCATGTGATAGTCTGCTAGACTTCTTTTATGGCTCTTCATGTTTGGCTTAGCTTTTGCCTTGCTAGCTTTATATCTGTGAGCAAATTGAATCAAATCATGTCTTGTTGGATCTTGTGACTAGTTTTGCTCTAGTGTAGGGATGGCAATTGTGCTGATTACAGCGTGCTGATATCCCTAATGGAGGCTGGTATGGCGTCTTTCTTTACCACTGTATGAAAACGCACAATTCCTTACCCATCTAACGGTATGGGCATGGGTAAGCTCCACTGCAAGCTTCGCCTGACATTATAATCTACCCACATGTGTAAGAAACTATGTCAATTTATATTTGTATTTTATTTGTTAAACTTAATTAGTTGTCTTGTCGAACATGATATGTGAATTGTGATGAACTTTATTAGTTGTTGAATGTGTGATGCACCATTGATGTGTGAATTATGATGAACTTGATGTATGTATTGCTCGTGGGTAACGAGCATGTATTGGCGATGGGTACCCACTGCGCGATGCATTATCATGGGTAACGGGTATGCCCGCGAGCGACGGTATGGCGAAGTTTTTCGCTGTCGTCCTTCAAGGGTATACAGGGAATTCGAGTCGTATGCATATGGGCGAGCACTACGTACACTTGCTTGCCATCCCTACTCTAGTGATCCTCTTATGATTCTTGCCATGTCAAATAGGTTGAATTGAGTCTTGAACTTATTTTGAGATGAAAAATGAGCTTTTTATCTTTTTAAGTCAAGCAAATGAAAAATGAGATTTTCTGTGCGAAAAAACTGATCTCACCAATCCTTTCTCATGAGACAGCTTGCCATTGCACTAGGCATGAACTCAGGGGGAGTTTTGGATGACCTAGATCATTCTTTTAAACTTATCGCTTGAGATGGTCGCGGCAAGGCTTGAGATCTAGCACAGCAAAAAAGGGGAGAAAAAGAAAATTTGCCCAAAAGGGCTAAGTGCTTGAGCTTTACTTCAAAAGAATTCTCTTAATGCTCAAAATACCTCAATTCTTGTTTTGAGTCTCTTTTTACTTATAGACATGGCTTGACTCATTTTTGGTTGCTTTGAGTGAATCTATGATATTGAGCAACCTTTCATGATTTTAATTGTTAATCTCGGATTCTTTGCTATCTTGGTTTTAGCTTTGCGAGACATGTTTTGCCATGATTGAATATAGTGTCTACTCTTTATATGGCTTGGTATAATACTTGTACTGTCTCCATGTATAATGGTCATGGCTCCTTTTTACTAAAGTTCAAAAATAAAGTCATTCCTTCATGCTCTTTCTTTTTCATGCATCTTGATGAATTCATTGTCAAAGGGGGAGAAAGATTGTGAAGAAAATGATGTTGGAGCTTTTGGTTTCATACTTAAGGTTTAATATAAAAGAACTTCATAAAATAAAAATTTTGAACCTTTTGAAAATTTGTGATCATAGTGAGTTAAGTCTTGTGGTTCTATTGCCTTTTCCTGATTTCATTTGCAATTGAAGAATACTCACAATGATCAAAGGTCAAATAGAAAAATTGCCTTTCATTTGGACCTAAGTGAGATTTTTTGCTACCTTCTGGAAATTGAATCCTTTGGTGCTTTCATTACCTTATCTCACTTGCCTATACTATTCTGAAGCCAGCTTGGTCGGTTCCTAGGCTTTTTCTTGCCTTTGGACCAAGTTGTGTCTTTATGCGAAAACGGCGAAGTTTTTACTTTTCATTTTGAAAAACCACATTTTCTTGAAAATTGCCAATGTGTTCATCAAGGGGGAGATTGTGGATATCGTGAGGATATGTGCACGATCTCAGGATGATGAGTCAATTGGCAATGATGTTGTTGGTTTGCAAAATCTCGCGTTTTCGGGTTTGCTCCAGGTCGCGGACCACAAAGGCCTCGACCGGTGGTGTCAAGGGTCGGACCTGCTGGAGGAGTCCGACCGGCCATGGTGGCCGGTCCGACCGCCAAAACAAAAGTAGGTTTTTGGAGCTGGGCCAAAAATAGGTTGTGTAGGCAAGTGAGGGGAGTCTCCTGGATGTGGTCCCATCATTTTTGGAGCTCCCAGTCAAAAGTTCTATTCGTTTGAAAATTCCAGAAGGTTTCAGAATTTTGAGTTGAAAATTTGGCTAAGTCCTTTGGACCGGTCCGACCGCCGTTGTGGGAGCGGTCCGACCGGCATGAAATCGGTCGAACCGGCCCTGTGGGGCGGTCAGACCGGCAATGGCTTGAAGGTTAGCCAAGTGTTGCATTGAGTTGGTTTTGATTGTGTTATTATATGAACTTCAATGCTTTATTGTTGTATATTGCATTGCGGAACTAACGTGGGTCAAGTTGTGAAGAACTTGTTCCCGAAACGATTTTTGTCTATTGTTTGCGGGAGGCTTGCGTGTCAACGACGTCAGCGGTGAGTGGATCGGGACTACGCTTGGAGAGCCGAGGTCCGAGCGATCGGGGATACGGTGAGGTCGTGTGACTCAAGCATGGTGCGAGATGGGCAAGATGGATCGAACGGTGGTTCGAATACCGGTTGGATCAGGCGGTGCGGATATCGGTGCGAGTCTCTAGGAGGTTCCGATGGGATTCGGACAAGAGAGGCTTGGCGACGCGATGAGAACCGCTGATCAACCTACACGTGGTGAAGCAGGCGATTGCTTCAATAGTTATGTGTGTGTGGGTCCCATGTGTAAGTGACCCCAAAAGTGGAACCCTAGCTCTCTAGTATAAATAGAAGGGGGGAGATGGAAAACCTCTCAAGCACTCATTTGGCATTCCTTCTTCCTTTTCTAGGGTTTGGAGGAGAGGAGAGGAGAACTAGGGTTTGGAGTGTGCTCCTTGTTGAGCTCTTGCCCTCCTTGTTGGAGAGGCTTTGTAAGCATCTTGTGTGACCGAACAATCTTGTGATGCTCAATTGAAAGATCGTTTGCTCCCTTTTGTGTTCTTCTCCCTTTTGGATGATTTTTGTGCTTCCTTGATTCAAAGGTTCATGCTTGGTCTCTTGGCCTACTTTATCTTGCTTTGATGTGTGGGATTACTCCTAGAGTCATCTAGATCATCAATCCCCCACAAACAAGTCTTGAATCAAGATTTTCACATTTCTAGGGTTTGTGCACTTCTTTGGTAAAATCTCGAGAGATCGATTCTGAAGTGGATCGACGGATCGTCGCTAGAAATAGGTCTCTAATATCATTAGGAGGTGTGCTCAAATTTGGTCAAGTTTTATTGGTTGAATCAAAAGTTGGATCAAATTTCGTTTTGGATTTGGGTGGAGTTTTTCAAGATCTTGGACTCTACCGGTCCGACCGATCCTTCAACGGGGTCCGACCGCCTGTGTATTCGATCACTGGTGTGCCGGGTCGAACATTGCCCACCGGTCCGACCGCCGATTAGTTGTCGGTCCGATCATTGGTTGACCGTCGGTCCGATCGCTGCGTGGTAGCCGGTCGGACCGCCAAGTACCCGATGAAGGAACAAGTGAGTTCTTTTCTCCGTTTGTGTCGTGTGGTTGAGGGGTTTATCAAATCCAACACAAGGCTTCCGTTGTGTGCTTACTGATCTTCTTAGCTTTCATAGCTAAAGGAGTAAAGTTCGTGTTGGTTTTTTATTTAGGCGAGAAAGTTTTGAAAGCGCCTATTCACCCCCCCCCCCTTAGTCGCCTTTCCGGTCCTACAATTTCCATCGAGGATCAAGTTGCTAGACTTGATGTTGAAAGCTTGGGCAAAGGACGTTACACCAATGGTGCAAGAGGGACAGTTTAGAGTGAACATTATGCAGCATATTGACAATGGGAAAGGCAAGGTTGTTTCGACGACCAACTTCAAAAGGACCAACAACAGAAAGAAGAAAGTGAACATGAAGGATATTATTTGCTTTATTTGTGATGAGACTGGTCATTGGGCCAAAAATTGCAGCAAACACATGGGCAAGTGTTGGCATGGTAGATCTGATGTTCACTTCGGGAAAGATCGTGTGCTTGAAGAACATTCAGCATGCCCCTACAATAAATAAGAATCTCGTCAGCGATTCCCTTCTATGTCGAGATGGGTTCAAGTTGGTATTCTAGTCGAATAAAGTAGTCATGTCAAAATTTAGACTCTTTATTGGAAAAGGCTATGAGTGCGGAGGTTTATTCCGTTTTTCCCTTTCATATTTTTGTAATAAGGTTGGGAACCATATTTATGACTCTACGAATGATGGTGAGGCCAATGTGTGGCACCCACGTTTATGTCATAAATTTTGGTTGTATGTCTCGGCTTTCCAATTTAAATTTAATTCCAAACTTTTCCATAGTCAAATGTTCCAAATGCCAAACTTGTGTGCAAGCGAAGCAACCTAGAAAGCCTCACAAGGCTGTGGGGAAAACAAATTTGGCAAAATTGGAACTCATACATTCATACTTGTGTGAGATGAATTGTATATTGACAAAAGGAGGGAAAATATATTTCATCACTTTAATTGATGATGCCACTAATTACTACTATGTGTATTTGTTGAAAACAAAGGATGAGGCATTAGACTACTTTAAAACTTATAAAGCTAAGGTTGAGAATCAATTAGACAGAAATATTAAAAGAATTAGGTCTGATCGTGGTGGAAAGTATTTTTCTAATGAGTTCAATCAATTTTGTGCGGAATATGGTATTATCCATGAAAGGACACCTCCCTATTAACCCCAATCCAATGGGGTTGCCGAAAGAAAGAACCGCACCTTGACTGACTTGGTGAATGACATGTTAGATAATGCGGTATGTCTAAGACATGGTGGGGGCAGCTGTATTGTCACGTGTCATGTCCTAAATAGAGTACCCACTTGACGAGGATTAAAACCTCTATTTATTATTTAATAAATAAGGGACCATACGTCTTCGTGGTCGTAACCCCTAAGGCTAACGACCTCACTGGTCGTGAGGATTCCAGAGGCTACTCAATATCTAACCTGGTCGGAGAAGGTTCCCAACCTTGTCCCCGACCAGTCAAAAGCTCTCAAAACCGTGAACTGATATCTGGACCTAGCATCAGATATATCCCCTACCATGTGAAGAATGGGACACGTGCTTTATATCTCGTACCACGCGACGATACGTAACTCTAAGACAAAGAAATACGATTAATGGCTCACTGACATATAACCGTACGGCAGTTGACACATTATCAACTGACGCCTCTCTTAGACCAGACGCGTTGCTTCCCGAACAGGCGTCTCCTCCAGAGACAACTGCCAACCCTTCATCAACTACATAAGGAGGAATGCGGACTGAAGTTGAAGAGGCCGAAACAGTGAAGATCATTTGGGAGACACTCTCGAAAGAGCCTTGTACTCCCGAATTAGTCTTTAGTATATGTGGATATCATGGGGATAGGCTCCAGATCTTAGGATGATGTGACAATTGGCAATGGTGTTTACGGTTTGTCGTTTTACGAGTTTTCGACAAAGTCTTAGGCATTCTGGACAGGGGCGGTCCGACCGGTCCTAGCACAATAAATTCATTCTAAAGGATGTCGCTCTTGTGGACAAACTTAGGTATAATCTCCTTTCTGTCTCTCAGCTTCTTGATGATGGCTATGAGACCGTATTTAAGAAAAATGCTTGTCGTGTGCTTGATTCTACTGGTGAGCTTGTGTTTGGAATATCTAGAGTTGGTAGAATTTTTGGAGCTGATTTATCAGAATCTCTTGCTGGATCTCTTAAATGTTTGCTTACATCTTCTTCTGATTTCTGGATTTGGCATCGACGTTTGGGGCACATTGGCTTTGATCATCTGACGCGAGTTAGCAACCTTAATCTCATGAGAGGTTTGCCCAAACTCAAAGTTGTCAAAGATGCTGTATGTGCGCCATGTAGGCATGGCAAACAAGTTGCTGCCTCACACCCTTCTGTGACTATCGTTATGACTGACGGACCAGGACAGTTGCTTCACATGGATACTGTTGGTCCTGCTAGAGTCCGGTCAGTCGGTGGAAAATGGTATATTCTCGTCATAGTTGATGATCTTTCAAGATATTCTTGGGTGTTCTTTCTTGCTTCAAAAGATGAAGCTTTTGGTTATTTTCATGACCTTGTTCTTCGTTTGGCTTCTGAACTTCCTGGTACCCTGAGAGCGATCCGCAGAGACAATGGCACGGAGTTCAAAAATACTTCTTTTGCTTCTTTTTGTGCTGAGCGCGGTATTGAGCATCAGTTCTCCTCTCCACACGTCCCTCAACAAAATGGCGTGGTGGAAAGGAAGAATAGGACCTTGGTCGAAATGGCTAGGACGATGCTAGATGAGTATAGCACACCGAGGAGGTTTTGGGCCGAAGCTATTGCTCTGACTTGCCATATTGCAAATCGTGTCTTTTTGAGACCATCTTTAGGCAAGACTCCTTATGAGCTTCGTTTTGGTAGAAAACCCTCTGTTTCGCATTTTCGAGTCTTTGGATCAAAATATTTTATTCTTAAGACAGGCAACTTAGATAAATTTGAATCAAGAACTTTTGATGGGATATTTCTGGGTTATCCTGCTCATTCGAGGGGTTTTCGGGTTTTTAATACTGAGACTAACCTTATTCAGAGACTTGTAATGTCACTTTTGATGAGACTAGCCACGAGCTAGATCAATTGCTACTGAGATGATTCACAGTGTGAGAGCATTTTGTGGAGGAAGATGAGGAAGGTCGATATCATTCCCTCATCTGCTGCTGAGGCGCCCATATTGATACAAGAACACCTACGTCTATTTCACCTTCGCTGAGGCTCTGCCGCATCATCATCATCAGCATACTGCGGAGGTCGAAGAAACGATATCTCACCCGGCGCTCACGCCGCATTCGAGCAAAGATCCTCCTGATCGGATAATAGGTAATCTACATGAGCGACTCACTCGCTCGGTATAATGATCCAAATCTCTACTCTCATTCGGCTTTTGTTGCTTCTTTTGAACCCCGCGGTATATCACATGCGTTATCTGATTCTAGCTGGGTAAATGCCATGCATGAGGAGTTAGAGAATTTTGAAAGAAACAAGGTTTGGAACCTAGTAGAACCTCCTAGTGGTCATAATGTTATAGGAACCCGTTGGGTGTTCAAGAATAAACAAGGTGAGGATGGTTCTGTGGTTAGAAACAAGGCCAGATTGGTAGCTCAGGGTTTCAGCCAAGTTGAGGGGTTAGATTTTGATGAGACATTTGCTCCTGTTGCTAGACTAGAAGCCATTCGCATTTTGCTCGCATTTGCTGCATCAAAAGGTCTTAAATTATATCAAATAGATGTTAAAAGTGCATTTTTAAATAGTTTCATAGAGGAGGAAGTGTATGTTAAGCAACCCCCGGGTTTTGAAGATCCCAAGTATCCAAATCGTGTGTTCAAGTTATCCAAAGCCTTGTTTGGTCTTAAACAAGCCCCTAGAGCCTGGTATGATAGACTTAAGACCTTCTTGCTTAAAAATAATTTTGAGATGGGTAAAGTGGATAAAACTCTATTCATTCTTAGGCGTGGCAATGACTTCCTGCTTGCTCAAATTTATGTGGATGATATTATTTTTGGTGGTTCTTCTAATGCTCTTCTTTCCAGCTTTTCTGAGACTATGTCCAGGGAATTTGAGATGAGTATGATGGAAGAGCTTATTACTTTTTGGGGCTTCAAATCAAGCAATGCAAGGAAGGAACTTTCATCCATCAGACAAAGTACACTAAAGATCTACTCAAACGCTTCAACATGGGTGACTGCAAGCCAATTTCCACTCCCATGGCAACCATTGTTTTGGATCCAGATGAGGAAGGAGAAGTCGTGGATCAACGCGAGTACCGCAGCATGATCGGCTCCCTTCTGTATTTGACGGCCTCGAGACCGGACATTCACTTCACGGTATGCCTTTGTGCAAGATTTTAGGCGTCTCCGAGAACTTCCCATCGCCAAGCCGTTAAACGCATATTCAGGTATTTACACTCTACCCTCTTATATGGCATTTGGTATTCCTGCTCTTCAGCTTTGTCTATTAGGGGTTTTTCAGATTCTGATTTTGCAGGCTGTCGGTTAGATAGGAAGAGTACCTCAGGCACCTGTCACTTCCTAGGCACTTCTCTTGTATCTTGGTCTTCTAGGAAGCAGTCTTCTGTTGCACAATCCACTGCTGAAGCGGAGTATGTAGCTGCTGCTAGTTGTTGTAGCCAGATTTTGTGGATGACGTCCACTTTGAAAGATTATGGGTTAAACTTTGCTAGTGTTCCTCTTTTCTGTGATAACACTTCTGCTATTAATATTGCTAAAAACCCAGTGCAACATTCTAGGACTAAGGACATAGACATTCGCTTTCACTTCCTTAAAGATCATGTTGAAAAAGGGGATATTGTGATGCACTTCGTGGAGTCCGAAGCTCAATTGGCAGATATTCTCACCAAGCCTTTAGATCAAACTAGGTTTGCCACCTTGAGAAGTGAGTTAGGGGTAATTTATCCCTATGGGTTGGTTTGAGGGGGAGTTTGATCTTTTCTGATCTTTCCTTTTCTTTTGATCTTTTATTGTTCTTTTTCTGAACTTAGTGATCTTTTTGAACTTTTTAGGTTTTTAGGCTTTTTAATTGCATCTCATTGTATCATATTGCATTCATATGAAAAATACAACAAGTGGTATGAAAAATCCAAAAAGATGCATTGTAATATAAAATTTCTTGCTTATCTTTTAAAATTGATGAAGCTTTGCCTATTACCCTTTGGAGCTTTAGTATTTCAATTCTTGCTCAATGTCATGTCTAGTTCTTTGACTTGCTAGAATTATCATACTTTTACATGTGTAGCTAAGTCTTTGCTATATGAGCTAGAACCTTAAAACAACTCGAACTAAGAAATTGCAATTTGTGGATGTTTTAGCGAGTTGCGCAATTAGTGCTCCTCTTGTGACATTGGCCCTGTCAGAATTGTTTTGTTAGCTCTTTGATCTAAAATTGACCATTACTTGAGCTTTTGTGTTCGTCAGATTCCAAAACTGCTCATGTGAAAAATAAAAATCAAGATTGTCTTATGCTTAAATTGTGCCAAACTATTCTTACGAGACTGCTTGTCAAATGACATGAACTTGAAGATAGTTTGATGAACCAGACGATCTCATGGGGACTGCTTGTCAGAAATGACATGAACCTCAAGATTTGTCGCCCTGGTAGAAGCTTAGAAAGAGTTTGTGGATGGCTCCTAGTCCAGGATCTTCTTTACTAAGATATACCTTTAATCAACTTTTGGTCGAATCTTAGGATGAGTTTGTGGATGGCTCCTAGTCCAGGATCTTGTCACTAAGTTAGATCATTAGTCAACTTCAATATTCAATGCATATGAGAAAAATGTTGACATATGGGCTTTTACAAAATATTGAGCAAAATGATTCAATACATGACCTGATTGACTCTTAATGTGGTCTTTGTTAGATTTTTGATCTCACTTTGACATTTTGACATGGCCAATTTCATTTTAGGATCCCTGTTGGTGAACTTGCTGAATTTGAGGCGTTGCTTAAATTGATCAAATCTACTGCTTACCATGATCTTGCTAGCGCTGTCAGGCTTGATATGCTGTTTGTGCAATATTAGAGATACTAGCTTGTTCTTTTGGGTAATCTCCAAAGCTTCTTGTAATCAAAAATTGAACAATACAAAAATTGAAGCCACTCCATTGCACTTCATGCATATTCCTCTTTATGCTTCTTTTGTTTCTACTTCTTCCTTTATTCTATTTTTATTATCTCTGGATGAGAGGAAGGTGTGATTCCTTGATGAATCCATTGTCAAAGGGGGAGAAGATGTGTTAAATGAGAAGAGAAGATGTGTTTATGAGAATATATTTCTTTATTGGGGGAGAAGTTTATACAAAGGGGGAGAAACTGAAAATTTGAAATTTGAGGATCATAGTGAGGGGGAGTTCTTGAGTTGCATTCTTATTGTCTTATTGAATATTCTGAACTTGAATTGCATTCTTTTATCCTCACAATGATCATAGGTCAATTGAATAATTGTTCTTTCATATGGACCTCATGTGAGAATTTTGACACTTTTCTGGAAATCAAAGTTTTTATGCTTTCTTTTGCCTTGTCTCACATGCCTATACTATTCTGATGCCAGCTTGGTCATGTTCATTGCTTTTTCTTGCTTATGGACCAAGTTGTGCCTTTGTCTAAAACCATGAGTAAACTCGTTTTCAAACCTCTTACTTACATTTTCTGGATAATTGCCAATGTGTTCATCAAGGGGGAGATTGTGGATTTCATGGGGATATGCTCCAGATCTAAGGATGATGTGACAATTGGCAATGGCGTTTACAGTTTGTCGTTTCACGCGTTTTCGACAAAGTGTCAGGCTTACTAGACAGGGGCGGTCCGACCGGTCCTTACACGGCGGTCCGACCGGTCCCAAATCGGTCGGACCGGCCATGTAGGGCGGTCGGACGGCGATGACCAAAGTGGTCAAAAGCAGTGGGCCAAAAATAGGTGTTGTAGGCAAGTGAGGGATCCCAATGCACTTGGTCTCATGATTTTGGAGTCTCGATAAAAGTTCTATTGGTTTAAAGTTTCGAAGGTTTGGATTTTGGGGTTGAAATTGGCTAAGTCTTATAGGCGGTCCGACCGCTCACGAGGAGCGGTCAGGCCCGCCAAGAGCGGTCCGACCGCTCACCGGAGCGGTCGGACGGTTTCTACTGAACGTCGACCAACCGTGGCGATGTTGATTTGTTAGGTCAAAGTCATTGGTATCATGACATATGGTTTGCATGATGCATGTTTTGACTAACATGGGTCAAGTTTTGAAGAACTTGTTCCGAATCGTGTTTTCTTGTGCGTGGTTGTGCAGGTTGCTTGGTGGTCAACGACGGTCAACGGCGAGGAGGATCGGGACTAGACTTGAAGAGTTGAGGTCCGAAATGATCGACGATGCGGGTGAGGTCAACGACTCAAGCGTGACACAAGATGGACAATGGTGACCTATTGGCGAATCCATGGCGCATGGTGAAGCGGTTTAGGTCAAAAGGTTAAAGACGGCGCTTTGCGAAGCGTGCGTGTGTGACCCGTTTGTTAGTGGGCCTTAACGGGAGCCCAATTGAGTCAAACCCTAGGAGTTTTAGGCCTCCACTATAAATAGGAGGAGGTGGTGGCTGCACCTCTCTCTCTCGCCTTTTTATGTTTCAAAACCCTAATTGTCTTTAGGGAGTTGAGGTGGAGGCAAGGGCTCTTGATGGTTTGTGGTGAATTTCGTGATCTTTGATTGTCTCTCGATCCATGATGGTGTGGATATAATCCAAATCAACCACGAAATCAATCTATGCAAGGTTTGCTTGAGATAAGTCTCTTTTCGTTCTTGCTTTCAATTTCGTGTTTTAGGGCTTTCTTTGATCCGCGAGTTTGTGATTGATTCTTTCACGTGAATTAGCTTGCTGTGATATGTGTGAATCTATCTAGCATCATCTTGATCATCAATCTCTCACGAACAAGCTTTAGGATCAAGTTTTCGTTCTTGCCCGTTTTAGACCTTCTCGTTAATCAATTGACAATTGCTCAAGATCGTTCCAAGAATTATCATAATATTCGATTGGAATAGGTCCTCAATAGCATAGAGAAGGTGTGTGCAAAGTTTCGTGAAGTTTGGAGTTGAGAATCAAAAGTTAGACCTAATTGCAACCGTCATCGGCTGATTTTCTTTATTTGGAATCGGTTACGATCGCCGTCCGACCGCCCGTCACCACCGGTCCGACCGATTTGAGCGGTCCGACCGCCAAGATAACAATGGTCCGACCGCCCGACAATCGGTCCGACCGGTTCACTACAGAGGTCAGACCGCCAGTACTTGTGTTGCTTTGATTCTTGCGATTATTGTCGCATTGCTTAGGGTTTTATTGGATTCAATACTAGTCTTCCATCAGACTTGGTATATTGATCTTCATAGCTTTCTAATAGCTACTGGAGTGAAATTGTATTGAGTTCATAATTTGTGAAAAAGTGAGCGTGCTCCTATTCACCCCCTCTAGTCGCCTTTACGGTCCAACAGTTCGGGTTCGGGTGAACGTTCGGATCGCTCGAACGCTTCGATCCGTGGACCGTTAGATCCGAGATCAACGGTCCCGATTCGAGTAAACGTTCGGACTGTCCGAACGGTTCGATCCGCGTGGACCATTGGATCCAAGATCAACGGTTCCGGTTCACGTGAACGTTGGGACCGCCCGAACGCCTCGATCCACGTGGACCGTTGGATCTAAATCCAACGGTGGGGTTTGTGAGCCGCGTGCGCGCGGGCCTTGTCCCGTGGACTTGGGCCGTTGGATCCAAGATCAACGATCCAAGTTCGTCCACGTCGTTTTAATTTTGGATTTTCCCGAGGAGGATTATTTGTTAACTGAAAAATAAAATTAACTTGTAAAATGCATAACTTTTTCATTTTAATTCCTTTTCAGTTGATTCAAATTTTATTAGTTATGTTTTTAACTAAAATTTAATCTAAAAATGGTTCTAACCTCATTATAGCTCCAGATATTTTTTTTGCGAAGATTTTAGTTGCAATGAATAGTAGTATTTGTTATTTATAAGGCTGAGCAGAATTGTTTCGCTCATATATTTTGCATTTAGAATCCAAATCAATTGGTTCTTGTTGCTAAATTCCTTATAAATCATGCTCTTGCTGCTATAAAATGTTTAAGGCATTCGGAGAAGGTTTGCTGTTGAGTCTTTTTGCTTTCTTTGTTCTTATCGATTCTTTTTCGCTTTCCCGTTAGGTTCCGAAGAGCACATTGATCACCTAAGTGATCCTCCGCAACATCTTGAAAAACAGCAACAAGGTAAGCAGTTTGATCTTGTTAATCCCAGTATTTTTCAAGTCTAATATAAAATTTGCAACTTGTATGTATGCATTGCTATATTGTGTTAAATTATGATTAGTGGATCCTATAGTTGCATAATCTGTAGGAATTAATTATCTCTACTACCATGAGCCTAGGTTATTTGCTGTGATTTGAGTTCGATGGATGAGCTCTTGTCACTTAGTAGTTTACGATTTGAATTGCTTAGACATGCTTAGTTTCGGTAGTAATAGGCGATCATCGACTTAGTCGATGGTCTTGATCACACATCTAATTATTACCCCTTTATGTCCAGCACTTGTGCTTTGTTATTTTATAAAGTCAAAATCTGAAAATAAAAAATTAATTTAGACTTGGGCATATTGGTTGGATGGTGTAGTTGTTTGGGTTGTGGAGGTATGCCTAAGTCAACAAGGACCGAATTACTTGCGCCACCGTACTGAGCAATTTGCGTGCTAACCACACGAGAGGGATATGGGACCTCTCTTGACTGAGCACTTTGGCGTGTGTTAGCTCCAAGTCGCAGGAGGGGGTTTGTGTGTGTTGTGTGAAAAATGATATGTGTTATTGTGTTGGGTGTGCGGTGGTGGAGATTCCGGGTAGGTTCTCCACCTCGAGGGACATCGTAGTTGTCCAAGGCTTTACCCGTGAGGGGTAGTTGACCAAGGCTTTACGATGACTCCGACACAACGTATGGGTTTCTATCCATATGGGCGACTCGTAGTTAATACATAATATTAGAAATATCTCGAAGACTTAGCTGTGCCGGCATACCAAAGGAAGTATGCTAATCATGTGGCAAAAAGGCGGTCTGACGTGTGGGTACATTGGTACACCCATGCAGGGATAAAACTATTCGAATAGCCTCGTCCTAGGTTATGGACACGCTCGGATACGCCCCGTGAGAATTAGACTACAACAGTTTTATTAAAATTTGACATGGTTGACATGAATGGGTAATTCATGCTATTGTTGTGGTGACTATGGTTTAGTCACTTACAGGATTGTTGTTGTCATCTATCTATTGTTATTATTGTTGTCAAACTGTTATTTGAACATTAAAAACAGATTTGCCAACTTGCTTTCAAATGTACTATCTTATTGCAAATAAAGATTGCTTTATGCCGAAAATAAAACATACAGCCTCCATTTAAATAAGCTTGTATGTAGCATATGTATAGGTTTGTTATTCTACACGTAAGTCTTGCGAAGTACAATTTTTGTACTCATTTGCTTTGCTTAACTATTTGTTACAGAGGAGGAAGGTGAGCCCCAAGGGCCTCACTTTTGTGAGATGTGCTGCGGGTTTGACGACTAGCTTGGCGGTCCTGTCGGTTGCCTTGTGGGTTAAAGGCACTCTGATTGGCTCTTTTATTTATGGCCATCTTATAGCACTTTTGCTTCCACTGTTTAAATTATTTGTATGACTTTGGGCCGGCCGGCCTCTCTTTTGTAATAGCTTTACTATGTATGTCTTTTGATCTGTTAAGTTCTACTTCGGTTCTATGTGAATGAATGGAATTGATGCATGACTTTTTGTAAAGAGGTGTGTATACTGCATTTCTGGGAAGTATACATGTCTCGAGTCTCGGTTTATTTGATTTGTGATGCTAGAACCGAGTGGATGATTAAGCATTACAAGCCTGATAAACTGGGGTCTCACAGAACCCAAAAGAAACTCTCCGACATTACATCAAGAGGTTCAGCCAGGTTCTTAATTCCATACCCGAGATTGCAGAATCTTCTGTAATTTAGGCTTTCAAGGCAGGATTGAGGAACCGGAGGTTCACGGAGGATATAGCTATGAATCCCCCACGAACAACCACCGAACTATTCGATATGGCGGATAAATATGCAGCTGCTAGTGAGGCAGTCGAATGGAGCGAAGCTATAGATCGAAAAGACAAAACTCCTTAATCTGGTTTAGAAGAGCCTGAGAAGAAGAATAGGAAAGTTCTCAAGAAGAAGAAGCATCGCAAGATGGATGGTAAGGAGGTCTTAGCGTTCCCGAAAAAGCTTACCAAATGTAAGAGGGACTATACCGGTCGAGGCAAAGCAAAGATTTCGACCGATGGATACAAAAAGAGTAAGAAGTGGTGCCCGCTTCACCAACAGGCTGGGCACGATCTGCGCTTGCAGTGTCCGCAAAAGAAGTTGGAAGATTATTATGCGGTAAGGCCCGCTTCCCTCAATACAAGAGTTGGGGAAGCGGCTCAAAAGGATAAAGATGGCGACGAGGAGATGGAATACCAAGAACCTCAGCACACAGTCAACATGATCTTTGGAGGATCTTCATCGTACGACTCGCGACGTCATCTGAAAGCCGTGGAGCGGGAGGTCAACCTAGCAGAATCTCCGATCAGCATCAAGCCTTCGAGGTGGTCGGACACCATAATCTACTTCGGCAAAGAAGATCGCTCGTTTAAATCGACTCGTAGGGTAGGTTCCCTATTATAGTTGAGCCTACCATTAATAATTGTAAGGTCAATAGAGTCTTGATAGATGGAGATAGTTCTTTAAATATATTATTCTCGGGAGCTTTAGAATAAATACAGGTTCCTAAGTCAAAGGTAAAGCCAGTAAAATACGCCTTTCATAGCATAGTCCCTGGCTCTACCGCCAAACCGATAGGATAGGTGTCCTTACCGGTTACGTTCGGAAGTCCTGATAACTTCCGAACGGAAAAGATTTCGTTTGACGTGGTCGATTTTGAGACCGCCTATAACGGGATACTTGGTCGTCCGGCTCTAGAAAAGTTCCTGATAGCCACGCATTACAGTTATCAGAGTTTGAAGATGCCAGGACCAAAAGGTGTCATCATGGTTCGGGGAGATCAATATGTATGCGATCGAAGATCTTTAGAACTGGTCGATGAGCTTCTGACTAGAAATACTAACTCTTTTGCAATGCAGGTCAAGCACTCCAGACCAAAATTGACACCCAAACCCTTCGATCAGACAAAAGAGGTGTCACTCGACAAAGGCGTTTCTTCGAGAGACGCCAGGTTGGGAGACATCGGCAGTCGGGCCGGGTTCTTGATCGGAGAAGGACTCAACCCTAAATAGGAAGAGTCGCTCGTCTCTTTCCTCCGAGCAAACCAGATGTTTTAAGCAAAGCGTCAGACATGCCCGAGTCCCGGAAGTGATCGAGCACAAGCTAGCTCTCCAACCTGACAAAAAGCCGGTCAAGCAGAAGCTAAGGCGTTTTGCACCTGACCGGAAGGAAGCAATCTGAAGGACCGAAATGGCAACAGAGGGGGGGTGAATGGTGCCTTAAAATTAAGAACTCCCCTTTACTGTATTTAAGAAATTTCTACAAAGCCCTCTTAAGAAGAGTAAAACAAAATCGAGAGAACTAAAACAAGTTTGATGCATTACATCAAAAATCGAAGCTCGATTCTACGTGATAGTTCCGCACTCCGGTAGTTCCGGATCGGTCTGGAAGTTCCGCTCATGATAATTCCACTGGACAATCGGAAGTTCGATTGTCCCGACCAAGAACAATCGCTGGGTTTTTCCTAAAATCAAATACTAAATCTTGAATGCTCTTCTCAGTCAAGTTTCACAGGACATCATCCTAAACAACATCTTGACCTTATGGAGAAGAATCGCAAACAAAGATTCAATAATCAAGGCAAAAACGGATTTCTTGAAGAAGGGGCAAGAAAGACCAAAACCCACAATAAACGAGATTTTTGGATTCTTAGCTCATGAAACTTTGAGGATGTAATAGCAATATCAAAATGACTCTAGATATCAAGTTTCATGTTATTTCATAAGACGAATCAAAAGATACATCAAAACCCTAAATATTTAACAAGAACAGAAGGGAATAAGAGAGGCATAAACAAGTAATCAAAACCTCGAGTTTCATTGATAGAAGTCTAGAGATTACAGAGGAAACACAGAGGAATGATTACAAAGATTTTCAATTCATTCTCTCCAAACCAACAAACTCTCAAAAAGCAAAACACACCCTTTTGCTAGAGCTAACCTAATTTTCTCTCTCAAAGTCTAACCCTAACACGTGGGTTCAGCTCTATTTATAGCCTTTGCCTAATGGGCCTCCAACCCATTAAGCCCGCTACACCGAACGGAACCGCCTCCACTTGTGCGCTTTGCGAAAATACCATTTCGCCCCTTGCGCACCTTCCGAAGCCTCCGTGACGCCTCGCTGTCCTTGACTCGCAACCACCTCAAGATTCACGCCGTCTTGACACATCCCGACCGCTTCGACCTCAACGCCGCTGCGCCTAGTCCGATCACCTCGTGTCTCGCCACGACTTCGTCTCGATGTCCTGCAGTCAACACGAGACAAAAACACATCACATAGCATTGCACAATATCATAGCATCAACATTTGTATAAGACTCAAACTCATACAAAATCAAAATCACAAATTAACCTTCTCTCACGATTACGGACACAATCGGAAGTTCCGCGACTTACCACGCCGAAGTTCCGATTTCGAAACGTCCGCACTTCGTCGATTATCGGAAGTTCGCTCTTACCATTGCGGAACTTCCGATCTTCTAACATCCGCATTCCCAGTTTTCAAATCCGATTTTCGCCTCGAGGAACACTCAACGTCGGTATTATCGGACACTCGCTGCCCCAGTGCGGAAGTTCCGATTACTTCAACCAACTCAATTCTCGTGTTAATCGGAAGTTCCTATTTCCAACGCCAGTAGTTCGATTATCTAACTTCCGCTCCATACACAGCGGTAGTTCCGATTAACTGTTTCAAAGACAAAACAGATCCAAACCGAAAAACTCAACTCTCAACCTATTCAACACGTTGTCGAATACTCATCACTCACAAGGGAGGACCTCTCACATGGTCTCTCAATCTCCCCCTTGATGAGTATATTGACAATCACCGAAAAAGCATAAGATGAGTTTGAGTTTAAAGTCAACCAAGGTCTAAACAAGAGTAGTTAAGCTCAAGACCATGTTGACAAAAGAGAAAGACTTGAGATGAGATGAAAGAGCAATTTTCGCACAAAACTCAAGGATTTTCTCCGAAGGCTTTTCTCTCCAAAATTCTCCCCTTTGGCAATAAAATCATCAAGATGTAGAAAAGGGAGGAAAAGACTATATGATGTTCATTTTAAGCATTAGGAGCCATGTAGATTATCCAAAATGACTATTAGAGTATTACACCAAGTCATAACACATTAGAAAGCTATCAAGAGCATGACAATTGATGTATAGAATAGCTAAGATGAAAGTCCATAATCTGATTAATGATCCAATTTTTAGCAAGTCAAATAAACTAAGATTGCAATCTAGCTAAAGGTATCCAAGGATGATACAAGCCATGTCAAATAATCTAAGTTGAACCAAGAAGACTCATATAGAACAGTTTAGAGTGCTACCATTGAAGAAAGACTCATTTTATCCGTAACTTGGTCTTTTAATGATAAGCAATTTTAGCACATTTTCTTTTTAAAGCTCTTTATGGTTTTATCTTAGTAAAGCAAGCTCGGACTAGGTGCCATCCACAACGCCTCCTAAGCTTCAACCAATTTTTCAAATCTTAGCCATGTGCTAGATCCCAAGCCTTATGCGACCACTCCAAGCAACAGACTTAAGGAGGTGATCTTAGGTCATCCAAGGCTCCCCGAGTTCATGCCTAGTGCAATGGCAAGCGCCTCATGAGAGAGATTTGGTGAGATCAGTTTTTCGCACAAAAGAGATCATTTTTGCTTTTGAAGTTTTTAGACCAACGATTTAAAGATAAGTCAAGTTTCTTAACAAACCGCATAGCTTACTCAAAAGTTCAAAGGAGATACAAGACTCAACTCACCTACTTGACATGGCGAAAATCATAAAAGGATAGCTTCAACTGACTAGTCTCAAGAGCTATCATGACAAGATTTTAATTCAAGTTTAGCATTTTTAATAACCTTAGCATGGCAAAGACTAAACTACACATAAAAGTCATGATAAATCTAGCGCTTTAGCATAAATCATGGCAAGATGTAACACATTGAAAATGATCATAAGGGATAATAGACAAGGCTCCATATGATTATATTACAATGTATGATGAAATGCACGAAAAACGTATCCTCTTCGAATGAAATGCATCTTTTAATTCAGGTTGAGTTATGACAAGTTAAGAACTGGAATATCCAAGATAAACTCCCCAACCAAAGGAACAAAAGCGAGAATCGATAAGAAAATGAAAAGGCGATCCTTAGAGCATAGAAAGATATAGAGAATACAATCACTCAGCCGGTTCTTATCTACCCCATATGATTCCGGACTATCACCGATCGACTAACACACTAAGGAGCAAACATCGCCCCTGTCTACTCAAGGGTGGCCCGACCCTTGCTAGAACCTATAAGAAGTGAGTAAGCTCTACTTAGAGAGAGAAGAGCGACTAATAAGCAAGATCCTAGAAGCACAAGATAAGAATTATCGATGAGCAACTCGGCAAGAGAACCATTCTAACCTATGCTGGAAGGACTTCGACCCAAAATATTAAAAGAAATGCAACTAGACAGGAGTAAGCATAATTAAAATATAATACAATAGTAAAACTCAAGCTCCCCCTCACAACAGTCCGTAAGGACAAACCACCCCAAGCTCTCCCCAGTGAAGAAAACCGAGAACTGTCCAGAGGCTTAGTGAAGATATCAGCCAACTGGTGCTCACTCTCCACAAACTGGAGCACAATGTCACCCTTCTCTACATGGTCTCTAAGAAAGTGATATCTGATATCAATATGCTTGGTCCGAGAATGTTGCACTGGGTTCTTGGCAATGCAAATCGCAGACGTGTTATCACAAAAGAGTGGAACACAGTCGATTGATAACCCAAAGTCCTGCAGGGTCGAGACCATCCAAAGCACTTGGCTACAGCAACTGGCTGCAGCAACGTACTCGGCCTCTGCAGTGGACTGTGCAACACCGGATTGCTTCCTTGACGACCAGGAGACAAGAGAAGTGCCAATGAATTGGCAAGTGCCAGAAGTGCTCTTCCTATCTATCCTACAGCCAGCGAAATCTGCATCGGAGAAGGCTCTAAGAGATAGACAAGAAGAGGAAGAGTACCAGATACCATAGTCAATGGTAGCTCGAAGGTACCGAAAGATGCGCTTCACCGCCTGACGGTGAGATCGAGGAGAAGCTCAAACCGAGCACAAAGACACACAGAAATGTATGTCTGGTCTCGAGGCTGTGAGGTACAAGAGAGAGCCAATCATGCTCCTGAACTCCTTTTGGTCAACAGGTTCGCCGTCTTCATCTGGATCCAGAGCTGCTGTAGATGCCATCGGAGTTGATACTGGCTTTCCATCATTCATGTCAAAGCGCTTCAGGAGGTCTCGAGTGTACTTGCCTTGATGAAGAAAAGTACCTTCCCGAGTCTGTTTGATTTGGAAGCCAAGGAAGAAGCTCAACTCGCCCATCATGCTCATTTCAAATTCGAGCTCATAACTTCGTAAAACCGAGACACGAGTATGTGAGGAGCCGCCAAAGATGATGTCGCCCACATAGATCCGACGAGCGTAAGATCGCTGCCAAGACGGTGGATGAACAAGGTCTTGTCTATTTTACCCATTTCAAAACCATGACTCAAAGAGATAGGACTTAAGCCTTTCATACCAAGCTCGAGAGCCCTGCTTGAGTCCATACAAGGCTTTGGAAAGCTCTAGACATGGTTAGGGTATTTGGGGTTCTCGAAACTCGAGGTCAGTCGACATAGACTTCTTCCTCAATAAGGCCATTGAGGAAGGCACTCTTGACATCCATCTGGTAAAGCTTGAAACCCTTAGAAGCTACAAAGGCAAGCAGGATTCTAATGGCTTCAAGTCTAGCTACAGGGGCAAAGGTCTCTTCGAAATCTAGACCCTCAACTTGAGAGTACCCCGAGCTACCAAATTTAGCCTTGTTTCAATGACTAACCCATCTTCACTTTGCTTGTTCTTGAACACCCATTTGGTCCCAATGATATTGTGACCTTGAGGGGGCTCAACAAGGGACCAGACCTTGTTTCTTTCAAAGTTTTCCAACTCCTCATGCATGGCGTTTGTCCAAGACTCGTCAGATAGAGCATGACAAATGTCTTTGGGCTCAAATGAGGCGACCAAAGCATAATGGAGACAGAAGAGAGACAAACCAGCTTTGGAACGTGTGACACGCTCAAAGAGGTCTCCAATGATCCGCTCAAGGATGGTCCTTTGAATGTGTCTAGGAGGTCCAGGTGAGATGAAGAAGTGGCCTCTACCTCATGAGCGGATGAGATAGGAACAGAGCCACTAGCTTGGAAGAAGCGGCAGGTAAGTGATCTCCTCGAGGTGCAAAGGAAGAAGGCACCTCAAGAGGAGGAGGAAGAATTGATCTGTTAGACACCCCTCATCTCCGTCTTCCTCATCGTCCACAAAGATGGACTCGATCGCTCTAGAGAACTCGAGATATCGTGCCTAGTCCCCTGACCGCCTCATCAAGGTCACCTCACTGAGTTTCTATCATTTTGCTAGACTCAGCCTGCACTCTATAGGCACGAGAAGAAGTCGAGTAACCCGTAAAGATCCCATCACAAGATCGTGACTCGAACTTATCTAGGTTCCCGCACTTGAGAATAAAACACTTGCAACCAAACACACGAAAATGCGAGACGCCATGGTTTTCGCCATATCTCAACTCATAAGAAGTGCGATGCAAGAGTGCCCAAGAAAGACTCTAGAAACATGACAAGCAAGAGCAATTGCCTCACCAAAACTTCCTAGGTGTAGAGTATTCATCAAGCATCGTCCCGCCATCTCGACCAAGGTACGGTTCTTCCTCTCCACAACGCCATTCTGTTGGGGGCGATGGAGATGAGAACGGTGCTCTACACTGCCTCACCACAAAACTCTCAAAGTAGGAATTTTGAACTCGGTGCCATTATCGCATGAATTGCTCGTAATGCACCGGGAGCTCAACAGAAAGCCTACTAAAAGACCACAAAAAAGAGTAAACGTCTCATCCTTCGAGGCTAAGAAAAACACCCAAGAGTACCTCGAGAAGTCATCGACCACAACAAGAATATACCACTTCCCTCCCGCCGATCAAGACTGAGCCGACCAATCAGATCCATATGGAGCGCTTGTCCCGGTGCGTCGATCATTATCACTTGTGGATCGAGAGTGAGAAGCGGCAACCATCTTGCCTTGCCGGCAGGAGAGCAAACTAGATCCTTGACCATCTTGAGTTTTGGCAAACCACGAATGAGATCGTGGCACGACTCGTGTCAAATGATCAAAGCCTATATGACCTAGTCTCCTATGCCGAAGGTCAAATCACGGATTCGTAAGCAATTAAACACCGGAGAGGATCACCGTAAGACTCGTAAAAATCAGCACGAAAGATCCTCCCATATCGAGAAATCCATAAACTAGGTTACCCGAAGAATCAAGAATTTTGCAATTGTTTTTCTTAAAGCTCACCTCGAAACCGTCATCGGTAAGCTGAGAGACTGAAAGCAGATTATACTGCAGCTTACTTACTAAGGCAACATCTTTTAAAATAAAAGAATCATTAATGCTCACTGTACCTTTAGCGATGACGCCCTAAATGAAACATCTCCAAGGTGATCGTCTCATCACCTGGAGCACGGGCTAGGGAAGAAAACCAACGAGAATCTCCAGTCATATGGCGAGAACAACCGGAGTCTACAATCCATACCTTTCCCTTCCCAGCCCGGCGACCCTGAGTCAAACAGAGAGTAAAGTCTCAGTACTGGGGTGAATCAACAGTGATTTTGGCACCCAATACTGAGTAACACGTCGAACAGATGAAGTAGTCAAGCAAGACTGAACTCTATCTACCCTACGCTCTCGTCACTCAACAAGTCGGTCTGGTGCGTGCGGACTGGTCGTTCTTTGAATCCGATTTGCTATGGAAGAGCGAGTGGAATTACGCAACATGTTGATCACCCCGGGTAGCCATCTCGAAAGGAAACCGAGATCTACCCTCAAAGCGACGGAAGTCACGACCAAGGGAGCATGAGGACGAAAATCGAAAACTTCGGAAAAACCAAGTCCTCGATGTCGCCTAAATCATCGGTTGTACCAAACCTAGGCCTCGTGTTGGTCTTAGGTGCACTCATAGTCTGGGGCTGACCATGAATGTACCTAACAGACTCAACACGATCTCTACGCGCGATCTTGGCGCGCCTGAAGCAATGATCAACTAAATGTCCATCCTTCCGGCGAAGGTGCAATGATACTCGCTACGAGGGCGAAGGCTGCGTGGAATCACCTTGTCGTCGAAATCCTTTGAACAAAACCCACCGACTTAAAATTGACTTTCTCGGTCCCCGGCTTAGTTTTGATCACACCGTGCTATGGTTTTGAGCACGACGGTGGATGCTTCCTCATATCCTCATGGATATCATATCCTAGACCACGATTAAATCTGCAAATCTTAGATTTGTCTAGAATGAGATTGAGCTTCTTCTTGCCTCCTACAAACCTCTCGAGAGTGTTCATAAGATACCGACACTCCGAAAGAGAGAGGTGCAAGAAGAGCAGGGGAAGAAGGAACAATGAAGGTAAAGGAGCGGAAGAAGAACCAACAAAGAGAGGAAGGATTGGCTTGTGCATGCACAAATGACTTTGGGGGACAATCCTCGCTGCGATTGGTTCACGTTGCTAAGCGTCTCTACCAAACCCTTAGACTTCTTCCCAAAGACACACAATACAAGCGGATGATTGTGTTCTAGAAAGTCCTTAGTTAGCTTCACATTTTTCATCCAAAGCAACCAAATCACATTTTAGTTTATTACATTGATTGCATGGTGAGCTAACAAGGTCCTTAGAAGCATCTTGAGCCAATTTGTTATTGTGATCAATCATTTCTTGAAGCTGCTTGGATCTGATTCTAGTTCAAATGATTAACTTGGGACAGATTTAAACAAGAAACAATAGGCTCTAGTAGCGCACTTGGAATTGACAATTTTGTGATCCGCCTGCTTTAGGTTCATCTTGAGATTATTACAATTTTCACAAGTCTCAGGCAGATCGAGCAACATGGTATAAAGAGCTCTAAACGAATTGTCCTTAACCTCACATGAGGTGCAAGCAGTAGCCTCAACAGAGTAGATGAAGGAGGTGCTACCCTACTCATCTCTAATTCAAAGAAGAAGGCTAATGTTCTCTACTTTAATCATGTCAAGTTCAGAGGGCACACTATCATGCAAGGTCCTTAGTTTTTCCATGTCATCAAGCAAAGCACAACATGTGTCACAATCATCACGGGAGAGAGCAGATGTAAGTAAAGTAAGCTCCCGTGATAGTCTAGCTACTTCCTTCTCCAACTCAAAGACACTTAGCCCTAGACTTAGCATGAAATCTACCTAGCTTAAGAAAAGCATCATTAAGGCGGTCGTAAGTGGGACTAACCTCATCGAAGTCGAGTCTGTTCCACCGTCGCTCGATTCGCCCAGAGGGCCATGAAGCACATCTTGGGAGAAGTTGACGTCATCCTTGGGATCATGATCGTCCTTCCCATCATCGTCACTCCACCCTCCACCTCGGCCGGTGTCCAGTTCATCGAGGGCAGTGAGGACGCGATGGAACAGCTTCTTTGCCTTCCCAAAGTTGCGGAACTTCTTCTTGCCTTGGTCAGGTGCTGAGGGCTTCGTGTTGCGGCTCTTGTCGATGTAGTCGTTCTTGCTCGGACCGCCATAGTCACCTTTGCCCTTCCCAAGCTTGGGACGGTTTGCTCGGATGTGGTTGGGGCCACCACACTCGAAACAAATCACAGGACCTCCTCTTTTTCCATCCCTCCTCCTCTTGTAAGCATGGGAAAACTTCCGAGCTAGGAGGCTAGCTGTTCATCCTCAATCTGCTCTAACTGATCATCAGTTATGTCACGAGAGAGCGACTAGGAGAACCCGTGTCGACTCGTAAGAAGATCCAGAGGTGGGATCGGTGACTAAAGCCATCGATCGTGACTTGACCTTGAGAGACAATGTCAATCTCATGAGTCTTGAGACGCGAGTAAAGCGCATCAAGAGTCGTGGTCGAGAGGTCCGTGCTATCCTTGATGGTAGTCACTTTCATCTCCCAAACACGAAGATCGAGTCGTAAAGCATCTATCGAGCGTTATCCGAGTCGGGTATGTAAGACCGACCGCTCGAGGTTGCTCAAAATCTTATGAAACCGCGAAAAACACTCGTCAAGAGATTCACCAAAGAAGCATCTCAAATTTCTGTATTCACGCTTGAACCGGTCTTGTCGAACCATCTTAATCTGGTGGTGCCCTCATGGTATGCATCGGGGTCACCCGGATGTCGTAATGTAAGTCAAATGAGAAATGCGATCAAACTCACTTCTACTCAAACCACAATGATGATGTTCCTAGCCTTAGCATTGGCCTCAACATCGGGCATGTTTCCCACATTGATGTTTTCATCGGCAGAACGCAAATCTCACCTTCACCTTTCTCCGGATGGCATACCCCGAGCACGGATGTATGTTTCCATTCGGCTCTTCCGGAAGGGTAATCCATGCCATCAAAGACTGAGACTTGGTGGAATACTTGTCCGCTTGCCATGGCTCAACCGACCGGTTAAGATCTATAAAGAAGAGCTAACCGCTCGATACCAATTGAAGGACCGAAATGGCAACAGAGGGGGTGAATAGTGCCTTAAAATTAAGAACTCCCCTTTCAGATTTAAGCAATTTCTACAAAGCCCTCTTAAGAAGAGTAAAACAAAATCGAGAACTAAAACAAGTTTGATGCATCACAAAAAATCGGAAGCTCCAATTCTACGGCAGTAGTTCCGCACTCCGTAGTTCGGGATCGATCGGAAGTTCCGCTGCGGAGTTCCACTGTGGACAATCGGAAGTTCCGATTGTCTGACCAAAACAATCGCTCGGGTTTTCCCAAAATCCGAAATACTAAATCTTGAATGCTCTTCTCGTGTCAAGTTTCACAGACATCATCCTAAACAACATCTTGACCTTACGGAGAAGAATCGCAAACAAAGATTCAATAATCAAGGCAAAACGGATTTCTTGAAGAAGGGCAAGAAAGACCAAAACCCACAATAAACGAGATTTTCAGATTCTTAGCTCATGAAACTTTGAGGATGTAATAGCAATATCAAAACGACTCTAGATATCAAGTTTCATGCTATTTCATAAGACGAATCAAAAGATACATCAAAACCCTAAATATTTAACAAGAACAGGAAGGGAATAAGAGAGGCATAAACAAGTAATCAAAAACCTCAGAGTTTCATTGATAGAAGTCTAGAGATTACAGAGGAAACACAGAGGAATTATTACAAAGATTTTCAATTCATTCTCTCCAAACCAACAAACTCTCAAAAAGCAAAACACACCATTTTGCTAGAGCTAACCCTAATTTTCTCTCTCAAAGTCTAACCCTAACACCAGGGGTTCAGCTCTATTTATAGCCTTTGCCTAATGGGCCTCCAACCCATTAAGCCCGCTACACCCGAACGGAACCGCCTCCACTTGTGCCGCTTTGCGAAAATACCATTTCGCCCCTTGCGCACCTTCTGGAAGCCTCCCGTACGCCTCGCTGTCCTTGACTCGCAACCACCTCAAGATTCACGCCGTCTTCGACACATCCCGACCGTTCTGACCTCAACGCCGCCTGCGCCTAGTCCGATCACCTCGTGTCTCGCCACGACTTCGTCTCGATGTCCTACAGTCAACACAGACAAAAACATATCACATAGCATTGCACAATATCATAGCATCAACATTTGTATAAGACTCAAACTCATACAAAATCAAAATCACAAATTAACCTTCTCTGCACAGTTCTGGACACAATCGGAAGTTCCGCACTTACCACAGCGAAAGTTCCGATTTCCGGAACGTCCGCACTTGTCAAGATTATCGGAAGTTCCGCTCTTACCATTGCGGAACTTCCGATCTTCTAACATCCGCATTCCTGATTTTCAAATCCGATTTTCGTCTCAGAGGAACACTCAACGTCAGTATTATCGGACACTCCGCTACCCCAGGTGCGGAAGTTCCGATTACTTCAACCGAACTCAATTCCCAGGTTAATCGGAAGTTCCTATTTCCAACGCCGGTAGTTCGACATCTAACTTCCGCTCCATACACAATGTAGTTCCGATTAACCTATTTCAAAGACGTAAACACCCAAACCGAAAAACTCAACTCTCAACCTATTCAACACGCTGTCGAATACTCATCACTCACAAAGGAGGACCTCTCACATGGTCTCTCACAATCCAGTCGGAGATTGACAAGCTCCTCGAAGCCGGGTTTATTCATGAAGTCCATCACCCTCAGTGGCTTGCCAATCCTGTAATGGTTAAAAAGAATAATGGGAAATGGCGAATGTGTATTTACTTCACAGATCTTAATAAAGCTTGTCCGAAGGATGATTTTCCCCTTCCTCGCATTGATCAGCTTGTAGACTCCACCTCCGGGTGCGAGTTACTAAGCTTTTTAGATGCATATTCAGGGTACCACCAGATAAACATGAGTAAAAATGATGAGGAGAAAACTTCCTTCATCACTCCATATGGCACTTACTGTTATGTTAAGATGCCCTTTGGTCTCAAGAATGCCGGTGCAACTTTTCAAAGGTTAATGCAGAAAACTTTCAACCCGCAGGTAGGTCGAAATTTAGAAGCCTGTGTAGATGACTTGGTTGTGAAAAGCATCAATGCAGGCGATCATATCCTTGACCTACAAGAAACTTTCAACAACTTGAGAAGACATAACCTCAAGTTGAATCCGGAGAAATGTGTGTTCGGGGTTTATGCTGGAAAGATTCTTGGCTTCCTAGTTTCGGCTAGAGGTATCGAAGCAAATCCGGCTAAGATAACTGCCATCAATCAGATGTGTCCCCCGACAACAAAGAAAGAAGTCCAAAAGCTAACCGGTTGTATGGCAGTGCTAAGTCATTTCATAGCCAGGTTAGGCGAGAAGGGATTACCTTTCTTTGAACTTCTTCGAAAGCATGGGAGTTTTGAATGGACGAAAGAATCCAACGAAGCCTTTGAAAAACTCAAAGAGTACCTTGGAAGCCCCCCGGTCTTAGTCTCTCCAAGACCGAAAGAAACACTGTTGATTTAGATAGTTTGTGGACGCCGCAGATCGTCAATGGTGTAATCGGTCGAGAGCATGAAAACGCTCAACGACCAGTATATTACGTAAGCGAAGTCTTGCATGGACCAAAGGAAAGATATCCACAGGTACAAAAGTTGCTCTATGGTCTCCTTATGTCTTCAAGGAAACTGAGACATTACTTTCAAGCCCACAAAGTGGTCGTACCTACAGGATATCCCTTAGGTCAAGTCCCTGGAAACAGGGAATAATCAGGACGAATAGCAAAATGGGCAGTTGAACTAGGGACGTTCGACCTCCATTTTAACTCATGAACAGCTATAAAGTCTCAGGCAATAGCAGAATTCATTGCCGAATGGACAAACCCAGAACCTAAGCAAGAACTCGAGTACGAGCACCACGACGAGTGGACAATGTACTTTGACGGTTCATTAATGCTTAGAGGATCGGGGGCTGGAGTCGTCTTGATATCCCCTAGTGGCGAACACATTAAGTACGCCATCCAGTTTAACTTTCTTGCTACTAACAATGTAGCGGAATATGAAGGTTTGCTGGCAGGACTTCGAGCAGCTCATTCGCTCGGAATTCGCAGATTACTAGTGAAAGGCAATTCTCAACTAGTAGCCAATCAAGTAGGGAAAGAGTATCAATGCTCAAGTACCAAGATGTCGTCTTATCTGGTGGAAGTACGAAAACTTGAAAAGCAATTCTTCGGTTTTCAGATCCAACATATTCCTAGAAAGAAAAACTTTCTAGCAGATCAGTTGGCACGGATGGCCTCCACAAGGTCAACCGTCCCGCCGGGAGTTTTTCTTGAGCAACTCGATTCACCCTCGGTGGTCTAGTTTTCTGAGAACATCAATGGTTCATATCAGGTCAATTCAATTGATTCTGATCACATGGATGCTCCACAGATCGGTGACGATCATGGTAGAGATTGGATGACATCGATCTACAATTATCTTCAGCATGACCTAATTCCAGAAGATGATGTAGAGGCCGATCGTATAGCACGAAAAGCCAAATCATACACTCTAATCGAATGTACCTTGTATAAACGAGGATCTCATGGAGTGTTGATGAGATGCATATCTCGCTCAAATGGCATTAAGTTGCTAACCGAAATTCATGGAGGAGTCTGTGGAGCACATCATTCCTACAGAACACTGGTCGGTAAAGCCTTCAGGCAAGGATACTATTGGCCAACTGCCCTTCATGATGCAAAAGAGCTCGTGACGGCGCGCATAATGTCGATTCATAGCCGACAAGTACATCAGCCGTCGCAAGCTCTACAAACAATTCCTCTTTCTCGGCCTTTTGCAACCTAGGGACTAGACATTCTGGGACCTTTCCCAAGAGCACCCGAGGGCTTCGAATTCCTCTTCGTCATGATTGACATGTTTACAAAGTGGATTGAAGCCGAGCCAGTTGTTAAAACTACAACTGAGGCTGCTAAGAGGTTCCTCACAAAACACGTGATTACACGATTTGGTGTACCCAGTCGTATAATCACGGACAATGGTACCGAGTTTTCCAGCGGTAATTTAAAGGAATTCTGCGACGACCTCGGTATCAGAGTCCATTTCACTTCGGTTGCTCATCCGCAGAGTAACAGAGCAGTTGAGCGTGACAATGGTATCATAATATAGGGGGTCAAACGCCGAGTATTTGACCAGTTAATAAAACGGTCAGGAGCTTGGGTTCAAGAACTTCCTTCTGTTTTATGGGCTGTTCGTACGACGACCAGTCGTGCAACCGGTGAAACACCATTTTTTTAGTTTATGGGTCCGAAGCCATGCTTTCTCCGTAATTAAAATTGGTTCGCGCAGACCGATCGTTTTAATGAAAATGATCAGGAAGAAAAACAACTTGACGATGTCAATTTACTTGAGAAACGACGAAACCAAACCTTGTTGCGTTCAGCAATCTATCAACAAGCCATGCGAAGGTACCACAGTCGTAAGGTGCAACCTCGCAGCTTAGCTGTAGGTGATTTGGTTATCAGAAAAATTCAGAACCAAGCAAATCGCAACAAACTTTCTCCCAAGTGGGAAGTTCCTTACACCGTGGTCGGTCACCCGACTGTGTTCTGACGATTAGCCATGTCGACGCAACAGGTTTTGTCTAATTCTTGGAATATTGACCAATTGCGTAAGTTTTTCGTTTAATTTTTATTTCATTTTCATTCAGTTTAATAAATAATGAATCAATTCAAAAAGCAAGTGATGTTATTTATATGATGTAACTTAGCTCGTCGATCATGCTCATATGCTTAGGACTACGGAGATTATATGTTTTATTTTCAAAATTGCTCTACTCTTGTTTGGCTCTTGGTCGGGACACTGAAAACCTCCTAGTCAAGTCTCTCCTTTTTCGCATGTGGTTCCGCCCACTGGAAGGAGCTTCCTAGCGATGGCCCTTTTCTTACGATCCTCGCTGCCAGTCAAACTAGAGCACGAACACGTATTGCGAAATACAATCTATATCTTCATTTCTCAGCAAGTTCATTCAGACCGGTTGAGCCTCAGATAGAAATAAAACGACTTCTCGTTTATTATATATGTCTTTGCATGTAACTTCCTCTTGTCAAGAAAAATCATTTTTTCTTCCAACCATATATTGTCTTAGTAAGTACTTTGATTACGAAAAACAGATTTACAACTAGTCGAAACCTAACACTGGTTCCGACCAAAAAGGTTTTCTAGTATTATCACGATCAATTTTTTTCAACAATCAGTACATACTTTCAAACAATGGTTGAGACTTCAGTTCATATTCTTAGCCTACTTCTTATATAGTAAAGTTCTTCTACTATAAAACAGTCGGGGGTTAGGTAATATATGATAAGTCTACCGGATAAACAAATGATTCTTTTTCATTTGATAAGAGAAAGGTAAGTTTTACACATTTTTTGCATACTCTCTCTTTCTCTTTTGTAGGGTTTTTTACTACTAAGAGATTGCCCTCCATTAGTCACTGCTGGATGGAGATCCGACCTTCATTTCTTCTGCAACCTTGTCTCCAAGAGATTTCACTTCCTTGAGAAACTTGGTCGCCACCTCAGGCAAGCAGTTAAAATCTTCTTCAACAGCTTGAAGATTGATATAGGGGTCGGACGCCTTCAGTTTTACAAATGCAAGACTAACTCCACTAGCAATAGACTCCTTTACGGACTGGGCATAAGTCTCTCTTGTAGTTTTGAGCAAGCCCTTAAGGTCCTCCAAAAGATGGCCAGGGTAATTTACCTTTTCCATTGGATCACTTAAGGAGGGCAACGATGATCCTGATCCCATATCAAAGATCATTTTATTGAGTGCAGTAATATTTAAATCAAGATTAAGCATGATTGTTGCCCCCTTGTCTTGCTCAAATTCCAAAGCTTTCTTTGCTTTGTTTAAAGCTTGATTTTGTTCTGCATAAGAAAACAAATATTAGGCTAAAAAGGATCGGAAGAGATACTAAGTCAAGTCTACGACTAAGTTACCTTCAGTTTTCTTCCTGGATTTCTTCAGGTATTTTTCATGTCTAGTCGTCAGGTTTTCGATCGACCGGCTTTTAGCTTGAATTTCCTCTTCAAGTTTTATTCTTCTGGCTTTTTCAGCCAAAGCTTCTTCTTTTATTTTCTCCAAATCTATCAAATTTGATAAGGGGGATAGTTAAAAGAAGAAAGGAAAGTCTTGGCAAAAGACAAGTTAAGAAGAAAGTTCTTACTTTCTAGTTCGGAGTGTTTTTGCTCTAGATTCTTAGTCCGATCGGTTAGTCCTCCCATCGCAGCAAAACTTTAAACCATATGCTGTGTAGATAGCATTTTTTCCTTTAAAAGGTTCTTGCGAACTTCAAGGAAAATTATAAAAATGGTTGAAGATACTTACTTGAATTGCCACGTCATTATAATCGGCAAAAATTCTATCAGGATTCGCCTTTGCAAGGCGATCTGATACTCTCCTCCAAGTTTCATCAAGTTCCTTATCCTCGATAAATCGAGGAGAGAAAGAGAACTTGTTAGTCTGGGAAAGATTGCTTTCAGAAGTTGAAATCTGATGTGGATCTGCAAAAACGCCTACCTCCTCTGATGGAGTAGTAATCACCACAGGATCTGAACCAGATTCCGGCACTAAAGCAGGCTCGGGGGCTTCCCTAACTACTTCCTCCTCAGGATTTCTTACCTGAGGAAAGCTCTGGTCGAAGGTGCCTCGATCACCGACTGCTGGAATATCCTTTCGGAACGATTGAACTCCAACAGTCTCACAAGAAAGAAAAGAAAGTTCAGAGTTCAAGTTTGCCAAAAATATAAAAGGTATGTGTTCATTTGATAATTTCATTTACAACATACCTGGTTATCTTTTTTATCTTAACTCTGAAGCGCGCTGGCTTAAAGTCTGTAGCGCTGGTTTTTCTTTTCTTTTCATCCTATTTTCCAGTCTTGAACTGGTAGGGTTGGTTGTACCCTCTACTTCCTTCAATAAACGATCAGATGTAATACTTTCAAATAACTGGTCGATAGTAGAATCGCTGATCGTTGGATCGGAAGGTGTAGGTTCATTAGTCACCAAAGTAGTTGCTTCAACGGCCCTGGGCGAATCTCGAGCAATTGTATGGGACTCAATGACTACCGCCTGATTCAACAAGCAAAGTTAGTCGGGTGATCAACATATTTTTCATCTAAGCTAAAGATATTTCCTTCGGTTACCTACCTCTACACGATCACTAGTGATCGTAAGGTCGGTCGGTTCATTAATTGGCTCACAGGTCTCCGTGGCCTCATCAATTCTACTACATATCAAAGAGGATTTTTAGGTAAACACCGATCGGGAAAAAAAATTGTAAATATGGAAAATAATTATCATGCTTACCCGAAGTCTCTCGACTCTCTCTTCAGCGGTAGTCACTACTAAGATCAAAGGGAAACCAGCCTTCTCATTAGGCTCTCCAAAGATGATCATTACGATCCGCTTCGATTTCATCAGAAGACAAAGCTGTAACAAAAAGAGAGATCTTAGGGTTATAAGAGCATTTGACCAGAAAGATATACTGGTCGGATTCTTACTAAAACTTACCTTCCCTAGAATCCTTGGTCGTATCGTCACGACCAATATACCAGAGCATCGAATGAGCTCTGGCCTTCAAAGGACTGATTCTCCGCATGGAGAAGTCCCTCACCACGTGCCAGGATGTCAAACCCCTGACACTCAGGAGATGGATGGCTTCAACCCATCTCCTAATTTTCCCCTCCTTCTTCGAGGAGGAACGCCATTGCGGGATCTCGATAGCTTTTTACCGCTGTAATAAAGGCCATCACCCTGTGTGATCTTCATGTAAAATCAACTCTTCTTCCATGACGACCATGAAGACTTGGAGTACATTGGAATGTACTCCTCAGCCTTCCCGTCATGGAGACGCAAGGTACACTCTCCAGGTGTACCGGTCGTCTTCTTCGCATTCACCAATCTGTAGTAGTACCTGAAGAGGTCCAGGGTTGCTAGAATTCCCAGGTACGCTTCACAGAGGTAAACAAAGATATTGAGGTTGGCTATGGCATTGGGGGCCAGATTGATCAATTCAACTCCATAATACTCCAAAACTTGAGAAAGAAAGGAGTGAACTGGAAGTCTGAAGTCGCATTCGATATATGCGAGAAAAACGGGAATTTCTCCATCCTCACCACTTGGAGAATGTTCCCCAAATGCTGATCTCCACGCGATCAGATTTCTGTCGGGTAATAGCCCAACCTTTTCCAGACCTTCAAGTTTCTTCTCGCTCAGATCGGAGATCGACCAGTTGGTAATAAGATCCGACATAGTGATTTCTTTCGGGTGAAGAATTCAAAGGTGATTGGAGATGGTTTCTTCGAAGATGAAGAGGAAAACAAAAGGCGTAGAAACCCTAACACCCGGTGCTAAGGGGCCTTTTATAGCGACAACGCTGTAACCGTTTCTGAGAAAATCCAACGGACGAAAATCCCTTTTTGACCAGCGGACCAAGAGTTCCTTCTACTTCCAAGGCAATTTCTCAACTTTAAAAATGAATACGTACCACCTCGAATACCACGACATTTAATGAGGGGTCTGCCCGATACGATTGCATCGAGAGTAATC
Source organism: Hsuehochloa calcarea (assembly GCA_036346395.1). Taxonomy (NCBI): domain Eukaryota; kingdom Viridiplantae; phylum Streptophyta; class Magnoliopsida; order Poales; family Poaceae; genus Hsuehochloa; species Hsuehochloa calcarea. Next base: position 17,557,476 of record CM070607.1, read on the forward strand.
GTCTATACGACCAATTCATTTAAAGTTCGGGGGCTAGCTGACGAGGATTAAAACCTCTATTTATTATTTAATAAATAAGGGACCATACATCTTCGTGGTCGTAACCCCTAAGGCTAACGACCGCACTGGTCGTGAGGATTCTAGAGGTTACTCAATATCTAACCTAGTCGGAAAAGGTTCCCAACCTTGTCCCCGGCCAGTCTAAAGCTCTCAAAATCTTGAACTGATATCTGGACCTAGCATCAGATATATCTCCTACCGTGTGAAGAATGGGACACGTGCTTTATATCTCATACCGCGCGACGATACGTAACTCTAAGATAAAGAAATACGGTTAATGGCTCACTGACATATAACCGTACGGTAGTTGACACATTATCAACTGACGCCTCTCTTCGACCAGACGCATTGCTTCCCGAACAGGCGTCTCCTCCAGAGACAACTGCCAACCCTTCATCAACTACATAAGGAGGAATGCGGACTGAAGTTGAAGAGGCCGAAACAGTGAAGATCATTTGGGAGACACTCTCGAAAGAGCTTTGTACTCCCAAATTAGTCTTTAGTATAAGTTATATACACTCATTGTAATAGCCAGTTAGCAATAAAGAGCAGTCTCACTACTTTCTAGAAGATACGCGCTATTTTCCTCTTTTCATTCATATATTCATAAGATCGGCGATTTGATCGTCGACACCACTAAAAATAGTGAGTTAATTCCGTATAAAGGTTGGAAAGAGAGAAAACCATCACTCTTATATTTGCGTACTTAGGGTTCTTGGCAAAAGTCAATGTTCAAATAACTAAAAAACGCAAACTTAGACCTAAAATAATGGATAGTATCTATCTAGGATATACTCATCATAGTACAGGCCATAGGTTTCTAGTAGTTCGATCCAGGATATCTAACATGCCAATCAATATGATAATGGAACACTGAGATGCTATTTTCTTTGAAAATATATTTCCTATGAAGAATTCACATAGCTCTTCTAGTCAAGTAAGTGATTTAACTCCTGAACCTACCGCTCCAATTGAGTATATTGAACACACACACGAACACTTACATGAGAAGGATGATAGTGTTGTTACTCCCCGAAGGAGCAAGAGACAAAGGATTGTAAAATCTTTTGGTGATGACATCACTGTGTACTATGTGGATGATGTTCCCATGGAATCCCAATATGCTATTTTCTTTGAAAATATATTTCCTATGTCGAATTCACATAGCTATTCTATTCAAGCAAATAATTTAACTCCTGAACCTATTACTCCAATTAAGTATATTGAACACACACACGAACACGTACTTGAGAAGGATGTTAGTGTTGTAGCTTATCGAACTAGCAAGAGACAAAGGATTGCAAAATCTTTTGGTGGTGACTTTACTGTGTACCTGTGGATGATGTTCCTAAATCTATTTCAGAAGCATATGCATCTCCTGATGCAGAGTACTAGAAGGATGCGGTTTGTAGTGAAATGGATACCACTATCGCTAACAGAACTTGGGAAGTCACCGATCGTCTATTTGGTTGCAAGCCAGTTAGATGCAAGTGGGTGTTCAAGAAGAAGCTTAGGCATGATGGTACAATCGAAATGTACAAGGCTCAGCTTGTGGCTAAAGGTTATACTAAAAAAGAAGTTGAGGATTTCTTTTATACTTACTCACCTGTTGCCAGATTAACCATTATTCGAGTACTACTATCTTTGGCTGCCTCATATGGTCTTATTCTCCATCAAATGGATGTAAAGATAGTTTTCCTCAATAGAGTGTTGGCTAAGAAAATTTACATGGATCAACCTGATGGATTTGTACTACCTGGACAAGAGGGAAAGGTCTATAAGTTATTGAAATCTTTATACAGCCTCAATCAGGCACCAAAGCAATGGCATGAGAAGTTCGATAGAAATTTGACATCTACAGGGTTTACAGTACATGAGGCGGACAAATGTGTATACTAGTGCTATGGTGGGGTAAAGGAATAATTATATATTTGTATGTTGATGACATACTTATCTTTGAGACAAACATTAATCTGATTAACGAGGTTAAGTCATTTTTTATCCCAAAATTTTGGCATGAAAGATCTGGGAGAGACTGGTGTTATTTTAAACATCAAGTTGATCAAGGAAGAGAATAGAATTACCTTGCTGTAATCTCATTATGTGGAAAAGATCTTGAGCCGTTTTGTCCATATAGAAAGCAAGCCCTCTCCAACACCCTATGATCATAGTCTAATACTTCGAAAGGATCGAAGAATAGGAAAGGATCAATTGAGATACTCTTAAATTATTTGTTCACTTATGTACTTTGCTAGTGCTACTCGTCCTGACATCTCTTTTGTTGTAAGCAAATTGAGCCAGTTTACCGCTAATCCGGGAGATAATCATTGGCACGCACTTGAGCGGGTTATGCGCTATTTGAAAGGTACAATGAGTTAAAGAATTCACTATACTAGGTATCCTGATGGTACTTGAGGGATATAGTGATTCCAATTGGATTTCTGATACTGATAAGATAAAGGCTACGAGTAGATATGTATTCACTCTAGGCGGTGCTACCGTCTCATGGAGATTTTGCAAATAGACCATACTGACAAGGTCAACCATAGAGGCAGAACTCATAGAATTAGACATAGCCACTGTTGAGGTAGAATGGCTGTTGGAACTCTTGATGGATTTAGCAGTTGATGAGGGCATCCCAACCTTCAATGACCACGCTGAAGATGATCATCTCTGCGACCAAGATATTCTCAAGGACCAAAAATATCAAGGACCAATCACGAGAAAAAGTGCTAAGCAAATACATGATCAGGTGAATGCTAACCTAAGCTACATTTCGGATTCTTGTGACTTGGTTGTGCCCTCCACCTTTTATTCTTTGATTGGACTTAGGTGCCTCGGTATGGAACGAGAAGAATGACTATGTGCTACCAGTATGGCTTACGTAAAAACAAAAGGGTTCACTACCTTGTGACAGATGCGTCACTTCCAAAAGGTAAGGCACACCAACCTGTCACGTTTCATTGTGCATAACTTATATGGATGGAAAGACAATCAAGTCTATTTTTACCTCCAACAAACGGATCGTCATTTGGACTTCCGAGGAGAAAGTTATTGATGTTTTACTGAAGACTGCGCAGAAGTTGAGCAAACGCGCGAGAATTCGAGAAGACTCCTTAAATGCTTCAACCAGTTGGCCTTCCACCTTCCAACGTGGTGACTTATGTTCATACCCAGCTAGGAGGGTTGTTCCTAGTATATATACCCCTCTACCCCCATCCGTGGAGGTACTTTTGAGTTTTTGATAAACCGATATATAAAAATTACAACAAGACTGTTGAGTGCCTTGCTCCTTTGCTCTTGTGAGTTCTCTTGGATTTGCAAGAAGATTCCTCTGGGATCCTCTAATTCGTTCTCTACGCTTCTGGGTGTTTTGTGTGGATTAGTTCCTGATTGTGGTTCTGTGATTGTTCCGATAGCAGGTCGGAGTCTAGAAGGCTTCAGATCGTCTCTCCCCAACGCTTGGTCGCATCCAACCTTGGCAGGTTAAAGCTAGTTACTATTTTTCGCTACTCACAACTAGTTATCTCCGCTATCCACAGTAAAATTCGCTTTGTTCTTCAACCTATGACGTGAAGATCGGGCCACCCCTAGCGAGTATGCATCACCAGTGGTTGAAAAACCAATTACAACTATCCTTATGTATTGTGATAATCAAACAATTATCATAAAGGTGATAGTGGAAATGATAATATGAAATCCTCAAGACATGTTAAAAGGCGGTTGAAGTTTGTTGAAAAATTGAGAAATTCTAGAGTGAAAGCTGTGGATTATATCAAAATAGCTAAAAATATGGCAGATCCCTTTACAAAGGGACTATTACGGAATGTGATTGAAATTACATCGAATGAGATGGGAATGAGACCCATGTGAGTTACACACAGTGGTAACCCAAACCTATGTGATCGTAGATCCCGTAAAATAGGTCTTGGGAAAAACAAACTGTTTTGGTAATAGTAGAGTACATTATTACTTTATATCTCACTTTGTTGGAGATACAGTACTCAAATTACTATAAGACATGATGACTTTATCTTAATGTGTTCTGAGGCTTAATAGCAAAATACCATCCTGTATGGTATTCTTGTAAGAACACACCTATATGAACCCAACTGTTGGTCGCAGTCCATGAGATGTGGGTGATCTCTAAGAAGCTCATGAAGAGACACAGGAGTATGGCCTATATCCTCCACCCGAGGAGTAGCCTATCGGCGACCAAGTATTAGCAAATGCCTTAGGTGAAACTTGTCCGCACAAAACTGATAATTCAAGGCTTAGTCCATTATGTAGTTGTGGACGAGTGTATCTTGAGGTTCTAGGTGGATGTTCAATCTTAACCAGTCTCCACCAAAAAAACTGGTATATCAATCTCACTTTGGAATGATGGGCAAATTCGTGGTGCTTTTAGTATCTGATGGGGGGGGTTATTGGAGTTTATGGGCTTGGCTCACATATAATTCTAATAAATTCTAGAAAAATCTCAAAGGCCCATTTATGCATGGTGGAATATGGGAAGTTTAATACCATATTGATAGTATAAGTGGGAAGAGACCAATATATAAGGTAAAGTTGGTCTTACATAGTTGAAGCGTCCAAAAGAATAACACGCGCGCACGCTCGCTCGCCTCACCACGCCATTGCACACCCACGTGCGACGTGCACGTGAATGATCCGGTGATCTCATGACCGGTTAGCTGTGGTGCCGCTACTTCTTTTTGCACCTCAAAACCATGCATACGAAGTCAAAACTAAATGATGAGGACATGACCCCTATGGATACAATCATATTTGTTATGCTTGTTATTCCAATTATAAGAGCTCGTACGCTTCACTTAAATTATCAGACGAGCTCGTTTTTATGAGTGCATTTATATTATATGAACTATATGATGCTACCTAATGATGAAAATGTATATTTGTGCAGCATCACATCACTTTTTTGTTCAAGCTAAGCAAGAGTTCAAGCTAGACACGTTTTGGAATCCAATTCGGCCCCCTTGAGACAGCACTAACTTCAAATGTTCATAACTTTCACATACGGAGTCCGTTTGAGCTCCACAGGTACTTGATGGAAAACTTATCTCGTCCTCTTTCCAATGGATCTAGTCTCACCTTCAAATTTATTATGTGGACACCACAATCGCCAAAAGAAGATATTGCATCACCTATTTGGGCCAAATTGGGCCTTGTAATGCTTGGGCCTAAGGGAAGGCGCCACCCTAGGCGCCCGTACTGTTCATGATGTACTATTCATACATAAACAGTGCTATGAATAGTATCATCCTCTATTTTGTTAGCTATGTGCGGCTTCCCCTTCCCTATATAAGGAAGTCGTGCCCTCTAGTTTCCTTGAATTTTGTTTAGTTAAAAGTTAGCTTCATTGCAACTTCGTGTATTGGTTTGTGTTGATTAGACCAATCATAATACCGCTATAGAATCCCAATTTTATCAAATATTTCAATCTTATTTGAAATTTCAGATTGCTTATTATCTTGTTCTTGTGTGTTCTTCGATTGCATGCAGGAATAGACATTCGTGGTCAGGTCGATCGTGCTTCTAGCAAGGTCAATAACGATCTCGGAGTTGGTTCAGTGATTGTTAGGTATATTGGTCGTGTGCGATTGGTAGCCGAATCGTGAGGGCCGTCTCCACCAAAATCAAGTTATCCTTCTCACTCAAAGATCGGGACACCCATAGTCCCATTAGGTGGTATCAGAGCTACAGTTCATCGGTGAGAATTTTTTTCCCACGGTCCACAAAGCTATGAAAAAAATAGGTTCAGTCCATCGTCCAAACCAATTTGGCCTTTGCAATTTTTTATTCTGGTTTTTGTTCATTGAATCATTGGTTGCATCGTCGTGCCTAGTTGTTGATTCCTAGTTCTGGTTTTTACCTAGTTTATCATTGTCTAGTTTGCATCTTGATCTTCGTGTTCTTTTGCGTAACTTTATCATTGTGTTCGACTTCGCGCGAAACAATCTCCTCCCGCTCGTTGTTGCGGAAACCAAAACAGCATGTCATTGCTGCCGTGGCAACCAAAAACCCCTGCCTTTGCTGCCGCGGTAACCACAATCTCTGCCACCGCTGCCACTCCCTACCGCAGCAACCACCACCTCCTGCTGCTTGCTACCGCGGCAATACATTCTACTCCTAGGTGTAGTTACTCCCACCTCTGATATACCACCTAAAATAACTTGATATACTCCTTTATCACTTTGCACTTTGAGTGTATTCATATACTAGTTATAAGATACTTCTATACGAACTACATGAAAATTTTACAAGAGGGTCCATAGTTTCTAGCATATTTTGTAAATACTTTCATATTCGCATATAAAAAGGAGTATGTCTAAAAAATTATACATACCGCCCTTAAAAATATGTAAATACCACATAAGTGATCTTATATACTCGTATACTACACATATATATATACTATATATATATATATATATATATATATATATATATATATATATATATATATATATATAACGTATCTAGTGCTAATGGGTAATTGAGTGCTAAGTTGCTAATATCAATCTTGATCGTTGGATCTGGATTGAACAGCCAAGATTAATACAGACTCCCACCTCCAAACCATTTAATCACCATACATGTTCTCATTTCCAATACGTCTTCATTAATAGGCATGTATTAAACACCTTGCTTGCTCCAAAATGCGATGGTCTGCATTAAACACCCTACATGATTCAACGGTTAAAATTGATATTACCATCTTAGTACTGAATTATACATCAACACTATATACACACACTGTTGTTTCGAAAACAATATCTGCTCGTCAAAATAGGGAGCGACGATTATTCGAGGTTGAGAAAAGAAAAAGTGAACCGGGGGAAGCCGTGCAATGTTTCTTGTCTCCGTTCGTCCGGGTAGGGGTAGGGGTAGGGGTAGGGGTAGGGGGCTAGGGTAGGTGGGTGATCCATTCGTTCTCTCCTCTCCGCGCGCCAAAACGCCAGCCACATCTCATCTGCTCCCACTCCCACCAAAATCTCCGGAAAAAACACTCATTTTTTGCAGGAAAAGTCCTAGAAAATTACTCGTTGATAGTAGTACTGCTCTGACTTGCGGTGCAGGGAGAGAGACTGAGATGTCTGTGCAGTGCGCGGCGCACACGGTCCGGGCGCTCGCAGCGCTCCCGGCGCCGTCCTCCGCGCCCCGCCGGGCGAGCCATGTATCCCTTTTGCCCTGCCGGCCGAGGCTCGCCGTCGCACCGGTCCGAGCGGCCGATTCTTCGCCACCGGCGGCGCCCGCGTCGTCCTCCGGCGGCAAGGCCGTCGTCCCCGACGACGAGTTCTCCCTCGCCAAGGTGAGCGGCCCAGGCGCTTTCTTGGTTCTTGAAAGGCATCAGCAACAAGCAAGCGGCAGCACCGTTTTGTTCGATTGTGACTAGCGTTTGGTGCTGAATTTCCTCGCTATCTGCAGGTGTCCTTTGGTGTGATTGGGCTAGGGGTCGGCGGCACCCTCTTGTCGTAAGTTCAGATTTTGCAATCTTGTTGTGCCAATCGAAGATTCAGAATGCTTTGCCCTGAAAATTGCAAGTGTAGCTGATGTGTTCTTGCGTCTCAGGTACGGATTTGGGGCGTATTTCAATCTTCTTCCCGGTTCGGAGTGGTCGGCTCTGATGCTAACCTACGGGTTTCCCCTCACAATCATCGGCATGGCCTTGAAGGCAAGAACTCTCCTCTATGTTACATGTGCAAGAGGCATTTGGTATCTGAAGACACACTTGTATTTGTTTTGTTTTGTTTTGTTTTGTTGTCCTTACTAATTAGTGGAAGACATCTTCAGGAAGGTGCCTGTTAGTTTCAGGCTCTACGAGTGCCTTTGGCAGTCATTGGTCTTTCCTAAAATCCGCACCTTGTTGTTTCATACTTGAGAATAAGTCCCCCGTTTCAATTGAGTGGCCGTGCTTTAGGAGTAGTTGAAAGTGCTCACTGCTCAGTTCCTTTGTTGCAGTATGTTTTGATTCTTGAATTGTCTACATGCAGTATGCTGAACTGAAACCAGTGCCCTGCATAACGTACTCTGATGCTCTTGCTCTAAGAGAAAAGTGTGCTACCTCTATCCTCAAGCAGGTAATATTTATTTATGTGCTGGACACACAATCTCCTTTTCTGCCGCTACATCCGCTCAAATGTAACTATTTATGTGTGATGCGATAAAAGTGTTTAAATTCTATTCTCGTCTCATTTAGATGGAAATTAGGCTACGTGATGAGTAATCTGTTGATAGTGGAGTTCTAAACAAGTAAACATGAGTCGAAATTGACAGGAGGCATTAAATGTCGAAAATTGTAAAATAAGGATATGACTAAATACTGGTGTTAGGGAATAATAACTCTACTTAGGTATTCCAGAATTTGTGGATTTGGAAAAGAAAATTCTGACATTTATATTGTTTAATTATTTACAATTAATTACTTGAGATTTACATAGTTTAATTATTTTATTAAGAATCTGTTTCCATCTACATAATTTATCATTCTACATCAAAATGCAGCATGATCTCACACATTTCAAACTTGGATATTAAAGAAAAAAGAGTAACACTTGGATTCTAAGTTAATTTCCAGCAATCTACATGAAGGCAAACTGATAACTCCTCGATCAAACTTTCCTCTATTGAAATGCTATCAATTATTCTCCTTCAAAACAAGTTATATCGATTATAGCATGCTTAGTTCCATCATGATGCAATATGCTGATATAGGAAATAGATTTACCTGATTAAATTAAATTGCACGCATAACCATACCGAAATCAAAACTAATTAGGAAATAGGAATTATTACCATAAACACAATGGTTCAGTGTATGCTTTTGAGCCAATAATGTTTTACCTTTTACGCTCTTTCACTAGAGTCAGCTTTGCCCTTTTGTTAATATAATAATGCCATACATTTGCAAGAAAAGAAATCAAGAATCTTGTGATCTGACCTGACAATATAGTTCTTTTTTTTCCCTATAGACAGGTCAAACCTTAATCATTGCAGGCTTCTAGTTGTGATATTTCTGGAAGATTGTTTACTTTATTAAGTGTCAATGTCTATTTGTTTATCTTTTTAATACTTAGAATTACGACAATGCAAATGTCGACAGTACCATTTGTTAATCTTCCAGCTTTGCTTACCTCTAGGTCAGGAGTGATGTTATACGTTATAGATATGGTGATGAGCAGCACCTTGATGAAGCGCTAAAGCGAATCTTTCATTATGGTTTGGTAATTCATACATTCGGTCCTTTTTCATGAATTTAACATTACTTTATTTGATTCATATTATATCAATAATTTTAAGTGCAGCTATTGATCATTTTTACTAAATGGCTCTCTTTGCGTTGGAAGGACTTTTGCTTTATCCTACTTACTGAATAGCTTTTTTTATCCAACTGACAGGGTGGTGGCATTCCAAGACGCAGTGCACCTATATTACAGAAGATTAGAGAAGAAGTAAGCTCCCCATCTATTTGCTTTATTCTGTGAAGTAGTCTTTTCCATATATTACTACTGTAAATCACACATTAAGCTCCCCATCTATTTGCTTTACTCTGTGAAGTAGTCTTTTCCATATACTACTACTGTAAATCACACATTTCGTTTTGACAATTTATATTTCATACTCATTACAAGAATGGGGAATTTCAATTAGGCTAATGACCAAATTGATCCTTCAAGTTTGGCAGAAGGGCCACTTTGGTCCTTCAAGTTTAAAAGTAGCCACTTTGGTCCCTGAGGTTTGCATTTTGGGTCAAACACACCCTTGGGATGACATGGCCTGAGGTTTGCATTTTGGGTCAAACACACCCTTGGGATGACATGGCTTGCCACACGTTCATGCCCGTCAACGCTAGCTCTCTCCCACCTCCCTTTAACATCTCGTGTTCACAGTGATTAAGCCTTGGGAGTGGATCATCCTGCCCGTCGAATGTCGGAAAACTGAGTTTGTGAAAACGAGCGGCTCTCTACCGTTGGCTGGTGAGCCATGGGGCTGTCCTTGTCGGCCGTGCGCATGTCAATGACGGAGGCGGTCGGCGAACCATGCGGGATCCGGCGCCACCCAGAGTCAAGCGTCGGCGAACGTGTCGTGGTTGAGGTTGTCGGGGGGTTGGCTGCACCCTTGCTCCAGCGGGTGATGGCGAGGTGGTGCGCCCGTTGCTGATGATCGATATCGCAGATGGTACCGGCAAGGCTATCGATCTTGTCGTGGAGCTTAAGCCAGTCGGTCTCCATCTGCTGCAACAAGGCGTCAAGCTTCGTGCTCACCGAATCCGAGCTATCTCCTTCGAACATGGTGGATGGGACAACGGATGTCTCTGATACCAAGTTGTCATAGGCAGAAGTATTGGAGAGAGGATTGGATCGGAGAGGGTAATCGTGGTGAATAACTGGACGTGGTCCTGGACCTCGACGGCATGACAAGGGATCCATGATGACGGCTGCCGCGCGAGAGAGGCAGGGCCGGCGCCCGAGTAGGGAGAATAGATTGGGTTTTCTGATTTTCTTCTTAACCTCAAAGCAAAGTGCCTACCTCCTTTAAATAGAGAGGCCCTAACAAACTTAACTAATAATCTATCTCTTAAATATGGAAACTAATCTATAACTATTCCTGATTTAAACTAAGAATTGTAAAAGGAAACTATCCTTAAGCTGGCGCATCCTAAGGTCCAACCGACGCAACCGAAACCAATGGTGATTGCTTCTCGTCCGAGTCCTTGCGCCGCTCATAATGTATGCCCACATGACATCTCTCCCCTCCTTTACAAGCAGCTCATCCTCGAGCTGGAATAGAGGGTATAACTGCTGAAATTGCTCGAAATCTTCCCAAGACGCACTCATCGTGGGAGCACCTTCCCATTGCACTAGGAGCTGAAGTTTTTCCCGAGCTACACATGAATTGAGGACTATCGCTGGCATCGAGCAAACGCGACCATGCAAAAGAGGCGGTAGAGCTGGAGGAGTCGTAGGTGGAGGACCAACAAACGGTTTTAATAAACTGACGTGGAAAACATAATGTATTTTTGTGCGGGCCGGCAATTGTAAACGATAAGCTACCATGTCGATCTTCTGGAGTACATGATATTGTCCAAAATTGCAGGGTCCCAACTTCCCATGTCTCGGCAGAGACAAAGATGTCGTGTGACGGTGATAGAGACGAAGCCAAACCTATTGATCAATAGTAAACTCTAGCTCGCGATGACCTTTGTCATACTGTTGTTTGTAGGTTTGTTGTGCCTGAAGTAGTCGATCATAAATTTCCAACAAGAATGTATCCCTATCCCGGACTAGTTGCTCCACTACGGGCAGCCGTGCACTACCTGGTTCATATGAACACAAAGATGACGGCTCGCGGCCGTACACAACTTTGAATGGTGAAGTCTGGAGGGATGTTTTGAACGATGTGTTATAACAATATTCAGCTCAAGGCAACCAACAGAGCCATTGCTTCGACTGGTCCCTAGTTAGGCATCGTAAGAACATGACAATGATCTTGTTAAGCGCTTCCGACTCTCCATCAAATTGAGAATGAAGCTGAGCTGAGATTGAGTTGAACACCGGCCAAATGGAAAAGCTCGGACCAAAAATTACTAGTAAACACCGGATCGCGGTCACTCACAATGGAGTTGGGGATACCATGAAGACGAACAATCTTATTAAAAAACATCTGAGCCACCGAATATGCCGTGTAGGGGTGAGCCAGGGGAATGAAGTGAACAAATTTGGAGAAACGATCGACCACCGTAAGTATGACGCTTTTGCCGTGCACCCGGGGACGACCTTCAACAAAATCTGTGGCGATGTCCGCCCAAACTGTAGAAGGAACCTCCAACAGTTGAAGACTAGCCGGATGCAATTGTTCGCCTAGCCGGATGCAATTGTCCGCCCTTATTTCATTGACATACATCACAGGCGCGTACGTAATCTTGGACGAGAGAGTGAGCATTCGGGACATAGAAGTCAACACGTAGACGGTGAAGCATCTTTTGAATCCCTTCATGTCTAGTACCATGAGCTAGTTGAAGAATGGCCGGTAGCAATGTAGTGCTAGCCAGAATATAAACCTGTTTGTTGTAGGCGACCAATCCGTCCACGAACGCCCAGGGCCCCCATTGACGACCAACCAAGATCGCTTCGTGGATGGTCTGCATAGTTGAATTAGCATTGAAATCTTAGTGCAGTTCGTCAAAGATAGCAAAATGTGGGGATGATAAAGCAATGACCGCAACCTATAACTCTATGTCCTGTCTTGACAGTGCATCGGCGACCACATTAGTGCTACCTGGCTTGTATTCGACGCCAAAATCATAGCCAAGGAGTTTACTGACCCATTGATGATGTGGAATTGTCGACAAACGCTGGTCAAGTAAAAATTTCAAACTGTAATGGTCAGTATGTACCAAAAACTTATGTCCTCATAAATAAGGACGCCAAAGGCGAATGGCTTGAACAAGACCGATCAACTCGCGCTCATAGGCTTGCACAACATGGTGTGGTGTAATTGGCTGACTGAAGTAGGCAATTGCGTCCGTGCCCTGGTGCAGTACTGCGCCAAAACCATGACCAGAATGCCGAGCTGACGGAAGAGTAGCAGGGGCCGCCATCTGCAAGCGATGTTTGTAGGTGCATGCCAAACTCATCGTGGACTCCATGGATTGTGGCACTTGCAGCTCCACATCGGTTTGGAGTGGTTGACCCATCCGGTTGTAAACAACTAGATTTGTTGGCGTTGTCGGTGCGTGTTGTGGGCATTGGTTGGGTACGGGTCCGAGGACCGAGAGTAGGGCACTCGCCCTCATCTAACCGGCAGCGGGGCTCCTCCCTATCGAGGTAGTGATGCTCTGAGGCTTGATTAGCTAGGGAAGCGAGTGATCGTCCTCCAAGCTCGGCCGGGACTCTTCCCAGTGAACAAGAAGACTCTGATCTTTAGCCAACTGGTTAGGGACTAACTTTGTTTATTTTTTTCTTCCTTAATAATGGATACATGTTATCCCTTTTATAGGGACGACCCAACTTAACCCTTAAGAAATAATATATAAGGAAACTTATCTCTAACAATCTAATTTAATAATAACTTGTCTAACTAATATATAATACCAAATACCTAATAGATAGATTCCTAAATAACAGATCCTGCCTAATATTTGCACCGATACAGCAAAGCGCTGCTGCAGACGATGCTACAATACTCAGCTGGATGTTTGCCCATAGCAGTGTGGCACAGGAGGGTTAAAAACTGATCCTTTAAATAGAGAGGCCCTAACAAACTTGACTAATAATCGATCTCTTAAATATGGAAACTAATCTATAACTATTCCTGATTTAAACTAAGAATTGTAAAAGGAAACTAACAATTGGAAACTATCCCTAAGCCGGCGCATCCTAAGGTCCAGCCGGCGCAACTGAAACCGATGGTGATTGCTTGCCATCTGAGTCCTTGCGCCGCTCATAATGTATGCCCCACATGACAACATTCCAATGGGTTATGTTTGTTCATTGATATCTTCTGTTCATTCAGTCCAAAATGTTTTACCGTACAAATCATGCCATGAGTTACAAATACGGCTGCTCAATTTGCTGTGTGCAATTCTTGCTTAAAGGATTCACAATAATTTTTTCCTTGTAGGTAACTGAGGATGGGAAATACTCTTTAGTACTAGAATTTGAAGCCAAAGCATTGGAGCTATCCGATTTTGAGAAGAGACAGGTGCATCCCCTCCTTTTTGTTCCTAATTTCTAGATATAATATAGCATGGCCGTCACTGTTGTGAACTCTTTTTACGGCAAAACGTATAAGAGGAGGTCACGACGATAGGCGGCCAGCACGGCCAGTGCAGGAGCAGCATGGGAGTTGGAGTAATCGTCAAGGAAGACATTAGTAGATTGAGTTTGTTCTGGAGATAAAAGGTAGTTCAATATTTGTTAGAGATAAGAGTCCAGGTTGGTTAAACGATCTTAGTACGTAATTCCTGTAAAGGTCCAAACCATGTAATTCTTTCGGTAATCAAGTAGTCAACAAGGAGTCCTTCCCTATCTTTGCTTAGGCGGGTTCAGAGCCGAGGGCATGCCTCGCCATGCATCCGAGGACAAACACGATTCCCCTCGTTACCCTCTGTGTTCACATTCTGACTCACGAGATCATCTACTTCCGCCTCTTTCTATCGACCGAAAACCACAATAAAAGCCAACCCATATCAGTCACTGTGAACTAAAATGCATGTGATTTGCATATGTGGTCAGAGCTAGTTACCTGTATTAGTCTAAAGCACTAAAATAACAGTAATCTCTTGTCACAAGTACAGGGATTTTTAGAAGAAGTTTCAGTCTGAAAAAGATGAGTTTCTCAGATTAATCAACAGCTTCAAATAAATTGCAGTTATAAGAAAGTGTAGTCCAAAACTTGATGCACAAACAACATAAGCCTTCTCAAAATACTGCAGTTATGTAAGAATGCTGCTTAATATTACTGCTTGTTTTGATGTAGTATTGGGTTTCTTGTACTGTTTACTTGGACAGTTGAGCTGCTAGAGAACAATACATATTGTATTTGTACCCATAATCCAAAAGAGAGTAAGATTATCTGAGTATTGAGTCCTTGCAAACATTTGTCTTGTGCAGGCAAAATTCACCTCCTTTTTTGGTCCTGGGATTAAGGCAGAAATTGGTGAGTTGTGTTGGTTTTTCTTTAGCTCCATAAGTCTATCAAGCTTGGTATACTCTATATCACCCATTGTCGTATTATTATTCTGATTATCCAGGAAAAAGTGGTGATGATCTATATGAAGTTTGTCTTATCTCGGAGACTACTTAGGAGACACATCGGCGACTTATGCAGTTCCCTTTTCTGCTAATATACAACAAAATATTTCTTCTTTTCCTTCTTCCACTAATTTGCATATATGATGTGAATATTGTCAAAGTTTTGCCCTTTTGTGTTTTGGCTTCTGAGCTTTTGTGTCTACTGGTTGTGGTCTGAAACGTGGCATCATTTGTTTTCATGCACATGCACACAGAAAAAAGTAGTTGTAATATAGATGTAAATTGGCTTGATTGGCAACTTTGTCCATATAGTAGTACGTGCCATTTTATCTTTGGAACTCTTGAAGAAGTTGAATAATCCTGGCCTTGTTAAACTATTCATTTAATGTTTCCATGTCATTTCCATGAAATTCTTGCACACACAGAAAATGTTTGGTCAACATGCCATCGTATTGCACATCATCGACTACAGTATTGTTAATATGGTTTAATTTCAAATCGGATTGGAGCACGTCAAGTGAGTGCCTACGCGTACAGAGCTTGTATGTGGCCATGCAACAATGTGGTGCCAAATAGTTCACTTGTACAGAAGCAAGTACTAGAGAATTTGGGTAACATGGTGAAAATTCTACATTGTGGTGGCACGACTGGATAACTGGTTATCAGGTGTCCTTTGGCATGTGTAAATTACCCTCTACTTTATTCACATGCAAAGAAGTGAGCATTTCAGTGAAGGCCAGCTTCATCAATCGAGAACAGGATATTCCTATGGCAGATCTGAGGACCACCGAAGCTGAACAAGAACTCAATCATCATCTGAACATAACTGACTACTGACAATGGTAGATGCTTTTGTTAGCCAAGACTAATTACAATCTCAGCAGGACCAGCACCTGGACCAGAGAGAAATTTTACTAGATGACCACTAACTGAATGTTGCAGAACTTGTATATAAAAGTCATGATTCCGGGTCCAATTCCATCAACAGAACCTTCAGATGAATTCACAATAGGGTCAAGGATCAAACCCCTGATTTGCCCACAGGAAATTAAGCAGAATAGCAATAACTACATTATACATCTACAGATTACAGATTCATACTGACACTGGTAGTTCTGTAAACAAAAGTGCACATGCAAAGGAGAAGCTACTTTTTGAAGGTACAAATCATGGGTCATGTGATTTGTGGATGCATTTGTGCAACTTCCACTCAGGTGACTCAAGTCACATGCATCCATGATGAGTGAGTACAGGTTTTTCTAATCTAGGCCTAAAAAGGCAGATTTAGATTGTGATCACTCACTACTCAGCAGTGAGGAAAAAGGATGAATGATGCATGCCATGGTCAAATGAGGAATCTGTGACCGGCCACCTCTGTTCTTGTCCTCGCAGAATTATTAGCAGTTCCGTGATCTCATCATTTATTGAGCTCTATTTGATGCACCTGAGATTTCAAGTGCTGATGTGTCCTGGTGCTCGATGTCAGAATCTTCTATGAACAAGGATTGTAAACTTGAACCAAAGCCAAATAATTGAGTACAAACATAAGAAAATTTTGGAATTATATGTGAAAATGTCATACATGGCTGTGCTTTATGGAATCTTGTTGCCGGTATTTCAAAAGCGAATTTTTGGTCCTTAATTTTGCCTTAAAGGTTAGTCATTCTCTTTAGTTAAGAAGCTAGGTGTCATCGTGAGTCTCACTACCAGAATGCTTGTTATGTGAAAGCAGTGGTGTATGTTATTGCGTATTGCAAAAGTTTAATGGACAATACACAGAGTACAAGGAGATAAGACTAAACCCTAAAACAATAGGAAAATACCATAAATACCCTGAATACCCCTCTTAAATACAAAGTGTATGCAATAACATTACATTTGAAAAGGGTTGACAATAAAAAAGGAAAAATCAAAAATCTGAGTCTTGATAATGTTGTTGTAGCATGCAGCTTTTGAAAAAATATGTCAAGTATCAAAAATCTCCTCCCATCCGGGGTCGTGTGACAGCCCATAAAGCATAAGATGCAAGGCTAGGAAAGTAGAGACAAGCGGGAGTAAAGTCGACCGCGGCAACACAACAAAGAAGATGATAAAAACCGATAGGAATAGAGAGAGCTATCAAATCAAGTCGAAGAGGAATAGATAGAAGCATGGCGGCGTAGATCAAGCGTAACGGAGGCGCAGTGCGGAAGAAGTGTGGTAGCCTTAGAAGCTCAGGGCAGCGGCATCATAACGACTTCTACGGTCTGCAGCGGCTCGAAGAGAAGATCGGCGGTTGCTGCCATGCAAAAGGGAATTCCTATGCTTCTATGATTGATAATAAATTTGTGGACTCGCATGGTTTAGATAAACTCCAATATAGAGTGGTACGGACTTGGATGGATGCAACGGAAGAAAAAGGGACTCAAAGGAGCAGCAGACTAACAGCAACACTCTTTAACAGCGGAAGAAGCTGTGAAAAGCTGGAGCTGGAGAAGCCAAACCAGAAACCGAAGCCGAAGAAGCCAAACCAGAAATCGAAGCTAGAGCGACTCCAGCCACAGGGGGCAGTGCAACAACCAACACACACACGAACCTGCATCCAGGGAGAGCAGGGCACACACGCACCTGCATCCAGGGAAAGCAGCACACACACACACACTGCAGGTGACAGAGGCAAAGCACACGCTGCAGTAGTACACGCAAAGGGAGGCAGAGCAATACACAGTAGAGAACACATACATAGACAGAGAGCAAGAGGGGGAAAAGCAGATCTGCATCTCTTCCTTCCACCTCTCTTCTACCTCCAGCGCAGAGCTTCCTCTCCCTCTGGCCTGAGAAAACCGAGCGGCGGCAAGTGGAGGCTGCTAGCGACCGGCTGCGGTGGCAGCGTAGCGAGCCGTGGCGGCGCGGGATTCGAGCGGGGATGGCCCAGCCCGATCCGGGGCAGCGCAGCTCGAGGCGGTGCCTCTTCGTCGGTGAAGGAGTGGATCCAGGCCGAGGAGGAGCGGGGATGTAGCGAGCCGAGGCGGCACTAGTTCCGACGTCTTTGCCGGATATTGGTGGCCTTGCCAAAGTAGGGAAGCTCATAGGCTTCCTCCACCTCGTCGTCAACCCTAGCGCTGTGATCTAGAAGAAAAGCTCCCCTGAGAGGCAAATCGTGGCCAGGCGGAGGCAGGCAGCTATGGCGTCGGGGGCGAGATCGCTGGAAGATGGCGATGCACGGAGCAGGGTCCGGCGAAGTCGAGCACGAAGGTGATGCTGCTACACCGAGTAACTACAACTAGAAGGAGGCCGCCCCCAGGAGTGAAGATTGCTCCTCCCGAGAGCGGCGGCAGCGGAGGACGAGCGGAGGCTAGGAGACGGCAGCGGCAACAACAAACCATAACCCTAACATTTGCTCTGATACCATATTATAAATATTGTGTGTATTGCAATAACCCAATGGGCAATATATTGAGTACAGGGGACACAAGACTAAACCCTAAAATAATAGAAAAATACCGTAAATACCCTTAAGTGTGTACGACGTGTTTTTTCTGTTTGTGTGTCCCCTTTTCAGTGAGTCGTCTTGTTGTAAGATTTTAAACTATGTTCCTTTAACTAGTGTAAGAAATGGGCAAAAAGCTTCAGTTAGATCCTGCACTAGGTTTGCAAAAAAAAAAGGAAGAAAGAAAATTTTGGAAGAAAAAAAAAGCTACCACCACTGAACAATATCATTGAAATGGAGCAAAAGACAAACAAACTAATGTCAATCTAACTGAAACTTTTTGCCCATTTCTTCATGCATGGCATCTTGTTAAGTTCCAGTGTTTGGTTTGCGCATAAAGAATATAGCGGAACAAAAAAAACCGGGAAATCTTGCCAGCGTATCAAGACACACCACCACCTTGCTGAACCAGCCACGGTTCAAAATTTCAGCAATTTTCGGCAATAATTGTTTCTATCGGTCCCAATAAATTTTGGAACCGATTCCGATTTGTATGAATTTTATCAAGTTCAGAATAAATTTGCATAAAAAAAATTTAAAAAAATCAGCCAAAAATCGAAAAAACGACCCCGATTTTCAAAACCCTGGAACAGCCATGCTGCACTGAGCTAGCTGCCTAGCCATGAGAGCACGCATGTTCTTCCTCCTCGCCGTCACGTGCACCGGAGTCCGTGCGCGGCACGGCAGTACGCATTCAGATCTTCGTCCTCCCCGCGGCGCACGCGCTGACACGCCGGGGTGATTGGTGGCGACTGGTGAACCTCGCTGGAGTGCATGCATGCCATGCATGTGGTACAATTGCCGTGCTGTTTGGTCAGAGCTGTCATGTGGAGGCCTGAAGCCGCTACTAGCTAGATGCGGCTTAGCCCTTTCCCCTGGCTAGATTATTCCTCTCAAGTGTCTCATTATATATCCTTTACAACTATCTTATTGTTGTCCCTCATGCACTTTTGATCTCACTTGGCTTGTGGCCTAGAAAAGCTAGCTAACTCGTTTTAGCTTTTGAGAAATCAGGCCTCACTGTAATCAAATATCTTTACATTAATAACTAGGAATAGACAACTCCTACTCATATATATATATATTTTTTTTAAAAAAAAGTAGAAACTTTATAGCGTTTTGAAATATTTCCCCTTGACATGGTACTTATTTCTTGGTGTGTACTCCATGGTCAAGGCATACATATGTTTTGCACATGAGATCGATCGATGCCTCAGAGATGCTACTATAAATATTGTGCATACACAATATTTCCATACTCCCTTCTCTTCATTTCACAAAGAAATTAACCATGAAGACTACTTGTGCCAAGCCAATTGTAGCCATCCTTTCTGCTTTGCTTCTCCTCTTCTTCCTTCTTTACACCTCTTCATCGTCACCTCATGAACAGTCCATTGTTCTAAGGAGTAGAAGGCTCCTGTCGAGATGCAGTGGCGCGAGTTCGTCTTCGACACGTCTGGATGGGTTTGATCGGGTCTGCAAGACACCGAAGGCGGTATTTGAGAGCTTGAAGAGTGTGCCCTCAAGCAAATCAAATCCATCACATAATTAGGTATCTTTTTGTTTTAGTTTTGTTTTCAGTTTTCTTCGCAGTTTTTGTGTCTTTTTTTATTTTTGGTGGTGGATGCCTTTAGGTGATCCATTTAGTTAGTCCTAGTCTTCTAGATAGGCTTCTGGCTATGAAATTTGTGTTTTGATAGCTCAATTGCAGCTAGCCATGTACATTTTGCAGGTAAAATTAATATGTAGATCTCGTTGTAGCAGCTTATTCATTCTAGAGGTAAAGAGTTAACAATATTGTAGTGCATGATTCTTCTGCTTGGAAGAGATTTTGGAAAGTTCTGTATATCTCACTGATCTGATCGTTTGGTACCACACCATTTCTCTCAGCATTCGAACTTAATTGCAATCATTTTGGTTGCTTCTCGTGTTTGAACCGATATGCAAAAGCATTTGAAAGGTAAATGTTGGTACAAGAGATGTTTCTAAAAGGTAAACTTGGAACAATATAGAGAAGGGAACCCCCATAAGTTAAGTTACCGTGTAAATATCACTCGTGTCACACGTTAAAGTTATTTTTTGTGGTTTTCAATATATTTGGTACTTGTTTCAACTATTTCAATAATCGCTTCAATGATTTGAGTAATTTGAATACTTGTAATACACTATTTCAATACCAATGTTTCGCTAATGAAATGGTGTTAATTCTACATCGACAAACATTGTTCAACAGAAGAAATGCCAAGGAGTGAGGCACAAATTCAGTTATCTAATCCTGATATGCTATACTAAATTTTACACGCTGACCTGCTACTGAAAACATCAACTGGTTGAAAATTAAGGTACATTACTAGTATTTATTATCATGCTTCAACGGAACAAAAAAAATCTGGTTTCATAATATCATTGGAGCAACTAAAATTAACATACTGGATCCCAAATGGCAATCTGTCTGAATTGCACAAGCGCTAAATGCAGAAGTCAAACATCCATTAACAGATATGAAAATTTTCAACGCAACCATAGGGAAACTTTAAACCATCACAGTCCACAAACAAACAAATTCACGATATCATAGAAAATACAAACTTCAACTGTGTAATTTACAGCACACCAACAAGTTATGTCAGGGACTCATCTCAGGATATAAAGGCCAGCTGCCCAGTTACAAGTGTGGTGACAATCATAGCAAGGTGGTAGACATAACACTATCAGCTCTTTACTTTCACCGTGTATATCAAACAAACGCACAAGTAGTCACGTTGCCAGAATTCAAAGTCAGAAAGGCAAGAATTAGCACCTCTGAGATACTAGCCATCACATGCTTCACAATCTCCTGCCAGACTCCATTGAGTCTAAGATAGGGCTGGTGTCTCTCAGAACAATGGCGCCATGGCTCTCATCAGCAGGTTCAATCTCTGTCGGTCCCATGTTGTATGAGTTTGCATTACCGTTACTGTGTGTTTCAGCTAGCTGTTGAAAGTATGCATGAGGCCATATAGCTGCAAATGCAAAGGAACAACAACACTTTGTAAAATGTATCGACCAAGGTCCAAAATATCCTCAATATATATGAGGGAACGGTACCATCAGCATCAAAAGGATATGGGAAAAACTGCAGATAACAAAATGAAGCAACCGTGAGACCTGAAAAGGGGAAAAAAGAATGACAAAATATCCATGTACACTTTCAGAGAATGAAGATGTTCTAAATAGTTGCTACAGAAAGACATCAAAATAGCAAACCTATGGTGCCGCCTGCAAATACGTCCTGCCAATGATGCCAGTAATCATCAACTCGAGAGACTGCCACAAGTGAGGCAACAAGTAGAGGCAGAAATACTAAGCACAGTTTTGCAATATGGCCTTTGCGATCAAAAGCTCTAAGTTTGCCCGCTAAGTACCATGCGAGAAAACCTAGACCAGCAAAAGACCCTGCAATAGGTGAGAGAACCGAAACAGATACATCAGATAATCTGCCAAAACCATAGGGAAAGATTACATATTTTGGCCATTGGCCAAGAGGGCAACCAAAATAGAGATTCTCAAAGCTATATAGTGAACGAAATGCTCATATGGTGATGCATGCTACAAGAAATTGAATATACGATTTGACAACCAAAATTTTGCCAACGACTCCACTTTGTGAGCTTTCTTTGCAGCTTTTCTCCGTAGTTACAAGGAATATATTAGATTGCAGAGCGCTCTTTCAAACAACGCCCAGGTATCTTACCTGAAGCAAGCACTAAACCAAACAGCAAGGATCCAAAAGAAACGATTAGAGGAAATCCTTAGGAATGTACACATCGTCGTAGATGTAGGAAAACTGATCTAAAAGTGCATGTTGTCAGGCATGTAAAGCTCCAGATCAGTTGGGCAGACACTCCTCAATCCTCATGGTAGCCATTTCATATTTAAGATGGTGAAATGATGTGGAAAGTGTAGTCAGCTGACACTATGTAAATCATTCGTCCAGCTTGGTGCATAATAAGAACCTAACACCGAACAATTTGCTAATAGAGACTTGTCATGCCATAGAAATCGTGATTACACCAAGGGTGGAAAGGTTGATAATTTAATTCGCAGATGTAGTATTCAGCAAGAATATGGAGAACTGTGTTAGGAAGAGAAGAGCAGGAATTCCAAAGCACTTAGTAGAACAGCAGACAGGTGCCAAGATACCTCAAATCATCCTGAGTACATGTCTAATATGCAAGGAGAGGAATGACAGGATTGTTATATGTATGTCTTTTGGTATATGTTAGGTTGTATAGGGTTCTCTTTGAATATTTACCTAGGCATGTAACTAGTATATTTGGCCTTCAGCCTAATGGAATAGATCAAGTGTCCCCCGATCCCAAAAATCCCCCTGAGTCTTTGGCCCAATGGAATAGAGCAAGTCTTCCCCAACGCCGACGCCGTGCCGAGCCTCCCCTGCGCCAGATCCGAGCCTCCCCTGCGCCAGAAGGCGGCACGGATCTACGCCTCCCATGCTCCCGGCTGGGCCCCGCCGCCCGGATCCATGCCGCCTTCACCCGGCCGCCCTCGCCCCGCCACGCCCGGCCGAGATCTACGCTGTCGTCGTCCAGCTGTGCCTCCCCAGCTCTCGGAGCCGCGCCTCCGTCGCCCGACAGACCGCGCCCCCTGCTCCACCTCCATCGCCGGCTTTGTCTCCTTTGCCCTCGGTCGCACCACGTGCTCCGAGCACCGTCAGCTCTCCCACTCTAGGTCTTCCTCGACGTAGCTATCCCGCTACCGGCTCCTGTCGCCATGGGCAGCTCGCCGCCTGCGCCTGCCGCATGTGGAACCCCACCTCTGACTGCGCCAAGAAGCTCTGCAAGGCGGAGTGAGCCGCCGCGAAGGTGCTCACCATCCCTCCACCGACTCGAGCAATCTTCGTCGGCCACTGTGACTCCTAGAAGGAGGCTGAGCGCCGCCTCCTCGCGTGTGTCATGGCTGCTAGCGACAAGGCCACCTCCCTCCGTGCGCGCTCGCCGAGGCGGACGTGGCTGCCACTGCACTGTGAGTCCGCGTTGAGTGGCTCGAACGCCAGGCCACCGAGCACACCAAGCTCCTCTCTATGCTCCTAGCGGCTACATGCCCAAGCGACGCCGAGCTCCGCGGCAGCAAGGAGGAACCCGACGGGCATGATATGGAGCTTTCCCCCTCCCCGGCCTTCGTCGACGCCTCCTCGTTTCTCAGGCCACCGCCGCCGCTGCCTCGAGTTACTGCGCTGCGCGCCTCGAGCCGCCACCCCGCCTCTAAGCTCCCGCCCTCGGACTCCTCGTGCTCGCTCGTCTAGCTCTTTCTTCTCAACAGTCCTTCTAACCTCCGCCACCTCCCTTGTTCAGGATTTTGTCTCCGTGGATCTTGGACTCTGGTGGTTCATTTCACATGACACCAGATTCTACTCTCCTCGCTTCTCCTCGCTTCTGAGTCCCACATCTCTTCCTTCCACTATTTAGACTGTAGATTGTACCTCTTTCTGTTGCAGGCCGAGGCCTCCTTTCCACTTCTTCCTTTCATGTCCCTGCAGTCCAAGTAAAAAAAACCGGCGGTAACCGGTTTTCCCAGCCGGTTCCGGTAGAAAAAAAACCGGCCAAAATATTTTAAATTCAAATATAAATTTTTGACTCCATAATGTCCTTCCCCGGTTGGTTTAAGCATTGTTATGCTAGATTATGTGTTGAAACATTAGTTTTTAGTATATTTAGCACTATTAAAACATAAAAGAGCCTTGGATGCTCCAAACAGTCCATGAAGGCAGCATCATCCTGTCTTGGACAGCAGCACATGGAGCTTGTCTCCCTCTTGCCAATTTATTACCTTCTGGTGGTGATTCTCATTTGTCAGACATCTTTTTCTGATCCTACTAGTCATTACGGTCTTGTATCCTTCAATAACAATGCCAGAATATTTTACTACTGGGTGGAACCCGAATATTACCAATAAATTTATAATCATTGGCTACAATATGCCCATGAAACACACACTTGGGATCAATACAAAGCTCACCTAGCTCAATTTGAAGGATTTATACTCTATGATAACAATGACTACATTACACAACATTCGCGTTTCTGACAATGTATTGGTATGAATTACTACTCCATTATTGTTTTTAGTATTCTAGTCAAGTTATCATTCATTACCATTAACTTATATTTTTATTATTTTACATGTTTTAAAATACTTGGAGAGGACTGCCTTAGAGAGTGAAGCCAGCAAGGAGGACTTTTTATGTACAACTTGAAACACTTTCTAATTAATATTTGCATTATTCCAAATTACCAATTACCAATTTTCTCTATTTTTCGGTTTTTAATTCGGTTTTTGGTTCCGACCCAGAATCTGTTCGATTCTCGGCTTTGGGAAACATGATACAAAATTTGGTTTTCAAATTTTGACCGCTTTTTTCCAGCTTTTTCAAGAATCACGGATTTCACGGATCCGGTTTGATCCTCGCTCATAGCCTCTCATGTTCCTAAGCTTACTATGCAGCTTATGTCAACCGGTCAAATCACTGATCTCACGACTGTCGTGTTATTCTTGAATCCAACTCTTGGGTTCAAGACCGTCGCACAGGGGCTATGCATGGCGCTGGCCCTCGGCGCCGTGATTTGCAGCGTCTTTGGGAGCTCGACTGGCTGCACCTTACTTCAGTTGTCTCCACCAGCCAGTCAGCCACTACACTTGCCTCTGTTTTTGTCGTGTCCTCTAGTGCTTCCTTTGCTCAGTGGCACCATTGTTTGGGTCGTCTCTATGGATTGCGACTATCGTCTATAGTAGATCTTGGTCTCCTTAGGTCTGTTTCTGATGACACTTCTTTACCTTATATGGGTTGCAAGCTTAGCAAGCAGCTACAACTCTCATACCCCTCCAATGATTCTGTTTCTACTCATCCTTTTGATCTTATTCACTCTGACATTTGGGTCCGGCTCCCTTTGTTTCGAAAGGGAGTCATCGATACTATGTAATCTTTATTGATGATTATTCTCATCAGGAATCAAAAAACCAGGTCCGACGGAAATCACGGCCAGCGGCCAGTTACCGGAAAAACTGGAGAAAAAAACAGTCAAATTTGAAAACCAAATTTTGAACTATGGTTTTCCTGAAACCGATAACCACTGATTCATCGTAGGAACCTAAAACCGGATGAAAAACCGTAAAAACCGGATAATAGAGAAAATTGGTAATTAGCAATTTGAAATTTGGAATAATGCAAGCATTAATTAGAAAGTATTTCAAGTTGTACATAAAAAGTCCTCCTTGCTAGCTTCACTCTCTAGAGCAGTCCTCTCCTCTAAGTGTTCTAAAACATGTAAAATAATAAAAACATAAGTTAATGGTAATGAATGATAACTTGACTAGCATACTAAAAATAATAATGGAGTAGTAATTCATATCAATACATTGTCGAGAAACGCGAAGGTTGTGCAATGTAGTCATTGTTACCATAGAGTACAAGTCCTTCGAATTGAGCTAGGTGAGCTTTGTCTTGATCCCAAGTGTGTTTTATGGGCATATTGTAACCAATGATTATAAATTTGTTGATAATAATCGGGTTCCACCCACTAGTAAACCATTCTAGCATTGTTATTAACGGATACAAGGCCGTAATGGCTGGTAGAATCAGAAGAGATATCTGACAAATGAAAATCATCACCAGAAGATTGGCAAGAGGGAGACAAGCTCCATGTGCTGCTGTCCAAAAGAGGATGATGCTACCCTCATGGACTGTTTGAAGCATCCAAGGCTCCTTTGTGTTTTAATAGTGCTAAATATAATAAAAACTAATGTTTCAATACATAATCTAGCATAACAATGCCTAAACCAAATGGGGAAGAACATTATGGAGTCAAAAACTCAAATTTGAATTTAAAAGATTTCGACCTTTTTTTTCTACCAGAGCTGGCCAGGAAAACTAGTTACCGCCGGTAACCGGCCGGTTTTTTTACTCTGATTCTCGTCATACTTGAATCAACTTCATGCCATCTCGCAATCAGCTTCTCTTTATTTACCAAATGTTTGCCGCCATGGTTCGTACTCGGTTTGATTTTGTCATTCGTGTATTTCGTGTTGACTCTACTAATGAGTACCTATCTGCTATCTTGCGTCGCTTTCTCGCTGAGTAGGGGACTCTTCCCCAGTATTCTTGCCCTGGTGCACATGCTGAGAACGATGTCTCTGAGCGTAAGCAGTATCACTTGCTTGAGACAGCTCGCGCTCTTATGCTTGCCTCTTCTGTTCCACCTCACTCTAGGCTGGGTCTGTCACCACTGCTGCTTTCCTCATCAACAAGCAGCCTTCCACTGCTCTTCAGGGCTCTACTCCTGTCGATTGTCTTTACGGTCGAGCTCCAGAGTACATTGGCCTTCGCTGTTTCGGCTGTGTCGGCTTCGTCCTACTTCCACCTCGTGAGCGCTACTCACTCAGTTGAGTATGTTTTTTCTTGGCTACGGTCTTGAGCATAAGGATTATCGCTAGTCTCTTTCTGCCCATTATGTTTACCTTGGCTCCTCTCTAATTGCCTGGAAAACAAAGCAGACTGTCGTTCCCTTCGAGTGCTGAGACTGAGTTGTAAGCCATGGCGGCATTGACAATTGAGATCATTTGGATTCAATGGCTATTTGAAGATTTCAGTGTTTCAGGCTCTACACCGACTCCTCTCTTATTAGACAGTATTGGCACAATCAGCATTGCTCGAAATCCCATGAAGCATAAGCTCACCAAGCACATTGGAGTAGATGCTTCATACATGAGATCGCGGGTATAGAACCAAGTTATTGCTCTTCAGTATGCGCCTTCGAAGTTTTAGTTAGCCAATTTCTTCACCAAAGCACAAGCTCGAGCTCAGCACAGCACAATTTCTACCTCTCCAAACTCAGTGTTGTTAATCCACCATGAGTTTGAAGGGGTGTTAGATGTATGTCTCTTGGTATATGTTACATTGTATAGGGTGCTCTTTGTATATTTACCTAGACAAGTACTTCTATATTTGGCCTTTGGCCCAATGGAATAGATCAAGTGTTCATTCTAACAAGGATAATCTCAAATCAAAGGAGAAATACAGATATAGTTCCTGCAGCATATTCAAAGCTAGAGGTATTCGTGTGAAAAGTACTTCTTCAGCGCTGCAACAAAATCATTGAACATTGCTTTGGTGCTTCCTAACGCTTACTCTGTTTTATTGTACTGCTTATGTTTTATATCTTTTCTTATTACCGTATGTTGCATTAACCATGTGTTTCTTTTTCTATTAAAAAAATGGCATACATTGAACAAGTGATGAAGGACAAGGAGAATGTGGCAAATAAACTGAAATGTATGTAATATACAGAATAAATAACTCCTAGTTTGATCTTTGATGGCAGATTTGGTATTTCAATTTCATTCATAAACTTTGAATTTCTTTCTCTGACAAGAACAACTCTCTGAAATTCTTATAACTATTAGTAATATCAATTAATGTAGTAGAAGATAAAACATAAACATGGGCTGAAATGAACCGAAGGAGAGTAGAAAGGATTAGGAATGTCTCATGTACAGAAAGGATCAGAAGAATATGCGTCTCATGTACTCAAGCAATCACAAACAATGTCAAAATTCAGAAACTTATGACATAACTGCATTGTGAAGAATATGAACCGAAGGAGAGTAGAAAGGATTAGGAATGTCTCATGTACAGAAAGGATCAGAAGAATATGCGTCTCATGTACTCAAGCAATCACAAACAATGTCAAAATTCAGAAACTTATGACATAACTGCATTGTGAGATAGATGAACAACTTATTTACATTTCAACTTGTCAAAATAACACAAGGAGCACATCAGACATAAAGTACCAACATATTTTATTTCTTACATGAAGAATGACCGCTTGGAAAGCTCTTGTGACCTTCCTTGATGACACTCTTTTCTCCGTGGCATATGACATCAGTGGTGACATTATCATAATTCTGAAGAAAAAAAATGATTTAATGACTTCCTCATATA
Source organism: Hsuehochloa calcarea (assembly GCA_036346395.1). Lineage (NCBI taxonomy): Eukaryota > Viridiplantae > Streptophyta > Magnoliopsida > Poales > Poaceae > Hsuehochloa > Hsuehochloa calcarea. The sequence goes on from CM070607.1 coordinate 17,585,779, forward strand.
CCACAGTAGGCTTAAAGTTTGAACTCAGAACATGTCAATATGAATGAACTTGTGTAAGGAGAAAAACTTGGCATTAGACAAACGATTTTACAGCTTTTCCATCAGGGAAACAACGCCAAAAGAAATCTGGGCGAGGACGACCAACACCATCCTTAATTGCATCAGTAATCACAGCAGTTAGAAGCACCGAATATAGAATCCCTGTACAAATTTTTCAGTTAAGCATGAAATGAAGTTGTCCCTTTAAAAGGTATCAACATAATTACTAATGAGAGTACCAAATACCCAGTATGCCATGGTGTAAATCATAGACATTTTTCCTTTTGAAGTAAATTCCACCAAAGACAACCCAGGGCAGCACAATTGCAATCAGCTGTAAATCAAGAAACAATTACATGCCTCAGAGACACATTATGCATAACACACAAGTAACTCAAAAGATCAAGTCATAAGAAAATTTCAAGTGTCATAGCCAGAACATACTGGAACAGCCCAAAATGGAACTGTGTTGCCCTTTAGGGGATAACTCAAGTCAGTCATCATGTCACGTCCAACAAAGCGGTGAAAAGGCTCAATTATGTTTAACACTCCATCAACAACAGCGAGAAAGACAAGTATTATCCAGTCATACATGTGGAGTCTTGCCACTTTGGTGCCATGGGACCTTATAGTGTGGCATCCTAACTGGATATCAGCCATTCTCCCCTATAAACAAATAGAAAGGAATTCATAATCAGCAAGAAAAAAATTGCAACTACCATGAAGGTGGTGGATGTAATTCAGCAGTTTTAGGAACATGAAAAAGAAACAGAAAGAAAACAATCAAATATCTCATTGTAGGCTGAAATAATATGTTATCAGTCTTCAACAAGCATACAAAATGCTGGTTCTATAAAACATACAACATCTATAAGATAGAAGCTCTTTGACTTTGAGCATATATTATACTAAATTTAAAACAACAAATGGAAGCTACATGTTAGTAGCAATCAAAAGTCAGTTCAACAACATAGCGGCTTCAGGAAAAAAAAATTGGGAGCTGCAGAACCCATCCAATCTATTCATAGAAAAGACACAAAAAAATGGAACAAAATTTTTTGCACAAGTCCTAAAATCCGATATCCATGTTCAGTTACGTAGAACTAAAATAAAGGACTTTGTCCAACTCCAAGTAGTGGTAAGAGGCAACACCTTTTACATGGTTCAAGCCTTGCTCTATAACCTAGTTTTAACTACTTTCATCCCTTCAGAAAAGTATGCTACATACAGGTTGGAATAAAGGGGTTGATGTGGATCCACGAAAAATACTAACTCTTACAACTTGGAAGAGAGCACACTATTTGAGAAGTTTGAACAAAACAAGAACATGATAGGAGCTTCAGGATTATACTGATTAGAACTGTTGTGAAATCACAAATCAGAGAACACACAAAGGCTAGAAGTTCTGAGAAGTTGACCAAAATGTACGAGCAACAAAATCTTCGACACAGCCGGCAATTCACACACCCATTTCAGTCTAAACCAAGCTACAAAGCTAACGAACCTATCGTAATAACTCAGTCAACCTCTAAACTGAACCAGTCACCTCATTGCCACTTAACCTGTAAATTCTTTATTGATTTCATGATGTGCATGACCGATTAAATTTTTCCCTCTTCTGAAACAGTAAGGTCTCATCATCTTTATTCCCTTTGGCATTTGTCAAATGGATTGATACTACTACTCACGTATGAACAATCAAAGCAAGGGCACAGGATTGGTTCAAAGACACTCAAAGACACGAGTCATATGATATTTTGAACCCAGGATTAGGCGAATCACCAAAGTACAAATTACGGATATTACTTTCTTACTGACGCGACAAGATATCTGGCGTTGACCACCCCACGTCACAAGTCCAAAAAAGAGTAAATAACAAACCTACACCACAAGTAAATAACAAGTAGAAAAATCAAAAGGTAAAACCCCAACATATTGAAGTAGAAAACTACCCCCCAATAGAAACCCCAATTGTCCTCAAAAAGTGGCAGTCTTTACCACAGAAACCAAACAGAGCACTAAAAATTCGTCAAAATTTTCCACTACAAAGAGTGCAAGAAGAGCTAATCCCAAAAAATTCACAGGAAGCAACGAAAATGGAGGTAAAAAAAGAAATCAAGAACCAACAGGTTTATTGGCCCTGCGGTGAGATACCAACGGCTCCTCGAGCTCGCGCCGCGAACCGCCACAGATCGGTGCCTCCTCGTATTCTGCCAGGAAAGAACAAGAACACACTCACACAAAAGCAATTTGCAGGAAAATCTTCTACAAAAAAAAACATAAAAAGAAAAGGAAACTAGGAGAGGGAGAGCGTGTTCTTGGGTGCAATCTTTGCGAATACGCACCTGGAATCTTGATATATCTATCCGCCGGAGCCGGAGTTGCGCGCAGATCGCATTATCGCGCGCCGCTGATAGAGATGGAACCGCGCGGAGTGGGAGTGGGAGTGGGAGTGGGAGGGTGGGGAGTGAGCCGCTAACCAGAAGAAGGAAGGAACAAGGAACCAGCAGCAGGAGATGGATAGGCTTTCGAGAAGGTTGGACCAGCTCACGAGTCGCGACCAAAGCCCAGCCGCACGTTTTTCAAAACAAACCCTAGTGAGCGATGCATACAGTCGTTTGGACGATTCCCCGATTCCAGGCATCGTTTGGTACGAATGTATGAGTTTAGCAGGATTCACATGAACAGCTTAACAAAATTTCCAACGATCTAAATAGTCCTAAATTCCCACATGAAAAGTTTGCTATAAATGTGCCAGGAACAAAGGAACTGCTCCAAACTCCCCCTGCAGGTTCCTTTGTGATTCCAATAGAAATATGGAATAGGTTATTCTTCTCGTGCTGTCATGAACTTCGGTAATTTTCTGTTTAGCATCCAAACAGTTCTTTTTGAAGTGTTTTTTTTAAGTTCATATAGGATTTCAATGGATATGACATTATGTTTGTATGTTCTTTTGTTTCGTGCATTCCAAACATGCTCTTGCAATGGGCTCGGCAAAATAGGGTGTGGCTCTTGAGTTTCTAAGGAAAACTTAAGGCCTATTTGTACCGAGAAACTGTTAAAAATGTTGGCAATATTTTAATTTTAAATTTGATTATGAGGTAAAAATCACAAATAACTAGAGATACATAAATCGATACTAACAGCAGGCAACTCACTACACTTCTAAACATACTCAACAAAATGACTATAGCAGAAAATTGGTCGTACGACTAACTTACAGTCGTGCTTGATGAAAAATAGTAGCAGTGTAGACTCAAAGCAGTGGTCGAAGCAGTGCAGATCGCATATGATGCAGTGCAGACTCCGGCGACGCACTGTTCGATGTGATCCCGTTCGCTGACCAGTTCGCCTACTTCAACAGAGGCGCGTATGAGTCCCTGGACAGCCTGTTCAACGTGGACGCCGTGCAGAGCAACGCCACCGCAGACGAGATCGTAAATGATGCAGCACAGCGAGCGGTCGCACAGATGCATTGCTCAGAAAGCTTATTGTCGCCCCATGCAGGTGAACTCTGCGAGAATGGTTCGAAGATATCCGCTCACCCTCATTCCCGGTGCACGCCGAGGAGAAGAGATGGCTTGATTCGACAGCTCAATTCTTCACCAATTCCAAAGCAATCAACAAAAAGGAATGATAAAGATTATTGTGCTGAAGAGTTGTTGATATACCAGTCTTTCAGTGTAAGTTTCGTACGGGTTGAACTTGCACCTAGAATAACAAGATTCATCTTCTCACAACTGATGAATGGACTATGCCTTAAATTCATAATCTTTTGTGATTAGATTTCACTTAAAATCTCAATTGATACTAGGCTGTCAAAGAACCAAGCCTAAACAGAGCATTATTTGGTCTTGCTCCCTTATCTGCTCATGAGCTTTCTAGAATACATTAAGGTTTTTAGCCATCCTTCCAAACAGTTGATAGTACTTTATATATTAAGACACGGATACACATATTATTATAATGTACTCTCTTGTTCAAACATCAACTTGTTTTTCCCATTGTCTAAGTCACAGGATCTTCGATCAAAAAGCTATGAGTTACTATTGAGTTGTAACTCCAATGGGCCTCGTTTCTATGTCTATAGACGCAACAGAAAGCGTCTTCTGTGTTAGCCCCTTTGTGAAAGGGTCTACCAGATTTTTTTCTCAGTGCGAATATAATTCACAGTAATCACTTTGGAGTTCCTCAGTTTTCTGACAGATTTAAGCCTACGCTTCGCATGTTTGGAGGACTTGATGTTATCCTTAGTACTTGTAACCTTAATCAACATTGTTTGATTATCACAGTACGTTAAGATTACCGGTATTGGTTTATCAACCAGTGGTAAGTCCAACCGAAGCTCTCTAAGCCATTCAGCCTCGACAGTAGCTGTGTCTAGTGCTACAAGTTCTGCTTCCAAGGGTGACCTCGTCAATGTGGTCTGTTTACACGACCTCTATGAAACTGCAGCACTTGCAAGAGTAAATACATACCCACTTGTAGCTTTGATCTCATCTGCATCAGATATTCAATTTGAATCACTATATCCTTCTAATACAGATGAATACCCATTATAGTGAATTCCATATGAGGTTGTGCCTCTCATGTAGCGCAACACTCTCTCAAGTGCCCCCCAGTGATCATCTCCTAGGTTAGAAGTAAACCGATTTAATTTGCTCACAGCAAATGATATGTCTAGTCTTGTGGCACTAGATAGATAAATAAGGGATCCAATAATTTATGAATATCTCAATTGATCTTTTCATAAACGCTTATTCTTACAAAGCTTAACACTAGCATCGTAAGGAGTTGGGAAAATCTTGAAGTTTTCACAACCGAACCAGCTCATGATTTTCTCAGCATAATGGGTTTGGTTCAAAGTGACCCCATCCTCATTTTTTATCAATTTAATATTCAGAATAACATCTGCCTCTCCTAGGTCTTTCATATCAAAGCATCTAGATAAAAAAAGATTTGGCCTCGTCAATAAAGCAGTGTTTGTCCCAAATATAAGTATGTCATCGACATACAAACACAAAATCACTCATTGACCCCCACTATAACGATAATACACACACTTATCTGCCTCATTCGTAGAAAACCAGCAGATGTTAAATTGTTATCAAACTTCTCGTACCATTACTTAGGTGCTTGCTTTAGGCCATATAAGAATTTGATTAATTCGCATACCTTACTTTCCTGTTCAGAAATCACAAAACCATCTGGTTACTCCATATAGATTTATTCCTCTAAATCTACATTAAGGAAAGCTGTCTTCACATTCATTTGATGAATGTGTAGACTATGGGAAGAAGCTAATGCAATGAGCACTTGAATGGTGGTCAATCTGGCAATAGTATAGTAAGTATCAAAATAATCCTCACCTTCTTTCTGGGTAAAACCCTTGGCCACAAGTCTTGCTTGTACTTATCAATAGTACCGTCAGGCCTTATTTTCTTTTAGAAGATCCACTTGCATCCAATAGGTTTGCACCCGATACGATCAGTAATCTCCCAAGTCCCGTTAGCCATGATGGAATCCATCTCGCTATGGACTGCCTCTTTCCAATACTCAGTATTAGGTAATGCATAAGCCTCTGAAAGAGTGTTTGACACATCATACATGAGATATACAATAAAGTCTTTGCCAAAGGTTTTCTCAACCCTTTTGTCTCTTGCTTCTGAGAGGAGCCTCTTAGACTAAATTGTTATCTTCCTCGGGATTATCACAAATTGGTGGTATATCACTCATTGGTTTAGAGATGGTCGTAAGTTCAAAATTACTATTATTCATAGCTTGATTATCCTCAGTTCGAGAAGTACTACCTGTAGTTCTCATAGGATAAATATCCTCAAAAAATGAAGCATCTTTAGACTTCATTATTGTGTTAACAATAATCTCAGGAGTTTCTGATTTTACTACTAAAAATCTATAGGTTGTGCTGTTATGAGCATATCCTAGTAAGACACAATCGATTGTTTTATATCCAAGCTTTCTCTTTTTCTGCAATGGTATATCGACTTTTGCCAAACACCCCCAAGTTCGCAGAAAGTTAACGTTGGATTTTCTCCCCTTCCATCCCTCATACAGATTAATCTCACGCCTTTTAGTGATTACTCTGTTTAGAATGAAAGTTGCTGTCAAAACAGCTTCCCCCACCATATCTTAGGCATACCAGCACTCTCCAACATAGCATTCACCAAGTCTGTTAGTGCCCGATTTTTCCTCTCAGCCACCCCCATTTGATTGAGGTGAGTATGGTGGTGTAACTTCATGGACTATTCTGCGTTCAACACAGAATTGAGAGAATTCATGAGAGATATACTCTCCTCCACGATCAAACCTTAGTCTTTTAATTTTCTTTTCTAGTTGGTTCTCAACCTCGGCCTTATAAAATTTAAAGTAATTTAAAGCTTCATCTTTTGCTCTCAATAGATACACATGACAATATCGAGATGCATCATCAATCAGAGTTGGAAAATATATTTTGCCTCCTTTGGTCAACAATCAATTCATCTCACACAAGTTAGAATGGACTAGATCTAAAAGTGCTAAGTTCTTTTCCTCCTGTAACCCCTTAAAGAGTTTTCGAGGTTGTTTTGCTTGCACACAAGTTTGGCACATTGATCCTTCGACAATTTCACATATTGGAATTAAATCTAACATGGACATTCTAGCAATACTATCAAAATGAATATGACAAAACCGAGAATGCCATTTATTGGCCTCACATTTATTCAAACCAATTGCAACATTTAGACTATGATAATACTCTAAAGTAATTATGTGGAACAAGCCTCCGTTCTCATAGCCTTTTGCCTTCGACCACACTGGTCTATGACCCTTGGTCTAAGGCTTTGCATTGATCTGATTGTTTTGACTGGAAGTGCTTTTGTGCATCTTTTGCTTTTGACTTTTCTTCTACATTAAGAGCAGCAATGAGATAATGGATATCTCTTCCCTCTCGAGCTTTAAACCAGTGGCAAAATCCCGCCATGAAGCAGGAAGTTTAGCAATAATATAATCTACGACCAGGTTATTATCACTAACGACCAGCTCGTATCTCTATACGACTTGTTCATATATATTCTCGACTAGTTCGTAACTCCTTACGACCAGATTTCAACCACTTAGTGATTATGTTCGACCAGTCTATGACTAACTCGTATCTCCATACGACTAGTCTGTATCTGATCGGACTAAACGCCCCCTAGATGCGCAATCTCTCCGACTAGTAAATGTAGCTCATGAGCCCGTGCAACTATCAACTTAGCATCTTCCATGTTGTAGTCGAAAAACTTCTCGCACATATAGGGCCAACGACCAGCCTCAACTTCGGCATATTTGTGCTCGAGTGCATCCCACAACTCTGTGGCGGACTTGAAGTTCATGTACACATCAAAGAGCTGGTCGGCTAGTATGGTCAGTATGCATCCAAGGGTGGTGTTGCTATCTGTGTCGAACTTCATGGTCTGTTCAATCGTAAATGGATACTGTGGTCGGATCACCCACCACAGCCCCAAAGACATGAGCCAAAACTTGACCCTTGTCTGCCATCTACAAAAGTTCTACCTAGAAAACCTCTTAGGTTTCATAGCATCAGAAGCACCAGTCATTGTTGAATCACAAAAATGTCCATAATAAGGTTTCTGGATTATTGAAAATGTGGACAACATTTTAATTTCAGATTTGATTATGAGCCAAAGATCACAAATAACTAGAGATACATAAATCGATACTAACCGCAGACAAGTCATTGCACTTTTAAACATACTCAACAAAATGATTATAGCAGAAAACTAGTCGTACGACTAACTTACAGTCGTGCTTGATGCAGAATAGTAGCATCGTAGACTTGAAGCAGTGGTTGAAGTAGTGCAGATCGTAGATGATGCAGTGTAGACTCCGACGACGCGCTGTTTGACGCGATCCTGTTCTCCTACTTCAACGGAAGCACATACGAGTCCCTAGATAGCCTGTTCAGCGTGAATGTTGTGCAGAGCAACACCGCCGCAGACGAGATCGTAGATGATGCAGCACAGCGAGCGGTCGGGCAAATGCGCTGCCCAGTAACCTTATTGCCGACTCGTGTAGGTGAACTTTGCGATAATGGTTCAGAGATATCCGCTCACCCTCCTTCCCGGTGCACGCCGAGGAGAAGAGACGGCTTGGTTGACAGCTTAATTCCTCAGCACAGTTGATCAGAGAGGAAAATAGGAAAATAGAATAAATCGTCTATTTTCGTCTGGACGTCTCCATATCCTATTTATGGTCAAGACAATTACTCTCTAGTAAATGTTATAACAAAACTCATATTAAACCACTACTAACTGCTAATTCAAAATCAATTAATGGTAATTAGCGGTGTTTATCGATCTGATTATACAGCTGGTCTCTGACTTCGACCATTATTTATTTCGATCAAGACCGGTCTTTGAATCCAACCACATTGGTCTAAGGCTTCGACCACACTAGTCTAAGGGCCTGTTTGGAATGGCTGTGCTTTTATGAAAAATGGCTTTCGTCTATACTACAGGGCTTTTCAGCTGCGGGCTGAACGACTGGACTTTTTTGGTTTGGTGTTTGGTTGTCTGGCTTTTAGGTAGGCTGACTACAGCTTCTAGGATGGGAAATGTCTGAAATGCTCCATATCACAGTAATGGCTTGTTTGATGCCGTTTAACACAATTAACAACATTTAACAATATTTGACGACTATTAACGATGCTAAACGCAATTAATAGCATTTAAAGACAATGAACAACTAGCATAATTGACGACGACTACTGCAACTGACGACATTCGACGACAACTAGTGGTAGTTCATGACAAGTGATGATAAAGCACACCTCTGGATATCAAGTACACCTTACCAACCTCAATTAGATAATAAAATTGATCAAGCACCGAATTGAAGCATGTTGCACGAATTTCTCCACCATGTGAATCAAGAATTAGAGTATTTAACGACAATTATTACAATAAACATTTATGACAACAAATAATTATTACATAAATAATTATTAGAACAAATAATTATTACAAACAATTCATGCCCCTCCACTTTTTTCCGGACTTGGGACCAGCATCGGCAGTGTTAGACACCCCACCCTCACAAGTATCCCCAAAAATGGAAAGATCAATATAGCCAAATTCCATAATACAGCAAAAAAAACTTTCAAACTCACATGCATGCTGACAAACTACTGAGGATGAATTTATTCTTATTTACATGAGTGCATGCTAACTAGTGAAGTTCACAAAAAAATGGTACTAATTATTGCACAAGAACTTGCAAACTTAGTGCATAAAATTCTTGTCGTATATCTAGCTCTCATAATGTTTTGCAGAGCAAACCAATCATGCAGTAAATAAAAGATGACATATTAGCTGATCTAATATCAATCAATCGAGAGATTAAAACACAGAACAGAATACAGAAATATCTGATTTGAACTGCATAAGCTAAATCTCGATTCTTTCATTCATTTGGACAATGAAACCATATTTGAATGAGCAAAAGTCAGTAGATAGTCCAAGCAATTTGAGGATATAAACCATACACACTAGGCTAGTACTCATGAGAAGGTCAGTACATATCAAATCTCCACAAGCACTAGATCATTGTTTGGCCAAGCACCAGCTCCATCTTATGACATGAGTTCATACTGGATGAGAATTGCATGGATTCATGGATGAAAATAACAAACAATACTGGATGCTACAACACAACATTTCAATAAAAAAAACTGAGAGTGCTAACTGTTAAGATAATAGACAATGACATTTCAATGATACACAGATACACCACATAAAAGAGTTGTAATATAGCATCTCAAACATCATTTATTATTGAACTAGCTAGGAATACAAGAACCAACTAGGAATAGGATTGCATTGAAATAAACATGGTTTCATCCTGTTAAACAATTGCATCCTGTTAATAATTGAGATATGATAGACAAACATTTGACATGAGCTATACTGAAATGCAGTTCCCAATCACATACTGACCTATGAACAATGGAACTTCAAGCAATACCAGTAACTACTAAGATATCAAACTAAATTCAACATATTGACCAATGAACAATGGAAAGAATTGTATCGGACAGCGAAAATTGGAACCAAGAAATCGGGAGGAGGAGGAGAGCGGCGGCTCGGGGAGAGAAGGGGAGGCTGACGATAGCTCGGGAGGAGGGGGAGGGCGGCTCGAGAGGTGGAGGGGGAGGGCGGCTCAGGAAGTGGAGAGGCTAGCGGCTCGAGGTCGGGAGCAGCCCAGATCCGATCAGCCAGAGGCGACTGAACGGGCGGGGGAGAGGGAGGAGACTGCCGATCGCTCGAGGGAGAGGAGGGGTGGCACAGTGTGTGGAGGACGAGGGGCGACGCCAGCGTAGGAGGAGGTTGGGGCCGACGGGGAGGAGGAGGAGGGTCATGGGGGGAGGAGGAGAGGCGGCGGCGCATGGGGAGGAGGGGAGCCAGGCTGGCCAGTGCGGGAGGAGGAAGGGCGTCGGCAGGAAGGGGTAGAGGGAGCGCCGCTCGGGAGGAAGGGGGAGAGGGGCGCATGGAGCGGGGATTAGGGTTAGGATTCGGTGGGTTCGGTGGTTTTATGCAATGGCAAGATACGGGTAAATAATTATGAACTCGAGGTGTAAATTCAAACTGACTTTCGGCTTTCTCTCGATGATGCGGCTTCCAGCTTTAGCGAAAGCGGCTGCGAAAAGCCGGTCATTTGGAACGGCTTCCGGCTTTTTCGGGCGAAAGCTGGAAGCCGAAGCCATTTCAAACAGGGCTTAAGGCTTCGACTCCATTGGTCTATGGCTTTACCACACTGGTCTAAGACTTAGACCACCCTGGTCTAAGACTTCGACCACTCAGTTTCGACCATTGAGTTTCGACCACTGAGTTTCGACCACTAAGTTTCGACCTGATACGGATCAACGTGTGTTGATGCGTAATGTAGCCCAATCTTTCACGGTACTTGTATTTCAATTCTGAATGAAGTGAAACTCCCGCTTTCCTCTCTCTTGATTTGGCAAAATAGAAGAGCAAGTATATCTCCAAAGCAAGTAACACTTGGTTGATGTTGAATCAATCAGAGAGAGAAACAAAATCAAACCGAAGAACAACACCAAACCGTGAGCAATTTGAGGATGCTACGAATTGGTGAGATGATCCACAAGGAATCACAGATCTTGGAAGAACAACCTCCCTCCAATATTCACGCAATCACAAAACCCTAGATGGGAATTTCCGAAACGCATGTATTCATTTTTGCGCCACATAAACTGTGACTTTTACGTATTTTATTCAACTCTAACTTGCTTACAATGGGGCTCTACCCTAAATATATAGCCATGAGCAAGAAAATCGTCTTGAATCTTTGTAGCATGAGCGATGTCTGAGTCGATTCTTGTAGCAAGCAAGGATGTAGAATCGACTTCTTGTTCATGAACAATACCAAAGTTACTTTTATTGCGAACTCCTTTAATTCGAAATTTAAACTACTCTAATTCTTTGAAAATAGATTAAACTATCCTATTACAAGTAATTTATAATTAACTTCTTTTAAAGAATGATCCGAATTGAAATTGCACCAATCCAAATCCATTTTGGATTCTTAGGTTTGAAAATGTATTGATTTGAATAGAGTTTGAATTTGGTTCTTCCTCTTTTCTTGGTGAATTCTCTTGTATACTTTGCAACATGCAAAGTCCTTTGTTCTTGTGTCTTCCCATGTCCGCTAAAGCTCCCGATCGGCATTTCTCCCTATCCTTGCTCTTTCTTAAACACGGTTCTTGTTTTTTTTCTCCATTGATGCATAATAGGCTCAACTTGAGGCTTAATACACACTTGCAGCTTAGGAATATTGACTACCGTAGTAGATGCACTTAGGGCCTCATCATCCTCCCCTTCTTGAAGCAAAACTGTCCTCGGTTTTAGTGTAGTCTTTACGGCCTTCTTCTTGCTAACCATAACTAAATCACTCTTGATTTCTTCATCAGTCTTTGACACCAAAGCATGGAACTCTCCCTTGTGCATGAATGTATATCGGTTGGACCGTCCTTGATGTGTAGCATTCAGATCAAATTGCCATGGACGTCCCAATAGAATATGACCAGCATGCATTGGTACCACATCACACTCCACTTCATCAACATAGCCATCAATAGTAAGTGGTACTCTCACCTTGTGTGTGATCTTGACTTTGCCGACGTTGTTGAGCCATTGGATGTAATATGGTTTAGGATGCCTCCATGTGGACAATGAGAGTGATTCCACCACATTCTTGCCAATCATGTTGGTCGAACTCCCATTATCAATAATCAACTTACACACCTTTTCTTTGATCTTGCAATCAGTTTGAAAGATATGATGTCGCTCTCCCTTCCTCACAATAACGGTGTTATCACGCTGCACCGTTTGAGCCATCAAGATAATACCTTGTTCGGGATAACAAATGATTTGCTCTAGCTTCTCAGATTCATCAAAAGGTTCAGATTTATCATTGTCGCTCTCTGTTGCATAGCCATCATGTGTAAGCAACACCGTCTTCATATTTGGACAATCCTTCTTCATATGACCTCGGCCCTTGCACTTGAAACATTCAATGTTGCTAGTTCTAGCCGTAGAGAATGCACTCAAATCAGCATGTGAGGCATCTTTGCCTGCAACATTAATAGGTTTCGAAGCTTCCTTGAATGTACTACGAACCGGTATAGTGGATGCAACCGGTTTAGGAGTTGATCCGCATCTCCATCATGCGAAGTTGCACGTCTCAAAGTGCTATGAGTGATGCGGCCAACCCTTGCTTGAGTGTCCTTCACCCATTGTTCAAGACGCTCCGCTTGATGAAGTAATTCTTACACAAGTTATATTGCATTAAATCAACACGGTTTCGCACATCTTCATTCACCCTTCAAAGAAAGCGTGTCATGGTCGCCTCGCGACTCACGCACACTTATGCGGATCATGAGCACTTGCATCTCTTGATAGTACTCGCTCACCGTCTTAGCACCTGTGTAAGTCATCGTAGCTTTGTATGCGGTGTCCTTGTATAGTATCTGGCTTCGTCGTTCCCGCATAGCTTGTTTCATTACTTCCCAAGTGTTAGGGCGTTCCCTCGCATCGATTCAATTGATCCCATCAAATAATAGCATATTCGGTGAACTCAATAGAGGCAACACGAACCTTCTTCTCTTGAGTAGTGGTGGTTGTCAAAAATTTGATTGACACGCATCTCCCACTCCAAATATGCCTCGGATCGGATCGCCCTTAAACTCCGGTATGGTGATCTTGATTCTCCGATCCGCCATCTTCGTATTCACCTCCATTATGACGAACACCATGTCCAGCACCTCGACGATCAAAGTATTCACGTCGTGGACGTCGTTGATGTCTTTCACGATCATCGAAAATAGCCTCCTCCGAATCAGCAGCATAGAAGTCATCTCCGGCATGGCGTACAACACGTTGTGCACGTCCATGTTGTGGTTGAGGCAGCACCGGTACATTTGCTCCTCGGGGCGGTGGTAGCCTCTCCTCCAAGCGAAGGATAGCAAGATTCAGACGGTCAAAACCTTCCATCATACGACGTTCATTTGCGTTGAGACGATCGTTCAGTGTGTCTTGCACTCCTTGGATTTGAGCTTCAAGTTGATGGCGTAAAACCTTCTCGCGGCGAAGAAAATAGCCGGTAGTAGCATCAAACTGAGCACGTACGTCTGGTAATAGTGTATCTCCGTATGTAGGCTCCTCGTCCGATCCACCATTAGAACCATACTGGCTAGTTTTTGACATGATGATCAACCTCAATGTACAAAGATGAAAAATTTCACGTACCGTGATCAACCACGCTCTGATACCAAGATGATACGGATCAACGTGTGTTGATGCGTAATGTGGCCCAATCTTTCACGGTACTTGTATTTCAATTCTGAATGAAGTGAAACTCCCGCTTTCCTCTCTCTTGATTTGGCAAAATAGAAGAGCAGTATATCTCCAAAGCAAGTAACACTTGGTTGATGTTGAATCAATCCGAAGAGAGAAACAAAATCAAACCGGAAGAACAACACCAAACCGTGAGCAATTTGAGGATGCTACGAATTGGTGAGATGATCCACAGGAATCACGGATCTTGGAAGAACAACCTCCTCCAATATTCACGCAATCACAAAACCCTAGATGGGAATTTACAAACGCATGTATTCATTTTGCGCCACATAAACTGTGACTTTTACGTATTTTATTCAACTCTAACTTGATTACAATGGGGCTCTACCCTAAATATATAGCCATGAGCAGAAAATCGTCTTGAATCTTGTAGCATGAGCGATGTCTGAGTCGATTCTTGTAGCAATGAACATTAGGCTCGATTCTTCGTTCATGAACGATGACGAAAGTTACTTTTATTGCGAACTCCTTTACTTCAAAATTTAAACTACTCTAATTGCTGAAAATAGATTAAACTATCCTATTACAAGTAATTTATAATTAACTTCTTTTAAAGAATGATCCGAATTGGAATTGCACCAATCCAAATCCATTTTGGATTCTTAGGCTGAAAATGTATTGATTTCGGAATAGAGTTTGAATTTGGTTTTTCTATCTTTTCTTGGCTGAATTCTCTTGTATACTTTGCAACATGCAAAGTCCTTTGTTCTTGTGTCTTCCCATGTCCGCTAAAGCTCCCCAGTCGGCATTTCTCCCTATCCTTGCTCTTTGCCGAACCTGGTTCTTGTTTTTTTCTCCATTGATGCATAATAGGCTCAACTTGAGGCTTAATACACACTTGCAGCTTAGGGATATTGACTACCGTAGTAGATGCACTTAGTGCCTCATCATTTCGACCACTCAGTTTCGACCATATTGGTCTATGTCTTCGATCACAATGGTCTATGGCTTCGACCATATTATTACGGCCATACTAGTCTATGTCTTCTACCAACCTGGTCTAAGACCCCTGGTCTGATACTTCGACCACCCTGATCTAAGACTTCGACCATACTAATCACACTGGTCTAAGACTTCGACTACACTGGTACAATATTTCGACCACACTGGTCTAAGAATTTGTATGCTTTGTCAGTTTCGACCATATTGGTCTATGTCTTCGATCACAATGGTCTATGGCTTCGACCATATTATTACAGCCATACTAGTCTATGTCTTCTACCAACCTGGTCTAAGACCCCTGGTCTGATACTTCGACCACCCTGATCTAAGACTTCGACCATACTAATCACACTGGTCTAAGACTTTGACTACACTGGTACAATATTTCGACCACACTGGTCTAAGAATTTGTATGCTTTGAAATTTTAGGAATGAATGAGTCTTTACACATATATGCCCAATTCCAACAGAAACGACACCACACCTCTTTCCATCGGTTTCTTCTAAAAAGATGGGCTTCCATAGGATGCTAGGCTCCTCAAACAGGTCCCTATCTACTCACAAATACCCTTTTGCTCAAGAATGTTGTACTTACATTTGCCCCACGTCTGAGTCTTTAGAAGCTTGAGGACTTGAAAATATCAAAATGGTAGCTTGAGGACTTGAAAATATCAAAATTACCATTTTAGCCCGCTGGAGCATCTGGACGGTGCGAAAATTGCATGGTGTTAGACCGCATTGATCCAACAATGGACAACTGGAAAAGGATCTTCAAACTTGAGTTTGCCGTGGTTTCCCATAGATCAAAAGGAATACTTCCCTGTAGTTCAAAACTGACAGTTAACTAATCCTGCTCTTTTGTATCTCCTTTTTCACTTTGTTTTCTTGTAAGTTCAGACTTTTTTTTGTTTTCTTCTTTTTATTAGTATACAATTAGCAAACAAGTTCGCGGAATATATTTGAAAAACTGATGTTTGTGTTTTGTCTTGCGTAGCATCACACAAAAAATGCAAGGAATTTAGCAAACCTGTCTTCAAATATATTTTGTGAACTTGTAATATAATCTAAGATGCACATGTAAGAGGAAGAAAAGGCAGAGGTGCGTTACCAGTACTGTGTCTCTCTGCCTTTGAAGTACAGTACCTAAATTCACCTGCATCTCAAACATTTACTTTGGAATAGACTAATTCCTCAAGTAAGAACTAAGAACATGCCATCTGGGGCAGAGACAAATCCATCATTCGCATAATGGTCCTTATGATTGCAACAGCTAGCGTGAGCTGGGCATCTCACATGACAAGACAAATTCACGTTGCTTCCTTCTGTGTAGGCCATCAGGCAACTAGGATCTCGATCTTAATACAAAAGGCAAAGCAAAAAAAAAAGGACCAAATTACCCATCATGTCGTGACACTTTCCAAGCTTTGTGGTTGGGCAGCATCATTCTTGGGCAACAGAGCAGAAGCAAAAGCCTAAGCACAATTATTGTAAGTGGTAGCCTTATCTTTAGTTATATATGTGCAGTCTGAGGTGGGCCCCTTCCCTAGGAGAGCATAAAGAATAAACAGTGTATCAGGATCATCTGTTGTAGAACTCTACTGCAAAAAATAATAATAATAGTGTAGCAGTTTTACTGTTTTATAGGATATTGTATCATTTGATCTCGACCTTTCGTTATAGATCAGGCGGTAGAGAGAATGACCTAATGCATAAATAGAATATATCAATTTTACTGTTTTCTGGGATACTGTGGCACTTTCTAGACCTTTTATTTTAGATTAGACGATATAGAGAAAGACCTAATGCATGT
The DNA here is from genome assembly GCA_036346395.1 of Hsuehochloa calcarea. Lineage (NCBI taxonomy): Eukaryota > Viridiplantae > Streptophyta > Magnoliopsida > Poales > Poaceae > Hsuehochloa > Hsuehochloa calcarea. The sequence goes on from CM070607.1 coordinate 17,602,507, forward strand.
CACTGTGTCGTTAGCCGTCCGCTTCCTTAGCAATGTGCTTTGCCACAAAGGGCACGGCAATAGGTAGCTGAGATGGATATTGGACAATGCTTCGCATGCTCATTAGAGTATCACAGATGAATGATAACAAGGAATGTGCTGGCGTACATATCAGGGTGCCATCTCACAGATTGTGTTAATCGCATGCAAAAGGATGTTCCTTCAATTATTTCCCGAATGATACAGTAGAATCGTACAACATAAATACAGCCAGTGTCACATAATTACATGTCTATCCCACCTTTGATTTCGAAAATGGATACAGCAACAAGTGAGGTCCAGGATACAATTTCTTTGACCTGAGTTTTTTCTGGGTGTAAACGTAATTTACAGATGTATTTGTAGCTTCCGCATAACAAGAGACGCCCCGACACATGGTACACTTGTTTACAGGAATACATCCTACGAGATGTGTAAATAACCTAATTTTTGCGTCAGATACAGACCTTGGAAAAGTTTGTTGTTCAGCTCAACTTAAAAACCTTCTGAGATGAACATGATGTTGCATCAGTGATTCAGTATTATATTTCAATTGGTGCTTTATAATTAAATCAACGACCGGTCATGGCGAGAAAGGAACTCTATGATACACGGGTAAACTTCATCCGTTGCCTGTAGGAGAGACAACATGCATTATTAAGTGACATGAGTATGAGCAGATTCAATTGGATGTGAAGAGACAGGGAATACGTACCAGCCGGCCTCCAACCAAGTCGTAGTGTGCATAATGCGGACCTTCTGGATTTCCTAACACTCTATAGTTAACCATGCGCTGAGGAATGAGTTTGACCGTTTCTGCCAGATGAGAGTACAAGACCAAAATGAAATTAGCAATTTGCTTATAAGCAATTGAGCTAGCAGACAACAGAAGCCATGTACAAGCCCTAACCATAAACAGCTTCTGGAGGGCAGATGAGATCCTTATCTCCAGCCAGTGCCAGGACTGGAGTTTGACACTCTAAAATGATCCTTATATGAGAAATTCCCAGTTCTGTTGCATAGCCCGCCTTCCCGGAAAGCTGTGGTAAGTTGCAGGACAACCTTTGCAGGCACTGTACCTGCAAATTATATGATAACAACTTACTATGAACATATCCACCCCCATCGACAACAATCACAGATATACATCCCATAATAACTATCAGAAATAGTATAAATTTACTGAAACAACTCGTAAAATAGAACACAGTTTGTTTGAATGTTGGAGAGCAGACATCCGATATTTAGGTAAGAAGAAATGTTGACAGTGCAGTGTGTTATGAAGGAATTCTGGAGAGCAGAAATCATGTATTTGGATAGCATGACATGTAGACAATGCAATGTGTTATGAAAGAATTATGTTGAGAAGAAATCCTATATGCAGATAGCATCACATGTAGACAATGCAGTATGTTATGAAAATCTGTACTTACAAAAGTTGTTAAAAACAAGCTTGGACAACAACTCCGGATGCATCATGTCCTGAGCAGATATTTGAGGATTAAGCCAGGAAAAAAGATATGGTGGGCCAGATGCCCAGGGATATGCTGCTGCTAATAATGTACCCAATGGGACAGCAGGGACATTAAGAGCTTGTGCAGGGTGAACCTGAAAAACACACTCATTAGCCTATTGTTATCGATGACAACAAAGGAAGCAAGCGCTTCAAAATTGAACATTAATAAGCATATTTCTCAAGCTGCCAATTAGCTTTAACTCACAAGAGGTAGAAACATCTTCAGTGATGAATTGGACGTTGTGTAGTCAACAGAGGAAGCCAAAGTAACAATAGCTGCTAAATTTGATGGAACTCCTTCAAAACCTTGGAGAGTACAGAATAAATAAATAAGATATGAGTTTGAGAATCTACTACTGAAAATCAGTAAACTAGAACTGTCGTAGGAGTGGCCCCACCGGCCACAACACCCAGGCGAAGCAACCGTCAGAACCCGAGGTGAACCCGAGGCCTCCCCGAAGGGCCCCGAAGCCCGGAGCAGCATGACCTCCGGGCCACCTCCGGGGTGGACCCGAGAAGGGCCTCGAAGTCCTGCGAGGCCCGGAGCAGCAGGACCTCCGGGGTGGACACGAAGCCTCCCCGAAGGGCCCCGAGGACCCGCGAGGCCCGGAGCAGCAGGACCCCCGGGCCACCTCCGGGGTGAACCCGAAGCCTCTACTACCGATCCTGGACCGGAAGCACTAACAGGATGGACCAGGTCCAGGAGCGCCCACCATGGACCAAGGCCTAGGCGTAGGGGGGGAATGTCCCTGCAACTCCTACGCACACAGTATCATTATAGGGTCAGAAGGGTAATGTACAAGACCCTCACAAAGTACTATAAATAGGGGTTCACCCCCCTCTTGTAAAAGGGAGAAAAAACAAGCGCGAATTCCTTAGTAATAACAATCTTCTCGTTCTTGTCACTGGCTAGTCCCCTCTCTTGAGGATCCCCGGAGCCCCCTGGGCTTGTCCGGGGTTCCCCCTCTTTTACTGTATAGCTCGTTTTTGCTACGACAGTTGGCGCCGTCCGTGGGGACCGACAAGTCGAGCGCATACCCAAGTACAAGAATGGCACCTCAGAGAACCGCCAGACAAGACGCTGCGTCGAGCCACGGCAGCAAATGAACCATCCGGTGCTCGAGGGCTAGCGGCGTAACCTCCCGGCCGCGAGCACATCGCCGCCGAAGAAGAGATCAAGTACTCCACGCGAGACACCGTGAGTCGGCGGCGCGCCACGAGACTCGAGCGGTCGGCCAACCGCGGCCCGGCCCCTTTGGTAGCGCAGAGCTCACGACTTACTCCATCAAGAGTTGGCAGATCTCCGCCAAGAACTGCTCGACCTCCGACAGCGTGAGGCGGCCACGCTTGCCAAGAAGTGCCAGCCTTGCCGGGCCGGGCGCTGCCGCGCCGGGGTCCTCGCGCCATGCTCAAGCCGATACTTGCCAGAGATCCTAGATCCCCTTGGCGCGGGTCGAGATGGGCCGTTGGCCCCTAGGCCTCAAGATGCCGGAGGTCCAGCCCTTCGAAGGGTCGACGGATCCCGCGGAGTTCCTCCGCGTCTACGAGACCGCCATTGAGGCCGCCAGGGGGGACGACACCACGAAAGCAAAAAGCTTGACCCTGGCCTTGAGGGGGATAGCATTGACGTGATTCTTTACCATCCCCCCACGCTCTGTGTATGTGTGGGAACAAGCTGCAGACACAGTGCGCAGCGACTTCCGGAAACTACGCCGAGCCAAAGGGCGCAGGGGACCTATTCGCCATGAAACAGGCCCCAGGCGAGTCCCTCCGCACCTTCTTCAGAAGGTTTGCGGAGGTCAAATGCCAAGTAAAGGGGGTCAACGAGACAACCGTGATCAACGCTGCAACTTGCGGACTCCAGAAAGGACCCCTGGCAGAGCGTCTCGCCCGCAAACCCATCCGCTCGGTGGCGGAACTCTTCGACAAAATGGAGGAATACGCCAGGGCGGAGGAGACAGCACCCGGCGGGGAGGGTGAAGAATCTAGTCCCGCCATTATGAGTTAATGGAGTGTTTTGGTGATTAATGACAAATGTAATTGTGAGACTAACTCTCTTGTTTAGTATTATTATGTGTAGTCTCATTTGGATATAAATGTGAAATTCAACGAGGTATGCATTCAACTTGTACTCTTATATAATGTTGCATTCCTCGGATCCAAAATATAGTTTGAACTCCACCATAAGTCAATCTTGAATATGTGCATATGTTTTCTTTACACATATGTGTATGCACACATTTAGGGGGAGTTTATGCTATATTTTGTGGTTTCATTAGTATTGATCCATATTCCTTTTTCCACATATATTTGAGATCTTTATTTTGAAACATATCTGTTTGAGTATATAGAACTTGTGTAGTTTTTGTATACTCATGTTGTGAGTATATAGAACTCGTGTAGTTCTTACATACTCATATCGTGAGTATATGTAACTTGTGTAGTTCATATATACTCATGTTGTGTTACCATAATCTAAATTCAATTTATGTGTAATTGAAGTGGTTGTCATTAATTACCAATAAAGGAAAGATTGATGTATCTTGTCCCACTATTATGTGATAATGGTTTGTTGTGGTAACTAATGGTAATCACATTGTGGAACTAACATTTTTCATGAGTTGGATGAATAGGTTATGTTCCAGGGTGATGAGGACTTTGGATGTCATCATGTGTCAATGACATTAAAGTCAAGAGCTTGGAGTAAAGGATGCATCATGAGTTGATGCTTATCAAGAAGAAGAGATAATCATGAGTTGATTCTCAAGACAAGAGAAGACCCATCATGTGTTGATGGAGGTCAAGCAAAGGATCATCATGTGTTGATGATTATCAAGTTAATGACCCGGATTTGAAGTGATGATGTGCGTCATCAAGCTTCAAGAAGATGCAAGGCAAATGTATGACTAGCTAGGGCTAAGGATGTGTTCCTAGTCTTTTACCGGTCTTGGTGTTTAGTTGGAAGACCGGATTGCTAGTACAGGTTGCCGTACTATTAAGCGGGGTCTTAACTAGTAGTTTGAGTTAGTCATGTATTAATAGCTCATTGTGGTTGCTCTAGCTCATCTAGGCATGAAGCTATTTATTTGCGAATGTGTTTTGCAAATAGTCGAGGCTCATGTATAACCTTTGTAGCATGTGACTTAAGTTTGCAAATGTGTTTTGCAAATGGTGTAAGTCCATGTACTTTATTCCTTGTGATGAGTATTCTAAAGGTTGGCAAATGTGTTTTGTAACCTGTTGAGAATATCATCTTGAAACCTAGTTGAGAATTGCACTCAAATGGGCGAATGTATTTTGCCATTTGAAGTGAAGTCAAAGGTTTTGGTCTCTGTGGCCTGCCGGTCTGACTGCCAAGGTCCACCGATCTGACTGGTGGCAAATCAGTCAGACCGACCATCTGTTGGCGGTCGGACCGATTTACCTTTGAGTTGATTCTCTGTCCGAAAGTTCCGCCGTTGATAAAACGGAACTACTGGTGTGCGGAAGTTCCGGGGTTCGTGCGGAACGTTTATTCCAGAGAGCTCCCATTTTGGGACTTAGCCGATTTTGCCTCGGGCGGTCGGACCGGCCAACCTTGGCGGTCTGACCGATTTGGCAGCGGTCAGACTGGCCATTAGTTGGCGGTTCGACCGGCCGAAGGCCCAACGGCTAGTTTTATAGACGTTGGAGCACGGACGGTCCGACCGGCCCTGTGCAGATTCGAGGGAATCTTCTCCCAACGGCTAATTTTTGTGTGTGGGCTATAAATAGCCACCTTGGCTGGTTGGGGAAGGTTGCTGAGATTGTTGTTGAATGCTATACTCATTCTTTGAGCTCAGAGCAAGGTTTTCTTCTCTTTTGTACATGTGTTGCACTTAGTGAGATTTGAGAGGAAACCCTAAGTGCATGTGTTGCCTTAGGTAGTGGATTGTGTATCCACTTGAGTGTTGACACTTGATTAGTTCAAGTGAAGGTTGAGATTTGTTTCTCTTGGTGTTTGCCGACACCTAGACGGCGTGGAGGCGTCGTGCCCGGTGATCTTCTCAAAGAAGCTTGTGAGAAAGCCCGGCAAGTTGTGAGTGGTTTGGTGCTCGCCATCTCCGGAGTGGAGGAAGAGCAACCCTAGTGGAGCGAGGTGTTGGTTTGTGTTGGAACCGGTCCAAGTGTTGGACTTACCTCGGAGGTGTTGGCTTAATTAGTGGAGCCGGTCCAACGTGGTTGGGCTTACCTCAACGTGGATTAGGGAAAACCGGCAAGTCTCCGAACACCACGGTAAAACATAATCGTGTCATCTTTATTTGTCTTGTGCTTTACTTTGAGCAATTTACATTACATGCTTTAATTGCTTATATATCATCGTGTGATTGCTATCTTTGTATTGTGTTCATTTTGTTGGTGCACTTAGGGAAGCCTAGTTGATTTAGGTTTTAATTGTGCAAAACCAATTTGTTATTAGCTTCCGTATTATTAATTAGTTTTAGCGCCAAAGAATTTTTAAAATCGCCTATTCACCCCCCTCTAACCGGCCACCTCGATCTTACAGAGGGACCTCGGGCCACATCGCGGAGGCATGCGTGCCGCCGAGCCGGAACGGCGTGGCCGCCGACCACGAGCGGCGACAATCGTCCGAGGGCGTGTACAACATTGAAGGGCAACAACATACCAGACCCCGGCGGGCGCTGCCGAGATCGCGTCACGCGCCGACAGATGCGGAAAGGCACGCCGGCGGCGATCGTTGCGACCTTCACGGCGAAGGGTCTCACACAACTCTACAATGCCGAACCCCCCGAGGTGGCCAGGAAAGGCGACTCTTGTTCTGCGACCTGCACGGCGAGGGGTCCCACGCCACCCACCGCTGTCGCACGATCGCGGCCATGCAAGAATACATGGGTCGCGATCGCCGCGGGCCAAATGACGGAGGCCGCGGAACAAGCGCGCCCGCCCCGAGGCTTCGCATCGAAGGAACCCAGGCAGAGCAACAGCAGAGGATCATCAACATGATCGCGGGCGGTTCATCGTCAGGACTATCGTCAAAAAGGCAGCGGCGGACTTACGCACGCCAAATCCACCATGTGGCAACATGCACAACTTCTAGCCCGCCACGCTACGCCGAAGTACCCATCACCTTCGGCCCCGAAGACGCCAGGGGTGTGCACTTCCCTCACCAGGACCCCTTGGTCATCTCAAGCAACATCACGGACTTCGAGGTGCGCCGTGTCCTAGTGGACGGAGGAAGCTCCGCGGACCTATTGTTCACGGAAGCTTTCGACAAAATGATGATCCCAAGGGACCGACTGTCGCCACCAGGCATCCCCCTCGTGGGCTTCGGCGGAAGGCCGGTGACAGCGTTGGGGCAGATCAATTTAGCCGTCACCTTCGGCGACGGCTATGCCACCCGCACCGAAGTCGTCACGTTTGATGTGGTCCAAATATCGTATCAATACAACGCTATTCTTGGCCGAGCCACGTTAAATGCACTCAGCACCATAGCGCACCACAACTACCTTTGCATGAAGATCCCCGCTCACGAAGGGGTAGTCACGGTGAGGGGAGATAAAGACCTCGCAAGACAGACCGAGCTCGAAGCATTATCCCCCGCCAGCCACGTTCACGCAGTAGGAACAGGCGATGCACAGCCAAGTGGCGCCCCGGCAAGGTGGGCGCCGAAGGCCAGCTCCTACGGGTCCCCATCGCCGAAGATGAACCAAACAAAACGGTGGCCCTCGGTGCCGAGCTATCAGCCGCGGCCTGCGGAGACATTCTTGGGGTGCTTCGCCGCAACAAGGACATCTTCGCTTGGGGCCCCGAAGACATCTCGGGGGTCCCAAGGGGAGTTGCCGAGCATCGATTGACACTGCGAAGCGACGCCGTGCCCAAGAAGCAGAAGCTGCGCCGCATGTCGGTGGAGCGCCTGGAAGCCGCAAAAAAGGAGGTCGTCAGGCTCTTAAAAGCTGGGGTAATCAGGGAGATTAAGCACTCGGAGTGGCTAGCCAACCTAGTCCTCGTACAGAAGGGGGAAGGGGACTGGCGCATGTGCGTCGACTTCACCGACCTCAATAAGGCCACACCCAAAGATGATTTCCCCCTACCCCGCATCAACCAACTAGTGGATGCCACTTCGGGCTGCGAGTTAATGAGCTTTCTCGACACCTACTCCGGTTACCACCAAGTATTCATGGCAAAGGAGAACGAACTCAAAACGGCATTCATCACCCCCATCGGCACGTACTGTTATAGTCGCATGCCCTTCGGCCTGAAGAACGCGGGAACTACGTTCAGCCGACTCGTCAACAAGGTCGCATCCCTCCATCGCCCATGCAAACAGCTCCCCGTCGGAGGCACCGAGGCGCACAAGACGCTCGTACGCTTGATCGGCCTCCGGCCCTGAACGAGGCGGGCACCCGGCATCAGCTACGCCCAGGCAGTCCGAAGCAAAAGCAACGCCTCACCCCGACCAGAAGGCGCGAATCTCAGCACGGCCTTGGGCGGCCTTGCGCTCGCGGAAGCGCCAAAAGCGCTCCATGGATCCCTCCGAGTTACGACGTTTCAAGCGCTGCCACCAGGCCCCACGGTACACGACGTCGGCTTGTCGCAGCTCCTTCACCCGCTGGAGGAGGTGAAGGCTGCAACTCCCGCGGCCCTCGGCAGCAGCTCCCGCCGCCCAGGTATGCTCCTCTTTCAGCTCTCTGCTTCTCGATCGATTTGGGGACTGGGGATCGAAGGGCAGGGATTGGGGAGGAGGGATGGATGGATCTGGGCGGGGAGGAGGGATCGAAGGAGCCCTTCATTAGTCGTAGTAGGAGGGATGGATGGATCTGGGTGGGGAGGAGGGATCGAAGGAGCCCTTCGTTAGTCGTAGTAGGAGGGATGGATGGATCTGGGATTTGGGCTCTGGATCGAGGGAGGGGACTGGGGAGGAGGGAATGATGGATCTGGGCAGCTAAGGTAGGGGACCGGGGTGGAGGTCGAGATGAATCGAAGGATTTGGGACTGGGGAGGAATCTGGGCTCTGGATCGAGGGAGGGGAGGAGGGATTGAAGGGAGGGGACTGGGGTGGAGATCGGGAGAAATCGATGGATCTGTGCATAGTTGAACTGTGAATTGTGATTATGACTGTGAATTGTGAATTTGTGATTATGACTGTGAAGGAGATACACACAGAACGACATCTTTGTGTGATTGTGATTTTATGAACTAAAGATAGTTCTCTGTTTTGTGCATATGTAGGCATCATGGCAGAGCAATCTTTAACTCCAACTCTAAATCAGACATTGGACATAGAAGGGTATGATCCGGCTATTGATCATAAGCCGAAGGCTAAGTCTAATGATCCGGGATGGAAGTATGGCTTTTGGCCGGTTATTGGCAACCGAGATTTGGTCCAATGTTCGCTTTGTGACTGGAAGGTGTCGAGAGGAATCAAAAAGTTTAAGGGGCATCTTGCGGGTGGGTTTGGAGATCTTAAAAAATGTGCCAAGACTACAACAACAATCATAAAAGAGATACGAGAGGCTTTGTGGAAATACAAGGGTAGATCACTCTTCCTAGATTGTGGTGATGAAAGAGAAGATGAAGATGTGAGTGTGACAACAACCGCCAAGGAGTCCCAAGCCTCTGTTGTGCAACCAAGTTTTGGGACAGCCGACATGTGATTGTGATAACTGTTATGAATATATTGTGTGTATATTGAAGAGTCCCAATGGACAATATATATAGGGTACACAGGGAACACAAGACTAAACCCTAATACAATAGGAAATATCGTAAATACCCTTATATCATTAACACCCCCCTCAAATGCAAGACGTATGCAATAGCATTGCATTTGGAAAGGGTTGACACTAAAATATGAAAAATCCAAAATCCGAGTCTTGATAATGTCGTCGTAGCATGCAGCTCTTGGAAAATATGTCGAAAAAAGATCTCCCATCCGATGTCGTGCGACAGCCCATAAAGCACAAGGTGTGGGCGCAAAGTCGACCGCGGCAACATGACGAAGAAGATGATGAAACCGACAAATAGAGAAATCTACCAAATCAAGCCGAATAGGAATAGATAGAAGCATGGCGGCGCAGATCGAAGCCCAAGACGGCGGCGACGCAGTGCACAAGAAGCGCAATAGAGACGCAGCGCACAGCAAGCGCGGTGACCTTAAAAGCTTAGGGCGACGGATCTGCATCGACTCGAAGAAAAGAGCAGCGCCTGCTGCCATGCCAAAGAAATTCCTACACTTCTATGACTGACAATAAATTTGTGGACTCGCATGGCTTAGACGAACTTACAGATAAAGTGGTACGGAGTTGGATGAACGCAGCGGAAGCAACAACACAAAGCAAGATAAACCTAAAAAATAACTAGCAAAACTAAAGGCTTCGGCCAAGTTAGACCAGATCAACTCTCCTGCCAGTCTAAACCCGATCAACTCCACCTCTTCAACTGATCTCCACCAACTCCATAAAGCAAAATTGCATGTCCATCCCCCTGTAGATCTGTGGTGACGAGATTATAATCTGCTGCATTCCACCCTAATAATACAGTGAAGATTACGAAGTTGCCCGATAAGGTACCCCAACAAACAGCCAAAAGATACTGCCATCAGTCGAATCCCCATCTCCACCATCTCCACACCTCTCTCTCTCCTCGAATCCATTCCATGGTGACCGTGAGGCCTCTCAGCCAGATCCGCGGCGGTGGGCGTGGGCGTACACATGCGATGCCGGGCGGATGCGCTGGCGCCTCCTCTTCATCGTCGAGAGGTGCGGGGTGGAAGCGATGGAGCTCGGCGCGCGCGGATGGCGTCGCGGCGAGATCAAGAAGGGCGAGGACACGATGCACTACCGCGACATCGCCCTCAAAATCAACGGGCGCCTCGGCTCGCGCTACGCGTTCGAGCAGGCTTGGGTCGACGCCATCAACCGCCGCGCCGAGCACCACAAGGAGAAGCTCGAGGGCGAGCTCAACCGATCAAAGAGAGCATCCGAATGGGTTACAATGATGTTGTCCAAGAGCGGCAAGGGCAAGGTGGTAGCGTAGGCGACTGAGGCGCCCAAGAGGGCCATGGACATGGCCACCGTGGAGGTGGTGCACAGGACGACGACACATCCAGCAGGTTGAACCCCTCGGCGAGCGCCGGGACGTGGATTCGAAGCGTGTCGGTGTCATTGCCGATGAGCGCAGCGAGGTAGGACGTCCACGACTGCCCCAGACCTCGCAACCATAGAGGCCATGGCCAAGAACCGCAGGCTTCAGAGCGCGGATCCGAGTGGAGGCGTCGGTTGAAGATGACGACGCACGGAGAGGAGGCCCGGTGGGATCTGAGGCAAAGCGCCAACGAGAGGCCGCCCTCGGGAGCAAAGATTAGTCCTCCCGGGGGCAACGGTAGCGGCAAAGGGGTAGAGCCTAGGAGGCGGCGGCTACTACGGTAAACCCTAACCTGGCTCTGATACCATGTTATGAATATATTGTGTGTATATTGAAGAGTCCTAATGAGCAATATATATAGGGTACACATGGGACACAAGACTAAACCCTAATACAATAGGAAATACCGTAAATACCCTTATATCCTTAACAATAACAATCGAAGATGGTGATTGAGAGAACATGGATGCTACTACTAATTTAGATGAGTTCGACATGGATGACTTTTGAGAGATGAGAGTTGGACATGTTATTGTTGTGGATTTATGTTACGTCATTAGACTCTAAGCTTGTGGACTTATTTTATTGTCGTGGACTTATGTTGGCTATGTCGTGCTTGTTATGTTGCTCATTATTCATGTCATATGAACAGTACCAATCGACTAGTCGATAAGTTAGTCACTAGGAGGGTAGTATCGACTTGCTGATTTAATAACCTTGGCCCATTCTCTCTCCCGTCGCTCGCACGCACCCGGTCCCACCTGTCAGTCGCACACGTGGTTTGTGCAACACAAATCAACCCTAGCCACCGCCTGTAGGACCGGAAAGGCGACTAGGGGGGGTGAATAGGCGCTTTCAAAACTTTCTCGCCTAAATCAAAACCAACATGAACTTTACTCCTTTAGCTATGAAAGCTAAGAAGTTCAGTGTGCACACAACTAAGCCTTGTGTTGGATTTGATAAACCCTCAAGCACACGACACAAAAGGAGAAAAGAACTCAATGTTCTTCATCAGGCGCAGGCGGTCGGACCGGCTACCACAGGCGGTCGGACCGACGGTCATCAAATCGGCCGACAACTAACGTGATCGGACCGGTGGGCGACGGTTCGACCAAATCGTGGATCGAATACACTCAAGGTCGAATCCGCCGTTGAAGGGCTTCGGACCGGTAGAGTCGATCTTGAAAAACTCCACTCAAATCAAAAGCGAAATTTGATCCAACTTTTGATTCAACCAATAAAACTTGACCAAATTTCTAGCACACCTTCCTAATGATATTAGAGACCTATTTCTAGCGACGATCCGTCGATCCACTTCGCAGAATCGATCTCTTGAGATTTTACCAAATAGGTGCACAAACCCTAGAAGTGAGAAAATCTTGATTCAAGACTTGCTTGTGGGGGTTTGATGATCTAGATGACTCTAGGAGTAATCCCACACATCAAAGCAAGATAAAGTAGGCCAAAAGACCAAGTAGAACCTTTGAATCAAGGAAGCACCAAAAACATCCAAAGAGAGAAGAACACAAAGGAGCAATTGATCTTTCAATTAAGCATCACAGATTGTTCACTCACAATAGATGCTTACAAAGCCTCTCCACCAAGGAGGGCAAGAGCTCAACAAGGAGCACACTCCAAACCCTAGTTCTCCTCTCCTCTCCTCCAAACCCTAGAAAAGAAGAAGGGCTAAATGAATGCTTGCTTGGGTTTTCCACCTCTCCTTCCTATTTATACTAGAGAGCTAGGGTTTCCCTTTTGGGTCTCTTACACATGGGACCCACACAAATAACTCTTGAAGCAATCGCACCTTCACCACGTGTAGGTTGATCGTGGTTCTCATCGACGCCAAGCCTCTCTTGTCCGAATCCCATCGGAACCTCCCGAGACTCGCACCGATATCTGCACTTTGATCCAACCAAATTTTTGAACCACCTGCTCGATCCAACTTGTCCATTCGCACCATGCTTGAGTCACACAACCTCACCCGGTATCCCCGATCGTTCGGACCTCATTTCTCCAAGCGTAGTCCCGATCCACTCACCGCTGGCGTCGTTGACACGCAAGCCACCGCACGCGCAATAGACAAACAAATCGTTTAGGAACAAGTTCTTCACAACTTGACCCACGTCGGTTCCTTGAATGCGATATACATCAATAAAGCATTGAAGTTCATAGAATAACACACTCAAAACAAACTCAATGCAACACTTGGCTCACCTCCAGTGATCGCCGGCCCGATCACCACGCGGCGATGACGGCCGATTTCATCTTGATCGGACCGCTCCCACAACGGCGGTCGGACCGGTCCAAAGGACTTAGCCAAAATTCAGCGAGAAATTCAAAACCTTCCGAAATTTCAAGCGAATAGAACTTTAATCGGGAGCTCCAAAATGATGGGACCACATCCGGAGACTCCTCACTTGCCTACACAACCTATTTTTGGCCCACTCAAAACCCAAATATGTTTTAGCGGTCGGACCAGCCAACATGGCCGTCGGATCGCTCCACAGGGCGGTCGACCGGACAACCGGTCAGATCACTGCGGGCCTAATAACCCTTGGAGCAAACCCGAAAACGCGAGATTTTGCAAACCATCAACGCCATTGCCAATTGACTCATCATCCTGAGATCGTGCACATATCCTCACGATATCCACACCGCCACTGACAAGTGGGTCCCACCGAGTTACTCAACCATAAGGTCACAACCGTTATTTATTAATAAAATTAGACGTTTAATCTTATTTTCGCCTTGTGTGGAATGATACTCATCTATGTTGATACTGTGTGCACTAGTGTGATCCTGGACTATACACAGAGGGTCCAGATTTGCATATTTGGGTCCCAACACATAACAAGTCCACTTGCTATAGTTTATCTAAGAGCAGAATGCTCCATTAGATGTGATAAGTGAAACTGTGAAAATGTGTTTCTTGTTTTTAGCAGAAGCACAAGAAGTCTACTTTCATAAGAAAAAAAGAATAGGAAAGGTCAGACAAACAGTAAAAGAGCAAACTACAGTGCAATGCCTCACCTGATTTCGCCAGCATTGCGTATAACAAAATTCCACCCATTGAGTGTCCAATGGCAAGCAGCTTCCCATCTTTTGCTTTGCTATGTTGTCTAATATACTCCACCTGTAGATGTAAATGTGTAGTCAAGCGATATTCCACGAAAACAATCATAACTACACTAATTATGAAATAATCAGATGGAGCAATAAACAAAAAAAAACTGTTCTGTGTTCATCGGATGAACCAAAACTTAACAGCGTCTACTATTCAATAATTTTAGTTTACAAAAGGACATGTCAGCTCACCGCAGTAGGTATATCCTCCTCCAAGTAATGGTCGAAATCCCAATTATATTCAGAAGTCAGATGCATCTGTGTTGCCACAAAGCGTTCCCATGAGTCAATCTGCTCTTGAAAATTCTTCAGAAGACGCAGACTTTCTTCTCTCATTGGACCAATAATAGCGAGCTTTCGCCTTTTCGAGAGAACTGAAATTTTTTCCGTAATCTCATTAAAATTTTTATTTAGTCTAGCCTCTTCCAGAAGTTTTGAGATCCGATCAAAAAAATTAGATAGTTCTGTCAGTAAAGGTGGTTCATCCAAAGCAACTATTCCAAGGTCATCGCAATCAATAGCAGAGCCACCAGAACTTTGAAGTGAAGCAGCCTCCCATGTGCTCTGATTATCAAGAGGTAGAATGCCACTAGAGATATCCTCAAAAGCGGCTGATCCAGGTCCAGTAGAATTATCATATCCACGTATACTCAGACCAGCACCTCTTACTTCAACTATCCATGTATCAAATCCTTGGTTAGACATGTGACGGGCAAATGAGGCCTGAAGAGAATGGATGAACATCATTAACATCACACACACACACCCCCTAGAGAGAGAGAGAGAGAGAGAGCATAATCCTAGTACGAAAAGATCAAGATAAAAGAAATGCTAGAAACACTAATCTTACACTCTTAGTAACTTGTTAGCAGAACACAAGGGTATTGCTAACACAAGGGTATTCTTACTTTCTTCAATCATTGGTGCCCTACCATTTTGCAGCTGGAAAAGCTTCCAACTTGCTCAACCTGTAATACCCTGTTTTTAATTAAGCCTGTAACAGGTTTTTAAGGCCTATTAAGAGATTAAGGCCCATGGGAGTAGGAGCCTAGACTTTAAAAGGCCAATCACATCTTGATCATGTGATTATTTTGTAATGCTATCGACTTTTGGTGTTAACCTATGAAACTATAGTTTGTAAGTAATGGATCATACTAATTTCATCACTTTTTAGTTGGATATGTGCAACTAATGTTTAAGTTGGAAAGATATGCCTAATTTCCAACTTTTTCAACATATATAGCCATGTCGTCCATTCATATACATCCAACCTAGCACATGACACTATGACAGCCAAATTGCACCTGAATTCACCGTTTCCAGAGAAATTTCGAACTAAACTAACTTGATCGAACACCGTTACTCTCCCCATACCAAATCAGATTCCGAACACTCGAGCTAAACAGTACATGACGATCACATTCCAAGCTTCTTACCGCCATTTCCATTTCAGGCAAGGAACTTTTTCTAAGAAAAGAGGAGCAGAAAACAAATTTCTACTCACCCCGGGGGAGAGGTCGAATCCGATGGCGTTCGTCCCGACTCCCGACAGCAGCATCAGCGGGTGGTTCCTCGCCGGCGCCTGCACACACACGCGTCACCAAATCAAACACGACTCTAACAGCGACTCCAAGAAGATGAATCAACCGAGGTGGGACATACCTGAGGGGGAGGCCTGTATCGCCAGAGCGCGAGGCGCCACCCGGCTCCGGAGATGGGGGCGTAGTGGAGCTCGTCAGCGGTGCATACGGGCGGCTTCGCCGGCCGCGAGGGGGCGGAGGCGGAGAGGGAGATCGGGGGTGAGTCTGCGCGGATGGGGCCGACGACGCGGCGGCGGAGGAGGCGTGTTGGACGAGGAGGAGGGGGGAAGGGAGTGTCAGCTGGGCTCCGGCGGGCGGCGGCGCCGGCGAGGTCGGCGTGGATTCGCTGGAGAAGCATGGGGGTTGCCGTTTTGGACCTTCCGTTTTTCCTTTCTGAAGTTTTTCGGTCGTTATTATTAGCCTTTTATGCTTGCTTGGACCAAAATTTCTTCTGTCAAAAACGAAACAATAAATGCATGTTCATATTCTAAAGAGAAACGTACATGCATGGCTTGATTTATAGGAGTACCGCCCTAAAATTTTGATTGAACTGCGATATTTAATATTTGTGCCTGTTTGGAAGCTAATGAATTTTTATGAGAAATTCCAGTTAGCTCTTGGTGAATGCTTCTATTCTCGTTAAAACTTAAAACTTCCGTCCTTCTAAATAAGCCATTGGTTTACCTTCCCATCGGATGATAAACCGACTTTGTGCTATAGTTCCCTACGTAAAGAACAACAAAGGATGAATAAACTCTTCTTAAAAAATCAGTCTACTATATTAAATAAGGTCCTATCCTAATTCCGGTTCTATCCTAATTTCTAATTGAAATGCTATAATAGGTTTCTCTCTTTTGATATGTCGAATTCTATATACTTTAAGATGACCAAATCATGGCTTCTATTATTATTATTTTTTTGCTATCACGAACATATTACTATTGGAAGATTTGATGATTTAACATTATGAGATAAATATATGTACGAATTACTCATTGATGTCTCACTGTTAGGCCACGTGAATCTTCAAATGCACTAGGGATGAATGCTAATTACTATTGGATAGCCACGCCTGATATCGATGGAAGCAGGTCACGTTATTGTTGTCTCGCTCGGTTGGTTGGAAGTTGGTAGGAAGCGAGCGAAGTGGTGAAGAAGGACAGCGACGGGTTCGACTTCGATGCGGTGGCCACGGGCGCGCTTTTGGGCCCACAAAGAAGGGAAAGGGGCCAAGGGCGCCACGTAGGCAAACCACCAGCTCGGCTCGAGTCGAGCTCCCCACGTGCCGGCGCAAAAACACGCGTGGGGCTTCGCCGCGGTGACCTTCCGGATGAACAGGAAGCAAGGGCTTGGATTTGAATTTATACGGGGTTTGCTATTTTAATGGCAGAATGATTTCTCCCGAAGTTCAGTTGATTTTCGGTCTTTCCATCCAAGTTGAGAGCAGCATCGGCTTGGCGGCGAAGTGGACAGAGAGCCTTTATTTATCGATTTTGCTAGTTCCTGATCTGATGAATTTTTTTTAAAAAATATAATCATCTACAATTGAACAGTACTAAACATAAAATTGTATTACAACCGACATACAATTTTAACATAGTTTAACTATAACTTTTAGTTCTAATTATTTTTTATTTGTAGGGTCTAGCTAGATTTACTTTTGTCTAGTTTAGATTTTTTTCTTTTACTTTGTTTTTGTATTTGTAGAGCTCATTTAGATTTACTTTTATCTAGTTTAGATTTTTTTTTGGTTTGTTTTTGTATTGGTAGGGTTCACCTAGATTAACTTTTATCGAGTTTAGACTTTTTCAACAAAAAAAAAACAGAAACCATTGGATCACCATCCAATGTACCGAAGAAAGCAACTAGGTTTTTTTTTAAAAAAAAAATCAAGCGACTGTAGCTTAGTTGGCCCCTTTATTTATATTTGTTAGATGCCTCTGCGACAAACCACTCGGGATAGTTTTGGGTTAAAATGGCAAGTTTTTAAGTTACAATAGCAAAACTAGCCTTTCCACGAACGAAATGATAAAAATAACATCTTTACTGTAATTTTCTTTGCGAAGCCACGTCTTGAGCATAGGGGTGTCAAATGTGTGATTTTGCTTGGCATTCACATTCATATGGTAGCAAATGTGGTAAGCAAACATACATTCGAATTGCAAAACGAATACAAATCCAGATAGTATCCAAATTTTTTGGTCGAATATAGATACAAATATAGTATGCAAAATAGGTGTCAAATCAATATCCGGATTGGGCGCAATAACATCAGCTAGTTATTATGTTTTTTTTTTGCATTTGATCTCCAAATTGGGTATATTATATTATGCATTATGATCATCTCGGCAAGATCGTCGTCATAGTGGACTCTAATTTGGCATTTCATTTTTTTGTTTCATTTTGGCACATCCTCAATAAAGTTTATTTTGCATGTTTTTTTTAGCCAAAATCGACATGTTTATAACAAAATTACTTACAATATCTCTAGAATTGGTTAGGGTTAGTGGTAAAATAGGATATAGGCATAATTACTACTATAAAACTGATGCCAACTCTAAACTTCGTTATGTTGTGGGATATTCGAATCCACTGAATTGAGTAGGTACTCATTACGTATTCATTATAATATTTAGGGTAAAGTCCATTTTTCAACCTTGAACTTTTCAAAAAGTCTTAAAAACAACCTTGAAGTCGAAAATCAGACATCGTAGGACCTCCACGTTTGAAAATCGAACAAAATGGGTCCCGCGCCTCTTCCACCCTGGGTTTGTGCTCACGTGGCGGTCCACCTGGCACCTTATGTAACACGTGTGCGCTGACCCTTCGCGCAAAGCCCTCACTCGCGCTCGCTCTTTGTCGTCTGGCGGAGTGCAGTGGCGGCGCGGCTCGGGAGGCGTCGACTGGAGTTGCGCTAAGGGCGACGACGGTCGATTGGAGGGAGTTTCTTTGATGATTCAATAGCGCAAGGCCATTGCAGATCTGCGGCAAAATCGTGAAGGTGAGTGTTGATGCATTTCGGGATTTAGGGATTTTAGGGTTGTGGGGATTTGGGGATTTTAGGGTTCGTGGGGATTTAGCGATTTAGGGATTTTAGGGTTTGTGGGCATTTCGGGATTTAGGGATTTTATGGTTCGTGGGGATTGAGGGATTGAGGGATTTTAGGGTTCATGGCGATTTGGGTATTTACAGCATTATGCAGTCGGCAGTTACTATACTAGATTAGAGATTTCGAATGGATCTTACTAATTTGGTACTTGCATGCATGTAAGGATGGATGTTGTGGTCACTCTCCCGTGTCGATTTCACTTCAATGACGAGTTTATACATGATGGTAAGGACTTGCATTACTGCGGTGGATCAGAGGGAATGTCTTACATAGAACGTGATAAGATGTCATTACCAGAGATCAATGGACACCTGAAGGACCACTGCGATGTTGTTGAAGGGATGTTACTGCATTGGTTGTTCCCAGGGAAAGATTTGGGCAATGGGTTGAGGGTTTTGGTGGACGACAAGGTATGTCAGACAATGTCTGATTATATTGTGGAAGGAGGTGTTGCCAAAATATATGTGGAAGCACCAACAGCTGCAGAGAATTCTGAAGATGAGGCTGAGACTGAGAAGGAAGATAGTGACTACGAGGATGAGACTGAGGCAATGACTCCAGGAACAGAGGATGATCTGCACCATTGCCGCTCTAAGGAAGTGAGCATTGTGACTTCAACACGGGCGCGAGAAGGAAGGAATTAGAAGCGGTGATAAGGTTTTATAGCCTCTCGGAGCCAGAGCAAGTGCAAGCAAGATAGTCAAGGTTGTGGGAATGATAAAGTAATGGAGAGGATGCAGAGGCAAGAGGATGGTGAGAGCTCTGACAGTGACTACATTCCTGGTGACTATTGTACATCAGAGGAAGATGATGAAGCATTACTTATCATGAAGCAATTCAAAGAGTTCAAGAAGAAGATGAAGGTTTGGTGAAATACCTAATCTTGATGATATGCCATTCGATGGTCCCCTATCTGATCAAGATGTGCACATGGGGGACAAGTAGAAGAGGAGGGTAATGGAACTCCTTATGCTGATAGCAGTCAAGGTGATGGCTCAATTGCTGAGGTAGACAGTGGAGGAGAGTTGGTGAGGAAGGACTCTAAGTACCCTAGGTTTGACCCAAAGAGGGTTGTGCCAACATTCTCCCTAGGAATGAAATTTGGAGACAAGCGGTTGTTCAAGGAAGCAATCATCAAATATGGCTTGGGCCATAGGAAGTTAATTAAGTTTGTAAAGGATGAGAGTGACAGAGTAAGGGCAAAGTGTGACTGGGAACAATATCACTGGTTTTGTCTGTTGGCCACTAACACCAGAAGTACTAGCTGGCAAATCACCAGCTTCAATGATGTGCACAAATGTCCTCCAAGAAGAGACAACAAGCTTGTAACTGCAGGAAGGATTGCTGACAAATATGAGAATTTCATTAGAGCAAACCCTACATGGAGACTGCAGAGCATGAAAGCCACAGTACAGGAGGAAATGTTTGCAGATGTCAGCATCCCAAAATGCAAGAGAGCCAAGAAGATAGTCATGCAAAGGATCCCGGATGCAACCAAAGATGAATACTCTAGAGTGTTTGACTACCACTAGAACTATTGAGGAGCAACCCAGCGATCAGAGTGGTGAAGCTTGTCAATGAGGGTCTTGAGAACCCCACATTCCAAAGAATGTACATCCGTCTTGAAGCATGTAAGAAGGGTTTTATAGTTGGGTGTAGGAAGGTTATTGGGCTAGATGGTTGCTTCTTCAAAGGAGCTACCAATGGTGAACTCCTTTGTGCTATTGGAAGGATGCAAACAACCACATGTATCCCATAGCTCAGGCGGCCAGGAGAAGGAGACAAATGATAGTTGGGACTGGTTTTGTTATCTCCTTTTCAAAGATGTAAGGGTTCTGGATGGTGAGGGATGGGTCATCATGTCTGATCAGCAAAAGGTTAGTGAAATTGCATGTTCAGTACTTATGTACTACATAATGTGTTGCTAACTAACTAATTGCATGTTCATTACGTATGCAGGGACTTTTGAATGCTGTTCAAACCTGGGCTCCTAATGCAGAGAACAGGAACTATGCTAGACATGTCTATGCCAACTGGAGGAAGAAATTCAAGGATAGGGAGTGGCAGAAAAAGTTCTGGAGATGTGCCAAGTCACCTTGCATAAGCCTTTTCAACCTGGCCAGGGCAAAATTGGCTCAAAGCACGCTTGAAGGGACTCAGGCGTTGATGAACACTGACCCACACCATTGGAGCAGGGCTTGGTTCAGGTTAGGTTCTAACTGTGATTCTGTTGATAACAACATGTGTAAATCTTTCAACAAATGGATAGTTGAGGCAAGGTATCTGCCAATTATTAGTATGCTAGAGGCCATTAGGTGTAAGGTCATGGTTAGAATCCAATTGAATAGAGAAAAGGCAGAGAGGTGGCAAGGCATCATATGCCCCAACATTTTTAAGAAACTCAATGTATATATAACTGAATCTGGGTATTGCCATGCAATATTCAATGGAAAGGATTCATTTGAAGTCAAGCATCATGATCAAAGATTTACAGTAAACCTTCAAAACAAAACATGCTCTTGTAGATATTGGCAATTGTCGAGATTGCCATGTTGTCATGCCTACCCGCAAGTGTTGGTAAAAAAAGGGCAAGCCTACCTGCCAACTCAAAGGGCAAGAAGAAGTGCCCTGGGGTTGTGTACTCACAAAATTCTGCAACTACAATCCAGCATGTAAGCATATTCCAGTTTACTACATATATTTGACCCTGCTCAGTTGTAAGACTTAGCATTGTTTATTTGTTGTTGCAGTCTGGTGTGTCAAACGAAATGATCGTCAACTCATCTGCTAAGGCTAGTGTGACAACATCAAAAGGTGGTTCTGCATCTATAAGGCTAGAGGCTACTGTCCCTACTTCTCAGGCCAGTTCATGTGCTACAATTCAACTCTCCTCTGGTCATGCTTCAGCTAATGTCAGTGCTAGAGAGCCACCAAGGAAGAAAACTCCAAAAAAGAGGACAATAACTCATCAAAGCTCCTCATGGCCATCGGTGATGTCAATAACAAGCAAGCGGTGAAAGTCATGCGGCAATATGTGTTTGTTTTGTGTGAACTTTTATGCATTTGTAACTTATCATGTAATCAAATGGCGGTGAACTCGATGTATTGTAAGTTTGAATCCTTGTAAGTTTCAGTCTACCAGACGCATTGCGATGGCACTGAACTTGACTGTACCAAACTTCCAACTTTCTATTGCAAATTTCAGTCTACAAAATCTTACAGTGCTATTTCAGTTCAACTCGCTTATCATGAGCACGAGATTCTAATCTTGCACAACATGTTTGCAAAATTCTTTGAGTCACTATTATATCACAGGGAAACAAAATGAGCCTAGAGCTTACGCCATGCCATGGGTTCCTATTGCTTAAGGACATAAATCTCTCAACGCATGTATCTCTAAGTATTAAAACATGATATCTTTCAACGCACAACGATATATCTCAGGATGCACTTATATACTGATCACTCAACCGCATTCATTTAAAATATAAATTGTATAATGTCTATCTCTCTTCGCTATAAAAGGCATAAAGGTGAAATTTTGTGTTTTCTACTGATTGTTCCACTAGAAATCTTGATTATTGAACTACGTGTTAGCTTGTCCTTCATTTGGAGTTCACATGAGTTTGTCGCGTTCTTGTTGAGGATTTTGTCACAAATTGTGTCCTCTTCATGATCTAACCCTGCTTCCCATCCACCACTAACTCATTGCAGCCTTGGTCTAAAAAAACTCATTCATGACCTTGGCCTTCTTTGCCAATGTTGTCACCTCATCCCATGTTGCCTCTGTCCAAAACATTTCATTCCGGAAATTCACCAAAACGGCGACCGAATTCACCAAAATGAAATTTCCATCCTAGTGAGCATTCGGTTTCACAACTTGCATCAACAAACTAAGAACATTTCTACCAGAACATGAACCCAACTACAACAAAGAGAGTACATGCAAACACTGAGATGATCATCATTCTATTATTTTCTACCATTTTGACCCTACCACTAAGATGAACAATTGCAGCCTCATTTTGGACTACAATTCTCCTCAACTCAGCACACTCATCTGATTTTGCAACCAGCAATCTCCTCAGTTCAGCACACGCCCCTTCCTTGGCCTGTTCATCGCTAGCCGAGGCCTTCAATTCCTTGTTTTCCTTCCTCAAAGCCCTTACGATCGCGCAAATCCGGCAAAGGTGCAGTTAACAAAATCACTGGTTTCCGGATCATACCATCTCCAAAAATTGCAACCACCCACCTACACAAATTGAGAACAAATCAAACAAATAGCAGGACGACCGCAATGGCCCCAAATTGAGAACAAATCGAATAGCCCGAGAAGAACACAAACCCACAAGAACACCGACCACAAGAACACACTACGCCGACCACAAAAACACTCACCCGAGCCTTGCAGTAAAGTACCTCCTCCCGTGGTTCGCGTCACTCCAAGAGACCCATCTAGTCGACTTACGCATGATTGCAGCAGACGGTGGCTCATAATCAAGCGGACCCTCCTGTACCTTCACCGGGAGGAAAACTTCCCATCGCCGACGCTGACCGCTGAGGAATCAACCGACCACCGCGACGTGTTTGAGCTCCCGGAGGTTGCCATGCACAGCGCTGATGCAATTTCATCACCTAGGGTTTCTCGGGAGGAGAAGGGGATTTCCGTTTCCACAAACACTTGCGCGAATGGGAAAGGTGACCGGCCCTGTGTTAATAAACGTCGGCATAAGGTGCCATGTGGACCGCCACGTGAGCACAAAACCAGGGTGGAAGCGGCGCGGGGCCCATTTTGTCCGGTTTTCAAACGTGGAGGTTCTACGATGTCTGATTTTCGACTTCAAGGTTGTTTTTCAGACTTTTTAAAAAGTTCAAGGTTGAAAAATGGACTTTACCCTATATTTAATTCGGATTCGTTTTAAAAATATGAATACGAATATGATAATACCACTATTTGATCTGTTGACACCCCTCACTTAAATCACAACGGGAACATGCGCAAACCATCCTATTGTAGTCCGGATGCACAACAGGCAAACCATCCTATTGTAGTCTGGATGCACAACAGGTGAGCTAGGCATGTTTCTGCAACGGTCTGGGTGCGCACAGATCACCTACCATTGTTCACAGTACGTAGCTTCATTTTTATCATTTTGAGGAACTAGTTTTACTATTTCAGTTGAAAAATAGACTAAACGGGTCAAAAACTCGTCAGGACAACCCTTATAATATTACATAACAAATCCTATGGTATATTGTAAATTCCTTGGTGAGTCGTAACAATCTAAAAGCTGTCTCTGAGAAAGACTCGGCGAAATAGACTCTGAAGATGCAATGCAGACTACCTACACATGGACACAGATAGCCTACGAAACTGACAATGGTTCTCACAAGGGAGAAGAAAAAAATTCTGATGGCATAGATGGCTCTCGAGGAAAAAACACAGGAACCAAACTAGAGTGCTAGGCCAGGTTTACATCAATTTAATCATAGGCTTGTCAAGTTCGGTTCTAGCTATACCAGCTTAGCGGTTAGCCCTAATAATTACTCAAACCAACAGAACCATACTACGCCAGTCATTTGTATTAAGATGAAAATAATAATCAAATCAAACTGGTGCGTACATGACGCACACTGAAAAAGACTACATAGTGGACATTTTTTCCTTCTTTGGGGGAAACGAGAACTACTGTTCATTGGTGTCAACATGCCAAAGTAGTCTATCCTACGAAGCAGCAAACTGGTCGTCTCAAAGACGTGCTATGCTGGCCAAATGATAAATATCATGCCCATCCTACTGGGCACCAAACAAACTCGGTGAAGAAATCAATGTGACCATGTCACGATAGCTGCAATCCTCTTTGCATCTGTGAGTTTTAATCTCCAAAAAAGGATGCACTGTCTGAATTCTGAAGCAGACATCACCATGTTGGGTAAAGAAAGCAGCGTATCATAAAAGCAGACTAGAAGATTCAAAGCTCAATCCGGCATTGGAGAGGAAAGAGGCATCAAAGCACATTAAAAAACAGTCCCAGGAACCATAATATGCTGCGCAAAAGTCAGTGGAACCTCTAGTCTCACGGCATCGGCCTACATGGGAGCACCAATCCCTACAATAATGTAAAATGTGTCCTTCCATTCAGCAGATTCATAAAACCTGAGGATGCAATGGAGTAGGAATTATGTAGGAAGCCTTCAATTGCTCGGAGCTGTCTCCGGTTTGGCTTCTGCCTCCTGGGTCTTTCCAGCCTCGCCAGCCTTCGCCGCATCTTGAGGTTTTGACACTTCTTCTAATCAGGGAGCAATAGGAGAAAAAAGATTACATGAGGACGTATAGCAAGGAAGATTGTGCTAAAAAAAATACTATGGCAGATGTCACTTTTATCTGCTTAATATAGCACAATGAAATGATTTACTTAGTTCCTTTATATAATCCGCTTACAAAATGAATCTCTAGAAACTAGTTACAGGCTTACAGGTAGATTACCATATTTTAGGCTAAAAATACAATCCTAAATTCCAAAATATGAATCATCTAGTTAAGGTCATTTCACTTTCTGTTGCAATTACAATATAGACTATGCAGTTCCTCCGTTGGCAAAACATTGAATTTTCTTGTGCAATGCATTCATATTTGCTGAGCATGACAGAAGCAATCATTTGATCATTACTATAGCTAACTATCAATTGGAAAAATTGCAGCCTTTTAAGGACTGGCCTTCCAATTAATGCCAAGCAATTTCACATGAAAAGAATACTAACAAAGCATTTGATCAATCGCCTGATCAGGCAGTTACAACTATATCATAACCACCATATCAAACTACAGTGTTCTTAGTACTGCTTGCCTAATTTGGATTTGATCATTTGATAACATAACATATTTGGTAATCCTCTAGCTAACAGAAATAACAAGTTAAAAATAATGGGAAGCAGTACAGAGAAATTACAGGAATACCAACCTTCATCATCACTCTCATCCTCGATGTCATCCATCCCCATACCACCCATACCTCCCAAACCACCCAAACCGCCCATACCAGCCATACCGCCCAAACCGCCCATACCTCCCATACCGCCCATACCAGCCATACCTCCCATACCAGCCATACCTCCCATACCGCCCATACCAGCCATATCTCCCATACCGCCCATACCACCCATGCCACCAAAGTTCTACAGAAAGGACACGAAGAAATACATCAGACCAATACATCTCAATGAAAAAGAAATCCATTAAAGGAAAAAACCGTGAAAGAACTATTTACCGAAAAGTCCATCCCATCCAAGTTGACATCAGCACCTAACAAAATAATAGATGTATATCAAATTTTTTACATTCCCAAGTAATAATGAGTAATATTGTCAGAGTAAGAACTAACTACCATTTCATCATCAAAGTGTACATTTAATAAAGTGAAGTTCTTATTGTATCTCGTGTTTATAAAATCCCGGTGCTGCCACCAAATCATCTCCTTTCTCTAGATGTTTCAAAATAGATCCCTTGCAAACTAACATTAACATCTAGTCATGTGCATGTACTGCTGTAAATCATCATTTTCTTTTGTAAATTATGATTTGCATCAGTTGCATCGGAAAGGGAGAAAAGAGAAGTACATAGCATACCGTCATCATCCTCATCCACCCATTTGTCCCAATCAACTTTCACAAAGTGTGGTGCCTTTTGATCATCTCGAACAAGCTTCTTCCACCATTTGGCCTCAGCTTTTTCTACAACGCAGAATATGGACCTGACCCCCACACTTATTTTGCTTGCCTGTTAAATCAAAAGCAAAGAAACACTGGATAAGGAAAACACATCTTTTCAACAAGGATTAAAATTTTAACCCTATAGCTATTGATATAACATGATCAGGAATTACCTCAACGTTTACTTTATCATTCAAATCTAGTTTCGATTCATATAAGTTCCCACCAGTTCCAGCAGTGGCAGAGAATGTGAATATACCATCTGGTTCCAGATTGACCTTAGCATCCTTTGCATCAGGCAATTGTACGGTGATGTAAACCTTGTCAATCCTCTGAGCCCACTTCACTTCAGGGTGCCGACTACAGAAAACATTGCCACTTTGTCAAGAAACAAACACAGAGCAAGAAATTTAAATCTCCAGAACCTTACTAAAAAAAAGAGTTTTTTTCAAAAGTAAAAACCCAACATAAATACACAAGTGAGGCTGACAAGGTACAAGTTACTGTACACAAGGGATAACCATCATATATGAGATCAAATAAAGAGCAGTGATTACATGAAAAGGACATGTATGACAAGGCAGCATTAAGCAATTTTACTGTAAACAAATAGAAAAGAAAGAGAACAGAACACTGAGACACGCCTAGACGTTAGCATGGGTATGTATGTTGCCTATCCTAATTGATTTCACCACCAACTGTTGTAGCTTAAATTGAAGAAAATGGAAGAATACGACGGAGACAAAAAGCAGGGCCATGAATACAAACAGAAATGGAATTTACAACTTCCTGTAGCAAAAGGCTAGTCCTAGGTACTCAGCTGCCCACACGTACGTAGTTTCATTAAACCATGTAACAAAAAATAACTTTTAAGGATCACTAAATAGTTCAACGCTGATATTCAATACTTACCACTGACATTCTCTCATCCATATAAAAAAGTAACAGGCCAAAGAATAAAATTATTCTACTTCAAACTTTTTGCATGTCCAAATACTTTCTTAACCCACTGGCACCTTGACAAAAATACTAACAACCAATCAATCTATAGTTTTGAGCTTTGTTAGATTACCAACTGTACTTTGACTGAACAATTTAAACCATATCCGAACTGTACTAAGAAAACAGAATTGGACACCTGCCTCCGTGGTATCAGGCGTTAATCATGATAATTTTCTTTTGCAAATCATAGCAACATTTGCCAACTACAAGACAAACTGTTGTACCATCAGTACCAATATCATGCTAAACAATACAGGACAAGACAAAAAATATAATAAATGATAATTATTTGATGAAAAATGTGTAACAAACTAAATTTCAGTATCACTAAGTACATCTCGCAGGTTACAAAACTACTATTAGGCACATAAATTTCCACAGAAGAGTAAAAAACTGCACCACGGCATGAATTGCCTACTTAGCTTCCCTTACAAACTAAAAAGGACAACAGAAACTACAACTAGATGGCTACCTCTAATTCACTAAAAAAACAACATCCTCAAACCCTAAATACACCCAAAAACCAACAATCTAGATCTCTTGAACTGCTGAAAGAACCACACCGCAAACTTCTAAAATTCTTGCAATCTCAACTTGTACCTCTATAAAATAACACCAGTAGATCTTTTTTTAGGGGACACACCAGTGGATCTTAGTCACGCCTAAGCAGCACAGCAATACCGATACCAATACCATGTTCAGTAAAAAGCAAAAGCAGTAGGACTCTCTAACAAACCGAAATCGCAGCATCGCGGAGCGGCCATGACCTGCGGCACCAACAAAATCACCGGGACTTACCCTACCGAATCCACTAAGACCACCGAAACACTCAAACAGCCGCATCGCCTAACCCACCTATGAGGCGCTCAAATCCGCAAATCACGAACCCTAGAAACACATCACCCAAAAAAAAAACCCAACGAATCCCAGTCCAACCGCATCACGGCACCAAAATCTGAACGCTCACGCTGACGCCCTCAACCCAGGGCAGGGGAACGGCGAGCCCTCGCGGCATCGCGAGACCACGCCTCCTCCAGATCCATTCACGCGGTTGGATGGAATCTAAAGCCGAATTGGAACGGAAGAGGAGGGGGGGACAGGAGATCGGAAGCGCGTGCTCAGATTCCGCTCACCTCATCTTGCAGTTGGAGGAGGAGGAGGAGGAGGAGGAGGCGGCGGCGGCGGGTGGGGAGCGAGGGTTTTGTGAGGCTTTTGGAATGGGAGGGGGAGAGAAGATGAGAGGACGAGGCGAAGGGAAGTAGGGGAGCGGGTGGGTAGAGACGAGGGAGTAGTAGGACGGAATGGGCCAGACTCGGACGGGCTAAGGCCCGTGTATTTCGGTAGGCGGGATAGGGAATAGACCAGGGTAGATCCGCATTGGCACACAGGACACCGGTTAAAAAAAACCATAGGGACCGGGCTATATGCACCAGGTGGTCGAGCTAGCTCATCAGCCCGAGCCAATCCAGATTTTGTTGCTGGAGACATTTTGTCGTGAGAGAACTCGACCGCCGCCCTGGCTCGCCACTCCGCCTGGTCGTTGTTGCCTGGCTCGACCGTGACCCAGTATTTCGGTCAAATGTCCGTCGGCTAAAATTGGCCTTCATCGATAAACTATATATCTATAAAAATACTGGCAGAGTATCTGTAAGCAATACTGCGTTACAGGGACAGGTCAACTAATCTATTGGTAATTAAGAACTTCCAGGTCAAACAAACTATCGGCGAAGTTTTTTCGTGAATAGGGAAAACATATTTGTCGCCAATAATGGTAGCTTGGGAGGGGGAAAAAGATTGGCACGTTGTGAAAATTGTAGGGGCACATAAGAATCATCCACCAACTACATGGTGATAAAGCAACATGCACAGCTAAATTAGTACGTGTTATTCAGTATTGTCACTCCATATTGTGATGTCAACGCCTTACTGTTAGATCAAGTTAAGTGTCTTGCTTGTCCTTTAACTTTAAATGACATGTATTCTATATCAAATATGAAATCGTCGCTAGTTCATTAGTTTTATTCATTGGAATAGATGAGTTTTGTCTCCTTTCTTTTTATTATCATATAGATGGAATAGACTAGTTTTATTAATCATGAATTAGTTGCAAGCAGCTATAGTTTGCATGTTGTAGTTGTGCAAAGAATAGTTGAAAAATCTGGCTACACTAGTACATAAATTATTACCTAAGTGGCAAAGTATGAAACTTCATGGTCATTTTGGTTTTGCTAATTATGACACTTCCTATTATCTTCTTGTCCATGGTGTTGCCCTTTTTTAAAAGCTCTTGAAGATTTTTTTTAAAAAATAATATTAATTTAAAAGTTAATTACAAAAAATAGTTTTTTTTACAAAAAACATGCCATTATCGTCATTTCACATGGCGACATGGTCCTGTCGCCATTTGAATTGGTTGCATGATGCTATTTACTGAAGTTGCAATTTCAACTCTCTATCGTCATTTGGACTAGCGATTTGCTTCGAAGAGTATTCAAATCGTCAGTTCAACTAGCGATAGAGACTAACTATATACACCCCAAAAAATCAAATGAAAATTTATTTTAATTCCAAAAAAAGAGAAGATAGAGAAGAGAGAGAGAGAGAGGAGAAGATGGGGAGAAGTGACATAGCAAAGCTATGCCGATTAGTAGCAGAGGAGAGAGAGAAAAGAAGATCTGGTCTCCTAATTTGCAGGTAAATATTCTTACAACTTTGTACATAAATTCAAAACCTGGTAGGTTAGCAAATAAAAATAGCGACATATAATTCATTAGATTAGATAGTTTTAGATGTATTACAGTTTGATGTAGTACATCATTTTAGCTGTGTATAGTTTAGTTCATCATATAGATATTATTTATGGTGCAGTACTCAAATGATTTAGAATAAATCTGCAAAAGTACTAACAAAACTTCGTAGGTTTTCATTGTTATATGGTAAAATTTTGCTAGTACCGAAAATACTTTTTAAACTAGAAAAATAGCAACACAACTCTTACTTTTTTTAAAAAAAAAAAATCCAGAGTTGGTACATAGGGTATGTAGAGCTGAACTAAAATATTGTCAACTTAATTTTTGTTTCCATTTGTACTCGGTAAATATTTTTTTTAAATACTGGAGACTCTTTTTAAACAAGAAAAATAGCAAGAAACCTGTAAAAAATCTATAAAAATTGCAGAGTTGCTAAATAGGATATGAAGATCTGAATCAAAATAATCCCAACTTAATTTTTGTATCCATTTGTACACAGTAAATATTTTGTTAATTCTGAAAATATTTTTTGAACTAGAAAAATAGGAAGACACCTCTAAAAATTCTATAAAAAAAATCCATAGTTGCTATATAGGGTATGTAGAGGTGAACTAAAATATTGTCAACTTAATTTTTGTTTTCATTTGTACGCGGTAAAAAATTTGTAAATGCTGTAGACACTTTTTAAATAAGAAAAATGGCAAGATACCTATAAAAATATATTAAAATGGCAGAGTAGCTAAATAGGGTTTGTAGAGCTTAATC
The DNA here is from genome assembly GCA_036346395.1 of Hsuehochloa calcarea. Classification (NCBI taxonomy): domain Eukaryota; kingdom Viridiplantae; phylum Streptophyta; class Magnoliopsida; order Poales; family Poaceae; genus Hsuehochloa; species Hsuehochloa calcarea. Next base: position 17,633,206 of record CM070607.1, read on the forward strand.
AATTTAATCATAATTTAATTTTGGTTTCATTTGGTCACGATAAATATTTTGTAAATAAGGAAAATAGCAAGGTACCTATAAATTTTTTAAGAAAATTCCAGAGTAGCTAAATAGGGTATGTAAACCTTAATTAAAATATTGTCAACTTAATTTTGGTTTCCGTTTGTACACGGTAAATATTTTGTAAACAAGAAAAATAGCAAAGTACCTACAAAAATTCTAAGAAAATTCCAGAGTTGCTAAATAGGGTATGTAGACCTTAATTAAAATATTGTCAGCTTAATTTTGGTTTCCATTTGTACACGGTAAATATTTTGTTAATACCAAAAATACATTTCAAACTAGAAAAATAGCAAGACACCTCTAAAAATTCTATAAAAAATCTAGAGTAGCTAAATAGGGTATGTAGACGTTAATTAAAATATTGCAAACTTAATTTTAGTTTCCATCTGTATATGTTTCGTAGTGTTTACTTTTTGATATATTTAGATATATCACTTCTTATTACTTTTTGTACATGTATCATTGTATTTACAATGTATGCACTGCATTTTCAGGTATGGCAGACCTCGTACCCGCTGCGCAGTGGCCGTATGAGTTGCTTGACCTGGGCGTTGACGTGACTCGCCATAGCCACCTCAGTATCATCCTCCTCCAAGAGGGCGAGGCAGTGATTGAGCTTAGCATGTTGCGGCTGCGCACACCCATGAGAGTACGGAGGGTGGACTCACGTTGGGTTCCGGGGTACGTTTAGTTGTGACCCTCGTGTACTCAATTGTAGTCTGACTAGTGTGGGTGGAGTCACGTATGTTCTTAATCCTTTCGACGCAAGTTGAGAGTGGTAGGCCTCCTTCCACTAGCGAGGATGGTGGAAGCGACATGGGAGGACGACGAGGACCATGCGGGCAGTGGTAGTAGGTCCAGACGGTTTTCGTATGATCGGCGCCTCCTAACGGCACTAGTTGACCAATGGAGGTCGGAGACGCACACTTTCCACCTTCCATGCGGGGAGATGGCGCCGACGCTTCAGGACGTAACCTTCCTGACCGGGTTGCCTTGTGCAGGCTTCCCCCTAGCGACTCACGACGTCCCGGCAACGTGGTGCACAGAGTTCCTCGCGAGGTTTCAGGTGGTGCTACCACAACACTGGCAACAGGGAGTTCAGAAGTACGCACGGGCCGTAGCTGAAGTGGATCTGCCAATTCTATTTACAATGGGATATGCATGACTTGGCAACCTCCGTGCATCGTATAATGCCTAGGGAGCAGTTCAGCATGATGGCAAAGGAGATACGAGAGGTCATGGACTAGTTCATCAAGAAGACAAGGCGAGGCATCTAGCTTGTGTTTTGCTGTAAGCTGAGGGAGGTGGTAGACCCACCTGTGCGTGGACGGGGGGTGAGCCACGGTGCATTATGCCCCATGACTCCTCACCCGGATATGGCGGGTAGGTCCTCATGGCACCGTGTTGGGAGAACCCCGACACAATTCGCGGGTCAACACGAAACACTCGCATCTGGTTGTTTATTTCGAACTCCACTAGTTACTAACAACATTTTTCTCTGACAGCTACAGTTTGCATGTTGTAGTTGTACAAAGAATAGTTGAAAATCTGGCTACACTAGTACATAAATTATTACCTAAGTGGCAAAGTATGAAACTTCATGGTCATTTTGGTTTTGCTAATTATGACACTTCCTATTATCTTCTTGTCCATGGTGTTGCCTTTTTTTAAGCTCTTGAAGTTTTTTTTAAATAATATTAATTTAAAAGATAATTACAAAAAATAGTTTTTTTTAACAAAAACATGCCATTATCGTCATTTCACATGGCGACATAGTCATGTCGCCATTTGAATTTGTTGCATGATGCTATTTACTGCAAGTTGCAATTTCAACTTTATATTGTCATTTGGACTGGCGATTTGCTTCGAAGAGTGTTCAAATAATCGGTTCAACTAGCTATAGAGGCTGGCTATATACACCCCAAAAATCAAATGAAAAGTCATTTTAATTCAAAAAAAAGAGAAGAGAGTGGAGAAGAGGGGAGAAGTGACGTAGCAAAGCTATGCTTAGGTTAATCTGAGGAGAGAGAGAGAGGGAGAAGCAGATCTGGTCTCCTAATTTGCAGGTAAATATTCTTACAACTTTGTACATAAATTCGAAACCTGATAGGTTAGCAAATAAAAATAGCGATAATTCATTGGATTAGATAGTTTTAGTTGTATTGCAGTTTGATGTAGTACATCATTTTAGTTGTGTATAGTTTAGTTCATCATATAGATATTATTTATGGTGCAGTACTCAAATGATTTAGAATAAATCTACAAAATACTAACAAAACTAGAAAGCCTTATAGCGGAAGTAGAGTCGATGTAGCGATTTGATGCCGTAGTAGTCGTACTCGCCGCACGTCTTCTCCTTCCGCTCCTGAGATCGTCATGAGTTGTGGATTGTCCTAGTGCTGATGCTTCGCAACAACACCTCCAAGGTATCCACACATATAGGGCAGGGACACCACGCGCTGGAGTACTAGCGCCGGCGGCGTGGTATTGGATGAGGAAGGCGTGACTGTTAGGGTTTTAGGAATTCTTCAAAAGAGTATCTGTTTACCCTATGCCACCGCCCCCTCTTATATAGGCATACATGATGGGTCTCGAACTTGAGACCCATTAGGAACTCGTGGCCTACAAGAATTCAGATCACCACCAAATCAAATTATAGCCCTTTAAGTGTGCGACCCTATAGTTTCATGTGTAATCGGTTGTGACTCGGAAACTCTTTTTTGACCATGAGTCGTTAGCTGTACCTAGCAGCACATAACGATTTCCGAACACACAAAGAATACATTAGACGAACCTTAATACAATATGATCTACGACCAGGTCCTTGTCACTTACGACCAGCTCGTATCTAGTCACGACCAGTCCACATTTAGTTACGACCAGTTCGTAACTCCTTACGACCAGTTCGTAACTCCTTACGACCAGTTAGTACTTAATTACGACTAGTTCATAACTCCTTACGACCAGTTAGTGATTATGTTCGACCAGTCTATGACTAGCTGTATCTCCAAACGACCAGTCTATGACCAGCTCGTATCTCCATACGACCAGTTTACGACCAGCTTCGACCAGTCTACGACCAGCTCATATATCCATACGACCAGCTTCGACCAGTCTACGACCAGCTCATATATGGTCGAACTGAACGACCAGCTTGTGTCTTCTCCCTTTGTCTTACGACATCTGGTTGAACTCCAAGTAAGATAATTTGTCATCCATGGAATGTTTAATACTTTCTTGATCAAGTGTCGAATAACTTCATGTGGTCGGCACTTCGACCACTACTGGCATGGCCATGCACTTTCCTTATCCGATCACAACGAGAGGCCCAGAGACATCTCTCTTGTTATATTAGGAGGGACACACCCGAAAGCTACTTTTATAACTACCCAGTTACGAGTAGCGTTTGACAACCCCTGAGAGTGCTATTACACATGTAGGAAACTATGCTGATTTCAGGTCTAAGGATTATACATCATAATTACTTGAAACCAACTGATGACACATGAAATTATAACAATCTCAACAGTGTCTCAAGGTGGGTCAAACCAACACCATGTTCTCTAACATGTGTCCATATTATTAGTTTGATATCTCCATATCTATGACCTGTGAAATATAGTCATCAACCAATAATTAAATATGAACACACATTCTGTTCTATTCAACTTCAATGTTTATTTCTAATTATTTGACCTCTTGTTATTAGCATGACGTCCAGAACATAAAAAACCGTAAAAGGAGCTAGTACAACCATGCTTGTTGATGTATAAGATACACCTTCTAAATTTGTCTCCTCTATGTCTATTTTGCTAATAATTTATTTAAATTGCATACTAATGTTCCACATAATATCCTTTATAGAAACAACATCGCAGTACGTTTAATTGGTTGGCTACCAATTCGATAGCAGTACGACAATTTTATGTTTATTTGATATGTGATTCTCTAAAAATATTTAATTGCATCCTTTGTAAAATATTTGATCATGTACTTATGTGTGGACTAGGTTGGCACTAAAGTATTCTTGAAGAGCTGGAAAAATGCAATAAGGATGTGGCTCTTGCTACAATCATAAGTTGTGACCCAAAAGGTAAACTTGTTGTCGTTCAGCTAGGAAATGAATTTTGGATGGTGCATGTTAATCTTGCAATTGCGAAATGTGAAGAATTGATACGGCCATACAAAGGCTACAAATTAATTGGTCATGCAGTAGGAGCTGATATTGCGTGGCCATCAACTTATGTACGGTGTTCCTTTTAGTTTTGTTACTTTAATATTGTGATTTTGTTTCTTCCTAATGGTGCATTAAGGGACTCTAATTTTCCATTGTAGGTTGATAAGATAAATGGATGATGCTATGGATGACATGCTCAATGCAAGCTGGAGAATGGTGACATAGGCAAATGATCTTCATTACATTTAGATTACATTCTGTTAGGAAATGATGTTCAAGGTCTTCTTTACATTTAGATTTCATTCTGTTAGGAAATGATGTTTAAGTAAAATATTTATACGATGTCTTATGTGGATGGTTCTCTGTGTAATGCAACAATTTGTTTATAATATATGAGTGTTCCTTTTAACAATGCTATGACCGATAATGATTTTTTTTTACTTTGACTTCTACACACTTATAATCGTTGCAGCAACCTAATTATATCCGTTGCAAAAATAGCAAAACTCATATGTATGGCAAGTACCAACGCTTCTATGCGTTGTGACAATATAATTATATCCATTGTTAAAATAGTAAAAGTCATCCATGCATAGTAAGTAACAACGCATACAAGTGTAATTACAACATGTCTATATCCGTTGCTACTTCGCAACGCCTTTTCATATCTATTACCAACACTTGTTTTTCTGTTGTAATAGACTCTCTCAACGGCCTCAACGGCAACACATAGTAAATGTATTGGTATAGACCGTACCAACACTTATTTGGTAAAGGGGTGTACATGTTGTAGTGTCTATTCATATGTGTTCTCATATGTTTCTAACTAGGGAACGTTTAAAAATAATCATCGCAGAAATACAAAATTTTACAATCAAGTCACATACTTGATAATAAATATTAACGATATTATTCTAGGAATAAGATAACATATTATCCAATATTATGAACATAACGAAATATAATCATCTATATTATTGCCTCTAGGGCATATTTCCAACAGTCCCGACGCTTCCAGTCGGCATCGGCGTTGGTGGAAGAACCAGTTCCTTGGAGATGTTCTTCGAGTGCGAACTTGGTGACCACAACCCCAAAAAGAGTGCGTCACATTTGAGAGATGAGAGTTGGACATGTTATTGTTGTGGAGTTATGTTACGTCATTAGACTCTAAGCTTGTGGACTTATTTTATTGTCGTGGACTTATGTTGGCTATGTCGTGCTTGTTATGTTGCTCATTATTCATGTCATATGAACAGTACCAATCAACTAATCAGCGACTAGTCGGCCGACTAGTCGACTAGTCGATAAGTTAGTCACTAGGAGGGTAGTGTCGACTTGCTGATTTAATAACCTTGGCCCATTCTCTCTCCCGTCGCTCGCCCGCACCCGGTCCCACCTGTCAGTCGCACACGTGGCTTGTGCAACACAAATCAACCCTAGCCACCGCCACTGCAAGTGGGTCCCACCGAGTTACTCAACCATAAGGTCACAACCGTTATTTATTAATAAAATTAGACGTTTAATCTTATTTTCGCCTTGTGTGGAATGATACTCATCTATGTTGATACTATGTGCACTAGCGTGATACTGGACTAGTGCATTATACACAGAGGGTCCAGATTTGCATATTTGGGTCCCAACACATAACAAGTCCACTTGCTATAGTTTATCTAAGAGCAGAATGCTCCATTAGATGTGATAAGTGATACTGTGAAAATGTGTTTCTTGTTTTTAGCAGAAGCACAAGAAGTCTACTTTCATAAGAAAAAAAGAATAGGAAAGGTCAGACAAACAGTAAAAGAGCAAACTACAGTGCAATGCCTCACCTGATTTCGCCAGCATTGCGTATAACAAAATTCCACCCATCGAGTGTCCAATGGCAAGCAGCTTCCCATCTTTTGCTTTGCTATGTAGTCTAATATACTCCACCTGTAGATGTAAATGTGTAGTCAAGCGATATTCCACGAAAACAATCATAACTACACTAATTATGAAATAATCAGATGGAGCAATAAACAAACAAAAAAACTGTTCTGAGTTCGTCGGATGAACCAAAACTTAACAGCGTCTACTATTCAATAATTTTAGTTTACAAAAGGACATGTCAGCTCACTGCAGTAGGTATATCCTCCTCCAAGTAATGGTCGAAATCCCAATTATATTCAGAAGTCAGATGCATCTGTGTTGCCACAAAGCGTTCCCACGAGTCAATCTGCTCTTGAAAATTCTTCAGAAGACGCAGACTTTCTTCTCTCATTGGACCAATAATAGCAGAGCTTTCTGCCTTTTCTGAGAGAACTGAAATTTTTTTCCGTAATCTCATTAAATTTTTTATTTAGTCTAGCCTCTTCCAGAAGTTTTGAGATCCGATCAAAAAAATTAGATAGTTCTGTCAGTAAAGGTGGTTCATCCAAAGCAACTATTCCAAGGTCATCGCAATCAATAGCAGAGCCACCAGAACTTTGAAGTGAAGCAGCCTCCCATGTGCTCTGATTATCAAGAGGTAGAATGCCACTAGAGATATCCTCAAAAGCGGCTGATCCAGGTCCAGTAGAATTATCATATTCACGTATACGCAGACCAGCACCTCTCACTTCAACTATCCATGTATCAAATCCTTGGTTAGACATGTGACGTGCAAATGAGGCCTGAAGAGAATGGATGAACATCATTAACATCACACACACACACACACACACACACACTAGAGAGAGAGAGAGAGAGAGAGAGAGAGAGAGAGCATAATCCTAGTACGAAAAGATCAAGATAAAAGAAATGCTAGAAACACTAATCTTACACTCTTAGTAACTTGTTAGCAGAACACAAGGGTATTGCTAACACAAGGTGTTGGAGAGTTTGTGTTAGAGTTAGAGAACTCATTGTGTGAGAGTCAGATAACTCGTTTGTATGAGAATCGGACTTGGTTTTGAGACTATAAATAAATTAGGTGTGGATCCTACGGGAGAACACAAAAAATATTCCCAAAACTACAACATGGTATCTGAGCCATCCCCAATCAATCGCCCCTAACGCTAACCGGACTCACCTCGGGTCCGCCGCCGTTCAACTTGACGCCGCTCGAGCACACACGCCATCGCCGCCGCTGCTCCGGCCACCGCTTGGTCCGTAGCTCGGGTCGTGCGTCGCCGCTGCTCGGGCCGCGCGAGCACACGGGCCATCACTGCTGCTCGGGTCGTCGGTTGGGTCGGCGGCAAAGAGGAGAAGAGAGGAACTGAGGCGCTGAGGCGGCTCGGGAGGACGAGGGAAAGGAAGGAGCCGAGGCGGCGAAGACTCGGGAGGACGACAGGCGAAACGCTCGGGAGAAGAAGCCGAGGCGCAATGGGGAGGAGGAAAGGCGAAGAGGCGAAGCGGTCGGGAGAGAAGAAAGGTGCGGGGAACCGAGCGGCTCGAAAGGAGAAGCCGAGGCGCAACGGGGAGGAGGAAAGGCGAAGAGGCGAAGCAGTCGGGAGAGAAGAAAGGTGCGGGGACCGAGTGGCTCGGTAGGATGGGAAAAAAAAGAAAAGGGCATCGGGAGCCGAGGCTGCTCGGGAGGAAGGACATCGGGCACCGAGGCGGCTCGGGAGGAAGAAATTACGAATCTTAATGTTTTTGTACGTGCAGACAGTCATCGAGGTTCAACAGGACGTTGATGCGTGAAGAAGTGTCGTGATCGTGGGAGGTACGCACGGCATATCTTGATTGATTGGCATTGCTTTGGTTGCTTGAGAAGATGACTCCTGAGGAAATTGAGGCTACGAGGAAGACAGTTGTTGAGACTTCCTCCCCGCTGGTAACTCAAAGTGACATAAGGAGCATATTACAGGATCTCTTCACAACAGGTATGATAGGTCCGAGGGCTAGTGTAGGGTCATCTGACTTAAAACTGGAGCTGATGCCGAATGATGTAAAATTAGAAGGAAATAAGAATTACCTGAGTTGGTCTAGAAGAGCTCAGCTAATTCTGAGGATGAAGGGGGTAGAGCACTACCTGCAGGAGACTTGTGTTGAGCCTGCAGACAAAGCGAGCATTGATTGGAGGATGTGGAACACTACCAATTCTGTGGTTGTGGCTTGGTTGCTAACTTCGATGTCTACATCCATCGCTCGGATGGTGGAGATGATGCAAAGTGTACCAGCAATGTGGAAGATGGTAAGCAATATGTACTCGAGGCAGGAAATGTGATGATGATAGTGGAAGTCCAGGGCAAGGTGGAGGCTCTGAAATAGGAGGAAAGGACCGTCCAGGAGTATGCTAGTGAACTGCAGCAGCTGTGGGCAGATTTAGATCATTATGATCCACTGTAGTTGACATGTGCTGGTGATATTGAGTCTGATAGGGTGTGGCTGCAACACAGACGAGTTACACATTTTCTAAAGGGACTGAATTCAAAGTTTGAGAGTAGAAGGGCTGCCATGTTTCACTTGGCAAACTTGCCTGCCATGGAGGAGGCAATTTCGGCTATGGTACAGGAGGAAGTTCGACTACGAGTAATGAGGGATAACAACCCAGTCAGATCCGCATACGCCATACCTGATGATAGGGAGTACAACAACTGTGGGATGAGAGGACATCTGATCCGTGTTTGTCCTTCTCCACAGTATGGAGGTCGAGGTGGAGGTCGTGGTGGTTGTGGAGGCCGAGGTGGAGATCGTGGTAGTCGCGGAGGCCGAGGAAGGGGCCGAGTGGGCCCCAGAGCTAATGTGGCCCAAATAGAGGAGAACACGTCTGTTACTCTGACAGGCGAGCAAGCTATGCAGTGGGAAAAGTGGCAGTAAGGAAATGCATTGGAGACTTCTCATAATTCCACCTCCTTTGGTAACTTTGCAAACTAAGTGTAATACTCCGGAAATGGATCGGTAGAAAGAAAGAGGTCGGAGAGAGCGAAAGAAACTATTTTCAGCGGAAAATTCCATTCGTCGGGGTATCGTTAATTTCAGGCAACCCGGGCCGCGATTCGCGACCAGGAGGCCCATAGTGGGCGGCCACCCACTAGTGGCCGGCCAAAGGGGCACCACTTCCCCCAAAACCCTACTCCTTCCCCTTCCTCCCCAAGCCGCCTCTTTTCCCTTGGAGCCGCCCCATCTCCTCCTCCCTCCTCCTAGGCGCCTCCCCCTCCATTGGTGGCTGCCATTGGAGATCCCCGGAGCTGCACCCCCCGTCTTCCACGTGTTCCTCTTCGGTTCTTCCTCCGCCGGGCGATTTCGTTCCAATCGGGTGCGTGGAGTTGGAGCTGGCCAAAGAAGGAGAGGGAAGGCTTTGGGAAGCTGTTCTTCATCGTTCTTGGTCTACAAGGGTAACGAGAGACCCCATCGCTGTTTGATTGCGTTAGAGTTGTCGATTCCATGTTTTTGATAGTATTGCGTAATTTCTGTTAGTAGATCGGTTCTGTACAGTAGGTTGCAACTCGGTTTTGGGTGCCTTAGAGGCAGAATTGGATGATTTCGCCTTCTAGAGTTTTGTTCCTTATTTCAGTAGCTTTCTTTTGGCACCTGGATCACAATTTTTCACCCAGTAGATTAAAAGTTATGGCTGTTTTACTACACGCTGGTCTGTCTGTCAAAACTGATGGGTATAGTGAGTTGCACCTAGGTTTTGATCTAGTTAGAGTCAGAATCAGGTCAGCCACCCAACTAGGTTTTGAAGATAATTTCACCATGTTTCCAGGCTGATAAAAATCACTTTATTTGGATCAGTGGTTTAAAAGTTAGAGCAATTTCTTTAGGGCTGATCAGATTTCTGGGCAGACTGCAGTTATAGTTTTTCAATGGATGGTTAGACCCCTGTAATGGCCGAATTAGAGTTTACCCTCAACTAGAGTTTTGTAGCCAGTTAAGTTAAGAAAATTTGAGCACTGGTTTCAGGTCTTTTGGACTTACGGTTTTTTATTGGTGAATTTTCTAGTAAAACTGCCAGATTAGGGTTAATTGAAATGGTTGGGTAAATTGTTCAAATTGACTTTTATTTGGTTAGTTTGGCTAGAAGATTGAGGAGGACACGTGTAGCATCGCAATATTCGTTGCCCTCATTTCGATTATATTTTATTGTAGGCGGTGAAGCGGTGAGTGGAGGGTATCACAAGTACCTCCCAACCCGTTGCTGCGCGGCAGGCAAGTAATTTGTATTCCATGTTTGATGTCACGTATGATGTGTGAATGAATGTTTACATTTGTTCGTATATGTAGATGAATGCCATATGTTCTTTTCATTTATGAATACTATTCCATATTGACATGTGATCATCATGACATGCATACAATATTTTGTTAAGACCCATCAATTCCAAATGGGCACTTGAAATCCCATCAATTCCAAGATGGGTGCGTGAGTCCACCATTCCAATGTGGACCACGTTACGTGAGTCCACCATTCCAATGTGGGCCACGTTGGACGATCGTATGAAACGTTCTTCATACGAATACTTTAAGTGAACACCGACGGTGCTTCACTCGCTATCTGCATTATATGCTACAATATGTCCATTTCCTTCAATGCACCATTCCACTTCATTCATTCATACATTCGTTTCCAGAATATGTTCAAATTGTGTTTGTGATATATGGCTCATTGTATGTTTGATTGTTACATCTGATTACTTCTGAGTCTATTGGCTCATTCTTGCTTTCTTGTCTTATTTAGGTAAATGACGAGGAAGAATGATCTTATGGAGGGTAGTTCATCACGATGCACTCACTATCATTTATCAAACAATTTGAGGACTTTTATTATCATTATTATGATTTGTGTTACAATGTAATAAGCCCACATAGCCTTGTTTACTTATCTTGTTGAACTGTTTACTTCCATTTCGTTGATTAAGACTGGAAGATGAATGCTTGTTTTCATATATTCATAATAATCGCTTCTTTTTGTTATGCTACATGAGGTTATTCATTTGAAGAGTAGAGATTGTAGGTGACATCTTGACTTCCTTGTAGTCAGGGTGTTACAGTTGGTATCAGAGCGGGCTTCAGGTCCGTGGTAATAATATTAAAATGACACACTGTGCACAATAGGAAGGGTTGGGTAAACCATTGTTTTTCCGCAATTGCTTGGTTTTGTCCCAATTAATTTGTTTATCGATTCGTTGAGCTATGTATCGATTTCCTTTACATTGTGTTGTTCATAGATGGCTAGAGGTAGAGGTCGTGGTCGTGGTCGCCCACCAGGCAGTAATGGTGGTCGTGGCCGCGGTCCGGCAGCTACATCGTCTTCGTCGAGGGGTTAGTGGTCTTTGTCTCGAGGAGATTGCCTCACCGCGCCTCGGTTCTTTGAGCCACCGCCGCAACCGTGATCTCATTCGGACCTTATTAAGGAGAATCAACAACTCCGCCAACAATTGCGGCGGCCATTCTGCGGCCGCTTTGCCGGTGGCGGAACACATTCTTCTTCTTTGTTCCACCCGAGGCTAGGATGAGCCTCCGTGAGTGGATGTCGCCGTCTGGACACTTTTGACGGGCAGTACACCGTTCAGTGCGCGGATGGTTGAGGTACATGGAGCGTCAGTTTGGAGCCTTAGAGCTGGCATCCGCGCAGAAGGCGCGATTTGTGGCCTTTCAGCTGAAGGGCCAGGCCGACATCTGGTGGGAAGGGTCCTGTCTTCGGGACTCGGCCACAGTCTTGTTACTTGGGAGGTTTTGTGGAGAGGTTCAGGACACAGTTTTATCCTGACTCCTTCATCGAGAAGATGGAGCAATCCCTCCTGACCTATGTGCAAGGAAAAATGTCGGTATCTGAGTATGAGGCCGGATTTAACAATCTGGTGCGCTTTGTCCCAGCCGTGGCAAGTGATGATAAAGAGAAGGCTAAGAGGTTCGTGGGGCCTCAATCGGAGTATCGCCCGGTTCGAGAGCAACAGTCTCGTGACTTTAGCTCGGTGGTTGAGCGAGCTAGAGGATGGAGTTGGAAAGAGCTCCTTCTTCGCAAGGGCATGTTGCTAGTGGTTCTGTATACGGTGGTTACGGCGGTGGCGAGCGGAGTTTTGAGTCTTTGGTGGTGGGTCTTTTGACCCATTGCTAAGAGGTTTCACAAGAACCAACCCTCCCGTCTGTTCAAAGAAGGCGGCCTTCTTCTTGGCGCCACGTTCTTCATCTTCGCCTACGATTCGTCTGTTCGAGTCGGGGCATGAAGTGTTTTCGGTGTGGTGGCGGGCATCGAGCTTGAATGTTCCTTCAAGGAACATGCGGCGGTGTGGTCGAGAGGGCCACAAGTCCTCGATGTGCAAGCAAAATCCGGCTAGTATCATCAAATGGGAAGCCGTTCAGCAGACTTCTTCCTCCGGCTTCCACAGAGGTTGATTCGGACTGACGGCGGTTCTGCACCACAAGTACCCTCAGGCTTGGGGTCCACTGCGGCTTTCACTCCGCGCCTCCCGCGGGTTCTATTGGAATCCCGCACCATCCGCCTCCGTCGTTTGTTCCTCCAATGTTGTTTCCGCTTTCCGACGCAGAGTGTTGGTGCGTCTTCTCTGCCGGTGCATCGGGGTCTACGCCATGCCCACCCCGAGACCTTGGGGCGTCTGATGTGGTGACAGTACTTTACTTGTTGATTCGCATGATGCCTTTGTCTTGTTTGATTCGGGGCTACTTACTCGTTCGTGTCTTTGGAGTTTGTTAGAAAAGTGGGTTTGAGTTTTGACTTATTTACGAGTCGGTGGTAGTCGGCTCCCGGAGGACTTATTTCTAGCTCTACCGTCTCGGTTGTTCTATCTTGATAGATGATGAGGTTTTCACTGCGAATCTTATGGTTATTCAATTGGCACCATTCGATGTTATCACAGGTATGGACCGGTTATTCCAATACCGTGCCAAGATTTGTTGTTTCGGAAGGCGGTGACCTTGCTAGCTCCTTCCTGAAGAACGGTATTCGAGGCGCGCACCGTCGATTCAATATTTGTATCTTGGCTAATCTATTCCCTAGCCGTCGTGCATCGATCATCGGATTACTTTGCTCCTCAATGAAAAGACCGATTCCTTGCGGCGTCTTGAGGAGATTCGATTGTGAAGGAGTTTTCCATGTCTTTCCTATAGAACTTCCTTAATGCCTCCGTGAGGAAAGTGGAGTTCGGATTGATCTTGTTCCGAACTCGGCCGTTGTCCAAGTCTCCTTACCGTTTGGCTCGGCCATTTCGGGAAGAATTGAAGAAACAATTGGACGACTTCGCTGTCCAAAGGTATGATTCAATGAGCGTTCGCCTTGGGGCGCGCTGTTCTCTTTATTAAGAAGAAAGATGGCGGTGGCGTATGTGCATAGATTATCGGGCGCTTAATCGAGCGACGGTGAAGAACAAGTATCCTTTGCCTCGCATTGATGACCTTTTCGACCGGTTGAAAGGAGCTAAGATATTTTCTAAGATTGATCTCGATCGGGTTATAATCGATTCGAGTTCGTGGCGGGATATTGAGAAAACGGCTTTCTCTACGAGGTATGGTCATTTTGAGTATAAGGTTATGTCTTTTGGACTAACGAATGCTCCTGCGCTTTCATGGAAGCCATGAGCGATATCTTTGCATCAATACCTTGATGATTTCGTTGTGGTATTCATAGATGATATCTTGATTTATTCCAAGGCAGAGGAGGATCACACCCACCATTTGCGGTTGATCTTGGAAACTTTAAGAGAGAATCAATTCTATGCCAAGTCAAGAAATGTGAGTTACGGATTTACGAAGTTGGATTTTTGGGTCACGTTATTAATCGGAGGGTATTTGATTGATCCTAGTAAGATTTCGACGGTGGTTGAGTGGAAGAGACCAACCAATGTTAAAGAAGTAAGGAGTTTTACGGGTTTAGTGGCTATTACTGGCGGTTTGTGGAGGTTTTCAACCATTGCTAAACCGATGTCCCAGATTGACACGAAAGGTGTTAGATTCGATGGTCCGATGCTTGTGGCGCGATTTTGCTCTTTGAAAGATAGATTAGTGATCGCTCCTATTCTTACTCTTCACGAGCACAGGAAGAGATTCACTATCTATTCGAGATCGTCCATAGTTGGACTTGGTTGTGTACTCATGCGGGATGGTAAAGTGATTGCCTATGCATCGAGGCACCAAGAAGCATGAGCAAATTATCCCACCCATGATCTAGAGCTTGCTGCGGTGATTCATGCTTTGAAGATCTGGCGTCATTATTTGTATGGCGAATCTTGTGATGTGTTCACGACCACAAGAGCACGAAATACATCTTTACCTGAAGGACTTGAACTTGAGACAGAGGAGATGGCTAGAGTTGATCAAGGATTATGATCTTACTATTCAAGACCATCCGGCAAGGCTAATGTGGTAGCCGATGCCTTGAGTCGCAAGGCGACACCTCCCATCCTCGATTGTCTTATTGCTGATTTTGGCGTATGGATATTTCTTTACGCTGCGGGTACCGCATGCATCGAGACTCGATTGATTTTAGAGTCGACCCTTCCGATCGGTGCGTGTAGCACAACAAAGAAGATCGGATGTTCCAACGAGTGAGGAAGCGTTACCGAGGGCAAGCGTGGTCACCGGTGTGGACAAATTTGATTCTTTGCGATTTAAAGGGCCTTTGTGTGCCACAGAGTCTCGAGTTAAATTGGAGATTTTGAAAGAGGCTCATCGTACTCCTTATCTGCCGTACATCCCGGGAGACCAAGATGTACAAAGATTTAAAGAAAAGTTTACGGTGGAAGCGGATGAAAATTGATATCGCGCGATATGTGGCTTCTTGTGGAGTGTGCCCGGTGGTCAAGGCGAGAGCACAAGCGACCAGCGGGGATTGCAACCCTTGGAGGTACCGGTTTGGCCATGGGACGATATATCTATGGATTTTGTGGTTGGTTTACCTCGCCGCAATGAGGAAAGGATGCTATTTGGGTAATTGTGGACCGGTTCATAAGTGCGCACATTTCATCCCTATTCGTACAACCAATTGACAGCGATTTGGCTCCTCTTTATGTCACGAGAAATTGTGCGTTTGCAGTGCCAAAGACCATTGTTTCGACCGAGACGCCAAGTTCGTTTCAAATTACAGGAAAGTTTGCGAGTGCATTGGGCACACAACTCCGTCTTAGCACGACCTTTCATCCCAGAACGGATGGGCGATCGAGCGCACCATTCGGACTTTAGAAGACATGCTCGGTGTTGTGTTTTATCCTGGAAAGGTAATTGGGAAGAGCATTTAGCCTTGGCGAGTTTGCTTATAACAACGATTATCATTCCAAGATTCGAGCCGCACCATCGAGGTTCTCTATGGGCGTAAGTGCGAGTCCCGTTGTCTTTGGGACGAGGTTGAGAGCTGCGATCTTGGGTCCCGTGGGTTCGTGACGATGGCTAGAGTGGCGAAGTTAAGCGTAATTTGTTGGTGCCCAGGCCGGCGTAAGAGCTACTGTTGATGTCGAAGCGAGATTTGGAATTCGAGGTGGGAGCGAAGTTCTTGAGAGTATCGCCATCTAAAGGCGTAGTGCGTTTGGCACCAAAGGAAAGCTTAGTCCAAGGTATGTGGGACCCTTCCCAATCGTGGGTACGAATTGGGAAGCTAGCTTATCGCTTGGACCTTCCCGATTTTATGAGTGGGGTTCTAGCGTGTTCCATGTTTCGATGCTTAGAAAGTTTCGAGAGACCCGGATCATGTCATTCCTTTGGAGCCTTTGATTGTCGGCAAGACCTTACCTTGAGTCCCGGCGGTGAAGATCTCGGAAGAATCGAGCGGGTTACGAGAATAAGACCACAAGTATGTCAAAGTTCTTTGGTCGCATCGATGCGAGAGAGAGGCCACTTGGGAGTTGGAGTCCCGCATGAGAGAGCAATACCCGACTGTTCGTTTAAGGTAAATTGTTTAAGTTGTATTTCGGATTTATTTCTTTCCGTTGGATCGTTGATTAGATTCGAGGTCGAATCCTGTTAAGGGGGGTAGACTGTAATACTCCGGAAATGGATCGGTAGAAAGAAAGAGGTCGGAGAGAGCGAAAGAAACTATTTTCAGCGGAAAATTCCATTAAATCGGGGGTATCGTTAATTTGAGCAACTTTGGGCGCGATTCGCGACCCAGAGGCCCGATAGTGGGCGGCCAGCCCACTAGTGGCCGGCCAAAGGGGGCACCACTTCCCCCAAAACCCTACTCCCTTCCCCCTTCCTCCCCCAAGCCGCCCCTCTTTTCCCTTGGCGCCGCCCCCCTCTCCTCCTCCCTCCTCCTAGGCGCCTCCCCCCCCCTTGGTGGCTGCCCTTGGAGATCCCCGGAGCTGCCCCCCCCGTCTTCCCCGTGTTCCTCTTGGTTCTTCCTCCGCGGGCGATTCGTTCCAATCGGGTGCGTGGAGTTGGAGCTGGCCAAAGAAGGAGAGGGAAGGCTTTGAAAGCTGTTCTTCATCGTTCTTGGTCTACAAGGGTAACGAGAGACCCCATCGCTGTTTGATTGCGTTAGAGTTGTCGATTCCATGTTTTTGATAGTATTGCGTAATTTCTGTTAGTAGATCGGTTCTGTACAGTAGGTTGCAACTCGGTTTTGGGTGCCTTAGAGGCAGAATTGGATGATTTCGCCTTCTAGAGTTTTGTTCCTTATTTCAGTAGCTTTCTTTTGGCACCTGGATCACAATTTTTCACCCAGTAGATTAAAAGTTATGGCTGTTTTACTACACGCTGGTCTGTCTGTCAAAACTGATGGGTATAGTGAGTTGCACCTAGGTTTTGATCTAGTTAGAGTCAGAATCAGGTCGGCCACCCAACTAGGTTTTTGAAGATAATTTCACCATGTTTCCAGGCTGATAAAAATCACTTTATTTGGATCAGTGGTTTAAAAGTTAGAGCAATTTCTTTAGGGCTGATCAGATTTCTGGGCAGACTGCAGTTGTAGTTTTTCAATGGATGGTTAGACCCCTGTAATGGCCGAATTAGAGTTTACCCTCAACTAGAGTTTTGTAGCCAGTTAAGTTAAAAAAATTTGAGCACTGGTTTCAGGTCTTTTGGACTTACGGTTTTTTATTGGTGAATTTTCTAGTAAAACTGCCAGATTAGGGTTAATTGAAATGGTTGGGTAAATTGTTCAAATTGACTTTTATTTGGTTAGTTTGGCTAGAAGATTGAGGAGGACACGTGTAGCATCGCAATATTCGTTGCCCTCATTTCGATTATATTTTATTGTAGGCGGTGAAGCGGTGAGTGGAGGGTATCACAAGTACCTCCCAACCCGTTGCGTGTGGCGAATAAGTAATTTGTATTCCATGTTTGATGTCACGTATGATGTGTGAATGAATGTTTACATTTGTTCGTATATGTAGATGAATGCCATATGTTCTTTTCATTTATGAATACTATTCCATATTGACATGTGATCATCATGACATGCATACAATATTTTGTTAAGACCCATCAATTCCAGTATGGGCACTTGAAATCCCATCAATTCCAAGATGGGTACGTGAGTCCACCATTCCAATGTGGACCACGTTACGTGAGTCCACCATTCCAATGTGGGCCACGTTGGACAGTCGTATGAAACGTTCTTCATACGAATACTTTAAGTGAACACCGACGGTGCTTCACTCGCTATCTGCGATATATGCTACAATATGTCCATTTCCTTCAATGCACCATTCCACTTCATTCATTCATACATTCGTTTCCAGAATATGTTCAAATTGTGTTTGTGATATATGGCTCATTGTATGTTTGATTGTTACATACAGTTACTTGCTGAGTCTATTGGCTCATTCTTGCTTTACTGTCTTATTTAGGTAAATGACGAGGAAGAATGATCTTATGGAGGGTAGTTCATCACGATGCACTCACTATCATTTATCAAACAATTTGAGGACTTTTATTATCATTATTATGATTTGTGTTACAATGTAATAAGCCCACATAGCCTTGTTTACTTATCTTGTTGAACTGTTTACTTCCATTTCGTTGATTAAGACTGGAAGATGAATGCTTGTTTTCATATATTCATAATAATCGCTTCTTTTTGTTATGCTACATGAGGTTATTCATTTGAAGAGTAGAGATTGTAGGTGACATCTTGACTTCCTTGTAGTCAGGGTGTTACACTAAGCCCACGTGGGCGAAGGTACTCATGCACATGCACTTGCATCCACATATAAGCACTCTCATATCGATTGGATCATAGATTTAGGGGCATCCAAACATGTCACAGGTTCACGCAGTGCTTTCTATCTTACACCCCATATACTCATTCTGAAACTGTCCAAACAGCAGATGGAACCTCCCAGCTTATTAAGGGTGTTGGATCTGTAGAGTGTATACCATCCATTGCTCTGTCCACCGTGTTGCATGTTCCCTCCTTTCCAGTCAACCTTCTTTTAGTCAGTTCTATCATTGACCAATTCAAATGCACTGTCACATTTGATGAGGATTTGTGTTTGTTACCGGAGAAGAGAACTGGGAAGAGGATTGTGACTGGAATAAGGCGTAATGAGTTTTGGTACATTGATCAAGTTGATGCGACATTGGCTGTGGCTATAGGAGAAATCGAGGGAGAAGAAGTCTTATTACATCATCGTCGCTTGAGACATCTATCATTTGAGAATTTAAGTCAGTTATACCCTGATTTGTTCAAAAGGGTAGACAAGAGTAAACTTATGTGTGATGCTTGTGAGTTTGGAAAGCATACAAGGTCTACATATAGTAGCATTGGTCTTCAGAGTTACGAACCTTTTATATTAATACATTCAGATGTTTGGGGTCCGTGCTCAGTTACTTCTGTGAGTGGTTTTAAGTGGTTTGTCACATTCATTGATTACTATACTCGTATGACTTGGATTTATATGATGAAACACAAGAGCGAGGTCCTTCGATGTTTTCAGGACTTCCATAGGATGGCCGCTACTCAGTTTGATCAAAAAGTTTGAATTCTTCGACCAGATAATGGAATTGAGTATGTTAATAGTGAGTTTGCAGCGTATCTCTCAGGAGAAGGGATATTTCATCAGACTACTTGTCCAGGAACTCCATCTCAGAATGGAGTGGCTGAAAGGAAGAATCGACATTTGTTGGAGGTAGCACATTCACTCATGTTTAAGATGAATGTGCCAAAGGGATTATGGAGCGAGGCGGTAATGACGGCAGTATATCTCATCAATTGCATGTTGTCCCGAATACTTGGGTTGAAGTCTCCAGCGGAACTTCTTTTGGGTCAGCGGGAGTTCAAAGTGCCTCCCAAGGTGTTTAGTTGTGTATGTTTTGTATGAGACCATCGACCAACGGTTGGCAAGTTGGATTCGCAGGCATTGAAATGTATCTTCATAGGCTATTCATCAAGTCAGAAGGGCTATAGATGCTGGAATCCAGTTGAACGAAAATTATTTGTGAGTATGGATGTGACATTCTGGGAGTTAGAGCCTTACTACACGAGTGGAGGTAATCTTGATCAGTTTTTGGAGTTCTCTCCTATCATTGAGGATGAAAGTCGAGAGGGGGAGAACAAGGAGAGCGATAGTCAATAAGAAGAAGTTATTGTGGGGACAATTTCGTGCCCAAATCTAACAGAATATGCGAGACATGTGGTAGCCCAAAAAGACTTGAAAGCTTATCAGTGAAGACGCTTTGGGAAACAGGGGGAGAAACCGAGAGACAAGCAGTCAGCACCTGAACCAACAACTGAACAGCCTTCTAAACAGCCAGCCTTGCCGATTGATCCAGTCCCAAATCCCTCCTCGGGTCTCTCTCCATCAAGTTCCTTGCCTCCCCTTGGGGCGAGTGGTAATACTGATTATAATCACTCCCATATAGAGTTACACTTTCACAACGTAGGGAAACTAGAGCTAATGCAGGAAAGCCTCCAGTCCGATATGGCTTTGAGCATGATATTGCAAATTTTATCTCATATTCCCATATTTCACCTGCATACAAAAGCATTCATTGTATCTCTTCAGACCGTGCATGTTCCGAAGGATTGGCGAACTGCTAAACAGGATTCTAAGTGGAAGGATGCCATGAAGGAGGAACTTAATGCACTTCAGAAGAACAAGACATGGGATCTTGTTCCACTTCCAGTAGGAAAAAGGGTAGTAGGATGCAAATGTGTATTTACAATTAAGCAAACTCCTGAAGGCAAGATAGAGAGATACAAGGTACGATTGGTTGCAAAAGGTTATAGTCAAACATATGGGATAGACTATGATGAGACCTTTGCACCGGTGGCAAAAATGAGTACAGTAAGAACGTTGATCTCCTATGCGACTAACTGCAGATGGCCTCTACATCAGTTGGATGTGAAGAATGCTTTTCTACATAGTGATTTACAAGAAGAGGTATATATGGAGATTCCTCCAGGCTTTGAAAATAGGCAGACTGAGAGGAAGATATGTGTAGGACCGGAAAGGCGACTAAAGGGGGGGGTGAATAGGCGCTTTCACAACTCTCTCGCCTAAAGCAAAAACCAACACGAACTTTACTCCTTTAGCTATGGAAGCTAAGAAGATCAGTAAGCACACAGCGGAAGCCTTGTGCTGAATTCGACAAACCCCGACAACCACACGACACAAACGTGGAGACTTAATCTCAAAGGGTGGATCAGGCACGGCGATCGATCGGCTACCAAGGGCGGTCGACCGACGTTCAACCAATGATCGACCGGCAACTAACTTGCGGTCGGACCGGTGGGCAACGATTCGACCCGTGAGCAGTGATCGAATATCTGGCGGTCGGACATTGTTATGAAACCGGTCGACCGGTCCGATCCGATCTTGAAAAATGAACCCAAATCCAAAACGAAATTTGATCCAACTTTTGATTCAACCAATGAAACTTGACCAAATTTCGAGCACACCTCCCTAAAGATATTAGAGACCTATTTCTAGCGACGATCCTTCAGATCCACTTCGCAGAATCGATCTCTCAAGGATTAAACAAGGAAGTGCACAAACCCTAGAAATATGAAAATCTTTGATTCAAGACTTGCTTGTGGGGGTTGATGGTCTAGATGATTCTAGTAGAATTCCCACACATCAAAGCAAGATAAAATGGGTCAAGAGACCAAGCATAAACCCTTGAATCAAGGAAGCATCAAATTCATCCAAATGAGAGAAGAACACAAAGAGGAGACAAATGATCTCTCAAGCAAGCATCACAAGATTGATTGATCTCACAAGATGCTTACAAAGCCACTCCCTCAAGGAGGACAAGAGCTCACCAAGGAGCAATTACAATCTCTCCCTCTCTTCCTCTCCAAACCCTAACCCTAGAAAAAGGAAGGGGCAAACCAAATGGAAGCTTCAAGGGGGTTTTACATCTCCCCCCTTCGATTTATAGGAGAGGACTAGGGTTACACTTTTGGGACCCACTCACACATGGGACCCACACACAACATAACCATTGAAGCAATCGCCTACTTCACCACGTGTAGGTTGATTAGCGGTTCTCATCGCGTCGCCAAGCCTCTCTTGCTCGAATCCCATCGGAACCTCCCAGAGACTCGCACCGATATCCGCACCGCTTTGATCCAACCAACATGTCGAACCACCCGTTCGATCCGTCTTGCCCATTCGCACTGCTTGAGTCACACGACCTCACGGTATCCTTGATCGTTACGGACCTCGGCTCTCCAAGCGTAGTCGATCCACTCACCGTTGACGTCGTTGACACGCAAACCACACCACAACAATAGACAAACAAACCGTTTAGGGAACAAGTTCTTCACAACTTGACCCACGTTAGTTCCGCAATGCAATATACATCAATAAAGCATTGATAACTAAACATCAACAACATTGAAACCACATCAATGCAAACTTGGCTCACCTCCAAGTCAAAGCGGTCGATCAGCCCCACGGGGCGGTCAGACCGATATCAACCGATCGGACCGCTCCCTGGCAGTGGTCGGACCGGTCCAAAGGACTTAGCCAAAATTCGGCGAAAATCAAACCTTCAAATTTTCAACTCAATAGAACTTTGTTGGGAGCTCCAAAATGATGAAACCACATCCGGAGACTCCCTCACTGCCTACACAACCTATTTTGGATTAGCCCCAAAATCCAACTTTAGGTCGGCCGGTCCGACCAAGCCACCATCTTCGGCCCGAGTCCCACAGGCGATCGGATCGCCCTACAACGCCGGCCGGACCGCACGTGGTCCGACGACATGAAGCAAACCCAGCGAGCGAGATTTTGCAAACCAACAAAGCCATTGCCAATTGACTCATCATCCTGAGATCGTGCACATATCCTCACGATATCCACAATCTCCCCCTTGATGAACACATTGGCAATTTCCCAGAAAATGTGGTTTTTCAAATTGAAAAGTAAAAATCGCCGTTTTCGCATAAAGGCACAACTTGGTCCATAAGCAAGAAAAAGCCTAGGAACCGACCAAGCTGGCTTCAGAATAGAATAGGCAAATGAGATATGGCAATGAACGCACAAAAGGATTCAAATTCCAGAAGATGGCCAAAAATCTCACTAAGGTCCATATGAAAGACAATATGTTCTATTTGACCTTTGATTATTGTGAGTCTTCTTGAATTGCAATTCAAATCAGAAAAAGGCAATAAAACCCAGAGACTCAACTCACTATGATCACAAATTTTCAAAAAGTTCACAATTTTTTTTGTGTGTTCTTTTATGTATGAAACCTTATGTAAACCAAAAGCTCCAAAACAACATTTTCTTCAATCCTTCTCCCCCTTTGACAATGAATTCATCAAGATGCATGGGACAAGAACGAGCATGAAGAAATGACTTTATTTTTGAAATTTAACAAAAGGAGCCATGACCATTATCTATGTAGACAGTACAAGACATATACCAAGCCATATAAAGAGAAGACGCTATATTCAATCAGGGCAAAAACATGTACTGCAAAGCTAAAACTCAGATAGCAGCAATCTGAGATTAACAGAATTAAAATCATGAAAGGTTGCTCAATGTCAAAGTTTCACTAAAAGCAACCAATAATGAGTCAAGCCATGTCTATAAGCAAAAAGAGACTCAAAACAAGAACTGAGGCATTTTGAGCATTAAGAGAATTCTTTTCAAGCAAAGCTCAAGCACTTAGCCCTTTTTGGGCAAATTTTCTTTTTCTCCCCCTTTTTTTTTACTGTGCTAGATCTCAAGCCTTGCCGCGACCATCTCAAGCGATAAGCTTAAAAGAGTGGTCTAGGTCATCAAAACTCCCCGAGTTCATGCCTAGTGCAATGGCAAGCCGTCTCATGAGAAAGGATTGGTGAGATCGATTTTTTAGAAAATCTCATTTTCCATTTGCTTGACTTAATAAGATAAAAGCTCATTTTCATCTCAAAATAAGTTCAAGACTCAATTCAACCTATAAGACATGGCAAGAATCATAAGAGGATCACTAGAGCAAAACTAGTCACAAGATCCAACAAGACATGATTCGATTCAATTTGCTCACAGATATAAAGCTAGCAAGGCAAAAGCTGAGCTAAACAAGAGGAGCCATAAAAGAAGTCTAGCATACTATCACTTGATATGATAAGGTAGAAAGATGAAATCAAGTCATACAAGGATAATAATCAAAGCTCCACAATTTTTATTATGCAATGCAAGACATTTGAGATAAAAATGCATTATGATACAATGAAAACAAAAAGAGCAAATTCCCTCAAAACATCCAAGCCTCAGTACTGGGATTTGAGATAAAAGTTCTAGGAGTCCAGTACTGAGATGGATGAGGCCTGGGAAAAGCAAAAGAAGCAGCAGAAAAATGATCAGGCACAAAATCATAAGAATGCCCATGAGCACCACCTGGACCTCTCCAAAACGATCTACCAAAAGACCGATACTCCCCCTGTCTAGGTGCTACCCGTGGTCTATCCTCACGATATCCAAGACCAACTTCTTGCTGGACCCACCAAAAGAGTCAACAAAGTTCTCTCTGAACCTAGGCCGATATGTGGTACATTGAATAGGTCAGCTGGCTCTAGAGACTACAGCTGAAATAGAGACTCCTCTAATGGATCTCAAAGTGCTCATTCTCTCTTTCCTCTCAATTTTTGCTCTCCGGAAGTAAAACTCAACCGTGTGGCCCTCTTTCTTGCAGAAGGTGCAATGGTACTTGACCTTTTGAGGGGTCCGTACTGGTGAGACAGAAGCACCATTCTTGCTAGAAAGAGATTGAGCAGAACCTACAGCTTTAGGAACAACCTTTGAAGTCAAAGAAGATTCTTGCTCAACCAAACCACTTTTTACAACTCTAGCAATCTTTGGTGGGAGATTCTTGGGAAGCTCTAGGGACTTAAAACCTAGGCCACTGTTTTTCACACTCACCTTGGATTGATCTAGAATCAAGTTGAGCTTCTTTTTCCCACTAGAAAACTTCTCAAGAGTCATTTTGAGGTAATCGTTCTCTTTTGCCAAAACTCCACAATTGGAGCACTTTTTAGAATCGATTGCCTCAACATGTTTGCTCTTAAGAAGATCCACTTCCACTTTCAGAGCCTCACAAGACACACAATAGTACTCTCCAATCCTATTCAACTGCTCCTTAAATTTGACTCTAAAAGACTCTTGTATCTTACCAATAACAGTTTCAATTTCAGCATGCAACATACAAGAGGAAGAATCAATAACTTTCTTTGAAGCAGTAAGAGACATGGATCTTTCAATCTTAGCTTTCTCTTCAAGAGTCTTGTTTAAAGCTTCAATCTCAATTGTAAGCTTAGGGCAATTTTCACAAGAGGCAATTCTAGAATAAGCAACCATTTCAGTCATCTCTTGCATTTTAATTCGATTATTCTTACAATGAGAACAAGTGTGACTAGCATCAAATTTTTGTAATTCTTTTAAAGAGTTATCCAGTTTCAATTCTAGCAAAGCACAGTTTGAGCAATTTAATGGAATAGCATCTAAAGCAGTCACATCAAGCGGAATGACATTCATGCAAACAGAACTAGACTTGGGAGATTCTAGTTCAGAAAGAGCATTTTCCAATTGTTTTTCAACAGAGGAATGAGCATTATTCAAGCTTGACAATTCATTAAGCAAGCTAGAGCATGAATCACAGAAATCATCAGGATTAATGGATTTGAGCCTAACCACTTCTAAGTTCAAATTATCAATCATAGTATCCTGTTTCTTGATCACTTTAGCTTGCTTATGCAATTTTTGTTCAGCAAGCACTAAAGCCCTTTTCATGTCAGGAAGTGAAGGGCATACCTCATCGGGATCACTAAAAGGATCCTCGCTGTTGGAGAAGTCGCTGTCATGGCTGTTTTTAGCCATAAAGCACATGCCAGTGAAATCACGCGCCTTCTTCTTGCCACAGGAGTCTCTCTTGTCGTCCTCCGTCTCCGAGTCCACATCATCCAAGCTCACATCCTCTAGAGCTTCAAGGACTCGGCTGACAAACTTGCGATAGTTTGTCTTCTTGGACTTAGCATCCCTCGCTTGAGAATGCCTTTGTGACTCCTTCTCCTCCTTGCCCTTCAGCTTGGGGCATCTAGAGCGAATGTGGTTGAGCTCACCACACTCGAAGCATGTGATAGGTCCACCTCTCCTCCTACTCCTCACATTGTTGTAAGCTCTCGTGATTTTTGAGGATAGGAGGGCTAAGTCATCTTCAGGTAGTCTCTCAAGTTGCTCATCGCTCAAAGAATGCAAAGCAGACAAAGAAAGTCCAGATGAGCTAACATTAAAGGAATCAGCATATCTACCCTCAGATTTGTCGACCACTAAAGCCATCGAATCTGTCATGGGGAGACGCGAGATAAAATCAATCTCATGCGTCTTCAACCTAGAGTAAAGTTTATCCATGGTAAGCTCGCTCATGACAGTGTTGTCATTGATGGCAGTGATCTTCATCCCCCAGACCTTCACATCTAAAGCACCCAAAAGCTGGCGTGCATTTTCAGACTCAGAAAAAACAAGATCAACAGCGCGGAGATCATGAAGAATTTTAGAAAATCTCCCCCACAGCTCATCTAAACATTCACCAGGTCTTTGCTCGATCTTGGAGTATGCTTTCTTAAGCTGGTTCTGTCTCACTTCCTTGATCGCAGTGGACCCCTCGTGATAATCACAAAGAGTCGCCGGATCTCATGAGCGACGACAAATGAGCGACACGCTCAAACTCCGATCGACTAAGGCCTTGAATCAAAAATTCCGAGCCTATTTGTTGTTCTCCACATCCGAGTGATCAAATTGTCATCGGTGGCACGACATAAGGATTTTTCACCTTAAGCCAAATCGCGTGCCCTTGAGCCTCGATGTAGGCCTCCATTCGGCCTTCAATAAGCAAAATCAACTCCATCAAAACATGTGGCTGATTGAATATCATCGATCGCCATGGCTCCAAAGACCGGTTAAGATCTATGAGAAGAGCTAACCGGCTCTGATACCACTTGTAGGACCGGAAAGGCGACTAAAGGGGGGGGGTGAATAGGCGCTTTCACAACTCTCTCGCCTAAAGCAAAAACCAACACGAACTTTACTCCTTTAGCTATGGAAGCTAAGAAGATCGATAAGCACACAATGGAAGCCTTGTCTTTGAATTCGACAAACCCGACAACCACACGACACAAGCGTGGAGACTTAATCTCAAAGGGTGGATCAGGCACAGCGGTCGGCCGGCTACCAAGGCGGTCGGCCGACGTTCAACAATGATCGGCCAAGCAACTAACTGCGGTCGGACCGGTGGGCAACGATTCGACCCTACGAGCAATGATCGAATATCTGGCGGTCGGACCATTGTTATGAAACCGTCGACCGGTCGATCGATCTTGAAAAATGAACCCAAATCCAAAACGAAATTTGATCCAACTTTTGATTCAACCAATGAAACTTGACCAAATTTGAGCACACCTCCCTAAAGATATTAGAGACATATTTCTAGCGACGATCCTTGGATCCACTTGCGAATCGATCTCTCAAGGATTAAACAAGGAAGTGCACAAACCCTAGAAATATAAAAATCTTTGATTCAAGACTTGCTTGTGGGGGTTGATGGTCTAGATGATTCTAGTAGAATTCCCACACATCAAAGCAAGACAAAATGGGTCAAGAGACCAAGCATAAACCCTTGAATCAAGGAAGCACCAAATTCATCCAAATGAGAGAAGAACACAAAGAGGAGACAAATGATCTCTCAAGCAAGCATCACAAGATTGATTGATCTCACAAGATGCTTACAAAGCCACTCCCTCAAGGAGGACAAGAGCTCACCAAGGAGCAATTACAATCTCTCCCTCTCTTCCTCTCCAAACCCTAACCCTAGAAAAAGGAAGGGGCAAACCAAATGGAAGCTTCAAGGGGGTTTTACATCTCCCCCCTTCTATTTATAGGAGAGGACTAGGGTTACACTTTTGGGACCCACTCACACATGGGACCCACACACAACATAACCATTGAAGCAATCGCCTGCTTCACCACGTGTAGGTTGATCAGCGGTTCTCATCGCGTCGCCAAGCCTCTCTTGCCCGAATCCCATCGGAACCTCCGGAGACTCGCACCGATATCCACACCGCTTTGATCCAACCACCATGTCGAACCACCCGTTCGATCCGTCTTGCCCATTTCACACTGCTTGAGTCACACGACCTCGCCGGTATCCTTGATCGTTCGGACCTCGGCTCTCCAAGCGTAGTCGATCCACTCACCGTTGGCGTCGTTGACACGCAAGCCACACCACAACAATAGACAAACAAACCGTTTACGGGAACAAGTTCTTCACAACTTGACCCACGTTAGTTCCGCAATGCAATATACATCAATAAAGCATTGATAACTAAACATCAACCACATTGAAACCACATCAATGCAAACTTGGCTCACCTCCAAGTCAAAGCGGTCGATCGCCCCGGGGCCGGTCCGAGCCGATATCAACCGATCGGACCGCTCCCACAACGGCGGTCGGACCGGTCCAAAGATTTAGCCAAAATTCCGACTTGAAAATCCGAAACCTTCGGAATTTTCAACTCAATAGAACTTTTGTGAGAGCTCCAAAATGATGAAACCACATCCGTGAGACTCCTCACCGCCTACACAACCTATTTTGGATTAGCCCCAAAATCCAACTTTAGGTCGGCCGGTCCGACCGCCACCATCTTGCCGGTCCGATCAGTCCCAGGCGATCGACCGCCCTATAACGGTCGGCCGACCGCTTTGTGGTCCGACAAAGATGAAGCAAACCCAGCGAGATTTTGCAAACCAACAAAGCCATTGCCAATTGACTCATCATCACGAGATCGTGCACATATCCTCACGATATCCACAATATGTAAACTCAAGAAGTCTTTATACGATGCAAGCGGTCTCTAAGGCGTTGTTTGATAGATTCGGGCATGCGGTCTAAAGTATGAGTTATTCTTAGTGCAATGGAGATCATCTTGTTTTATAGGCATAGAGGATCACATATCACTATATTAGCGATATATGTTTATGATATTGTGATTCTTGGAGATGATCTTAGAAATCAAGTCCTTGAAGAAAAAACTAGGAGAGACATTTGAGGTAAAAGATCTTGGACCTCTTTGATATTTTCTTGGGATTGAGATTGCTCGTTCTTCAAATGGTATAGTTCTCTCCCAGAGGAAATATGTCCTTGATCTGCTAGTAGAAACATGTATGCTTGGGTGTCGCCCTATTTCTTCACCTATTGATAGGAATCACAAGCTATGTGCTGAGTCGGGAGATCCAGTCAACAAGGAAGTTTATCAAGGCTTGTTGGGCGTCTTATCTATTTGTGTCACACAAGACCTGACATTTCATATGCAGTGAGTGTGGTTAGTCGATATATGCATGATCCTAGAACAGGACACATGGATGTTATTTATCGAATCATGCGGTATTTAAAGAATAGCCCTGGGAAGGGCCTTTGGTTCAGAAAGAATCAACATCTGAATGTGGAAGGGTATTGTGATGCTGATTGGGCTAGCAGTGTGGATGACAGGAGGTCTACCTCTGTATATTGCATCTTTGTAGGAGGTAACCTTGTGCCATGGAGAAGCAAGAAGCAGGAGGTTGTGGCACGGTCTACTGCAGAGGCAGAGTACAGAGCAATGGCATTGAGTGTGAGTGAGATGATATGGATGAAGGGTTTATTGTCCGAGCTTCGAATATGGAGGAATAATCTCTTGGTGTTGCATTGTGACAATAAATCTGCAATCAACATTGCTAACAACCCAGTTCAGCATGATCGTACCAAGCACGTTGAGATTGATAGATTCTTCATTAAGGAAATGCTCGATGGTAGAATATTGAAGTTGGAGTATGTCAAGTCTGGTGGGCAGTTGACTGACTGTTTTACTAAAGGGTTAGGTCCTAGTGAGGGTTATACAATATATAACAAGATGGGCATGATTGATATCTTCGGCCCATCTTGAGGGGGAGTGTTGGAGAGTTTGTGTTAGAGTTAGAGAACTCATTGTGCAGTCGGATAACTCGTTTGTATGAGAATCGACTTCGGTTTTGAGATTATAAATAAATGAGGTGTGGATCCTACGAGAGAACACAAAAAATATTCCCAAAACTACAACACAAGGGTATTCTTACTTTCTTCAATCATTGGTACCCTACCATTTTGCAGCTGGAAAAGCTTCCAACTTGCTCAACCTGTAATACCCTGTTTTTAATTAAGCCTTTAACAGGTTTTTAAGGCCTATTAAGAGATTAAGGCCCATGGGGGCAGGAGCCTAGACTTTAAAAAGAGCTAGAGGAGGCGGGCGGAGCAGTGCCCCACACACCTCAGCCGGCCCGAGAAAGTGAAGCGCCAACAGTGAGTGAGTGATGGGCGTTTAGGCTGTAAGGTGGTGTTTTTCTTTGGTGGCTCGCCCCACACCTCGGGCCGGCCCGAGACAAAGAAGAAGGCGCCAGCAGTGAGTGAGAGATGGGCGTTTAGCTGTAAGGCTGGTGTTTTTTTGCTGGGCCTCGGGCCATTGCCCGGGAGGCCCGAGGCCCAACTCCGCCCCTAGAGGAGGGGGTTGCAACCCTAATCCATTTCTCCCTCCTCCCAGCCGCCGCCAGCCCTTGCGTCTGCCTGCCCTCTTGCGCTCTGCCTCCTCCCGCCCTCTGCCTTTCTTTGCTTGTGCCTGAATGCAAAGCCGCCGCATCTAGCTCTGCATGTTTTCTTTACCGTGCGATAGCTCCTCTGCATGCATGCTGCCCTGCGCCAGTTTTTTCCTTGCTGCTAGTACGTGATGCTCTGCATTGTTTCCTGTGCCACCAGAGAGAGAGAGAGAGAGAGAGAGAAAGAGAAAAGGAAGATGGGTGGTTGTGCATGATTCTCTACATGCGTGTCTGTGTGCTGCATGCATGGCAAGTGTTGCTGTTGATCCTCTGCGCTGCAAGTGCAAGCGGGTGGTGCTGTGCTGCCAAAGAAGAAAGAAGGAGAAGGAAGGAAAGGAAGGGGGAGAACGATGAGGAAAAAAAATCAAGGGCTCGAGATCGGTGACGTTTTTCTTGTGGGTAACGTCTAATAATCCCCAGATGTATCATAGATAAATCATTGTTCAATAAGTAGATCAATTGGTCCATGAGAACTGTAGTTTTCTGTAAACTCTAGTTAAATCGAGTTGCGATCTGAGAACCTAACGGGGGCAATTAGAGGAGTTTAAGGTCAGATTCAGGGTTTTGTTCAATTAGAAAAGATGTAGAGAATTTCATTAGCTTTTCAGGAAGGTCTCGAACACTATATTTGGTATTGTGAGAGAAAAGTTACGACCCCATGAAGGTCACCGTCCGAGCAATGAGGTTGATGGTAGATGTCGTGTTGATGGACTGTTTTCACCTAGTAAATGAATTAATTAATTTTTGATGATAACTTGAATAAGCTTGGGAATTTTGAGTATATTCCAGAACTGGTATCTTTCATAATTTTCAAGTTCTAGAAAAAAAAAGATGCGAAGTTGTGAAGGGATCTATGCTGATAGATTCTGGAACAGTCTTCGGGGAAGACAACGGGGAAGGAAACGGTGGATTCAAAAGTTCGTCATAACTTGGAAGTTGAAGGTAATTTTGTGAGGATTCCAGAAAGTATTGGTTTGCTGGATTTGGGGTTTAGATGAGTAAGTTAGAAACTTTTTACAACTAGGACAGCGGGTAGCATGTCCAGTAGAATTGAGTTAAGGGTGTTGTTTTAGTGTAGACATGCGAGGGCGATTAGCGTAATTATTTGATGCTGTGGTAATGTGTTTTTTAATGTATTTTTGAATTATTTTCTCAGAGAGTGTGACCTCTAGTGCCTCACTGCCGTCTCGCTATTCGGCTCTGAGGGGATAAAGAGACAAGTGCATGGTAGATAGTGATCATTGGTTTGATTGCTGCATTTCTTATAATTCATTACCATTATGTTGTATATGCTATTACCTTGTTTAATTACAAGTTTTGTGAATGATTATGGTACCAATCGTGTTGATGAAGTCATTAATAGTGGATAATGGAATAATTGATGAAATTAAGTTGAATTGTGCATGAATAAAGAGAAGATGATCATGGTGATCACATATCTACCTCGTTGGTAGACTCCACAGGGGTGGAGAGGTCCCCGATCCTTTTAGGACGGGCTTGGTAAAAGGGTGAGCATATGAGCATGTAGTGTAGAGGTAATTTGCATTAAACCAAAAGTGACATTGATATTTGAGTATGAGTATAAAAAGAAGTAAATAGTGAAGGGTTAAGGGTAGGCTACACTAGCGCAAATTAATAAAAATTCTACCCGTAAACCAAGATCACTGCAGTTATAGATCACGGTCTTACCACTAGACGCGCAGGTGCGGAAACTGATGCAGCACGTCGGGGCAGAGTAGTCGTACTAAGTTGATGCAGCGCGTCGGAGCAGAGTAGTCGTACTACTTCCTCGTCCTCGTCGCGGCGTCCCATGTAACAGCTCCCCTCTTGCGGTTCGTCCAAACGCTACAGATGCAGCGCCTCCAAAGGTATCCACACGTACGGGAGAAAAGCGACGCACGCCGGACTGCTAGATCCGCGCGAGCGACTAGGGCGTGGGAGAGGTGGCGGCGAGGTTTGAGGTCCCAAAAAGCGCCTTCAACCCGCGCCCAAGCCCTCCTTTTATAGATGTCCTCACAATGGGCTTCTACCAATAGAGGCCCATTAGGACTCAATGCCCACTCTAATTCGGATCTAATCCGAATTAGGCTTCACCCCCTTAAGTGTGTGACCCTCTAGGTTCGCGTACGTTTAGACATGACACGAGTGCACATACTCGGTCAATAGTCGATGCGACCTCTAGCAAGGCGTCCCAACTCCTAAGCGTACACAAAGATCATATCGGACGAACCAACACAGCGTTATGTACATGCCAATCCCTTTGCCTCACGATATTCGGTCGAGCTCCAAGCTGACCACTCTTTCTCGATCTTGTGATCCGGAATCCCTTACTAGGTTAACTCTTAACCTTAAGTAGCATGGCCATGCATTTCTGGATCCGATCACTCGAGGGCCCAGAGATATCTCTCTCAGGTAGAGAGCGGCAAATCCCATCTTGGTGACCATGCCTCGCATCATGCTTCATGACAAACCCAAAACTACCTTTATAACTACCCGATTCACGGAGTAGCATTTGATAGCCCCTAAGTAGGTCGATTCACATCTCAAGTACATGCGACAATCTTAGGTCTAAGGACAAAGCGTACGTTGTGTAGAGAGAACCATAAGTATAATTGTTATGTCTCATGTTGGGTCGGTCCAACCCCATGTTCTAAACATGTGTCCACATTATTGGTTTGACATCTCCATGTCTATGACCTATGAAACATAGTCATCAACCGATACATGTGCTAATCCACCATTCACGTGTGTCCTCACATGAACTCCGACTAGGGACAACTTTAGAATAACCATACAAGTAAAGAGTTTCACAAACAAGTCACATACTTGTTAATCAACACAAATGCAATATTCAAGGAACATTTATTAAATCATGGATACAACGAAATATCATCATCTCTATGATTGCCTCTAGGGCATATTTCCAACAGTCTCCCACTTGCACTAGAGTCAATCTAGAAGATATCTAATACCCATAGCTCTTGTGTGTGCCTCATGTTTAGGGTACGTGGGAGAGGCTTCACAAAGGATCTGAAATATTCAAATCCGTGTGTATTTTGCATATCTTTAAATCTCCTCGATTGAGGATCTCTCAAATGAGATGAAACCGCCGCAGTATGTGTTTGTTCTTTTGGTGATTCCTCGGCTCCTTGGCTTGTGCAATGGCCCCACTGTTATCACAAGAAAGATCCGAGGGTCGCACGCACTAGGAACCACACCTAGTTCGATTATGAACTTCCTTATCCAAACACCTTCCTTTCTTTGCTTGAAGCCACAATGTACTCGGCCTCCGTTGTAGAGTCGACCAGATCTCGCTTGGAACTCTTCCAATTGACCGCACCACCGTTCAAAATGAACACAAAACCCGGTTGCGATTTGTAATCGTCTTTGTCGGTTTGGAAGCTTGCATCGGTGTAACCATTTACAACGAGCTCTTCCTCACCTCCGTAGACTAGGAACACATCCTTAGTTCTTCTCAAATACTTGAGGATGTTTTTAACCGCCCGGTGACTCTCACCGGGATCAGCTTGGTATCTGCTCGTAACACTTAGAGCATAGGAAACATCTGGGCGAGTACATATCATAGCATACATGATAGATCCAATGGCCGAAGCATATGGAATCTTACTCATGCGATCTCGCTCATCAGTTGTCGAAGGACACTGAGTCTTGCCAAGATTTATGCCATGAGACATGGGCAAGAACCCTTTCTTTGCCTCCTCCATGTTGAACCGTTTCAACACTTTGTCAATGTAAGTACTCTGGCTTAATCCTATTAGCCTTTTGATCTATCTCTATAGATCTTTATACCCAAAATATATCTTGCTTCCCTAAGTCCTTCATTGAAAAACTATTTTTGGTGAGGTCTTAACGACTCGAGCATAGGAATATCATTTCCAATCGGTAATATGTCATCTACATATAAGATTAGAAATACTGCGAGCTCCCACTTGCCTTCTTGTAAACGCAGGATTCTTCTTCGTTTTTATGAAGCCAAACCCTTTGACCACTTCATCAAAGCGAATGTTCCAACTCCGAGATGCTTGCTTTAATCCATAAATGGATTTTTGAAGTTTGCATACTTTTCTAGCATTGATTGGATCGACAAAACCCTCGGGTTGTATCATATACACATCCTCGGTTAAATTTCCATTAAGGAAAGCCGTTTTGACATCCATCGCCATATCTCATAGTTGAAATATGCGCAATAGCTAGAATGATCCGTATAGATTTAAGCATCGCTACTGGTGAGAAGGTCTCATCGTAGTCAACTCCTTGAACTTGCGAAAACCTTTGCGACAAGTCGAGCTTTATGGATATGAACATTTCCATCCATATCAATCTTCCTTTATAGATCCATTTGCACTCTATGGTTTTAACACCATCGGTAGGTCAACCAAGTTCCAAACTTGATTGTCTCCCATGGATGCTATCTCGGATCTCATGGCACTATGCCATTTCTCGAGTCTGGTCCATCATTGCTTCCGCATAGGTCGTAGGCTCATCATTGTCTAACAATAATATATCTCGCGTATTGCGGAGCCTTCCGACCTTCGTGGTGGTGGTGCTTCCTTTGCCATGGGTTCCTCAACTTGTTACGCCACGTGGGCATCATTTGTCGAGTCTTCCCGATTGGTTCATCTTGAACCTCTTCAAGCCGCACGTTCTTCCACTTGTCTCCTTGTTGAGAAACTCTTTCTCTAGGAAAACACCACTTGACGACAAACACTTTGCCCTCTCGTCGGTTGTAGAAGTAATATCCAAAGGTTTCCTTCGGATATCCCACGAAAATGCATTTATCCGACTTGGGTGTGAGCTTGTCCGATGTGATAAACGCTGACAAACGCCTCACATCCCCAAATCTTTAGAAAAGACAAGCTGTGACTCTTCCCGTCCATATCTCATATGGTGTCTTAACTCTGATTTAGATGGTACCCTATTAAGTGTGAAAGCTGCCGTTTCTAGGCGTAACCCCAAAATGATAATGGTAGATCATTGGCTCATCATAGATCGAACCATGTCCAACAAGGTCCGATTACGCCGCTCGGATACCCGTTTCTTTGAGGCGTTAGGGCGGTGTTAGGCTGTGGAACAATTCCGCAACTCTTGGATGATTGCTAAATTCATGACTCAAATACTCGCCACCACGATCGGATCGCGAGCCTTAATTTTCTTGGCACGTTGATTTTCAACCTCATTCTGGAACTCTTTGAACTTTTCAAAAGTTTCAGACTTATGCTTCATTAAGTAGACATAGCCATATCTACTAAAATCATCAGTGAAAGTTATGAAGTAATGAAATCCACCTCTAGCAGTCGTGCTCATTGGTCCACATACATCAGTATGTATGATTTCCAACAAGTCTGACGCCCTCTCAAAAGAACCTTTGAAAGGTGATTTTGTCATCTTACCAAGCAAACAAGCTTCACATGTCTCGTATGATTCAAAATCAAATGAAGTTAGAAGACCATCATCATGGAGCTTCTTCATGCGCTTTTCACTTATGTGAC
This sequence comes from Hsuehochloa calcarea, assembly GCA_036346395.1. Lineage (NCBI taxonomy): Eukaryota > Viridiplantae > Streptophyta > Magnoliopsida > Poales > Poaceae > Hsuehochloa > Hsuehochloa calcarea. The sequence goes on from CM070607.1 coordinate 17,668,890, forward strand.
CCAAACGACAATGCCAAACATAGGTGGGATTCAAATCATTAGGTTGAAGTCTTTTAGCATTTATGTTAAAGATGGGCGCATCATCAAGATTTAAAATAAATAACCCATTCACAATGGGCTAAAAGCCACAAACATTTCATTTTAGAGATCAAACAACCATTGTCTTTACTTGCAAATGAATAACCATCTCTCATCAAACATGAGGGGGATAAAATGTTTCGACTCATACTAGGAACATAATAGCAATTATTCAATTCCATAATAAATCTTGAAGGAAGCTGAAGTTGCATGGTGCCGACGGTCAGCGCAAACCCTTGCTTTATTTCCGACGAAAATCAACTTCACCTCTTGCGACTCCTCTACTTCTTATTAGCCCTCATCGAGTTGCAAATGTGAGCAAGCGATCCGTATCAAATACCCAAGAGTTAATAGGAGAATCACGAGAAAAATGTCTAAAACATTTATGACAAGTGTACCATGGGTGGAAGTCTTACTTCCGGCCTTCTTCTTCTTGCATTCCTCGGAATCCATGTACTTCTTGCGCTTCTCTTCCGGTGGCGGTTTCTTTACAATAGAAGCATCTTGTCTCGGCTCGAGTCCAAAAATAGGCTTAGGCGTTGGCTTGAGATCATATCTTTAACCTTGCCTTTATTGTTTGCCCATGGCTTCTTACCCTTTTCTTGAAGCTAGACTTGTTCTCGCACGACCATCACATGGCTAGGGCACACACACTTCTTAATATCATTCTCTGCTTGTTTTGAGCATCCCACAAAGCTCATTAAGGCCCTTTTCCACCCCATGCATATGGTAGTTCAAATGAAATGTCCATAGCTAGGTGGAAGAGACGCCAAAATGAAATCGATTGCCAACTCTTGGCCAATTGGAAAACCAAGTTTATCCAAAGTCATTGTAACCAACCATTTTGATTACATGTGGGCCTACGGTGCACCTTACATTAGCTTGCATTCCGAAAAGCCTTAGAGACATTGAATCGTTCGGTCCTAGCACGTATGCGGAACATGTCCTTAAGCGCCATGATCATATCATGCGCTTCGATCCTCAAGCGCTTTTGAAGGTCGGGTTCCATGCATGCAAGCATAAGACACTAATCTCAAGAGAGTCATCACATGCTTTCTTGTAGGCATTTTTAACGGCGGCGGCGCATTGACAGCAGCTCTTACGGGATTGGGGTGTCGAGCGTTTTCCTTTTATACGCCACGAGAACAATTCTCGAGTTACGGACCGATCAGAATAGTTTATTCCATTTAATTTTTCTTTCTCAAGAATCGATCATAAAGCAAAAGGGTGTCTTGCGGTTGCTAGATGCCATTGATCTACAATAGGAAATGCAAAATACTAAGACAAATAAAACCATGATGGAGTAAAGCGTATTAAACAAATTTAATAGAATGTACTCCCACTAAAATCAATATCCCTCCATTGATCTTGATTCAAGATCCGCAATTAACGAGTCTACTAGTGAGCTTTTGCATCACCGCTAGGAGACACCGTAATTGATAAGCAACACCTTACTAATCATATCTCTATATGACTCTTGTTGTTGGGTGACATCTCTATGCCCCGGCGCCCAACCTTTATGCCCCAAGGCCCATAACCTTTATGATAACCTTGTTAAGTTCACCAATCCTTATGCATGTATGTATCCGATACAAACCCATCTAGTCAAGGAAAGTTGATGGTGCCCTAATTTTATAGACCCACCATCAATTTACAAGACATGTGATGGTGCAGAGTTTAGTTGGGAGGGCATATGTTTAACTTAACATTTTGTGAGGATCGTTATACTTCTACCATTCAAACATGCATAGGAGTAAAACAAACAGGAATAGCATTCACACAGTTGTGACTCAGTATGGCCCATTTTCTCATGGTGATCTCTATCGCCATAGAATCTGTCCACCATGTTGATCTCTATCTCCATGGTTAATGTGTGCCATCCCTCCAAGTGATGTGTCCTCAAGTACTAATAAAAGCTATTACTCATAACAGACTAGTAATAATATACATGGATACGGGAATCATCACAAGTCGACACGCAGCCGTTAATACAATATTTTGACAACACAATGGCTCGGTAGTGTTGCCTAACCCATGACACGCAGTCATGAAAATATTACAAACATGCATCACATACACATTAGGCCATCTGGTCACAAACATCCTGCAAAAACAAGTTATGCATATAATCGCAATCTCTGGGATAGGGGTCGAGGGGTTTCCCCATCAGGGTTCGAAGGCGGCGCCCCTCGCGACATTCGTAAAAAAACAGAGATCCAATCTATGCAATTTTTACTTAGGATTTTGATCGGTAAATCATATTTACCACAAAACACCTATTGTTGAGATTCGACCAATTTGTATTGATCTTTGCGTGCGACATCTTGTGGTTTGAGAACCGAGACAACTTTCGGCTCATGGAGCCCGATAGCACGATCACGGTATATCGATTATCAATCTAGGTTCGATTCGACCAATCATATTGATCTTCGCATTCCGCAATCGGTTTTACGTGTCACTTTGTCTACCCGATGGTGATTCCGACCGGTAGGGGTATGTTGTTTCACGACCTTAGCGATATGATCTCGGAACATCGATTATCAATCTAAGTTACGATTCGACCAATCATATTGATCTTCGCATTCATAATCGGTTTTACGTGTCACCGTCTACCGATGGTGATTCCGGCCGGTAGGGTATGTTGTTTCACGACCTTAGCGAAATGATCACGTAACATCGATTATCAATCTAGTACGAAACTATACAATCGATCACATCGATCATACCGACTTACATATCGCCATATGCAAATCACCGAACCTATAACTCGGCGAAGAACCGCTCGATACCATTTGAAGGGTTAAGGGTAGGCTACACTAGCGTAAATTAATAAAAATTCTACCCGTAAACCAAGATCACTGCGATTATAGATCACGGTCTTACCACTAGACGCGCAGTGCGGAAACCGATGCGACGACGTCGGGCGAGTAGTCGTACTAAGTTGATGCGGCGTCGGAGCGAGTAGTCGTACTACTTCCTCGTCCTCGTCGCGGCGTCCCACGTAACGACTCCTCTTGCGGTTCGTCCAAACGCTACGATCAAATACTCAAAGGTATCCACACGTGCGGGAGAAAGCGGCGCCGCCGGATCGCTAGATCCGCGCGGCGACTAGGGCGTGGGAGAGGTGGCGGCGAGGTTTGAGGTCCCAAAAAGCGCCTTCAACTGGCGCCCAAGCCCTCCTTTTATAGATGTCCTCACAATGGGCTTCTACCAATAGAGGCCCATTAGGACTCAATGCCCACTCTAATTCGGATCTAATCCGAATTAGGCTTCACCCCCTTAAGTGTGTGACCCTCTAGGTTCGCGTACGTTTAGACATGACACGAGTGCACATACTCGGTCAATAGTCGGTAGCGGCCTCTAGCAAGACGTCCCAACTCCTAAACGTACACAAAGATCATATCGGACGAACCAACACAACGTTATGTACATGCCAATCCCTTTGCCTCACGATATTCGGTCGAGCTCCAAGCTGACCACTCTTTCTCGATCTTGTGATCCGGAATCCCTTACTAGGTTAACTCTTAACCTTAAGTAGCATGGCCATGCATTTCTGGATCCGATCACTCGAGGGGCCCAGAGATATCTCTCTCAGGTAGAGAGGGGCAAATCCCATCTTGGCTGACCATGCCTCGCATCATGCTTCATGACAAACCCGAAAACTACCTTTATAACTACCCAGTTACGGAGTAGCATTTGATAGCCCCTAAGTAGGTCGATTCACATCTCAAGTACATGCGACAATCTTAGGTCTAAGGACAAGGCGTACACGTTGTGTAGAGAGAACCATAAGTATAATTGTTATGTCTCATGTTGGGTCGGTCCAACCCCATGTTCTAAACATGTGTCCACATTATTGGTTTGACATCTCCATGTCTATGACCTGTGAAACATAGTCATCAACCGATACATGTGCTAATCCACCATTCACGTGTGTCCTCACATGAACTCCGACTAGGGACAACTTTAGAATAACCATACAAGTAAAGAGTTTCACAAACAAGTCACATACTTGTTAATCAACACAAATGCAATATTCAAGGAACATTTATTAAATCATGGATACAACGAAATATCATCATCTCTATGATTGCCTCTAGGGCATATTTCCAACAAATAGTTGATGTTGATGATGATATTGATTATGGTTGATAAATCATTGTTCATCATTTTATTATTGTACTTGCCAAGTCTTGGACTCACTCTTGCTCTACTGATATTTTAGGTGATCGTTGACGGCATTTCACTTAGGAAGGGATAACGCACTTGGAATAACTGTATACACCTCAAATACGTATTTCATTTGTGATGAGAAAACTTTATTATAGTGTGATCGCTTATCCTTTAGGACATAATAGACATTGAATAATTTTAGATGATTAGTTGGAACTTGTTTATCCATTAAATAGACTATATTTGGTTGTTTTGCTTAATTCTTGGATTATTATTCTGGTTTGTTATCTAGAGATTAAATAACTATGCTTGTTGTGACATTATTCCTGTTGTATTGTGACCCGTGGACGAGTTTTGTTTTTTAACTGCTTGCTAGAATTTATTGTAAAATATGGTTAAAAATTAATAGTTAGTGTAGTTTAGTGGTATTTCAGGCTCAGTATTGGGTTGGGGTGTTACGCAACCAAAGTTGTTCAAGTAGAAGAGCTAGGTGTATAGAATGGAAGCTTAACAGCTCATAAGAATGAAAATTAGCCAAGCCCAACCAAACTGAATTTTAGGTCTCCCCAGATCTGTTATTTCCTTTAAGAAAGCAATCTCATCTCAGACAATGAATTCATACTCTTTTCCTTATTCATTAATACTGATTCACAGGGCAATTTTGCAACATGTTCCAACTTCTCAAATAAAGTATGAATGTATTTACCAAAAATCTAGTGCTTACAAAGAGGCAACATTACATGATGCATATGTACAAGGTATGGCATATTTGACAGTGAATATGAACGTATATGACATTTTGGCATAGTGATTTTACCCAACCTTAGAAGAAAATAGAATTTGTTATACTATCACAAAGTTGCATTTACACTCCTAGAAGTAAGTGCACCAAAGTCCAGATATTTGCTCTCATATGGTTAAGTTACATGACTGTGTTTCACCGGATGATTAAAAATGAATTTTCCATTTGGACATGCTAGGGCACCACCTGAAACATTTTAGGACACAGCCCATAAGAAGACTGTTGTGGGGAAACCAAGCCCCTCCCTCCACCCCGAGCACACTACCAATCACATCTTGATCATGTGATTATTTTGTAGTGCTATCGACTTTTGGTGTTAACCTATGAAACTATAGTTTGTAAGTAACAGATCATACTAATTTCATCACTTTTTAGTTGGATATGTGCAACTAATGTTTAAGTTGGAAAGACATGCCTAATTTCCAACTTTTTCAACATATATAGCCATGTCGTCCATTCATATACATCCAACCTAGCACATGACACTATGACAGCCAAATTGCACCTGAATTCACTGTTTCCAGAGAAATTTCAAACTAAACTAACTTGATCGAACACCGTTACTCTCCCCATTCCAAATCAGATTGCGAACACTTGAGCTAAACAGTACATGACGATCACATTCCAAGCTTCTTACCGCCATTTTCATTTTAGGCAAGGAACTTTTTCTAAGAAAAGAGGAGCAGAAAAGAAATTTCTACTCACCCTGGGGGAGAGGTCGAATCCGATGACGTTCATCCCGACTCAACAGTAGCATCGTGGGTGGTTCCTCGCCGCGCTTGCACACACAGCGTCACCAAATCAAACACGACTTTAACAACGACTCGGGAAGATGAATTAACCGAGGTGGGACATACACGAGGGGAGGCTGTGTCGCCAGAGCGCGAGGTGCCACCGGCTCGGAGATGGGGCGTAGTGGAGCTCGTCGGCCAGGTGCATCTGGTAACCGGCGAGGGGCGAGGCGGAGAGGGAGATCGGGGTGAGTCTATGCGGATGGGGCGGCAGCGCGCGGAGGAGGCGTGTTGTGCGAGGAGGAGGTGGGAAGGAGTGTCGTGAGGCTCCGGTGGCGCGGCACCGGCGAGGTCGGCGTGGATTATTTGGAGAAGCATGGGTGTTGCCGTTTTGGACCTTCCGTTTTTCCTTTTTGAAGTTTTTCGGTCGTTATTATTAACCTTTTATGCTTGTTTGGACCAAAATTTCTTCGGTCAAAAACGAAACAATAAATGCATGTTCATATTCTAAAGAGAAACATACATTCCTGGCTTGATTTATAGGAGTACCGCTCTAAACTTTTGATTGAACTGCGAGATTTAATATTTGTGCCTGTTTGGAAGCTAATGAATTTTTATGAGAAAAAATCAGTGTGAGTGAGGCTCTTCTCCAGCAAATTCCCTTTCTATTTCTGTCGGGGCAGATAGCGACGAGCGTGGGGTTTCACCGCGGTGACCTTCCAAATGAACAGGAAGCAGGGGCTTGTATTTGAATTTATACGGGGTTTGCTATTTTAATGGCAGAATGATTTCTCCCGAAGTTCAGTTGATTTTCAGTCTTTCCATCCAAGTTGAGAGCAGCATTGGCTTGGCGAAAGGGACAGAGAGCCTTTATTTATCGTTTTGCTAGTTCTGATGAATTTTTTAAAAAAATATAATCATCTACAATTGAACAGTACTAAACATAAAATTGTATTACAAGTGACATACAATTTTAACATAGTTTTACTATAACGTTTAGTTCTAATTGTTTTTTATTTGTAGGGTCTACCTAGATTTACTTTTGTCTAGTTTAGATTTTTTTTTACTTTGTTTTTGTATTTGTAGAGCTCACTTAGATTTACTTTTATCTAATTTAGATTTTTTTGGTTTGTTTTTGTATTGGTAGGGTTCACCTAGATTAACTTTTATCAAGTTTAGACTTTTTCAACAAAAAAACAGAAACCATTGGATCACCATCCAATGTACCGAAGAAAGCAACTAGGATTTTTTTTAAAAAAATCAAGCGACTCTAGTTTAGTCGGCCCCTTTATTTATATTCGTTAGATGCCGCTATGACAAACCACTCGGGACAGTCTTGCGCTAAAATGGCAAGTTTTTAAGTTACAATAGCAAAACTAGCCTTTCCACGAACGAAATGATAAAAATAACATCTTTACCCTGTGATTTTGCCGCGGAAGCCACGTGCTGAGCATAGGGGTGTCAAACGTGTGATTTTGCCGGCATTCACATTCATATGGTAGCAAATGTGGTAAGCAAACATACATTCGAATTGCAAAACGAATACAAATCCAGATAGTATCCAAATTTTTTGGTCGAATACAGATACAAATATAGTATGCAAAATAGGTGTCAAATCAATATCCGGAATGGGCGCAATAACATCAACTAGTTATTATGTTTTTTTTTTTGCATTTGATCTCCAAATTGGGTATATTATATTATGCATTATGATCATCTTGGCAAGATCGTCGTCATAGTGGACTCTAATTTGGCATTTCATTTTTTATTTCATTTTGGCACATCCCCAATAAAGTTTTTTTTGCATGTTTTTTAGCCAAATTCGACATGTTTATAACAAAATTACCTACAGTATCTCTAGAATTGGTTAGGGTTAGTGGTAAAATAGGAAAATGGGCATAATACCTACTATAAAACTGATGCCAACTCTAAACTTCGTTATGTTGTGGGATATTCGAATCCACTGAATTGAGTAGGTACTCATTACGTATTCGTTATAATATTTAATTCGGATTCGTTTTAAAAATATGAATACAAATATGATAATACCACTATTTGATTTGTTGACACCCCTCACTTGAATCACAACGGGAACATGCCATCCTACTGTAGTCTGGATGCAAACCATCCTACTGTAGTCTGGATGCACAACAGGTGAGCTAGGCATGTATCTGCAACGGTCTGGGTGCCCACAGATCACCTACCTTGGTTCACAGTACGTAGCTTCATTTTTATCATTTTGAGGAACTAGTTTTACTATTTCAGTTGAAAAATGGGTCAAAAACTCGTCAGGACAACCCTTATAATATTACATAACAAATCCTATGGTATATTGTAAATTCCTTGGTGAGTCGTAACAACCTAAAAGCTGTCTCTGAGAAAGACTCGGCGAAATAGACTCTGAAGATGCAATGCAGACTACCTACACATGGACACAAATAGCCTACAGAAACTGACAATGGTTCTCAAAGGGAGGGAAAAAATCCGATGGCATAGATGGCTCTCGAGGAAAAAACACAGGAACCAAACTAGAGTGCTAGGCCGGGTTTACATCAATTTAATCATAGGCTTGTCAAGTTCGGTTCTAGCTATACCAGCTTAGCGGTTAGCCCTACTAATTACTCAAACCAACAGAACCAACCATACTACGCCGGTCATTTGTATTAAGATGAAAATAATTATCAAATCAAACTGGTGAGTACATGATGCACACTGAAAAAGACTACATAGTAGACATTTTTTCCTTCTTTGGGGGAAACAAGAACTACTGTTCATCGGGGTCAACATGCCAAAGTAGTCTATCCTACGAAGCAGCAAACTGGTCGTCTCAAAGACGTGCTATGCTGGCCAAATGATAAATATCATGCCCATCCTACTGGGCACCAAACAAACTCGGTGAAGAAATCAATGTGACCAGGTCACGATAGCTGCAATCCTCTTTGCATCTGTGAGTTTTCTTCTCCAAAAAAGGATGCACTGTCTGAATTCTGAAGCACCATGTTGGGTAAAGAAAGCAGCGTATCATAAAAACAGACTAGAAGTATCAAAGCCCAATCCGGCATTGGAGAGGAAAGAAGCATCAAAGCACAATAAAAAACAGTCCCAGGAACCATAATATGCTGCGCAAAAGTCAGTGGAACCTCTAGTCTCACGGCATCGGCCTACAAGGAGCACCAATCCCTACAATAATGTAAAATGTGTCCTTCCATTCAGCAGATTCATAAAACCTGAGGATGCAATGGAGTAGGAATTATGTAGGAAGCCTTCAATTGCTCGGAGCTGTCTCGGTTTGGCTTCTGCCTCCTGGGTCTTTCAGCCTTCGCGCATCTTGAGGTTTTGACACTTCTTCTAATCAGGGAGCAATAGGAGAAAAAAGATTACATGAGGACGTATAGCAAGGAAGATTGTGCTAAAAAAAAATACTATGGCAGATGTCACTTTTATCTGCTTAATATAGCACAATGAAATGATGTACTTAGTTCCTTTATATAATCCGCTTACAAAATGAATCTCTAGAAACTAGTTACAGGCTTACAGGTAGATTACCATATTTTAGGCTAAAAATACAATCCTAAATTCCAAAATATGAATCATCTAGTTAAGGTCATTTCACTTTCTGTTGCAATTACAATATAGACTATGCAGTTCCTCCGTTGGCAAAACATTGAATTTTCTTGTGCAATGCATTCATATTTGCTGAGCAGGACAGAAGCAATCATTTGATCAATACTATAGCTCACTATCAATTGGAAAAATTGCAGCCTTTTAAGGACTGGCCTTCCAATTAATGCCAAGCAATTTCACATGAAAAGAATACTAACAAAGCATTTGATCAATCGCCTGATCAGGCAGTTACAACTATATCATAACCACCATATCAAACTACAGTGTTCTTAGTACTGCTTGCCTAATTTGGATTTGATCATTTGATAACATAACATATTTGGTTATCCTCTAGCTAACAGAAATAACAAGTTAAAAATAATGGGAAGCAGTACAGAGAAATTACAGGAATACCAACCTTCATCATCACTCTCATCCTCGATGTCATCCATCCCCATACCACCCATACCTCCCAAACCACCCATACCTCCCAAACCGCCCATACCAGCCATACCGCCCATACCAGCCATACCTCCCATACCAGCCATACCTCCCATACCGCCCATACCAGCCATATCTCCCATACCGCCCATACCACCCATGCCACCCATGCCACCGAAGTTCTACAGAAAGGACATGAAGAAATACATCAGACCAATACACCTCAATGAAAAAGAAATCCATTAAAGGAAAAAACCGTGAAAGAACTATTTACGAAAAGTCCATCCCATCCAAGTTGACATCAGCACCTAACAAAATAATAGATGTATATCAAATTTTTTACATTCCCAAGTAATAATGAGTAATATTGTCAGAGTAAGAACTAACTACCATTTCATCATCAAAGTGTACATTTAATAAAGTGAAGTTCTTATTGTATCTCGTGTTTATAAAATCCCGGTGCTGCCACCAAATCATCTCCTATTTCTAGATGTTTCAAAATAGATCCCTTGCAAACTAACATTAACATCTAGTCATGTGCATGTACTGCTGTAAATCATCATTTTCTTTTGTAAATTATGATTTGCATCAGTTGCATCGGAAAGGAGAAAAGAAGTACATAGCATACCGTCATCATCCTCATCCACCCATTTGTCCCAATCAACTTTCACAAAGTGTGGTGCCTTTTGATCATCTCGAACAAGCTTCTTCCACCATTTGGCCTCAGCTTTTTCTACAACGCAGAATATGGACCTGACCCCCACACTTATTTTGCTTGCCTGTTAAATCAAAAGCAAAGAAACACTGGATAAGGAAAACACATCTTTTCAACAAGGATTAAAATTTTAACCCTATAGCTATTGATATAACATGATCAGGAATTACCTCAACGTTTACTTTATCATTCAAATCTAGTTTCGATTCATATAAGTTCCCACCAGTTCCAGCAGTGGCAGAGAATGTGAATATACCATCTGGTTCCAGATTGACCTTAGCATCCTTTGCATCAGGCAATTGTACGGTGATGTAAACCTTGTCAATCCTCTGAGCCCACTTCACTTCAGGGTGCCGACTACAGAAAACATTGCCACTTTGTCAAGAAACAAACACAGAGCAAGAAATTTAAATCTCCAGAACCTTACTAAAAACAAGAGTTTTTTTAAAAGTAAAAACCCAACATAAACACACAAGTGAGGCTGACAATGTACAAGTTACTGTACACAAGGGATAACCATCATATATGAGATCAAATAAAGAGCAGTGATTACATGAAAAGGACATGTATGACAAGGCAGCATTAAGCAATTTTACTGTAAACAAACAGAAAAGAAAGAGAACAGAACACTGAGACACGCCTAGACGTTAGCATGGGTATGTATGTTGCCTATCCTAATTGATTTCACCACCAACTGTTGTAGCTTAAATTGAAGAAAATGGAAGAATCGACGGAGACAAAAAGCAGGGCCATGAATACAAACAGAAATGGAATTTACAACTTCCTGTAGCAAAAGGCTAGTCCTAGGTACTCAGCTGCCCACACGTACGTAGTTTCATTAAACCATGTAACAAAAAATAACTTTTAAGGATCACTAAATAGTTCAACGCTGATATTCAATACTTACCACTGACATTCTCTCATCCTTATAAAAAAGTAACAAGCCAAAGAATAAAGTTATTCTACTTCAAACTTTTTGCATGTCCAAATACTTTCTTAACCCACTGGCACCTTGACAAAAGTACTAACAACCAATCAATCTATAGTTTTGAGCTTTGTTAGATTACCAACTGTACTTTGACTGAACAGTTTAAACCATATCCAAACTGTACTAAGAAAACAGAATTGTAGTTTTGAGCTTTGTTAGATTACCAACTGTACTTTGACTGAGCAGTTTAAACCATATCCAAACTGTACTAAGAAAACAGAATTGGACACCTGCCTCCATGGTATCAGGCGTTAATCATGATAAATTTTTTTTGCAAATCATAGCAACATTTGCCAACTACAAGCAAACTGTTGTACCATCAGTACCAATATCATGCTAAACAATACAGGACAAGACAAAAAAATCTAATAAATGATAATTATTTGATGAAAAATGTGTAACAAACTAAATTTCAGTATCACTAAGTACATCTCGCAGGTTACAAAACTACTATTAGGCACATAAATTTCCACATAAGAGTAAAAAACTGCACCACGGCATGAATTGCCTACTTAGCTTCCCTTACAAACTAAAAAGGACAACAGAAACTACAACTAGAAGGCTACCTCTAATTCACTAAAAAAGCTACATCCTCAAACCCTAAATACACCGAAAAACCAACAATCTAGATCTCTTGAACTGCCGAAAGAACCACACCGCAAACTTCTAAAATCCTTGCAATCTCCACTTGTACCTCTATAAAATAACACCAGTAGATCTTTTTTTAGGGGACACACCAGTGGATCTTAGTCACGCCTAAGCAGCACAGCAATACCGATACCAATACCATGTTCAGTAAAAAATAAAAGCAGTAGGACTCTCTAACAAACCGAAATCGCAGCATCGCGGAGCGGCCATGACCTGCGGCACCAACAAAATCACCGGGACTTACCCTACCGAATCCACTAAGACCGCCGAAACACTCAAACAGCTGCATCGCCTAACCCACCCATGAGGCGCTCAAATCCGCAAATCACGAACCCTAGAAACACATCACCCAAAAAAAACCCAACGAATCCCAGTCCAACCGCATCACGGCACCAAAATCTGAACGCTCACGCTGACGCCCTCAACCCAGGGCAGGGGAACGGCGAGCCCTCGCTGCATCGCGAGACCACGCCTCCTCCAGATCCATTCACGTGGTTGGATGGAATCTAAAGCCGAATTGGAACGGAAGAGGAGGGGGGACGGGAGATCGGAAGCGCGTGCTCAGATTCCGCTCACCTCATCTTGCAGTTGCAGGAGGAGGAGGAGGAGGAGGAGGAGGCGGCGGCGGGTGGGGAGCGAGGGTTTTGTGAGGCTTTTGGAATGGGAGGGGGAGAGAAGATGAGAGGACGAGGCGCAGGGAAGTAGGGGAGCGGGTGGGTTGAGACGAGGGAGTAGTAGGCCGGAATGGGCCAGACTCGGACGGGCTAAGGCCCGTGTATTTCGGTAGGCGCGATAGCTCTATCCTCTCTGGATGCCTGCTTCTTCTTCAGCTGTGATCCTTTAAGTGTTTTCAGATTGGACGATCACAGCTGAACCTAGGAGTCTACCGCACCGCCATGTACGCCGATGATGACGATGTGGACCAACCGATCATGGGTACGGTGTGGTGTCACCAACAGGTAAATTTTTTAAAACATTTATTCCTTTTCGTAATATAATTTTATTTCTTGTGCTAAACTTCCATTGTTCTATTCCATAGATCACCTTCACTCTGATCACTACGCACGTGTCCTACCCTAACTACGTTGCGTTGTTTGATCATTTGATGGATGACCGCATCATCTGGATACCATATACTCCCGACAGGGTGTACGCGTGCATACCTTGAGGCCTGTCGAGCCTGTGCACGCGAGATCACACGTACTAGTACACGCGGAGGAGCTTGGTGCATGATGTCTTCATGGAGGAGTACCGCGTGCACCGGGTGATACGCCAGTTTGGTCAGCGATAGGAGGTCCCAGTCCCCTAGGGACAGCAGTTGCCGCTAAACAGCCATGGGTAAGTTCATACTTTATTTCTATCGTAGCATTTGCCTTACATACCTACGAAGGTCCCAGTCCCCTAGGGACAGCAGTTGCCGCTAAACATCCATGGGTAAGTTCATACTTTATTTCTATCGTAGCATTTGCCTTACATACCTACGAAATAATCGTTTTGCCTTCCACAGGTACACTAGGAAGGGAGTACCTGCTACGACTTCCTGGGCTGACAGGATGCTCCATTGGGTTGAGGGTTGGCTCCACGCCTTGGAGGACATCGTCCAGGAGGATGCTCCCTACAATCCCGGGACGTACAAGGAGTAAATCGAGTGGTTCTCCAATCGATGAGGGTTCGTTGCGTTAGGGTCATGGACAACCCAGCACGACACGTGGCCTCGATGACCAATATGTACCCTACCCAGTCGGACTCCGCATTCTATTGCATGGTACGTATTGAATGATACATACTTCTTATTTGCTTTGCAAGTTTTTTGGTTTCTAACTTATTAATTTTGTATACAAGTCGATTTCCAATGGGATATGCACGGCTTGGCAGCCTTCGTGCATCGTGTAACGCTCAGGGAGCGGTTCAGCATGATGGCGAAGGAGATACGAGAGGTCATGGACTAATTCGTCAAGAAGACAAGGCGAGGCATCCAGCTTGTGTTTTGTTGTAAGCCGAGGGAGGTGGTGGACTCACCTGTGTGTGGACGGGGGGTGAGCCACGGTATGTCATGCCCCACGACTCCTCACCCGGACGTGGCGGGCGGGTCCTCGTGGCACCGTGCTGGGATAACCCCGACACAATTCGCAGGTCAACACGAAACACTCGCATCTGGTTGTTTATTTCGAACTCCACTAGTTACTAACAACAATTTTCTCTTACAGGTGCTGAGTTCCTCTTGTACACAGGGTAGGATACACGGAGCCGCCCGCTGCCTTCATGCGACGAGGTATGTATATCTTGTTTGCATGTATAACATACTATTTCATCATTTCAGCCATGTTTACATGCATAATATATTGTTTCATAGTTTGTACACCCGTTTAGGACGAGGATGTGGTGTCGCATGAGGAATCACGCTCCAGGGACTTCAAGTTCGAGCAAGCATGGACACTACGATGCCAAGGCGGTGGGCCTTCACACGGCGAGAGCAGCTAGGTCTCCGTTGGAGCTTCATAGCTGCACTGTGCTCCCAGACCGAACCAGCCGATGTAGGACCCCTCGCGACACCCCCTCAGGCTACTCACATCGGTCGGGTACCTCGACCGCTTGGGCATTTGACGTACTCGTACTAGCAGTCGCAGCCGCCTCGAACGAGGCCAGGGGCCACACATGGGGTACGCCCCAAGAGGGCCCACGAGTATATATTTGTTCTTATAAATATCAGTCAGGCCATGTAAATATTAATTTATTTACAACTTACATTATGCTAGTCTTGTGTTTCGATATTATTTTTTGTTGTATGCACAGGTAACCATGTGAGGGAGACAGCATCACAACACCTAACACCACCCCTGCTTATAGCCTTTACACCCCACTTTTGCAGAGCAAGATGATTGTATACTACGACACTACCATTTCAGACCAAAAAGACCGCACTCTGACACACCACCTTTTCAGACTAAAAAGATCGCACTCTGACACGCCACCTTTTCAGACCTTAAAGACCGCACCTAGTCACGCCACACATTGCCACTTTTACAGACCGAGATGACAACACACTACGATGTTACCTTTTTAGACCGAAAAGACTGCACCCTATCACGCCACATGATGCCTCTTTTGCAGGTATGTCTATCTTATTTGCATGTATAACATACTATTTCATCATTTCAGCCATCTTTACATGCATAATATACTGTTTCACAGTTCGTACACCCTTTTAGGATGAGGATGTGGTGTCGCACGAGGAGTCACGCTCTAGGGACTTCAAGTTCGAGCAAGCATGGACACTCGACGCCAGGGCGGTGGGCCTTCACATGGCGAGAGCAGCTAGGTCTCCGTTGGGGCTTCATAGCTGCATTGTGCTCCCGGACCGAACCACCCGATGTAGGACCCCTCGCGACACCCCCTCAGGCTACTCACATCGGTCGGGTACCTCGACAGCTTGGGCATTGGACGTACTCGTACTAGCACTCGCAGCCGCCCCGAACGAGGCCAGGGGCCACACATGGGGTACGCCCCAAGAGGGCCCACGAGTAGATATTTGTTCTTATAAATATCAGTCAGGCCATGTAAATATTAATTTAATTACAACTTACATTATGCTAGTCTCGTGTTTTGATATTATTTTTTTTCTTGTATGCACAGGTAACCATGTGAGGGAGTCAGCATCACAACACCCCACACCATCCCTGCTTCTAGCCTTTACACCCCACTTTTGCAGAGTGAGATGACTGCATACTACGACACTACCATTTCAGACCAAAAAGACCGCACTCTGACACGCCACCTTTTAGGACCTTAAAGACCGCACCTAGTCACGCCACACATTACCACCTTCTGAGCCGAGATGATAACACACTACGATGTTACCTTTTTAGACCGAAAAGACCGCACCCTATCACGCCACATGCTGCCTCTTTTGCAGACCGAGATGACAACATGCTATAATGATACATTTTTAGACCGAAAAGACCATACTCTGCCATGCCACTTTTCAGACCGAAAAGAACGTAGCACGACACGCCACACACTGACACTACCACTTTTGCAGACCTAGATGACAACACATTGCGACGCTATATTTTTAGATCGAAAAGGCCACACTCTGCCACACCACCTTTTTAGATCGAAAAGAACGCAACACGACATGCCACACTACTACTACTTTTGCAGACCGGGATAACAACACATCGCGACACTACCTTTTTAGACCGAAAAGATCACACTCTGCAACGCCACCTTTTCAAACCGAAAAGAATGCAGCACGACATGCCCCACACTGCCACTTTTGCAGACTGGTATGATAACATACTACAACGTTACCTTTTCAGACCGAAAATACCACACTCCGCTACACCACCTTTTCAGACTAGAAAGACTCTTTATAAAAGGAGGGAGAAGAAAACTAGAGAAGAGATCTGGAGGAGAACACTACACCACCACACCCAATACTTCACCAAATGTTGATTCACCCAACAAAGAGGAAGGAGATGTCGGACTCATCGGTGAACTTCTACACAAAGATGATGCGGAAGCGCAAGTGTCTTACCGAGAGGGCTAAACCCTATGCGGATTGTTCCACGAAGGATTTGCTGGTACCACCAGAGTTCCCACGCCTACAATGTGTGTGCGAAGAACTAGCTAAGATCATCCAGTCCACATCCGACGACCGCCGCTCGGGCGTACTACAGTGTGGGAACGTCCTCGTTAGCGAATCTTGCATGCATATAGATTTTTCACATCATACGTTCCAATCCACATATCCAAAACTACATCTGGACATATTGGTAGCCGGAGGTGCGATGCAGCTTCTTCCAATGGATTGACGACTCATACACTTACGATAGGGCATTCATCGAGCATAAGTACATGCTGAACTATGCGATGCGAGCCGAGACGTATCCAACCCTATTGAAAAGGCACCAGAGGATCCTAGGAAAGAAGGGTGGTGGTGGAGGATCCCCGAACAAGAAGCTGAGTACGACCGGGCCGAGCACGCGGTGGACAAGGGGAAGGCTCCTTCTAGTGAGACCGACGGTCGTCCTAGCACTCCCTGTCGCCTGGGCACAGTTCGAATCGAAGAGGTAAGTTATGTTCAATTTGCATCCTGATTATTAATTTGGCCCTGCATTATGCTATCCTAACTGCATTTAATTGTCCAGCCCGTCTCACAGGACCTAGCTGACTTCGAGACTGGCCACCACCACGGGCAGTCCAAAGACAAGGGGAAGGGACCGATGGGCCACCAAGACTAATCGATTTCATTTCAATCAACCTTTTTTATTGTAAAAAAGCGCACATGTATCATAGGTGTATTCTGGTTTGTTGATTCATGCATATTGGTGTTTGTAATGTATGCTACCAAACCCATCGCACCATGTAATTCACAATTAAATTATAAAGTTTTTCAAACTTACATATCTTTTTTCAAATATTTTGACTATTAAATATTACATAATCTTTTCACAAAGGAATCGGTTCCACGAATATTACACTCGGGACAACAGCGCACATGGTAACCCTATACCCAAATATGTTTTCATTTCGCTCCAAAGGGGGCTGTTTGTGTTATTGTACCACCGAACTCGCATTCCAAATTACACCGCTGATCTCACATTCTCTACTTCACATTTTGTTATCTTCTCCAATTTTAGATTCTGAACTACGCGAACACTTCAAGGTCTTACCAAGAAACTTCGTAAAATACAATAAATCTTTAGGGTGAATTCTCTACACATAATTATTTTTAAAATATATGGTCATTTCGCCATTTCAAATGGCGACATGTTTCTGTCACCAATTGGAATGGCAATAGTTCCTATCACCATTTGAAATGGTAAAATGATACTATCGTCAGTTCAATTGGCAACAGAATCCTCTCGGCACTATTCCAATTGGCGAAAGGGATATTGTCGCCAATTAAAATGATGATATGCTCATTTCACCATTTCAAATGGTAACATGGGCCTATTTTTGTATTTTTTTACTATTTATTTTTGTAATTATCTTTTAAATTAACATCATTTAAAAAATCCATATGCAACTACACCCAATTGAAGCATCTCTGATCGATACTCCACTCGTGGACGTACGGTAGCCCGTACGTAGCAAATAGGTACCAAATCAGCAAGAATGATAGCTTCAAAATATTGTTGGTAGTTTCGTGAGGCTGCTGTAGCTCCACCTAAATTTTGTAAGCCTGGCTTGGAGGATTCCATTCCTAAGAGTGTTCTCAAGAGGTATCATAGTTTTGATACAAATGGTTGAAGTATATTGCCCACCTTTCTTTAACACCTTAAGCTTTTGGGTGAATTGATTGTGTCATAAAACTTAATATGATATTAGAGCCAAAAGTTCCTGAGTTTAAGACCCGACTAACACAATATTTTTTTAAAAATAATTGTGCCCACTTTGAGTGCACATCTTAGGCCTAGTAGAGTCTCGACGTGAGGGGGTGTTGAAGTATCAAGCTTTTGAGTGAAATGATTGTTGCATGAAACTCAATACAAATCTTGTAGGCACATGAATCAATTTCCTTCAATAGAGCGTTGGAGAGAGAGAGAGAGAGGTATATAGGAAACTTCTCTCTAGATCTTGTAGCCTCATCATGAAGTTACTCTATATATTGGAGCGTAAGATTTTGAGAAAATTGAGTATTTTCTACTTCAAAGATGGGTCTTTTAGCATTTGCTACTCCAAAGAACGGTTGCTTCATTATTTACTACTTATGACCATTTTACCTCTCTTTTTCCTCTCTCTTCTTCTTCAACTTCTCTCCCTTCCAACCTGACCGTCCATGGTCGACTCCACCACAGAGACCCACCACCACCGCTGTCATATCTTCCCCCACTACATTGTGTTGCTACCGCTATCTCTTTCCTCGACCACGGTAGTCATCACTTCTTGCCTCGATGTTTTCTTCAGTCGTAGCCATCACTGCCATTTTTACCATGGAGCTTCTGGCGGAGGCTAGCGTTGGCAGGTGTCTAGCAGAGGTAACATCACTAGGGTTTCAGGGAACCAAAGGAGGAGACATATGGGAAAGAGAGGGGGAGATGTTGGAGAGGAAGGAAGAGAGAGAGGAGGCAGCGCCGGAGGTGGACAAGAAGCTTGCCAAGAAGAAAGGGGGGAAGAAGGAGAGAGGCAAAACAGTTCATGGTGGCAAAGTATGAAGGACACAATCTTTAGAGTGACAAATAATTAATTATAACCTTTAGAGTGGCAAATACTAAATTTTCTCAAAAATTTTAGGTAGCAGATTCATCTAATGTGTGGGCACTCTCTCCTAAAGCTACCAGTCTTTTAAGGTTGTTAAGTTGTTATCATAAGGGTTGAGATTAATATTATGCTTCTTCAATACTTGGCTATGATTCTAACGCAGAGAGATAATTTTGAGTGGTGAATCGTTCCATATATACTCTATGGGATTTGAGTCTCCCCGATATGTGTGTATGGTGAGCTAGAACAAATATTACTACCTTCAATTCAAAATATAAGTAATTTCAGAATCTATGCCAGTTAAACATTTTTTGTTTGATCATCAATATTAAAGAATTACCAAGATTGACAACATGGAATTGATATAACAAAATTGGCTACATGACATTACAATTTCGTATCATTAGCTGTTGGATACCTAAATTTTGTGTCCTTGTGAAAAGACATTATAATTTTGTGGCATTTTGATGTAGGACACTCTACCCATTAAAATAATATGTTTGACTGATTAGGAGAGATAAATTATGGAGAAAGACTTCTTTGCCCGTCTTTTTATCCTCTCCATCCTTGCGATGTAGCAGGGCAACAGAGCTAGGACGCAACGACAGTGGTGCTCCATGTCAGGATTTCGGATTAAAGAGATATATTCTATATATACATAAAGATTACAAGATATATATTCTATCTATAAAAAAGATTACAAGAGATATTGTTGGTTTGTGAATAGTAATAATATCCATAAAGATAGACATATATCTTGAGATATTTTGCTAACACGCCTCCGCAGTTGCAACATCAGCCACTCGGATGGATGGTGAGACTGGTACAAAAATCAATGAACAAAGATGACGACAAATCTTTGGTGAAGATGTCGGCAAACTGTGATGTCAAGAGGACATGTACGACACGAATATGGCCCAACACGACATTGTCGCGAACAAAATGTAGACCAATCTCAAAATGTTTAGTGCGTTGATGATGATCTGGATTGGTTGTCATGTAAATAGCACTAACATTATAGCAGAATACAATGGCAGCTGTGGGGAGGGGCTGACGCAATTCCCAAAGAAGCTGGCGCAACCAAGTAGCCTCGGCAACAGTAATGGCAACGACATGGTACTTAACATCCACACTAGAATGAGAAATAATATTATGATGTTTAGAGGACTAGGAAACTAAGTTCTACAAGATAAAGACAATAGTCGGACGTAGAACGACGTGTGTCGGGACACCCAGCCTAATCGGTGTCATTGTAAGCAACCAAAGTATCCACGGAGGAGGGGGTGAGTCTGTAAGAGAGGGTACTCTGAATGTACTGAAGAACGTGTTTCACTAACCCAAGATGGCAATCACGTGGATCATTCATGTGCAAGCAAATCTGATGTACTGCATACATGATGTCAGGACGAGTGAATGTGAGATACTTGGGAGCACCGAATCTTTGTGAAATCCAGTGGGATCATTGACCGGTGGTCCAGAGGCGGCACAAAGTGGTGAGGTATCAATGGGGGTGGTTGCCGGTTTGCACGAATCCATGCTTGCACGGTCAAAGAGCTCAGCAGCATATGTGACTTGTGACAAAAAGAGACCGACTGCGAACCGATTGATAGTGATACCTTGGAAGTGGTGGAGATCATTGAGATCGGTCATATCAAATTTTGAGTGAAGTGAACCAATGATACATGAGAGTAAAGAGGTGGAAGGTGTTGTGAGAATGATATCATCAACGTATAAAAGAAGATACTCAGTTCGAGACCACTATGAAAAATAAAAAGGGAGGTATCAGATTTTGAGTACGAAAATCCAATGGGTGCGATAAAAGAAGAAAAGCGAGTGTACCATGCTCATGGAGCCTATTTGAGATCGTAGAGGGAATGGTTCAAACGACAGATATGCGATGGACGGGAGGGATCAATAAAAATCTGAAGGTTGACGATAGTACAACACCTCAGATAGATTGCCATGAAGAAAGACGTTTTTGATGTCAATTTGATGAATGAGCCAATTTGATGAGATGACCATGGAGAGAGGCGGTCCGAATGGTAGCGGAGTTTGACGACCGGATGAAAGTTTCAATCGAAATCGATGCCAATCTATTGGGAGAAACCATGTAAAACCCAACGAGCCTTATAGCAAGCAAGAGCACCATCCGGGTGAAACTTATGCTAAAAAATCCATTTGTTGGAAATAATGTTGGAATTAAGACGTGGAAGCACAAGATCCCATGTGTGGTTTGAGAGAATGGCCTGAAATTCATCCACCATGGCAGAATGCCAATTTTAGTCTTTGAGAGCATCGCAGTCGGATTTTGGTAGGCTAGAAAGAGAAGATGAAGTGGATGTATAGTGATTAAGCTTCTCACGTGGCGGGATGCGAATGCCGGAACAGAGACCGTAGGAGTGAGAGGCTGCCGCAGCAGGTGGAAGAGTTGCTGCGGTAGAAGGAGGCGTTGTTGTGGTAGGTGGGAGGACTGCAGCGGCAGGAGCTGCCGCGCTAGGCAGGAGGGCTGCAGTGGCAAGAGCTGCTGCGGCAAGAGGATCAGCAGCGACAGGGGCTATTGCAGTAGGGAAGAGAAGCGTGACAGGGGTGGAATTGGCTAGCACGACAGGATTTGCAGCAACAGAAAGAGGAAGATCCTCCTAAGAGGGGTAAGCTGACGTGGGAGATGACCGAGGAGAAAGGACATGAAGAAAATCATAGTTCGGCGAGGAGCTTGGAAAAGAGAGAGAAAATGGGAAGATAGATTCATCAAATGTTACATGATGAAAAATGATGATCTAACAGGTATTAAGGTCCATACAATGGTAACCCTTGTTATTTGGAGGGTATCCAAGAAAAATACAGGAGGAGCGAGGAGCTAATTTATGTGGCATGGTGGCGGCAGTGTTTGGGTAACAAAGAAAACTGAACACACGAAGATGAGAGTAGGATAGTGGAGTGTGAAACAAGGATTGAAACGAAATGGAAAACTTGAGAGTTTTAGTGCGTAGGCAGTTTAGGAGAGATTCAACCCCAGAAAGATGGTGGATGCGAGCTTGAAAAAAGAGCGACTGAACGATATCGTTTACGGTTCGAATGATGGGTTTAGACTTGCCATTCTGTTGGGAAGTACAGGGATAAGAAAAATGAAGTGCAATGCTGTGGGAGATAGTGAGCTGACGGAGAGCATTGTTGTCAAACTCGCCACCATTATCGCATTAGATGGCGCGGAGAACAGTGGAGAATTGAGTAGCAATGTAAGCGTGAAAAATTGATAGAATTGAAAAAGTGCCGGATTTGGGACAAAGTGGAAAAGTCCACAATTAGTGGGTGAAATCATCCAAAATTGCAAGAAAATATTTGTAAACTGAAACACTCGACATGGGAGAAGTCCAAAGATCACAATGAATTAACTCAAAAGGGCTAGTCGTGTGACTCAAAGAATTGGAAAAAGGAAATTTAATATGATGACATAATTGACATGCATGGAACACATTGTTGTCATTTATTTGGGGAGGACATGAAATAACAGAGGTGCTGGTGAGATGATGGATGGCCGGCTGACCAGGTTGGCCTAGTCAATGGTGCCACTAGGCGGTGCTATAGGTGGAGGTGACAAAAGTGTGAGGCGTAGTAGGACGGAGAGAATAGGGCTTGCCTGAACTATTGCACCTGAGGATTTGTGCTTGGTCTGAAGATTCTTCACAAAGAAACCACGAGGGTCAAATTTGATAGCATAATGATTGTCAGTTGTAAATTTATGAACATACATAAGCTTTTTTTATTAAACGAGGTGTGACAAGAACGTTTTGGAGGTGGAGTAGGCGGGTGGATGTGGGAAGAGTGCAATGGCCAGCGTGGGTGACAGGAAGATGACTACCATCGCCGACCACAATGTGGGAGGAAGGAGAGAGATGGGTGATGTTACCAGAATTGGAAGACATGTGAGCGGTAGCACCGGTGTCCATGTACCAATCACCGGTGGGGGGCTACAACGTCAAGGTGTTGAAGGCGTTGATGAAGCAGGAGGAGTTCCATGATGGTGAGGTAGCCAGCGGCGCTAGGTGGTAGCCGTGTGGTGTGGTCGGCAGATAGATTACTAGTGCAGACGCATAGCCGGGTGATGAGTAGGGGTGGGATACGGTAAGGTGAAAAGTCCCTGCGGTGTTCTGCCCTGCGGCATATGGTGTGGCGGGCCACTGGGGCGAGGACCAAGGATGTCGGTCGTGGGACAGAGCTAAATAGCCTGGCCCATGGATTGTAGAAGGTTGGCATATGAGGTCCGTCCTTGTTGCTCTTCCCCTTGCCTTTGCCATGATTGCCGCCGTTTCCTTGGTTGGAGTAGCCGTCGGTAGGACGGGCACTGGTGTAGCCATTGGCAGGAGGGCGCTAGGAGGTGGCACCATGGGAAGCAACGCCCACAGGGTTGGCGCCGGTGGGCGGGTGGTGCGACCTATCGACAAGTCGGCGAGGAGAGCCGTAACTGCGCGAGTTGGTCACCATGCGCATCCTTCAATTCCTTGAGGAGGAGAAACCGAGCTTGGATGAAGGTCGGAAGGGCTACATCATCGGAAGAAGGGTAGAGAGATTCGAATATTTTGGATTCATGCCCTTGATCCTGGTAAGCACTAAGCTTTGATTGTTGACGATCTGACCAACATCGTGAAGAACATCATAAAGAGTTTTCAGCTTGAGACAACAGTCGGGCAACTATAGTCGGTGGCCGACATACTGCCTTGCGCCAAATTGCTGAATTCGACCTCGATGTAGATGGCACGGGTGGTCTTGTTATCTCGGAAGAGATTCTCAATCGTGGTCCAAATAGCAGCAGCTGTGGTAGATGGAGCCATGATGACATCGAGAATCTCTGGAGAGATGAATCCGTAGATCCAAGACTATACAGTGTAGTCCCTGAAGGATTACGGGTAGGCTACGAAAGCACAAAATATTTTTTTTACCACGCAACTAAGGAACATTCGCTAGTAATAGATCACGATATTACCACTAGACGCACCGACTCATAGCGAAAGTAGAGTCGATGTAGCGAGTTAATGCCGTAGTAGTCGTACTCGCCCACTACTACAAAAGAGGCTATAGCAGACGGCCCATCACAGACGGTTCCTTTGGAACCGCCTGTGTTGGGTCTGTCTGGCTATCTTTACCGCGGCGGGCCCATCACGCACGGTTACGAAATAGAACCGCCTGCGTGATGGGCAATATCCTGACGGTTCTCAAATCAAACCGTCGCGTGTAACATCCTGACGGTTCGATTTGAGAACTGTGCAGCGATATCGCGACAGTTCTTCAAATAGAACCGTGCGTGATGTTACGAGCGGTTCTATTTGAGAACCGTCGCGATATCCTGACGGCTCGGAAATAGAACCGTGCAGGATGTTACGACGGTTCTATTTCGAACCGTGCAGGATACCTGACGATTACGAAATAGAACCGTCAGTAACATCACGAGCGGTTCTATTTCGAACCGCTCTGTGATAATGCCCATCACGAGCGGTTACGAAATAGAACCGTCGTGATTTCTGTGCTTCATATAAATTGAGCCGAGACATCCCTCTCACGCTGCAAGCTGTGTCTACCACTTCCCTTCCTGCCTAGCTCCTCATCTGCTGGCTGTATACCGCTCCAGCGCCACTTCCCGCCTAGCTCCTCCAACTGCGCCACTTCCTCGCCTCTAGCTCCTCACTGCTGGTGTCTACCGCTCCAGCGCCACTTCCTGCCTAGCTCCTCCAACTGCGCCACTTCTGCCCTAGCTCCTCATCTGCTGTGTCTCACGCTCCAGCGCCACTTCCCGCCTCTAGCTCCTCCACCTGCGGCTCCTCCTCTATCTTGGTATGAGCACATGATCTTGCACCGTCAATGTTGGAATAAATAATATTAGCCACCGCAAATCTTAGTTTTGAAACCTTATAACTAATGAACTAAAATTTGACTTAGGAGTGGTAACTTTATAAAATTGAATTAGGTCTAATAATCACTAAAATTTGAGTTAGGATAATTAATTGGCTTAAAAAAATAAAATTTACACACCGGTACTTCACAATTACGGTGGGATTTGGGTCAAGCAATATTGCATTTACGGTTCGGTATTTTAGGTTAATAAGTGTTGTATGAGGTGATGCCTATATTTGGGTTGCATGATTGTTCAATTGAGATAGATATCGATGTCGAGAGGTAGGGATCATGGTTGTGGCCGTAGGCATGGCTACGCTATGCCACCGCGTGTGGTACATAACTAGTGAAGAGTTTTCTTTCAATAACCTTAGATACAAATGTTGGAGAATGAGTTTATATTGCACATTTTCGTTTGCTATAAATTAATCGCTAATCAATTTGACACTAATTTGTTACATGCGTATTGTAGATGGATCGAAGCGGATGTACGGTGTGAACCGTGTGAGTCAAGATTACATTAATGGCGTGGTTGCTTTTAGAAGAGCCACCGCGGTGATATGTTGAAGAAGGGGATAAATTTTATGTCTTGTCCGTGCATTGATTGCGTAATCAAGATGTTTAACAACGCGCGCAGATCGAGCGCACTTGATTGAAGGGTTTCAAAAAGGGTATACATGTTGGACCATCCACGGTGAAGAAGCAGATTATACGAAGTTAATAATGACGACATCGCCGAGGAAGTCAACGATTTGCTTGGATGTGGATGTGCTTTTGATGAGGATAGGGGCACGATGACAATCTGGATCGGATGCTACGCGATGCGAAGAGAACTACGGTGAGAGAGTGTTTTGTAAATTCGAGGGCTTAAGGGAGGACTCGGTGAGACCTTTGTTCCCGGCCGCAAGCCGGAATACACAAGGTTGTCAACCGTGCTTGAACCTGCTGAAATTGAAGGCAAGCAATAGTTGGTCCGATAAGAGTTTCACGGGCGTTGTTAGGTCTCCTAGCGGACATCCTTCCGGAGGGAAACGTGTTGCCCAAACCACCTATCAAGCAAAGAAGGTTATTTGCCCATTGGGAATGGAAGTAGAAAGAATACATGCATGTCCGAACGATTGTATCCTCTACAGTAAAGAGTATGCAGACATGCATTATTGTCCGTGTGCAAAGCATCCCGATACAAGCGTCAAAATATCGCTAAGGTGAAGCAAGGACCTCCTGCTAAGATGTTGTGGTATCTACCTATAATCCCACGTTTGAAGCGTTTATTTATAACCCAAAGGAGGCAAGATTGCTGCGTTGGCACTCGGAGGAGCGTAAGAGAGATGGAAAGCTAAGACACCTGCTGATTACGCCAGGTGGAGAAACTTGATCGGAGCTTGAAGAGTTCGGTCTGAACCGAGGAACATAAGGTTAGGGTTGAGTACGGATGGAATGAATCCTTTCGGTAACATGAGCAAATGACATAGCACTGCCCGTGAATCTATGTATGTACAACCTTCCTCCTTGGCTCAGTATGAAGCGGAAGTACATTTTGATGTCACTACTTATCCAAGGGCGAAGCAACTGGTAATGATATTGATGTGTACCTAGCACCATTCTTTGGAAGATCTTGTGACACTGTGGAACGAAGGGGCAGGTATGGGATGCGTACAAGCGAGAGAACTTCACTTTACGCGCCATGTTGTTCTCGCACCATCAATGATTTTCCCGCCCTTGGTAACTTTGTCGACTTGATACAAAAGGAGCCAAAGCTGTCTGCACCGCTTAGATGCTACGGAGAGTGTATGGTCAACAACTCGCGCAAAGCGTGTACATGCGTCACCGTAGGTTCCTTCCGAGAGTCACCCATACCGCAAGATGAAGAAACAATTCGACGGAAATAAGGAAGACGGTTCGACTTCAAGGGCTTTTAGTGGGAAAGAGGTCTATGATATGGTTAAGGATATCGATGTTGTGCTTGGGAAGGGACGTAAATTAAGAACCCGTGAGAAGAACATCCGGAAGAAGCGGTCAATTTTTGGGACTTGCCTTATTGGGAGTACTTAGAAGTTCGCCATCGATCGGCGTTATGCACGTAGAGAAGAATGTATGTGATAGCTTGATTGGTCTCTTCTTGAACATTAGTGGCAAAACAAAGGATGGTGTTAACGCACGGCGTGACTTGGTCGATATGAACATAAGGACCGAGTTAGCACCGAAAGAGACCGATCTGGAGACGAACGTACCTTCCCGACTTGCTACACTCTGTCCAAGGCGAGAGAAATGAAGCGTGCGAGCTTGCGGTGTGAAAGTCCCGTCTGGTTACTCCGCTAACATTAAGAAACTTGTTTCTATGCAAGATTTGAAATTAATTGGTATGAAGTCGCATGATTGTCGTGTCTTGATGACACAAATGCTTCTGTTGCAATTAGGAGTATCTTGCCGAACAAGGTCAAGTGGCAATCTTGAGGTCGTGTTATTTCTTCAACTCAATTGCTCGTAAGGTCATCGATCCCCAAGGACTAGATGCTCTGCAGCCGAGGTAGTGACGACTCGTGTCATCTTGAGATGTATTTCCCTCCGTCATTTTTCGATATCATGGTCCATCTCATTGTTCACCTTGTGAAAGAGATAAAGATATGCGACCTGTGTTTCTCGTCATATGTACCCGTTCGAGAGGTACATGGGAATTCTCAAGTCCTACGTGCGGAATCGATCTCGGCCGAGGGCGACATCATCGAAGGTTATGCAACGGAAGAGGTCATTGAGTTCTGCGTCGACTACATGGCTCGGTGGATCCGATTGGTGTGCCTCTATCTCGTCATGAGGGGAGACCGGATGGTATCGGGACCATCGGAAGAAATCAATCACTCCCGATCCGATACGTGCGCTCAAGCCCATTTCACGGTCTTGCAACACATGACCCAAGTGTCCCGTACATCGATGAGCACAAAGACATGGTACGCCAATGTAATCCGGACGGTCGGAGGTTTGGATCACGAGAGAGCACAACCGTCGGTTCAACGAATGGTTAAAGGTGCGAATCACTCGGAGGTCATCAAGTGATGATACGCTATGGTTGGCAAGAGGGCCACATTTACAATTGTCACATGGCAAGGATACGACATAAATGGGTACACATTTTATACGGCACTCGAGATAGGAAGAGCACGGTCAGGAGCAATGTGTCCGTGATAGATGCATTCGATCCGATGGCCGAGGAGCTCGTACTATGGGCAAATAGAGGAGATATGGGAGATCGACTCGTGCTTTTCAAGATCCCCTATTTCGGTGCCGTTGGGTCCATCTCCCACAGTGAAGGTCGACAAGTGCGGCGTCATTATACCCAAGAGGAACAACGTGATATATCTTGATTCCTAGTCGAAAACGATCACGACTTGACGATTCAAAGCAATACTCGACAAGTATGATCATTTCCTCCATACATAACTCTATTGTAGTCTTCCTTCGTTTGAAATGCCCGAGGATAACTTTTTCAATTATGTAGTTCGTTCATCTCCTATGTTAGCCAACAAGGAAGATACAAAGGGATCCAAATACCAACTAACACACAGACGAAATTTCGATGCAGCTACAACACAATAATCCTATATATATCATACTTCATAAAAATTTGTCTTCAATGACTATACGTACATATGTAATTCTATTTTTGCGGTCAGGCTTGCCAAAAAAAAATGATGAGCTATGTGCATTCTCGCTTGCCATCATATGCAACAAATCATTAGTGCTAAGATGAAGAATCAGGAGGTTTGTCAATCTCGAAATAATTTTTTGTAATTGTAAATTCAAATATATATCCTTACCATTTTTCTTGACCTAGCGGCGGGGTTTGATAATAGATTTATATGGACTCGTTGCGCAAGAGCTCATGGAAGTTCGAGGGCAGCTATGCAACTTTATCATGATGAAATAGTTAACAAAGGAGAGTTTCACTCCATCGCCGACCCAGAGATTCACGCAAACAATTGATTTAATTGTAATCCAATTGTACAACTATAGCAAAAATACTTCAACAAATTCGATCTTTATTAATTTATTTATTAATTTATTTTGAGTAATGGTCAATTTGAGTTGTCAACAATTGATTATCTGCGATGTATCTTTTTTGTACATGCTTGTTTTCGAGAGGGCATGGCTAGCAATTCGAGGTGGCCAAAAAAAGAAAGCGATGTAGCTAGGTCGCTCGGTACCACGAGCGGTTTTATGTTGAAACCGTCATGAAGGCTATTTCCACCAGCGGTTTCAACATAAAACCGTCCGTGGTAATAGCCTTCACAGACGGTTTTAAAAGTAAACCGTCTGTGATACTAGACATATCACCAGACGGTTTACTTTAAAAACCGTCTGTGATACTAGACATATCACAGACGGTTTTCTTTAAAACCGTCTGTGATAAGCACTTATCACAAACGGTTTTTAAAGTAAACCGTGCGTGATAAGTGATTATCACGACGGTTTTTAAAGTAAACAAATGCGTGATAATCACTATCACGAGCGGTTTACGTTAAAAACCGTGCGTGATTATAGGTTATCACAGAGCGGTTTTTAACGTAAACCGTCCGTGATAAGTGGTTATCACGAGACGGTTTCGTTAAAAACCGTGCGTGATAAGACTTATCACGAGCGGTTTTGAACCGCTCGTGGTAATCGCTGTTATCACGAGCGTATAGATATAGGCGGTTCGAACCGTGCGTGATGACGATTCGAACCGTCTGTGATGACGTGTTCTGTAGTAGTGGCCGCACGTTTTCTCCTCCTGCTTCTGAGATCGTCACGAGTTGCGGATCATCCTAGTGCTGATGCTTCGCAACAACACTTCCAAAGTATCCACACATACAAGCGAGGACACCACGCATCGCCCCGGCGTGGTATTGGATGAGGAAGGCGTGGCTGTTAGGGTTTTGGGAATTCTTCAAAAGAGTATCTGTTTACCCCATGCCACCGCCCCTCTTATATAGGCATCCACGATGGGTCTTGAACTTGAGGCCCATTAGGAACTCGTGGCCTACAAGAATTCGGATCACCATCCAAATCAAATCCCAGCCCTTTAAGTGTGTGACCCTATAGATTCATGTGTAATCGGTTGTGACTCGAAAACTCTTTTTTACAACGAGTCGTTAGTTGTACCTAATAGCACATAACGATTCCTGAACACACAAAGAATACATTGCACGAACCTTAATACAATATGATCTACGACAAGGTCCTTGTCACTTACGACCAGCTCGTATCTAGTCACGACCAGTCCATATTTTGTTACGACCAGTTTGTAACTCTTTACGACTAGTTAGTACCTCATTACGACCAGTTCGTAACTCCTTACGACCAGTTAGTGATTATGTTCGACCAGTCTATGATCAGCTCGTATCTCTATACGACCAGTCTACGTTCAACCAGTCTACGACTAGCTCGTATCTCCATACGACCAGTTTACGACCAGCTTCGACTAGTCTACGACCAGCTCGTATCTCTATATGACGAGTTTACGACCAGCTTCGACCAATCTACGACTAGCTCATATCTGGTCGAACTGAACGACCAGCTTGTCTATTCTCCCTTTACCTCATGACATTTGGTTAAACTCCAGGTGAGATAATTTATCATCCAAGGAATGTTCAATACTTTCTCGATCAAGTGTCAAATAAGTTCATGTGGTCGGCACTTCGACCACAAGTGGCATGGCCATACACTTTCTTTATCCGACCACAACGAGGGTCCCAGAGAACTCTCTATTGTTATGTTAGGAGGGGCAAATCTCATATCCAACTAATCACATTCCTACGCATGTTTCATAGTATACCCGAAAGCTATATTTATAACTACCCATTTACAAGTAGTGTTTGGCTACCCCCAAGAGTGCTATTACACACGTAGGAAACTATGCTGATATCAGGTCTAAGGATTATACATCATTATTACTTGAGACCTACTGATGACACATGAAATCATAACAATCTCAACAATGTCTCAAGGTGGTCAAACCAACACCATGTTCTCTAACATGTGTCCATATTATTGGTTTGATATCTTCATATCCATGACATGTGAAACATAGTCATCAACCAATACATATGCCAGTCTATTCATATGTGCTCTCATATGTTTCTGACTAGGGAACGCTTAAAAATAATTATCGTAGAAATACAGAGTTTTACAATCAAGTCACATACTTGATAATAAATATGAACGATATTATTCTAGGAATAAGATAGCATATTAATGAACATAACGAAATATAATAATCTCTATGATTGCCTGTAGGGCATATTTCCAATAGTCCCGACGCTTCCAGTCGGCATCGGCGTTGGTGGAAGCGCCGGTTCCTTGGAGATGTTCCTCGAGTGCGAACTTGGTGACTGCAACCTCAAAAAGAGTGTGCCATTTCGCATAGTTGAAGGCGGAAAGCTCGAGGGTCACCGGGATAAGAGACTTGATGTTGCCGAAGCTGATGACTTGCACCGAGAGGTGCGCATGAGGAGCCAATGTGGTGATGGCAGCAATGGGGTTGTAGGGGGATATGGCGTGTGGTAGATGGCAACGCACACGCAAGAGCATTAGAAGAATTGGACGCGTGTAGCCGGGAGCAATGACATACACAGAAGAAAACATGGCACGTGTGACCGGGAGCGGCGGCGCACACGGGAGAAGGTGGACGGCAAGATGGCGAGTCAAGGGACCTCGACGACGTCTGATTCCATGTTAGGTTTTTGGATGAAGCCTCAAGGAGGTGCAATGCATTGATCTCATATATATATATTACAATATGTCTATTAGAAGAGATATATTCTATCTATATATAAATATCACAAGAGATATATTCTATCTATACAAAATATTACAAGAGATATTGTCGGTTTGTGAATAGTAACAATATTCATAAATATAGACAGATATCTTGAGATATTTAGCTAACACTCCAGTGGAGGAACGACAGTGTGGATGGAAGCATGTTGCGTTCCCGAACATGGGAAACCCATTTTTTACAGTGTGAGGTGACGGGGTGGACGACGACGGTCGGAACGGTTGGGGCAAGGGCGGCAGCCGTGGGATAGAAGAAGGTGTAGGGAGGTAGATGGCAGAGGAAACGGCGGTGGGGTGGGGTAGACCGTGATGGTGCGCACCTCGAGGCCATGCTCGGCGGTGAAGCTGTGCTCGACCCGGCGGAGAAGATGGGCAC
Organism: Hsuehochloa calcarea; assembly: GCA_036346395.1. NCBI lineage: Eukaryota > Viridiplantae > Streptophyta > Magnoliopsida > Poales > Poaceae > Hsuehochloa > Hsuehochloa calcarea. The sequence goes on from CM070607.1 coordinate 17,701,347, forward strand.
GGATGATGGTGCGGGTCGGCGACATGAGCGAGGAAGCGGCGGTGTTGTGGCTAGACCAACTCGTGGCGAGGTCAAGGACGGCGGCGGCGGTTGGTCGCGAGACTAGCTCGCGGCGAGGTCAAGGACGTCGGCAGCGCACCATGCACCAGAATATGACAGGGGCAGCTCGATGAAGGCTCGACGGGCTTGGCACGTGGGGTGGCAAGATGAGCCCGGATCGATGGCAGCGACGAGCATTGAGGCTCGGCTCGACTGCGATGGATGGTGCGGCGAAGATGGAGGCGGGCCGTGTCTCATAGTGGCGGTGATGTGGCTCGGCCGTGGAGGAAGGCGCAACATGAGTAGAGGAAGCGGCGACGTCGGTGGCAATAGCTGTGGGAGAAGAGAAGGTTGGGGAGGAAGGAGATGAGAAGAGAGAGGAGGAGATGAGAAGAGAGAGGAGGACACGCGCGGTGCAGGTAGAGGAGAAGAGAGAGGAAGGAGGAAGGATAGGAATATGACATGGGCCTACCGATTTGGCCGAGTGATCTTAAGGGCAAAACCGATAATTCACCAATCTTCTCTCTCCTCATTCGCCAGGAAATGGTATAATAATAATAGTATCAGTGTCCTACAACAAAGAGCCACAAAATTATAGTTTTTTTTTTTTTGTAAAGATACGAAATTTGGTGTCCAATAGCTAATGACACAAAGTTGTAATGTCTTTTAGCTAATTTTGCCATTGGTATTATTAGATCAATAGTAAACTATACTATCATAATATATACTTAATATTATTTGAAGCAACATTTTTTTTATAAAAATTGATGATTAAAATGTCACTTTGAAGATCGTTTCGATATCCAGAACTATTTATATTTAGAATCAGAGGAAGTACTGTGAATCTGAGGTTGTACTTAATCAAAGTGAGAAATACTAACAAAGACAAAAGGCACACTACATATGAATTGACATGAATTGACATTCGGGATGCCGAGTCACCTCAAAGATCTCATATCCAACAAGCGCGTATCAATTAGTGTCGCATAGTTCACAGTGTCAACGTTGGATTAGGGCCATATATTTATCTTAATTTGTCAACAAGTTGGGTTTAGGTCGGAGTTTCTAATTTTATATATAAACCATTGACCATTAATTATGCCGATCTTGTATTGGCTGCTATTTCAACACGGAACATGATTCCCGGAAAACAAAACATGGGACATGATCACACACATCTGTTTTGGCGAATAAAAGTTAGTATGGCCGTCACATTCAGCCTTGAAGTAGTCTTATTTTCATAGCACTGTGTCGTTGTCTGTGACTGTGCGCAATTATATGAGGCCCAGAAGGTTCGTTAATTTGTCTGCTTAGCTTGCTGAAAAGCGCCAATGGATCGGTCCGCCCACAACTTACATGCAAATTAATTAATATTAGGACCTCCTTAAGAAGCAAGAGTGAGCTTTTATGAAGGAAAAAAAAAATCCAATGACCTCCGTTTTGTTATTAAAAAAATAAAGAAAGAAAAATTTCTAATTAGTTTATACGAGAAATGTACTGCTACACATCCACAATTTCTTTCATGAAATTGTATTCGTTTTTTTTTTCTTTCATGAAATTGTATTCGTTTTTCTACTGTGTTGTCCCTCTACGACGATCACAAATAGCATTTTGAAACATGGTTGTGTACTTGTTGTTTTAACAAATAAGTTCAGGAGTAAAATCCATTGTGGTTTTTGTGTTAGGGATGCCCCTCATTTCTCCTAATAATATCTATAAGACATAATCCTTGTGGGTAGACTCTACATAACATTTTCCTTTGATATTTATAACTGTACACTACTACAGAAAAAGTTATCACAGACGATATCTGAATCGTCTGGATTTATACGTCTGTGATAACAGGCGGTCATCACAGACGATTCAAAAACCGTCTGTGAAAAAAACTAACATAGACGGTTCTGAATTATCATAGGCGGTTCTTCTTGTTCAGAACCGTCTGTGATACTCTATTTTCACAAACCGTCTGTGATAAGATACTTATCACAGACGGTTCTAATATGTCGTCATATCACGGATATCACTGTGATATTAGCTCATCACAGACGGTTCTTAGCGCATCCAGTAATAGAGACGGCCGCGCTGGTAAAACCGTCTGTAATTACCATTAACACTGATATTTTTGAAAAATCATATGTGATGAGACATCCAATATTAACCTTTTTTATAACGATGATAACTAATCTTGCTGTAGCACTAAGTACTGAGCAATTAAGCAAATGCCAACTTACTCGTTTTGCCATGCTTCTAAGGCCAACTGATACAGTCAAACATGTTCAGTGAACACAAACCTACAACATCTATCTATGTCAATCACAGGAGGTTCATATTCTCGATGCTTTCGCACGTATAGAACATGTCTGCCTTCGCAAACCATTTTCTTCCACTAAAATCCCCTCTCTTGATGCATAATGCAGATGCACAGGCTAATGCAGATAAACACAGTAACATGCATTAAGCTTTTAACTTCGTTTCAAAACGACAGTCTAGACTAAGCGCTACACTAACAATGAATACAGTAAATTTACTACAATATATTTTACTACGGTAGATATGTATTTACTATAGTAGAGAATCCCAAATCCCGAGACGAGGAGACCGAATAGATGCCCCAACCATGTGCCCCTCTCTCTAGCTACTTAGCTAAGTCACTCTCGATCCCTGTGAGTAGCTCCCATGCCATGAGATCTCTGTTTGGATGCTTGCATGAAGCATAATTCTTGCCTTATATCCTGTCGAAACAAGTGTAATAGATCAATCTGGTATGATTTATGATCTATGTAAAATTGAATGCTTCGAATCACTTGTATGCTCTCAAAAAAAACTAATTGCAAAAGTCTTAAAGCATAATTGCTACCAGTGGAGTGGTGTGTGGTCGCAAATATAACCCACATCAATATCCTCAAAAAATTGTGTTTTTTTTTTACTTTTGAGTATAGCATGAAAGCACTACTATGAAAAAAAAAAAAATCAATGAAAGTATGCTCCAGTGAACTCTCAAAATGCAGAAAACATGGTAGGAGCGAGCGACAGCTTAGGCAATTTGGTTGTTGTAGCACTCTAGGAGATCGTTGGGTTGCCAACATTACTATAACTTAGGGGTATCGTAGACTACTACAGAAAAAGTCATTACAGACGATTTTATGAGTTGTTCGAGTTTATGGGTCAGTAATAACATGAGGTCATCACAAATGGTTGATGCAGACTATCACCGACAGTTATTAACTCAGAACTGTATGTGATAGCTGATATATCACAAACGATTTCACATCTACAAACCGTCTGTGATAGCTATCACAGACGGTTACAGACGGTTTGTCCTAAGGAACCGTCTGCGATAGTTACTTCTCTATATATAGTTCTAATGGATAATTGAGTGCTAAGGTGCTAATGCCAATCTTGACCGTTGAATCATGCAGAGTGTTTAATGCAGGACATTGGAGGTGCGAGCATGCAGGGTGTTTAATTCAGACGCATTAATGAAGGCGTATTAGAGGTAGGAGCATACAGGGTGATTAAATAGTTTGGAGGTGGGAGCCCGCATTAATCTTGGTTGTTCAATCCAGATCCAACGATCACGATTGACATTAACACCTTAGCACTCAATTACCCATTAGCACTAGATATGTTCCCATATATATATATATATATATATATATATATATATATATATATATATATATATATATATATATATATATAGTGTAGTCCCTTGTTAGATAACTCGAGCCCTTAATTCAACTAGCTAGCTTGCTCCTTGGGTGTTTATCCTAAACATGTAGGTGAACCACGACCTACTTCATCGAACCTAACACACTGGAGTGTGTGATTTGATTCATGGCATGGCAGCCCAAGTTTAGGAAGATTCTACAACTATGATTTTAAGTTAGATTTAATATGGAATACAAATTGCAATTTTTCTTTATTTTTTATTCCTTATTTCAACTCTTTTGTCTTGGATACAAAATCGGAATAATAGCAATTGGGTTTGGATACGAATTCCAAGAAAAAAAGAGTTGAAATTTGGAATAAAAAATAAAGGAAAAATTGTGATTTAATTTCCATACGAAATTCCAACTTAAAATCGCATTTGTATAATCCTCCAAGTGCTTGTAGAATCCTCCTAAACTTTAGCTGTTGTGCCATAAAGCAAATCACACACTCCAGTGTGTCAGGTTCGCTGAAGTAGGTCGTGGTTCACCTGCATGTTTAGGATGAACACCCAAGTAGCGAGCTAGCTAGTTTAATTCAGGGCTCGAGTTAGCTAACAAGGGACTACAAACTATATATATATATATGGGAACGTATCTAGTGCTAATGGGTAATTCAGAGCTAAGGTGCTAATACCAATCTTGACCGTTGGATCTGAATTGAACAACCAAGATTAATGCGGGCTCCCACCTCTAAATCATTTAATCACTTTGCATACTCCCACCTTCAATGCACCTTCATTAATGCGTCTTCATTAAACACCATGCATGCTTCCAACTCCAACGGTCGAGATTGGCATTAGCACCTTACCACTCAATTACCCATTAGTACTAGATATGTATATATATATATATATATATATATATATATATATATATATATATATATATATATATATATAAAGCCGATTTAAAGGTATTAGCAGCCACTGCTTTGAGATTTCAAAGAGAAGAGATCAGGAATGGAATGGTAGGACCATAGAACACAAGGGAGGAGGCGGGCTCGGGAAGGAAGCGCATCGGGCTCGGGGGAGGAGGGGCACCGGTTTTGGGAAATAATTGACCAAGATAACATATAAACATGTGTTTTTTTGTAAGTCAATTAACCAGGATAAAATGCTCAAAAGATAACTTCATATTGCCCATTTTTGAATGTTTATGATTGCTTTCACATGTAGAGTTGCACAAAATGTAAGCTTAGCCTTCTCGATACTTGCCAATATTCTTTATCAATTAAATTGAATAACAATAAATTAGACTTTTGAGCTCAAATAATGCTTTACTGGAATGTCAAGAAATAACTTCTAAAACAACAATTTTATACTTTCAGTCATGAGAAGGTCATTCAACTAATACTGTGCAAAAATACTCTATTATCATATTAGCCAATTAGTAACCAGTTAAATGAAAACTAAACAGAATCACTAATCTCAAATATTGGACAACATCACTAATCTTAATAAAATAGCCAATCTGCTATCAGTAAACCAACAAAACTACAGAACACAAATTCTGTCCAGTTTCAACTGAAAACTAAAAATATCAGAGCTATTTGCTTAGTACAAATTGACAATGAGAAGCAATCCAAAAAGCCCAAGTCTGATTTGCTATCACATCAATTTCATAATATGACAATTATCCTCATCAAGCAATTACCAGAGCCCAGCACAATACTAAGTCTCCCAGTGCTAGTCAAGACAGATTGAAATACAACTAACACAACACACTTAGTAAAGTAAATCAATTCTAAAAAACAGAAACAACTCACGAAGGGATGACAAGATCCACCCAGGATGTATTGGCCGAGTGCACCTCTGAGCAAGAGAGGAGGTGCGCCCGGCTCGACGAGGAGGCAGCGTCGAGGACGGCGGTGATGGGCTCGGGAACGGGAGGAGGGGCGCCGGGTTCGGGGAGGCGGCGGCTCGTGCTCGGGAAAGGAAGTGTGTTAGGCTTGAGGAGGAGGCAGCGATGGGCTCGAGGGAGGAGAAACTTAATCGTTTGAGTAGGGGGACACGGGCAAACTCTATAGTTCGAATATAAATAGGGCTCGACATCACAGACGGTTCTAAAGTAGAATCGTTTGTGATAAATACACATCACAGACGGTTCTAAAGTAGAATCATCTGTGATAAATGCAAATCATAGATGATTCTAAAGTAGAACCATCTGTAATAAATACAGACTATTCCAATAAATAACTATTTTTTTACTGGCATGGGGCGTGGTGTTTTTGGTGTTCTATGCATGCACTTAACTAAAATGAGTCGCCCAATAAATTATAGGGTAATAAACAGTAAAATTGAAGACAAAGGGACTTGACAATCAAAGACTATAAAGTTTTTGGCATTTTTTTACATCACAGACGATTAAAAAGGACCAACGATCCTATCTTAGCATTCAAATCTTTGTAAGCCTTCTCATCAGCTTCAGTGGTGGCGGGATCAGCGACTATCTGATCAAATGTCTCCACCTGCTTTCTTTCACGCTTGATTCGCGCTTGAAGCCATTCGAACTCTATAACCAAGTCCATGAAAGCCCAGAGTCCATCAACCCTGGTCTCCTCCATCTCGACAAGGTTGACCCACTCTCCTACCATGCGGATGTCATCCTCGATTCTCTAGGTTGCATCCTCGGTGCAGACCAAGTAGTTCCAGAGGACGATGTCCACGATGAGGTTTAGTCATCGGATGCCAGAGACCCTCGCATTGGTCCATCAGAAGATGAGCTCCAGTTGACCGATGATGGCCGCCACGTCTCCGATAGATTAGAGAGCCTAGAACGGATGACATTGCGAACAGAAGGCTTGTCCGCAGCTTGGGCCAGGTTGCGACCAGAGAGGTGCGAGTAGACAAGCACAATGTAGGCCAATACGGCCAGCATGAGAGGAGACGTTGGTGCTCGAGAAGCGGCCATTTAGACCAGAGCAGTTTGAAGAAAGATGAGGTTTATGAGAAATCCCCTTCGGAAGCAGATGTCTATTTATAAAACATGGTATCTGTTTACATTGGGAGTCGTAGCGACTAGCACGGGAGACGAAGAGATACATTGGGATCCGTAGCGACTGACGCGGGAGATAAAGAGATATATTGGTGCATTTAAATGAGCAATCAGATGACATGGTATCTGTTTTTATTACCACATACACTTTTAAGAAAAAAAACCTTATGTGATATTTAGTAATATCACATACATTTCTTTTTCCGAACTATCTATGATTGTGGTATCTGTTTTTATTACCACATATGATTTTAAGAAAAAACTGTCTATGATATTTAGTAATATCACAAATGGTTCTTTTTTAGAACCGTATGTGATATTTCACATACTGTTTTCAATATGAACTGTCTGTGATATTACCTCATCATAGACGGTTCTTAGCGTAGGCAGTAACACCAACGATCGCTAAACCAAAACCGTCTGTGATTGTATTTAATACTGACAGTTTTGATCAACCATCTGTGATGAGGCGTCCAGTGTTAACCTTTTTGTAGTAATGGTAGATCGGGCTATGAGGAGGCTAGGGATAGTGGAAGCAGTGGTGAGGGGTGAGACAGGAGTGCGACGAAAGACCAGAGGAGAGGAATAGATGACACTAGATCAAAGTAATGAGACCAAAAATGGGCAGTGGGCTTGTATAATCTATAATGTAGCTTGATTTTAAAGTAGACTTAGTGGCATTTTGTGGCATATATATCTACTACTTAAAAATTAGAGTTGGTTATCGTCTGTCCTCCTATGTTGTTTCAACTTCAGTGGATCTGTGAGATGGAGAACTGAGAGCCCAGACCGCGTCACACGGATAGCAACCCTAACAGCCTGTGACGCCCTCTCCTCTCTCTCTCTCTCTCTCGTGCCTCCTACTCCCTATATGCGGCACCCTCCCTCCCTCCCCACCCGCGGCACCCGCCCTCCCTCTCCTACTCTCACGGCGCCCATCCCCCACTCACGCTCCCCACCCACGTCGCCCTCCCTTCCTATCCCACTATCGCGATGCCCACCTCCCCACTCCCGCGTCGCCCTCCCTCCCTATCCTCGCTCTCTCACGCTCACCACTTGTGCGGCATGAGGCGGGAAGTCGGGAATGGAAGGGGACGTCGCCACGACGACGGTGGGCACAGTGTCGGCCGGCACCCGATGCCTGCATCGGATCTGGTCGCCCCCGACCTCACCGACGCAGCCCCGTTGCACCGCGCGTCGGATCGAGTGCTTGCATTTTCTTACTCTAGTGCCTCCATTAAGAAGAGTTGAAGAAGGCATGAGGAAAAGGTTGAATTTTTTGCCATTTTTTTTTTGTTTATACTCGTCAATTGCATTCTTGTTAGTAAATGTTGTTATTTTCCTAATTGGCTTTCGAATTTTTTCCCTTTCATTCCTCAAAAGATTTGGGTTTAATCCCCTGCATTTCCATGGTCTTAAGTTAGGGTGGATTTGGGAATGGGCATCCCAATCTCGGCACAAATTAATCTTGTCTCAGAAACAAAGGAGCATGCGTTCAAACCGCCAAGTTTGAATGCACGACGTTTGCAAGCAACAGACGTGGGTACTGTGTGGTTGCCTCCTCATCAAATACAAAAGTATTTATGTGTGTTCCATTTTGTGGTATTTGTGGGGCATTTGGTTGGTTAATTGGTGATCCTGGCGGTTGCTATTTGGGGATCTGACGTGCCACTACTGTGATTTTCAGGGTTGGGTGTCGAAGCTTCTAATTTGGAGCCCGCTGCGTTTCTCTTGCGACGGGGCGGGTTCTGTATCTAGATGGTGAGGCGGAGCAAGTCCTCGAGTGATTCGAGTCTCCGAAGTAGTGGAAGGCCAAGGCTGGCGTTAACCTCCACAAGAGCTTGGCCTGGGACAACACCTTCTTCAGCAGCGAAGGTTGTGCTTTGTCCCACCCATGAATCAAATATTTTTGTTTTGTAATTACCGCATGTTATGATAGACTTGTGCATCCAGATGTACATAGACAGCAGGTCCTAACATTTCAATTAGCAGCTCTTAAGATTTCCCTTTCTTTTCTGTAATTGCCACTTGTTATATAGACTTGTGCATCATGATTTAGATACATAACACATCTAACATTTCCTCATGTGGGAAGGTGTTCTAAATGCCGAGGAATTGGCCATTGTAAACAACACATTTCTGCAAGGTGTAGGGTTCCAGGCTACCTGGAATCACGAAGGAAATGAGGAGGTCGGGGGAGTCAACGACCTCAACGCTTGAAAGCGAAAGCTGGGTGCTGGAAAGCCTTGAGACCGAGCTATTTGACAATGTTCGTGCTTCGATTCAGAGAACACTTGGCAAACCCAATAAAGTTCCAGGCATAACTACTGCTACCTCAAAATGGCCCAACCCTAAGGCCACAACAAATGTGCATCGTGTTGCAGGTAAAAAGTCTCAAATGTGGATGCATCATGTTTATTAGTGTAACATCCTAATTTTTCGAGCTTCAAAAATATTTTGAATAGTTACTAATTGGAAAAATTCACCATTTGAATTCTTATTGAATTTTATTTAAAGCATAATATGGATATTGAATATCAAAATAATTTAATATGATTAATCCCAACATCAACAATTGTTAAAACTATTTTATTTGGATTCTATGTGCTTGTATATATTTTCTAGATTTTTCTATGATTTTTTCGAGTTCATTTGCTATTTTCTAATTTCTATTTGGATTTTCTGGAATTTTCTAAAAAGAAAGTCATTAAAAAAAATCTCTGGAACAGTGTTGGGCCGAAACCCAACACTATTCCGAAAGCGACCAAAGATCAGGCGACCAGATCACCCGGCGCGCGCGCCTCTCATCGGCAGTGGTGCCCACTTTGTCGGTCTTCTCCTCGCGCCCGCGCCTCTTCCTTCCGCTGCCAGGTGGGTCCCGCCGGGTCGTCGTCTCCGAGTTGGCTTCTTCTCCACGCGAGGCAGCGCCGTGTCCGCCATTACCGTCTCTTGAGCTCAATTCGACAAAACGAATTCTCCAACTAAAATCTCCTGGATTTCGCTACCAAATCGTATCCCCGATTTTCCCGCACCCATATCTGCTTTCAATCGGGACGAAAGCAAACTATATCTCGTGATTCAAAAAGAATATAAGATAATCCCGATTTGGGGATTCCCAAAGCTGTGCCGCCTCAGCCATATAAAAGGAGCCCTAGGGTTCGCCCTTGCCTCCACACTCGAAACCCCTAGCCCCTCACTCTGATCGCTCTAGCCGTTGGAACCCGAGCCCCGCCCCTCGTCGCGGTCCTCGTCAGCCTCCACCTCAGCGCCAGCGTCAGCTCCGTGCGCATGTGTCATCAACGTGGCGCTAGATCAGCACCCACGTATCGCATGTGTGGCACGGTCCCGGTCCACCATTCTCAGTTTCGACCAGCTCGGTGAACTTGATCCACCATGAGCCGTGAGACTGACATGTGGGCCCTACATGTTAGAATTTTTTATTTATCTTTTTCCAGAAATTCCTTCACTGACGTCCGCGTTGCACAATAATATATTTTTTCAATAGAAAAAATAATCAAGAAATTCTTTTAAATCCAAAATTAGGGTTTTTCTTTAGATTCAATCTTCCAAAGCCCATATCTTTTGCATCCGTACTCCGATTGAGCCCATTCAAATTTCTAAATTCATACAAATTCGAGATCTATTTATTTATGTTTTTTATTTAATTTTTGGAGTTTTTTATCTCTATTATTTATTTATTTAGTTCATTTGCGAGTAGATGTTAATTCTTTAGGGACTTTTGAAGAAGAAGGAGTACACCAAGATCAAGACCAGTAACTAGACCTATTCCAAGGCAAGTTATACCTATGATCATGTTGAACCCAGTTTTTAAAATACTTTGATTCAAATTATTGTATTCTATTTCAAGTATTTATTTAAATGCTTTTGGGTTTATTTATTAATCCAAATTGTTATATCCACTTTGTCTGTTGTTATGTCATATTCTTTGGTCACCCTAGGTTGGTTCATTATTAGTTGGTATTATCATAGCACCAACGTGGGTTGGTTAGATACGTGTAGATTGCTTAGCCGTGCTACGAGTCATCATTTCATGTGAGTTGCACACATAAACTTGACTAAGCGATTATGGAACTGTGTGATAAAACTGTGTGTGATGTGTGCTATTACTCGTTGATGGCATGTGTTGCACTTAACCAACAGGGTGAGAAAAGATTTAAACTGAGGCAAGTGGTGGATACTGTGTGATATGGTGGAACTGTGTGATGGGGATGATAATCTGTGTGACTTAGTTAGAAACTAGAAGTATTGCCTTAGTCAATTAAGGACTTAACTTTGTGCGCCATTGAACTGAGTCTTACTGTACGACTGCATGCCTAGTATGGGACGGGTCTAGCTTAGTAAGTTATGGAATCTTGACATTGACTACTAGGCAGATAGGTTAGGTTGTGTGCCAGGGTGGAAGGTGTGTACTGCTGTATTTGGGTTACATCTATGAGCGGTTCGCTATTTTCAGATCCAACGGTGTGTGTCATGCCAAGCGCTATGTGTATCGATTGGACGACAGTAAAGCACATCGGGAGTGTCAATGCTTGAGAAGAAGTTTCTGAAAGGTTTTGTTATGGTCAGTGCTAGCTACACTAATTGTATCTTGTGGGTAAATTTACAACCTCTGCATAGTGGTTAATCAATCTATTTGAATAGCCGCGTCCGCGGTGATGGACATGCTCGGGGATTTCATACGATGGGTAGATTTTCATAAAACATTTGGGAAGGGAGCTGTGTGATCTAAGTCATATGGCTGTGTGAGTAACTTGTTTAGACTGTGTGTTCTTTGTGAAAACAAATGTTAAACTATTACTGTTTATTTACTTTAAATATTGTTCTCAATCTATTATTCATATTCAATTGCAAATGTTGCTTTATACAAAATAACCACAGAAGCCATTCCTTTGGAATAAACCATCATCTATAAATTGCATTCTGTGGTATGATTTGCAAATACGGCTGTGTACTCATACTTGTTTCAAACAATCAATAGAAGTGGAAGAGTCATCGCCTACATTTGAGGACGAGTTCTACGAAGGTGCTGATCGTTAGGGTCTTGATCCCAGTCGGTTGCCTGTGGTGAATTGATGGCATTCCGCTGGAGTTAAACTTTGTTCTGCTGCTACTATTTATTTATTGTCAGCCCTGCGTAACTTAATAAATGTAAACTCGACCTTAAAGTCAAATCCATTATTTGCTATTCAAATTAGTCGTTTATTCTATTAATCGTCTTGTGTGGGTCAATATTCATCTATGTTGATACTGTGTGCACTAGCGTGATTCTGGACTAGTGCAGAATACGCAGATGATCCAGAATTGCATTTTTATATCCCGACAATTAGTTTCCCATTTTGTAACTTTGATGTGCTTTACGTGTTGTTTGTGACTGATTTAATTATTTTGTTGATACTTCCAAGAAGAAAGGGGGTTGATCGGATGCCTTAGAGTAAGGTATTGTTTATTGACTTAACTCAATTTGGTTTCTTTGTATTAACTCGAGGAAATAAACTTATTTTGGTCATATGAACTTTTGAATCTGAATTTGTTTATCATCCGAATTTGTTTTCAAACATTGCAGAATGTTTGCACTGTGGAGGGACTCTCTCTCTGAGGAAAAGTTCGACAACAACAAGGTGAGTCCTTTTGTCTACTGATCATGGTTGGGTTGATCAATTTATTTTATGTGATGCCAACTCCTCTAACTACATGACTGCTTGATACTGATTTTGGTTCCCCTTTTTTGGCCACGTGACTATTATGAATCAGTGATATGATCATATGCAAAGTATTTTTGTAATTCACATGATATCATGATCAATTAGTGTATTGCCTGAATTCCTGGTTTTAGTAGTAGTGTTGTAAGACCATGTGTCACCATGAATTTAGTTTCATTTTTTGAAACAAGAATTTAACTCCATGAGAGGCACACAACGATGGGTATACATATTAGTAAGATGTGAATATCTATACCGTGGTTGGATTCTTTATATACAACTTAACGAGTTTTCAGATATTGATTCAGAATCTTCTGTTCATTCTGTTTTTTCTGATGAAATTTTTTGCCTCTTCATTTCTAATTTCAGAAATTCCAGTTTGGTTAACATGGTCATCTTCTAGAAATCATCGGTGGTTCTTGTAAGAAAGTGTAGAGATGTGTTTTAGTTTCTATGCTATGGTTCTCTTACGATACAAATGTTTCTCCTCACAGGAGTTTTTGTTTCTTTTTTAATAGCAGATATTTCCACTCGTAGAATAAATGATCATTTTTAGATAGTGACAACATTAGTTAGTGGTATGGATGAAAATAATCCTAGAGAGGTATTTTAGTTTTTTCTCAAGGCTGCCATTATTTTTCTTTTATTTACTTTAGATGGCTCATGGACGGGATTAGTTTTCATGATCTTAAATATTCATATGGCATGCTATGGTTCTTCTCTTTCAGTACAAATGTTTTTTCTCTCACAATTTTCATAAATTGAGAGGTATGCATGCAAACAAAACTAGATGGTTATTTGATCTATAGTAAATAGTCAAATAGACGAGGTATCAACTGATTGTCACCTCTCATCATTTTATCTGTGGCTTATGAAATTTTGTGGAAAGAATATATAACTAATTGTCTGATGATATTTTTGATATTTTGTAATTGCAATTATAGAAAGTTGTTGAGAGCATACCTTCTATTCTTTCTCTTAGTCTTATGTCAATATCATACACTACTACAGAAAATGACATCACAGGCGGTTCAAAATCGTCATTACAGACGGTTTTATGAGCCGTCTGACTTTATGTGTCTGTGATGAGTCATCACAGATGGTTTTTGAACTGTCTGTAAAAAAGGCTATCACCGTCTGTGATCGTTACTATCACAGAAGGTTCATAAAACCGTCTGTGATAGCCTTTTCTTTTGGAAAAAAATAAAAATGAGTTTTCACTTCGTCTGGAGCCTCGCGAATGAATATGATGTGGATTTTTGGATTGAACTTTTTGGTAGCTTTCCCACAATAGCCACAACATCACAGTAGCGTCAACTTAATCCATTCACAGAGCACTAAAAACAATACATCATCACTCACATCACAGTAGCATAAACTCAATCTATTCACAGAGCACTAACACATCACAATATTAATCCACATCCCAGAGCAAAAGGGGGGAGTAGAGAGAGTGAGGTCGTGGGAGGCTGGGGCGACGAGCTCAGGGGAGGACGGGGCGGCGAAGTGGAGGAGGCCGGGGGCGACGAGGTCGTGGGAGGCCGGCGACGACGAGGCTGGGGCGAGGTGGAGGAGGCCGCGGGCGACGAGCTCGGGGGAGGCCAGAGCGTAAGGTCAGGGCGAGACGGAGATGACAGAGGAGAAATGGCAGAGGAGGAGATGGAGATGTCAAAGGAGGAGATAGAGGACTCTGTTAATATAAAGAGATTTTCGGTAGCCCGCCATTAAATGCAAATTTTTGTTTTCTCGCTCAACAAAATAAAAGTATCATAGACGGTTTTATACAAAAACCATCTGTGATGACATATCACAGACGGTTCGTATCATGAACCATCTGTGATGAGATGCTTATCACAGACGGTTCATGATACGAACCGTCTGTGATGAGATATCATATCACAGACGGTTCTAAGCGTCTTCTATAGATTGTTTTGTAGTAGTGATAGTAATCTGACTAATTACAGTGATCTTGCAAATACAGTGCCTCGCTAGCTACTTTCATGAAATATGAAAACTTGCTCAAATATATTTTTATTATTTGTTATGTGTCTTGCATTAAATCAGCATTGCATGCTAAAGATAGTGCATCAGTATGTATTGTCCATTCTCCATTGAGAAACATACGAGTTTGATTGCGCTTCTCCTTTTGTTATGCCTTCTCCCTTGGTTTTCACTTGATCTCCTTTCCCTCATCCATACATTCTAAATATAATAACTTGTGTGCCTATGAAGGGATAAGTAGCACAGAGGCCATGGTCTCTGATAGATGCCCCCCTCCCCGAAGAAAAATATATTCTTAATTGGGGATTGAATAGATCAAACAGTTAGAACGAAAGAAAATGCATGCTTTGATTGTCTGCTGTGGGAATAACATGTCCGTTGCAGAAAAAGAAATATAAATGTATCATAAATGTATCAGGTTTTATCATCTTCCTTTTTCTTTGGTCAAGATCACTGTTGCTTTTGCTCTAACACATGACCCCTTTCTTTAGTTGAAGAGCATTTCTCGCTCTGAAAGAAGGTAACATAATTGATTAAGAGTGTATCTTATATATTGTAGATCTGATTTCTTGAATACCTCTGTTTGGTTCTTTTAAAAAGAAGTAGAAAGGATGGTTGTAGAAAGAGATAGTTCCATCTGGATAGCTTTTCGTTGTTGTTGTTTGTAGTCAGGTAATATTATTTCTTCAGGTAATAATAGTCAATAATTATTTGTAATGTGTTCATTAACATCTCCATGAAAAAAAAAACATTTTGAACACTTCTCTGGTGTTTTATGGCCACCCAGGCATCTCTAAACTGTACTAGAAAATACCAACGAGGAAACTTTTGTAGATTTGATTTGCAGTTTTACACAACCATTCACTTGTCAGATTCTCTGCCTTGTCTTTTTTTTTTTTGGTAGAGAGATATGTCAGCTTGATTGCTCACATGATAACTTGAGGAAACAAACTTCTTTTGATCATATAAACTTTTGACTCTTAATTTGTTTAACAGATCCTAATTTGTTTTCAAACATTGTTGCCTCTTTGCATCATGGAGGGATTCTCTATATGAGAAGTACGCTAGCAGCAAGGTGAGTCCTTTTGTGTACTGATCAAGTACAAAATAAATTAGGATCTAAGTCAAAAGTTCGAATTCTGGTAGTTCGTTGTCGCTTGCTTTTATGGTTCTTAAGTAAGGGCATGTAAATTAGTTAAAGAGCTCTAATTTTGTGCATCCCAACCATCAATATATGAATTGCTCAAAACTCAGAAAGATAGCTTGTTCTTGTTTGGTAGATAGATGGTGATATGAACATCAAGATCATCGCCATTGTGAATAAAGACAAGATCAAGCGATCCAAATCTCGTGGGACGTATACGAGGAACATCGTCTACAAGAAGTCCTCACAACGTAGACTAGGTATTGGCCACTCGATACCGAATTCATGATTGCTCATTATATCGTGCATTTTGACTGATTATACTACTATTCTAAAACCAAAATACTTATGCTGCCATTTCTTTTAACTGCAGGGTATCTAACCACCTCGATCTACACTGAGCTTTCTATGGAAATCGATAATGATAGCAATATTTGGATGCATCTTTTGCAAAGCTACTATGGAGTTTCTAGTTTTTACCAGCAAAATTAGATGAAAGTCTAAAGCACGTGCCTATGGATTCGGTATATATTTTATTGTGCTATATCTTACTGTTATCTGCTGAGATGTTTACATGTTGTAGGACCGGAAAGGCGACTAGGGGGGTGAATAGACGCTTTCACAACTTTCTCGCCTAAGTCAAGCTCAGCACGAACTTTACTCCTTTAGCTATGAAGGCTAAGAAGATCAGTAAGCACACAGCGGACGCCTTGTGCTGAATTCGATAACCCCCGACAACCACACGACACAAAAGTGGAGACTTAAACTCAATGGGCAAATCTGGGCACAGGCGGTCTGACCGGCTACCACGGGCGGTCGGACCGACGGTCAACCAGCGGTCTGACCGGCAACTAACTGGCGGTCGGACCGGTGGACAGCGGTTCGACCCGGCAGAACAGTGGTCTGAATATACGGGCGGTCGGACCGCCGTTCAAACACCGGTCTGACCGGTTCAGTCCAGTACTGAAAAAGAACTCCAAATCCAAAACGAAATTTGATCCAACTTTTGATTCAACCAATGAAACTTGACCAAATTTCGAGCACACCTCCCTAGTGATATTGGAGACCTATTTCTAGCGACGATCCTTCAGATCCACTTCGCAGAATCGATCTCTCAAGGATTTAACAAGGAAGTGCACAAACCCTAGAAATGTGAAAATCTTTGATTCAAGACTTGCTTGTGGGGATTGATGGTCTAGATGATTCTAGGAGTATTCCCACACATCAAAGCAAGACAAAATGGGTCAAGAGACCAATCATAAACCCTTGAATCAAGGAAGCACCAAACTCATCCAAAAAGGGAGAAGAACACAAAGGGAGCAAATGATCTTTCAATTAAGCATCACAAGATAGTTTGATCACACTCGATGCTTACAAAGCCTCTTCAACAAGGAGGGCAAGAGCTCACACAAGGAGCACACTCCAAACTCTCCAAACCCTAGTTCTCCTCTCCTCTCCTCCAAACCCTAGAAAAAGGAGAAGGAATGCCAAATGAGTGCTTCAAGGGTTTTCCATCTCCCCCCTTTCTATTTATACTAGAGAGCTAGGGTTTCACTTTTGGGGTCACTTACACATGGGACCCACACACACATAACTATTGAAGCAATCGCCTGCTTCACCACATGTAGGTTGATCAGCGGTTCTCATCGCGTCGCCAAGCCTCTCTTGTCCGAATCCCATCGGAACCTCCCAGAGACTCGCACCGATATCCGCACCGCCTGATCCAACCAGCTGTTCCGAACCACCCGTTCGATCCATCTTGCCCATCCCGCACCATGCTTGAGTCACACCTCCACCCGGTATCCCCGATCGTTACGGACCTCAGCTCTCCAAGCGTAGTCCCGATCCACTCACCGTTGACGTCGTTGACCTGCAAGCCACCTGCACAGCAATAGACAAACAAATCGTTTCCGGGAACAAGTTCTTCACAACTTGACCCACGTTAGCTCCGCAATGCAATATACAACAATAAAGCATTGAAGTTCAAACAATAAACACAATCAAAACCAACTCAATGCAACACTTGGCTAACCTTCAAGCCATTGCCGGTCTGACCGCCCCACAGGGCCGGTCCGACCGATTTCAGGCCGGTCGGACCGCTCCCACAACGGCGGTCAGACCGGTCAAAAAGACTTAGCCAAAAATCAAGCGTGAAAATCCGAAACATTCTGGAATTTTCAACTCAATAGAACTTTTGACTGGGAGCTCCAAAAATGATGGGACCACATCCAGGAGACTCCCCTCACTTGCCTACACAACCTATTTTTGGCTCAGCTCCAAAAATCTATTTTCATTTTGGCGGTCGAACCGGCCACCATGGCCGGTCGGACTCCTCCACGGGCGGTCTGACCGCCCGACACCACCGGCCGGACCGCTGTGGTCCGACACTGAAGCAAACCCGAAAACGCGAGATTTTGCAAACCAACAACGCCATTGCCAATTGACTCATTATCCTGAGATCGTGCACATATCCTCACGATATCCACAATCTCCCCCTTGATGAACACATTGGCAATTTTCAAGAAAATGTGGTTTTTCGAAATGAAAAGTAAAACTTCATTTTTGCATAAAGGCACAACTTGGTCCATAAGCAACAAAAAGCCTTGGAACCGACCAAGCTGGCTTCAGAATAGTATAAGCAAGTGAGATGAGGCAATGAAAGCACCAAAGGATTCAATTTCCAGAAAGTAGCCAAAAATCTCACTTAGGTCCAAATGAAAGGCAATTTTTCTATTTGACCTTTGATCATTGTGAGTCTTCTTCAAATGCAAATGAAATCAGGAAAAAGCAATAGAACCAAAAGACTTAACTCACTATGATCACAAATTTTCAAAAGGTTCAAAATTTTTTATTTTATGAAGTTCTTTTATATTAAACCTTAAGTATGAAACCAAAAGCTCCAACAGCATTTTACATTTTCTTCACAATCTTTCTCCCCCTTTGACAATGAATTCATCAAGATGCACGAAAAAGAAAGAGCATGAAGGAATGACTTTATTTTTGAACTTTAGTAAAAAGGAGCCATGACCATTATACATGAAGACAGTACAAGTATTATACTAAGCCATATAAATAGTAGACGCTATATTCAATCATGGCAAAACATGTACTGCAAAGCTAAAACCAGGATAGCAGCAATCTGAGACTCACAGAATTAAAATCATGAAGGGTTGCTCAATATCATAGATTCACTCAAAGCAATCAAAAATGAGTCAAGCCATGTCTATAAGTAAAAAGAGACTCAAAGCAAGAATTGAGGCATTTTGAGCATTAAGAAAATTATTTTGAAGCAAAGCTCAAGCACTTAGCCCTTTTTGGGCAAATTTTCTTTTTCTTCTTTTTTTTGCTGTGCTAGATCTCAAGCCTTACCGCGACCATCTCAAGCGATAAGCTTAAAAGAATGATCTAGGTCATCCAAAACTCCCCCTGAGTTCATGCCTAGTGCAATGGCAAGCCGTCTCATGAGAAAGGATTGGTGAGATTAGTTTTTTCGCACAGAAAATCTCATTTTTCATTTGCTTGACTTAAAAAGATAAAAAGCTCATTTTTTATCTCAAAATAAGTTCAAGACTCAATTCAACCTATTTGACATGGCAAGAATCATAAAAAGATCACTAGAGCAAAACTAGTCACAAGATCCAACAAGACATGATTTGATTCAATTTGCTCACAGATATAAAGCTAGCAAGGCAAAAGCTAAGCAAAACACGAAGGCCATAAAAGAAGTCTAGCAGACTATCACTTGATATGACAAGGTATAGAAGATGGAATCAAGTCATACAAGGATAATAATCAAAGCTCCACTAATTTTATTATACAATGCAAGACAAATGAATTGAAACATGCATTATGATACAATGAATGCAAAAAGAGCAACTTCCCCCTCAAAACAGCCCAATAGGACTAATAACCCTAACTCTCCCATAAGCGACAAAGCGAGAAGAATCAAGAGCTTTAGTGAAAATATCTGCAAGCTGTTGCTCAGACTCTACAAAGTGAAGCATAACATCACCTTTCTCAACATGGTCTCTCAGAAAATGAAATCGAATATCAATGTGTTTAGTCCTGGAATGTTGCACTGGGTTTTTGGCAATATTAATTGCAGAAGTGTTGTCACAGAAAAGAGGAACACTTCCCAAAGATAACCCATAGTCCCGCAGCGTGGATAAAATCCAGAGAACTCGAGAGCGACCATCGCGTAGCTACATACTCGGCCTCGGTGTGGATCAGGCAATGTAAGACTTTTCTAGAAGACCAAGAAACAAGAGATGTGCCCAAGAAATGACAAGTGCCAGAAGTACTTTTCCTATCCACTCTACATCCGGCGAAATCAGCATCAGAAAATGCTCGAATTGAAAGAGCCGAAGAAGAAGAATACCAGAGTCCAAAGTCAAGCGTATCTTGAAGATACCTGAAAATGCGGCGTACTGCTTGACGATGAGAAGCACGAGGGAAGCTCGAAAGCGAGCGCATGGACATCTGGCGGTGTATGTCCGGCCTCGACGCTGTAAGATAGAGGAGGGAGCCAATCATACTGCGGTACTCCTTCTGGTCCACGGACTCTCCATCCTCATCAGGGTCCAGCACGGTGGTTGTAGCAATGGGAGTAGACATTGGCCTACTGCTTCCCATATTGAAGCGCCAAGAAGGTCCTTTGTATACTTACTCGTGAGCGAAGGTGCCTTCTTTCATTGCTTGATTTGAAGACCAAGGAAGAATGTCGACTCTCCCATCATGCTCATCTCAAACTCACTACTCATCGAATCAAAATCTAGACACCAAAGCATGAGAAGAACCACGAAAATAATATCATCCACATAAATCAACCAAGAAGAAATCAACGCCATGCACGAGAGTGAACAAGGTTTTATCAACCATTCCAATTTTGAAATCATTTTCAAGCAAGAAACTCTTAAGCTGTCATACCAAGCTCTAGGAGCTTGTTTCAATCCATCTGAGGCTTTAGAGAGTTTAAAAACATGATTTAGGAATTTTGATTTTCAAAACCGGAGGTTGCTTGACAAAGACCTCTTCTTCTATGAAGCCATTCAAGAAAGCACTTTTAACATCCATTTGAAAAAGCTTGAAACCCTTGGAAGTTGCAAATGCTAAAAGAATGCGAATGGCCTCCAATCTAGCTACTGGAGCAAAGGTCTCCTCAAAGTCTAAGCCCTCTACCTGGGAATAACCTTGAGCTACAAGTCTAGCCTTATTGCGAACAACCAATCCATCCTCACTTTGCTTATTTTTAAAAACCCATTTTGTTCCAATAACATGAGAATCAGAAGGTCGCTCAACTAAAAACCAAACTTTGTTTCTTTCGAAATTTTCAAGCTCTTCATGCATGGCATTGACCCAAGAGGCATCAGATAAAGCATGGGTGATATCTCGGGGTTCAAAAGAAGCGACAAAAGCAAAATGTGCATGAGAATCAGGAGAAATAAACCTGGAGCGAGTGACTCGCTCTTGAAGATCCCCAATCATCTGCTCAGGTGGATGTTGTCGCTATATGCGAAGAGGTGCTCTGGTGCGTATGGCCTCTACCTCATGAGTTGTGGAGGTAGGAACAGAGCCACTCAGATCGTCGGTGGGGATAGGAGGAGGTCGCTCATTGGCCAGACGTAGTAGTAGCGAGCTCTCCACCCCTCTCAGTGGTAGCTGGAGGATGGTTTGGTTCTTCATCCTCAGAGTCATCATCGACGAAAATGCTTCCTTGAATTTCGTGAACTGTGTACCAAGCATCGGGTCTAGTACGGGACTAGCCTCATCAAAAGTGACTTCATAAGTCTCAATAATTTTGTTAGTGTCAACATTAAAAACACGATAGCCACGAGAATGAGCGGGATATCCAAGAAATATACCATCAAAGCATCTAGACTCAAATTTATCAAGATTGCCATGTTTAAGAATGAAGCACTTGCAACCAAAAATCTTGAAATGAGAGACTTTGGGAGAATGACCAAATCTAAGTTCATAAGAGGTCTTCCCAACCACGGATCTCAAGAAAACCCTATTGGAGATATAACAAGCGGTAGAGATCGCCTCATTAAAATCTCCTAGGAGTAGAATGCTCATCTAGCATGGTCCGAGCCATCTCTACAAGGGTTCTGTTCTTCCTTTCTACAACACCGCTCACTGGGAACTCTAGGAGAAGAAAAGCGATGCTCAATTCCCTATCGGTCAGGAAGGTAGAAAAGGAAGAATTCTTGAACTCTGTCCCATTGTCACTCCTAATGGCTCTCAAAGCTCGAGGTATATCAACAGCAATTCTAAGGACCAAATCTCTAAAGAATCCAAATGCTTCGTCCTTAGAAGCAAGAAAATGAACCCATGAATACTTGGAGTAATCATCCACAACCACCAGCACATACCATTTCCCACCAACTGACTGAACTCTAGAAGGACCAATCGTATCTAAGTGAAGAAGGCATCACAGTCCATCGGTCATTACCAAAGTAAGAGGTGGGTGGGAAGCAGACACCATCTTACCATGTCTACAGGGTGAGCACACAAGATCTCTATCAGCCTTCAGCCTAGGCAAACCTCTAATCAAGTCCTTGCAACTGACTCTAGACAAATGATCAAAACCTATATGCCCAAGTCTACGATGCCACAGAACAAGATCATGAGAATCAGAGGCTACAAGACACCTAGGACTAGAAGCTGAAGAAATACTGAAATTTGCACAAAAGATCTTCTCAAATCTGGAGATCTCAAAAACAAGCTCACCCGAGGAATCTAGAACTCTACACTCACCTCTCTTAAACCTCACTTCTAGGCCCTCATCAAGCAGCTGAGAAACAGATAGAAGATTATAACTCAGCTTACTTACCAAAGCGACGTCTTTTAGCATGAACTTGTCGTTTACGCCCACAGTGCCCTTTGCCGTCACGGTCCCGGTAGAAGCATCCCAAAATGTAATCAATTCGTTGCCGGATGCACGTGTGAGGGAGGAGAACCATCTAGAATCTCCGGTCATATGTCGAGAACACCCGGAGTCAACAAGCCATATGTCCTCCTTCCTCGCACGACGGACCTAAAAAGCACAATCAGAAAACATCCGTGCCTCAGTACTGGGGTTAGTGATAAATGATCGAGGAATCCAGTACTGAGAAGCACGATGTCTGGGAACAGCAGTAGAAATATCAGAAACATGATCAGGAGTAAAATCATAAGGATGCACATGAGAACCACCTAGACCTCTCCGAAACGATCTACCAAAAGATCGATACTCCCCCTGTCTAGGTGCTACCCGTGGTCTCTCCTCACGATGTCCTAATCCAACACGCTGCCTAGACCCACCAAAAGAGTCTACAAAGTTCTCTACAAATTTAGGCCTATGTGCGGTGCGATAAACATGCTGCCTAGCTCTAGAGACTACAGCTGGAGAAGGGACTCCTCTAATGGATCTTAGGATGCTCATCCTCTCTTTTCTCTCAAGTTTTGCTCTCCCAAGGTAACTCAACTCAGATGGCCTTCTTTCTTGCAGAAGGTGCAATGGTACTGGACCTTTTGAGAGGTCTGTACAGAATGAGTGAAAGCACCTTTCTTACCAGAAAGAGTTTGAGCAAAACCAGCGGATTTGAAAACAACCCCGGATGGCTTAGGAGGTTCTAGCTCAAACAGACCATTCTTCACAACTCTAGCAATCCTAGGTGGGTTTTTCTTGGAATGCTCTAGGGGATTGAAACCTAGACCACTATTTTTCACGCTCACCTTGGATTGATCAAGAATCATGTTGAGTTTCTTTTTTCCACTTGAAAACTTCTCAAGAGTCACCTTGAGGTAATCATTCTCTTTCATTAAACCCTCACATCTAGTGCACTTGCTAGACTTGATTACCTCAGTGCTCTTACTCTTAAGAAGGGTCACTTCCACTTTGAAGGCCTCACAAGACACACAATAGGATTCTCTAATCCTGTTCAACTGCTCCTTAAATTTGACTCTAAATGCCTCTTGAATCTGATTAATCATGGTTTCAACCTCAGCATTTAAAGCACAAGAGTTAGAATCAATAACTTTCTTAGAAGCAGTAAAAGACATGGATCTTTCAATTTTAGCATTTTCTTCAAGGGTCTTGTTTAAGGCTTCAATCTCAATTGTAAGCTTGGGACAATTTTCACAAGATGCAACTCTAGAGTAAACTAACATTTCTTTCATCTCTTGCATCTTAATCTTATTATTCTTACAATGAGAGCATGTGTGACTAGCATCAAATTTTTGCAATTCTTTTAAGGAGCTATCCAGTTTTAATTCAAGCAAAGCACAATTTGAGCAAGTTAAAGGGATAGCTTCCATGGCAGTCACATCAAGTGAAATGGCATCTAAGCAAGCAGAACTAGACTTGAGAGATTCTAGTTCATCGAGAGCATCTTTAAGTTGATTAGTGACAGAGGAATGAGCAGATTTCAAGCTTGTCAAGTCATTAAGCAAGCTAGTGCAGGATTCACAAATATCATCAGGATTAATAGATTTAAGCCTAACAACTTCTATGTTCAAATTATCAATCATAATATCCTGCTTCTTAATCATTTTTACTTGCTTATGCAATTTCTGTTCAGCAAGCACCAACGCCCTTTTCATGTCAGCAATAGAAGGGCATACCTCATCAGGATCACTAAAAGGATCCTCATCGTTGGAAGAGTCGTTGTCGTGGCTGTTCTTGGCCATGAAACACATGCCGGTGAAGTCATGCGCCTTCTTCTTGCCACGAGAGTCACTCTCGTCGTCCTCCGTTTCCGAGTCCACATCGCTCATATTGACATTCTCTAGAGCGGCAAGGACCGGTGACAAACTTGCGATAGTTTGTCTTCTTGGGTTTAGCATCCCTCTCCTGGGGATGTCTTCGTGTCTCCTTCTCCTCCTTGCCCTTTAGCTTGGGGCACCTAGAGCGAATGTGGTTTGGCTCACCACATTCGAAGCACGTGATAGGTCCACTTCTCCTCCTATTCCTCACGTTGTTATACGCTCTTGTGAATTTGGTGGAAAGGAGGGCTAAGTCATCCTCGGGCAGTTTCTCTAGTTGCTCATCACTTAAAGAATGTAAAGCGGATAATGAAAAACCGGATGAGCTACAATCAAGAGACTCAAGAACAACCCTTGGATTTGTCGACCACTAATGCCATCGACTGTCTTGGGAGACGCGAGATAAAATCAATCTCATGCGTCTTCAACCTCGAGTAAAGCTTATCCATGGTAAGCTCACTCATGTGATGTTGTCATTGATGGAAGTGATCTTCATTCCCGCACCTTCACATCAAGAGCACCCGTAAGTGGCGTGCATTTTCGATCGAAAATATCAAGTCAACAAATACGAAGATCATGAAGAATCTTAGAGAATCTTCCCACTCATCCAAAGACTCACGGGCCTTTGCTCAATCTTTGAGTATACTTTCTTGAGTCGGTTCTGTCTCACTTCCTTGATCGCAGATGGACCCTTCATGATAGTCACAAAGAGTCCGCGGATCTCGTGAGCGACCGCAAGTGAGCAACACGCTCAAACTCAGATCGACTAAAGCCTTGGATCAAATAATTCCGAGCCTTGCTGTTGGCCTCCACGTCTGGAGTGATCATATCGTCATCGGCTGACACGACATAAGGATTTTTCACCTTTAGCCAAATAGCGTGCCCTTGAGCCTCGATATATGCTTGCATACGAGCCTTCCAAAGATGCAAAGTCAACTCCTCAAAAATATGTGGCTTGGTTGAGTACTTGTCGGTCGCCATGGCTCCAAAGACCTAGGTTAAGATCTATGAGAAGAGCTAACCGGCTCTGATACCACTTGTAGGACCGGAAAGGCGACTAGGGGGGGTGAATAGGCGCTTTCACAACTTTCTCGCCTAAGTCAAGCTCAGCACGAACTTTACTCCTTTAGCTATGAAGGCTAAGAAGATCAGTAAGCACACACAAGGGACGCCTTGTGCTGAATTCGATAACCCCGACAACCACACGACACAAAAGTGGAGACTTAAACTCAACGGCAAATCTGGCACAGGCGCGTCCGACCCAAGCTACCACGGCGGTCGGACCGACGATCAACCAATGATCCGACCGCAAATAATCGGCGGTCGGACCGGTGGGCAAATGTTCGACCAATGAGCGGGTCTAAATATCTGGCGGTCGGACCGCCGTTCAAACACCGGTCTCAACCGGTTCACCAAAGATCTTGAAAAAGAACTCCAAATCCAAAACGAAATTTGATCCAACTTTTGATTCAACCAATGAAACTTGACCAAATTTCGAGCACACCTCCCTAGTGATATTGGAGACCTATTTCAACCAATGGATTTCATGGGGATATGCTCCAGATCTTAGGATGATGTGACAATTGGCAATGGCGTTTACGGTTTGTAGTTTCATGCGTTTTCGACAAAGCTACGGTATTACGATTAGCGGTCCGACCGGTCCTTGCAATGGTCGGACGGTCCCAAATCGGTCGGGCCGGCCATGTGGGCGGTCGGACGGTGACCTAAAAGTGTTCAAAACGAGCTGGGCCAAAAATAGGTGTTGTAGGCAAGTGAAGGGATCCCAATGCACTTGGTCTCATAATTTTTGGAGTCTCCAGTAAGAAGTTCTATTGGATTTAAGTTTCCAGAAGGTTTCGGTTTTTGAGGGTATGAAATTCGGCTAAGTCCTTGGTGGCGGTCCGACCGCTCATTGAGGAGCGGTCCGACCGGCCATGGGGCGGTCCGACCGGCTCACCTGGAGCGGTCAGACCGGTTTCTACTTGAACGTCAGCCAACTTCGTGGCGATGTTGATTTGTTAGGTCAAAGTCATTGGTATCGTGGCATATGGTTTGCATGATGCATGTTTTGACTAACATGGGTCAAGTTGTGAAGAACTTGTTCCCGAATTCGTGTTTTCTTGCCTATGGTTGTGCAGGTAGCTTGGTGGTCAACGACGGTCAACGGCGAGAAGAATCGGGACTAGACTTGAAGAGTTGAGGTCCAGAACGATCGACGATGCCGGGTGAGGTCAACGACTCAAGCGTGACACAAGATGGACAAGGGTGACCTATTGGCAAATCCATGACGCATGGTGAAGCGGTTTAGGTCAAAAGGTTAAAGACGGCGCTTCGCGAAGCGTGCGTGTGTGACCCGTTTGTTAGTGGGCCTTAACGGGAGCCCAATTAAGTCAAACCCTAAGAGTTTTAGGCCTCCACTATAAGTAGGAGGAGATGGTGGCTGCACCTCTCTCTCTCTCGCCTTTTTATGTTTCAAAACCCTAATTGTCTTTAGGGGAGTTGAGGTGGAGGCTAGGGCTCTTGATGGTTTGAGGAGAATTTCGTGATCCTTGATTGTCTACTGATCCATGATGGTGTGGATGTAATCCAAAGATCAATCACGAAATCAATCTATGCAAGGTTTGCTTGAGATAAGTCTCTTTTCGTTCTTGCTTTCAATTTCGTGTTTTTAGGGCTTTCTTTGATCCGCGAGTTTGTGATTGATTCTTTCATGTGAATTAGCTTGCTGTGATATGTGTGAATCTATCTAGCATCATCTTGATCATCAATCACTCACGAACAAGCATTAGGATCAAGTTTTCGTTCTTGCCCTGGTTTTAGACCTTCGTTAATCAATTGGCAATTGCTCAAGATCGTTCCAAGAATTATCATAATATTCGATTGGAATAGGTCCTCAATAGCATATAGAAGGTGTGTGCAAAGTTTCATAAAGATTAGAGTTGAGAATCAAAAGTTTCACCTAATTGCAACTTCATCGGTGATTTCTTCATTGCGGATCGGTTCGGAGTCGTAGGTCCGATCCGCCCGTCATCACCGGTCGATCCGATTTTGGAGCGGTCCGACCGCCAAGACAACGCCGGTCGACCGCCTTACAATCGGTCCGACCGATTGGGTCCAGTGGTCGACCGCGTCTTTGTGAGTCTTTGCAATCTTAGTTGATTTTGTAGCATTGCTTAGGGGTTTAATTGGATTCAATACTAGTCTTCCATTTGTCAGATCGGTATATTGATCTTCATAGCTTTCTAATAGCTCTTGGAGTGAAATTGTATTGAGTTCATAATTTGTGAAAAAGTGAGCGTGCTCCTATTCACCCCCTCTAGTCGCCTTTACGGTCCAACAAGTGGTATCGAGCTTGTTAGTTCAATCTTGATCTTAACCGATCAACGAACTTTGGCGATGGATAAGTTTTCTACTAAACCGCATATCTTGATGGGCACGATTATGCCTATTGGAAGAATCGTATGCGCGTCTTTCTTGAAAGCGAAGGACAAGCTATTTGGGATGTTGTTAGAGCCCATTGGTTATTCTGAAATTGCTACACTCGCTTCGCAATTATTTTGGCTAACAACAATAAGGCTAAGAATCTTTTATATGGTGCACTTGGTAGACAAGAATATGATCGAATTTGTAATCTTTCAACTGCGCATGAAATTTGGAACACTCTCGAAACATATCATGAGGGTTCGTCCCAAATCAAAAAGGTGCGCCAAACTGTTTACAAGCGTGAATACAATAAATTCGAGATGCGTCCTGGAGAGAGCATCGATGACATTTTCAGTCGCTTTAATAAAGTAATTAATCAAATGAAAGTTTGTTGATATTGAATATTCTCAATCTGAAAATGCCACTCATCTCTTGGTGCAATCAACACCAAGGAGTGGGAGATGAAGGCTACTGCTATAGAGGAAAATGTTGATCTTTCAAGTCTTACTTTAGAATTACTTTATAGTAAACTCAAGACTCATGAAATTAAAAGAGTTGATCATCCCAAGAAAGATAATTTAGCTTTGGTAGCAGATCCTCTCAAAAAGGCTTTTGATGACTCTTTTGAATCTTCTTCTGGATTTTCATTTGCTTGTTTATCTGCTATTCATGAAGAGGAGCTTGAAAGTATTCCTGAAACAGAGTTAGCTCTTCTAGCTAAAAAATTCACACGGCCTACAATAATGTGAGAAACAAAAAGAGATGTGGTCCGGTGACATGCTATGAATGTGGTGAGCTCAATCATATTCGGGCAAATTGCCCCAAGCTGAAAGGTAAGAGCAATCATAAGGAAGGAAAGCCAGCTTGGAAGAAGCCTCCTTTCAACAAATCAAGGTATGAGGCTAATAAGCTTGTGAAGGCTGCTCACCGGGTCCTTGCCGCTTTTGAGGATCAATCCTTGAGCGATGTGGATACCGGGAGTGAGGAGGACAAGGAGGAGGAGATCCCTCAAGGCAAAAAGAAAGGGAAGGCCAAAGACTTCACTGGCATGTGCTTCATGGCTGACACGGACGACATTGATGATAATGAGGTATCTTTTGCTTATGATGAGCTTTCTGTTAAATATGATTCTATAGTTGAGCAATTGCTTAGTCAAGATGAAGCGCTAGAATTTGTCATGACAAAGAATAAGAAATTAGAGTCAAAGATTAACAAACTAAAAGTAGAGCTCAAAAATGCTAAGACTCTTGAACCTGATGAATGTTTATCTTGTCATGCTATGCATTCAGAAATTACCAAGTTACAATCTGCTCATAATATTTCTGTACAACAACTTGAGAATGCTAGATCTGAACTAAGTGAAATTAAAAGTGCTCCTTGTG
Source organism: Hsuehochloa calcarea (assembly GCA_036346395.1). Classification (NCBI taxonomy): domain Eukaryota; kingdom Viridiplantae; phylum Streptophyta; class Magnoliopsida; order Poales; family Poaceae; genus Hsuehochloa; species Hsuehochloa calcarea. The sequence goes on from CM070607.1 coordinate 17,730,508, forward strand.
AAAAATGTTTAGAATCTAGTAAATTGATTGCTTTTGATGTGTTTGATTCTAGCCCTTGCACTTCATGTTTAGAAAAGGAATATGAAATCAAAGATATCTTAGAAGCTGCTAGAGTCAAATATGCTAAGCTTAAGGACAATATTGAAAATATTACTTGTGCTTCTTGTTCCGCTCTTAAGCTTGAAATTGCTTTGTATAAGGAGAAATCTATGGATAAAACTTGTGATGCTTGTGTTAACTTGAGAAAAGAAAATGCTTACCTTCATGATACATTAGAGAAATTTTCTAAAGGTAAGAAACAATTAAACATGATTCTTGACAAGTCTAAAACTCCTTATAAGAAGCAAGGTTTAGGATTCAATTCTTTTCAAGACAATTCAAACCCAAAAGTCATTCAAGTCTTGGAAAAAGGTTTAATTGAATTCAAAACCCAACCTGCAAAAACATCTTTTAAATCTGCAGTTTTTGCCCAACCTTGTATTAATTCAAATGGTGCTTCTTCTAGTGGTACCAAGTACCATTGCACTTATTGCAAAAAGGTGGACATTTGATTGAATTCATTGGCGTGAGGTTGAAAAATGATAGGAAAAGTTTTGATAGAATTTCATTCATGCAACCTAGAGCTTCTATGAGACATGGTAATATTGAAAAGAATAAACCGGATTAGGATTTTCTCTCATGCAAATCATTATGTTTCTAAATATCCTAATTCTAATGTTTATCGATCAAGGATCCGATCATTTGGTGGTCACCGGTCGACCGTTTTGGTCGCGGTCGAGCGCCACCAACGTCCGACGACCGCCATGGACAGTTCAAGTCTCATTTTAATTTAAACATTGCTCATAACCGAATGTTAGATGAAATCAGGATAGTACTTCGGTTTGTATACTCCTTGCGGACGTGTGTCTCAATCTCGGATTCCTAAATCATGTTTATCTAACCCGATATTGAGACACATCGTTCTTTTGTTCCTTGATTTTCGTGGATTATCGCGGAAAGGGAAGAACACGTGGTTCGTTGACTCGGATGTTCACGCCACATGACCGGAACTCAAAATGGTTCACCTCTTTCACGCGAGCAACAGTGATGACTTCATCACCTTTGGAGATGATACACAAGGGCGAATTGAAGGAACAGGATCAATTAGGGTGAACAACAAATTCATTCTAAAGGATGTCGCTCTTGTGGACAAGCTTTGGTATAATCTCCTTCGCTTCTCGACTTCTTGATGATGGCTATGAGACGGTTTTTAAGAAAAATGCTTGTCGTGTGCTTGATTCTCTTGTGAGCTTGTGTTTGGAATCTCTAGAGTTGGTAGAATTTTTGAGCCGATTTTTCGAATCTCTTCTCGGATCTCTTAAATGTTTGCTTACATCTTCTTCCGATTTACGGCTTTGGCATCGACGTTTGGGGCACATTGGTTTTGATCATCCGACGCGAGTTAGCAACCTTGATCTTATGAGAGGTTTGCCCAAACTCAAAGTCGCAAAGATGCAGATGTGCGCCTGTAGGCATGGCAAACAAGTTGTCGCCTCACACCCTTCTCGTGACTATGGTTATGACCGACGGACGGTGACAGCTTGCTTCATATGGATACCGTTGGTCCCGCTAGAGTTCTGGCGATTGGTGGAAAATGGTATATTCTAGTCATAGTCGATGATCTTTCTAGATATACTTGGGTGTTCTTTCTTACTTCAAAAGATGAAGCTTTGGTTATTTTCATGACCTTGTTCTTCGTTTGGCTTCGAGCTTCACGGTGCTTTGAGAGCGATTCGCAGTGATAATGGCACGAGTTCAAAATGCTTCTTTTGCTTCTTTTTGTCTTGCCGAGCGCGGTATTGAGCATCAGTTCTCCTCTCCACACGTCCCTCAACAAAATGGCGTGGTGGAAAGGAAGAATAGGACCTTGGTCGAAATGGCTAGGACGATGCTAGATGAGTATAGCACACCGAGGAGATTTTGGGCCGAAGCTATTGCTACTGCTTGCCATATTGCCAATCGTGTCTTTTTGAGACCTTCTTTAGGCAAGACTCCTTATGAGCTTCGTTTTGGTAGAAAACCCTCTGTTTTGCATTTTCGAGTTTTTGGATCAAAATGTTTTATCCTTAAGACAGGCAACTTAGATAAATTTGAATCAAGAACTTTTGATGGGGTATTTCTGGGTTATCCTGCTCATTCGAGGGGTTTTCGAGTTTTTAATACTGAGACTAACATTATTCAGGAGACTTGTAATGTCACTTTTGATGAGACTAGCCTGAGCTAGATCAATTGCTACTGAGATGATTTACTGACAGAGAGCATTTTTGTGGAGGAAGATGAGGACGGCTAATGTCATTCCTCATCTGCTTCGCCGAGGCGCCCATATTGATACAAGAACTCCTTTACGCCTACTTCACCTTCGCTTGAGGCTCTGCTTGCATCATCATCATCGCGAGACTGCGAGGTCGAAGAAACGACATCTCACCCGGCGCTCCACTTCATTCAGAGACAAAGATCCTCCTAATGATAATAGGTAATCTACATGAGCGAGTAACTCGCTCTGTATAATGATCCAAATCTCTACTCTCATTTGGCTTTTGTTGCTTCTTTTGAACCCCGCGATATATCACATGCTTTATCTGATTCTAGCTGGGTAAATGCCATGCATGAGGAGTTAGAGAATTTTGAAAGAAACAAAGTTTGGAACCTAGTAGAACCTCCTAGTGGTCATAATGTTATAGGAACCCGTTGGGTGTTTAAGAATAAACAAGGTGAGGATGGTTACGTGGTTAGAAATAAGGCCGATTGGTAGCTCGGGGTTTCACCAAGTTGAGGGGTTAGATTTTGATGAGACATTTGCTCTGTTGCTAGACTAGAAGCCATTCAGATTCTCGCTTGCATTTGTCTGCATCAAAAGGTTTTAAATTATATCGATGGATGTTAAAAGTGCCTTTTAAATGGTTTCATAGATGAGGAAGTGTATGTTAAGCAACCCCGGTTTTGAGGATCCTAAATATCCAAATCGTGTTTTCAAGCTATCTAAAGCATTATATGGTCTTAAACAAGCCCCTAGAGCACGGTATGATAGACTTAAGACCTTCTTGCTTAAAAATAATTTTGAGATGGGTAAAGTGGATAAAACTCTATTTATTCTTAGACGTGACAATGACTTCCTGCTTGCTCAAATTTACGTGGATGATATTATTTTTGGTGGTTCCTCTAATGCTCTTGTTTCCAGACTTTTCCGACACTATGTCCAGGAATTTGAGATGAGTATGATGGGAGAGCTTAATTACTTTTGGGACTTCAAATCAAGCAATGCAAGGAAGGAACTTTCATCCATCGACGAAGTACACTAAAGATCTACTAAAACGCTTCAACATGGGTGATCGCAAGCCAATTTCCACTCCCATGGCAACCTCGATCGTTTTGGATCCGGATGAGGAAGGAGAAGTCGTGGATCAACGCGAGTACCGCAAAGATGATCGGCTCCTTCGATTTGACGACCTCGAGACCGGACATTCACTTCACGGTATGCCTTTGTGCAAGATTTTAGGCGTCTCCGAGAACTTTCCATCGCCAAGCCGTTAAGCGCATATTCAGGTATTTACACTCTACCCTCTTATATGGCATTTGGTATTCCTGCTCTTCACTTTGTCCATTAGAGGTTTTTCAGATTCGATTTTAGGGTCGTCGGTTAGATAGGAAGAGTACCTCGTGCACCGTCACTTCCTAGGCACTTCTCTTGTATCTTGGTCTTCTAGGAAGCGGTCTTACATTGCACAATCCATTGAGGCGGAGTATGTAGTCAGCTGCTAGTTGTCAGAGCTGATTTTGTGGATGACGCCCACTTTGAAAGATTATGGATTAAACTTTGCTAGTGTTCCTCTTTTCTGTGATAACACTTCTGCTATTAATATTGCTAAAAACCCAGTGCAACATTCTAGGACTAAACACATAGACATTCGCTTTCACTTCCTTAAAGATCATGTTGAAAAAGGTGATATTGTGATGCACTTCGTAGAGTCCGAAGCTCAATTGGCAGATATTCTTACCAAGCCTTTAGATCAAACCAGATTTTCCTCCTTAAGAAGCGAGTTAGGGGTAATTTATCCTTATGGGTTGGTTTGAGGGGGAGTTTGATCTTTTTCTTATCTTTCCTTGTTCTTTTGATCTTTTATTGTTCTTTTTCTGAACTTAGTGATCTTTTTGAAATTTTTTTAGGTTTTTAGGCTTTTTAGTTGCATCTCATTGTGTCATATTGCATTCATATGAAAACTCCAACAAATGGTTACAACAAATGGTATGAAAAATCCAAAAAGATGCATTGTAATATAAGATTTTCAGCTTATCTTTTAAATTTGATGAAGCTTTGCCTATTACCCTTTAGAGCTTTTGTATTTCTATTCTTGCTCAATGTCATGTCTAGTTCTTTGACTTGCTAGAATTATCATGCTTTTACATGTGTAGCTAAGTCTTTGCTATATGAGCTAGAACCTTTTAAACAACTCAAACTAAGAAATTGCAATTTATGGATGTTTTAGCGAGTTGCGTAATTAGTGCTCCTCTTGTGACATTGGCCCTGTCAGAATTGCTTTGTTAGCTCTTTGATCTAGAATTGACCATTACTTGAGCTTTTGTGTTCTTGAGATTCTAAAAGTACTCATGTGAAAAATGAAAATCAAGATTGTCTTATGCTTAAATTGTGCCAAACTATTCTTACGAGACTGCTTGTCAAATGACATGAACTTGGAGATAGTTTGATGATCCAGACGATCTCATGGGGACTGCTTGTCAGAAATGACATGAGCCTCAAGATTTGTCGCCCCGGTAGAAGCTTAGAAAGAGTTTGTGGATGGCTCCTAGTCCAGGATCTTCTTTACTAAGATATACCTTTAAACAACTTTTGGTCAAGCTTAGGATGAGTTTGTGGATGGCTCCTAGTCCAGATCTTGTCACTAAGTTAGATCATTAGTCAACTTCAATATTCAATGCAAATGAGAAAAATGTTGACAAATGGGCGCTTACAAAATATTGAGCAAAATGATTCAATACGGGACTTGATTGACTCTTACTGTGGTCTTTGTTAGATTTTTGGTCTCACTTTGACAGTTTGACATGGCCAATTTTACTTTAGGATCCCTGTTGATGAACTTGCTGAATTTGAAGCGTTGCTTAAATTGATCAAATCTACTGCTTTACTTTTGAGCCTTTGTGCTTAGCTTTGATATATATGTCTTACCATGATCTTGCTAAGCTTTGTCGGGCTTGATATGTCGTTTGTGCAATATTAGAGATACTAGCTTGTTCTTTTGGGTAATCTCCAAAGCTTCTTGTAATCAAAAATTAAAAAATACAAAAATTGAAGCCACTCCATTGCACTTCATGCATATTCCTCTTTATGCTTCTTTTGTTTCTGCTTCTTCCTTTATTCTATTTTTATTATCTCTGGATGAGAGGAAGGTGTGATTCCTTGATGAATCCATTGTCAAAGGGGAGAAGATGTGTTAAATGAGAAGAGAAGATGTGTTAATGAGAATATATTTCTTTCTTTGGGAGAAGTTGTTGGGGAGAAGTTTGTACAAAGGGAGAAACGAAAATTTGAAATTTGAGGATCATAGTGAGGGGAGTTCTTGAGTTGCATTCTTATTGTCTTATTGAATATTCTGAACTTGAATTGCATTCTTTTATCCTCACAATGATCATAGGTCAATTGAACAATTGTTCTTTCATTATGGACCTCATGTGAGAATTTTGACCCTTTTCGAAATCAAAGTTTTATGCTTTCTTTTGCCTTGTCTCACATGCCTATACTATTCGATGCCGACTTGGTCATTCACATTGTTTTTCTTGCTTATGGACCAAGTTGTGCCTTTGTGCTTAAAACTGCGAGTAAACTCGTTTTCAAACCTCTTACTTACATTTTCGGATAATTGCCAATGTGTTCATCAAGGGAGATTGTGGATTTCATGGGGATATGCTCCGATCTTAGGATGATGTGACAATTGGCAATGGCGTTTACGGTTTGTAGTTTCACGCGCTTTCGACAAAGCTACAGTATTCTCGATGAGGCGGTCCGACCGGTCCTTGCATCGGTCCGACCGGTCCCAAATCGGTCGGACCGGCCATGTGGGGGGATCGGACCGGCGGTGACCTAAAAGTGTTCAAAACGAGCTGGGCCAAAAATAGGTGTTGTAGGCAAGTGAAGGGATCCCAATGCACTTGGTCTCATAATTTTGGAGTCTCCAAGAAGTTCTATTGGTTTAAGTTTCCGAAGGTTTCGGTTTTGAGGGTATGAAATTCGGCTAAGTCCTTGGTGGCGGTCGACCGGCTCACGAGGAGCGGTCCGACCGCCATGGCGGTCCGACCGCTCACCTGAGCGGTCGACCGGTTTCTTGAACGTCGGCCAACCGTGGCGATGTTGATTTGTTAGGTCAAAGTCATTGGTATCGTGGTATATGGTTTGCATGATGCATGTTTTGACTAACATGGGTCAAGTTGTGAAGAACTTGTTCCCGAATCGTGTTTTCTTGCCTATGGTTGTGCAGTAGCTTGGTGGTCAACGACGGTCAACGGCGAGAAGAATCGGACTAGACTTGAAGAGTTGAGGTCCGAACGATCGACGATGCGGGTGAGGTCAACGACTCAAGCGTGACACAAGATGGACAAGGGTGACCTATTGGCAAATCCATGACGCATGGTGAAGCGGTTTAGGTCAAAAGGTTAAAGACGGCGCTCATGGCGCGTGCGTGTGTGACCCGTTTGTTAGTGGGCCTTAACGGAGCCCAATTAAGTCAAACCCTAAGAGTTTTAGGCCTCCACTATAAGTAGGAGGAGATGGTGGTCGCACTCTCTCTCTCGCCTTTTATGTTTCAAAACCCTAATTGTCTTTAGGGAGTTGAGGTGGAGGCTAGGGCTCTTGATGGTTTGAGGAGAATTTCGTGATCCTTGATTGTCTCATCGATCCATGATGGTGTGGATGTAATCCAAAGATCAATCACGAAATCAATCTATGCAAGGTTTGCTTGAGATAAGTCTCTTTTCGCTCTTGCTTTCAATTTCGTGTTTTTAGGGCTTTCTTTGATCCGCGAGTTTGTGATTGATTCTTTCACGTGAATTAGCTTGTCGTGATATGTGTGAATCTATCTAGCATCATCTTGATCATCAATCACTCACGAACAAGCATTAGGATCAAGTTTTCGTTCTTGCCCGCTTTTAGACCTTCGTTAATCAATTGGCAATTGCTCAAGATCGCTCCAAGAATTATCATAATATTCGATTGTAATAGGTCCTCAATAGCATATAGAAGGTGTGTGCAAAGTTTCATAAAGATTAGAGTTGAGAATCAAAAGTTTCACCTAATTGCAACTTCGTCATCTGGCCGATTTTCTTGTTGCAGATCGGTTACGAGTCGGCCGGCCGATCGCCGCGTCATCACCGGTCGAGACCGATTTTGAGCGGTCCGACCGCCAAGACTACGCGGTCGGACCGCCTGCAATCGGTCCGACCGATTGGGTCCAGCCATCGACCGCCTGTCTTTGTGAGTCTTTGCAATCTTAGTTGATTTTGTAGCATTGCTTAGGGGTTTAATTGGATTCAATACTAGTCTTCCATTTGATCGGGTATATTGATCTTCATAGCTTTCTAATAGCTACTGGAGTGAAATTGTATTGAGTTCATAATTTATGAAAAAGTGAGCGTGCTCCTATTCACCCCCTCTAGTCGCCTTTACGGTCCAACACCCTAGTTCTCCTCTCCTCTCCTCCAAACCCTAGAAGAGGAGAAGGAATGCCAAATGAGTGCTTCAAGGGTTTTCCATCTCCCCCCTTTCTATTTATACTAGAGAGCTAGGGTTTCACTTTTGGGGTCACTTACACATGGGACCCACACACATAACTATTGAAGCAATCACCGCTTCACCACGTGTAGGTTGATCACGGTTCTCATCGCGTCGCCAAGCCTCTCTTGTCCAATCCCATCGGAACCTCCCGCAGACTCGCGACCGATATCCGCACTGCCGATCCAACCGGCTTGTTCGAACCACCCGTTCGATCCATCTTGCCCATCCCGCACCATGCTTGAGTCACACGACCTCACCCAGTATCCCTGATCGTTCTGGATCTCAGCTCTCCAAGCGTAGTCCCGATCCACTCACCGCTGACGTCGTTGACTCGCAAGCCACCGCACAAAGAATAAACAAACAAATCGCTTCGGAACAAGTTCTTCACAACTTGACCCACGTTAGCTCCGCAGAATGCAATATACAACAATAAAGCATTGAAGTTCAAACAATAAACACAATCAAAATCAACTTAATGCAACACTTGGCTAACCTTCAAGCCATTGCATGGCCCGATCACCCCACAGGCGGTCCGACCGATTCGCCGGCGGACCGGCTCCCACAACGGCGGACGACGGCCAAAAGACTTAGCAAAAATCAAGCGTGAAAATCCAAACCTTCTGGAATTTTCAACTCAATAGAACTTTTAACTGGGAGCTCCAAAAATGATGGGACCACATCCAGGAGACTCCCCTCACTTGCCTACACAACCTATTTTTGGCTCAGCTCCAAAAACCTATTTTCATTTTGGCGGTCGGACCGGCCACCATGGCCGGTCGGATTCTCCACTGGCGGTCCGACCGCCTGACACCACCGGGCCGATCACCGTGGTCCGACAAATTTCGAGCAAATCAGAAAATGCGAGATTTTGCAAACCAACAACGCCATTGCCAATTGACTCATCATCCTGAGATCGTGCACATATCCTCACGATATCCACACATGTGATATTCGAATTGAACTTAGACATGTGATGTCTACACCATTTATTTAAAGAGTACATACATAAGATGTTTCATAGTACGTAACGCACGAAAACTTAACTAGTAAACTTAATATTCAAGAGGCTTGTCGCCGGCATAGGTGCAAGTATGTGTATTGTGTAGCCCATGATCATGCGAGACCTGTCGTCGTCCGAACGAGGCATAATTAGGCATATCCATTTTTGTGAATATATGAGAGGCATGGTTTATGTGAATATATGAGAGGCATGGTTTAAATAAACATCCTTCTGTCAACTTCACCATGGTATCATGAAAACCTACAAAGAAATATAGTTATAATAACTAATAATGGATAGAATTGCACTAAAATGTACTACAGAATTCCCTAAAAACACCATCCAATCCTCAACCTATCGAATCGTATACTAGCCCTTTTTAGACCACACCTTTTCCTCCTTCACAGTTCTGCCATCATTCCCCCATCACCTCCCACCCATCCCCCTAAACAAAAGCATCATCCCCTCCATTGATCTGCCCCCTCCAGTCCCAGTCCATCCCATCCCAGACGTTCATCCTCTCATCCCTCACCAATCTCGACGCACTCACCTCACACAAAAACTCGTACAGAATCCAACCCCCGTCTAAATCACACACACTCACACACTGACGCAGGAAGAGGGGGAGAGAGACAGGGAGCGGCAGCCATGGCGACGCTGCCGCAGCGGTTCAAGCTGCTGGCGACGCGGTGCGCGGCTGGGGTGCCCAGCCCGTCGCGCAGCCCCGCGCCTTCATACGCCGCCAGCCCTGGGTACCGCCTCCGCCGCCACCGCGGGGCCGGCAGGCGCCGCGGCGGCCGCCTGCGCCGCTTCCTCTGCCGCCGCGTCGGCGGTGGCGGGCCCGAGCCCGCGTGCCCGCAGGAGGAGGACAAGAGGCCCCTAGTGGGCCGCGGCGGCCGCACGCTGCGTGATCTGTTCGTCGCGTCTCCGGAGGCGGCGTGCCGCGGCGGCGGCTGCGGCTGCGACGAGGAGGAGGAGGAGGATGAGGGGGCCATTAGTACCGGCAGGGCGGATCCTGGCGGTCACGGAGGCGGCGGCGGGGGAGGGAGGAGGTTCGGTGCCGGCGGGTTGCGGAGCCTGCTGATGCGGCGGAGCTGGCGGCCGGTGCTGTTGGCGATCCCGGAGGGCGAGGGCGGCAAGATCGAGCTCGGCGCCATCGAGGAATAACAACAGCAGCAGGAAAGAAATCAAGAACTCCAAGCGGACGCGGAGATGGATCGGAAGCAACCGAGGGATCCCTGCTTCTTTCTTTCGCCGTTCTTCTTCTTCTTCTTCTGTTTCTTGCTTCTTGTTTTGAGTTTTGACCTTCTCTGTAGGTGACTGTTGCTGTGAATATGGAATACCAAATTACTACTACCCAATTACGAAATCTCTACTTTTACATTTGATCGCTACAGCATGGAAGCATATGTTGTGGTGGTGATCTTATTACTAATACTCATGATCCATGGGCACTAACTACAGTTTGCAAAACTAGCAATTCTCACCACTGCCTGTGTACTGTACTTGCCAAGAATGTTTACCTGAAACATAATGTTTGCCTAGATGTACCATTAGTGTCAGGCAACTTGTACAGCACTGCTCCAGTTCTGCGTCAACCATGACGGCAGCGCATCGGATCGGATGCCATGGAGATCGATTGGAACGGGCTCGAGATACGATGTTGATGCTGACAGCCTTGTGTGAGATTTCAGAGGTCCGGTTCAGTTGTATCGTGGCTCTTGAGTCCAGTTGAGTTGCTGCTGCTGCTGCGACCGGTCAGTTCATTAGTTTCAGAGTTTCAGTCCGGTTCGTGCAGGCTCCGAACGTGTGACCACAGTCCGGTTCATAAGTGTTTGCGCATGCATGGTCCTGGTACATTATTTTCGGTTTATTGGTGGAACCAAATCTTGAGTGAGTCCACAGTCAACAGATCAGTCGACTAGAGCAACGGATCGGTTCGTGCATCATCTGGAGTTATTAGTCCAAATTAACCGACTCTCGATGACAGTCCCTCCTGTTCTAAAAAAAAACGAATTTTTGATGCGGGCACGGCTACTATCCCTACTACTACCCTTACAGAGATTAATTCAGACTGTTTAGAAATTGACATTAGGATTGAGACGAAATATTTTGAGTTCTTTTGTTACCCGTCTCCAACAATCCGAGAAGGATTTGCTGCGGACAAATAAAAATCATATTAACTCAGCACGTCGATTGTCGTTGTACTTTGTGTAAGCCCTCGGTTCTTCCATGACACTCGACCGAGCTCCGCATTGTCACATGTTCACTCCTTCGCTGTTATATTCGACGCCATCGACTCTACCGCTGCAGTACCCCACGTCCCGCTTCTTGGGTACCCTCGGTTCCGCCACTGGGGCACCACACGCCTTGCCTTTGCCCCATGCTCGATTTGCTCCGCACCATGAGCCGTGCCGCTACGCCCATCCTGCAACATTATCATCGCGTTAGCTCTGTCGAGACTGGAAGACATAGCTTTGCTCGGTGAATTAAAATCATAATTTGTTGTGGAATTGTTTAGAGAACTTATAAAGAGAAGAAAATTGTTGAGATAAGATTGTAGTTTGTTTGGATAAGATCGTAGTTTGTTACAAGCTTGTTAGGGAAGCTAATAAATAGAAGCGAAAATTATGTGAGAGATTCGCACAATACACCTTGACATATACCATAGAAAAAAACCTTTCTGCCAGTATAGTAGGGCCAGGGGCATAGCTTGGTTGTGATACTTTCAATGCAAGAGCTGCCAAACATGAAGAACAATAGCACACATCAGTGACCAGATCGAAGATCACAAATCTCAAAGCACAAAATAAGAAAGGAGAAAAAAAATCCCCAATTATAATATATTTATTCAATCTACCAACACACCAGTTCGAAAAATAGAAAGATTTATATTTAGACAACAAAAAATCATGAGATGGTCGAGGGTAGAAGAGGAACTAGCAGTAACAGTCTCATCGTTGCATGCGAGGCCACGTTATGCCTGGATCTCAACGACCACTTGTCGGAGGCGCTCATCAAGATCGACAACGCACCAGTGGGTGACATCCAGTTCAGTGTCATTGTCTGACATCCACCATACCGACGTCGCCGACGGCGCCATGTCCATTGGCGATGGCAGGGCTGAGACTCGGGCCATGGCCAGCGCGGTGGGTGGTGTTAATGGCGAGCACAACAGCGCGTGTAGAAGATGGGCGCAAAAGCGGCAGGGGACATGAGGTCACGGGAGGGCAGAGCTAGGGGCAGACCCACCATTATGGCGAGCTCTAGCATCCACCAGAGCTACCACCGACCGGGAAACCCCCTCCCCTGAGAAATCGGCACGGAACGACGACACGGCGGCGGAGACACTGAGGAGGTTGGCTGCGTTGAGGAGGAGCCAACCAGCGTGAGGAGGAGGAGGAGGGTCGAGGCCGGCGCGGAGTTGGCTAGGCGCGGGATGTGCGCGGGAGGCGGAGGAATGGGCGCTAAGGCGGCGAGGCCGGCATAGAGTGGTGGAGTCAGGGGCGGCGGTTGCGTCCGCGCGGGGAGGAGAAAAGGGTGGTGGCAGGAGGACTGGATCTGGAGAGGGAGGAGGTGAAGAAGAAGAGAGGAAGAAGAGAGGAAGAAAGAAGGAAGGCATGCGCATGGCCGGGAAAAAAGAGAAAATGGAGGAAAAGGAAAAAAGAGAAAAAAAAGAGAGAAGGAAATGAAAAAAAAGAAGAAAAAATATATGAGTTTTTTTCTAGATTTTTTTTCAGGCTAAAACGGGCTACGCGGGCGGAGCACGACCCTAGGTGCCACCATGCCATGCCTAGCTCGGCATCTAGTCCACCGGCCAGCAGTCCTAGCGGCAACAAAATTCAAGAATCCAGATCTAGCAACGTGCTCTACAAGTGTTTGTTTTTCACATACGTGATGTCCTTTCCTTGTGCGCACTTGGCTGGGCCCACCTAGCAAATAGAAGGCAATCAGAGAACAGGAATTGGTGCACCAAAGGACCAGGAGTCGTACACATTTGAGTCATACTAGTTCAATGCCCGTGCTTTACTACGGATTAAAAAAATCATATCTGGTCAACCGTCGTCGTACTCAGCCTACAATGTAAATGATCCGCCGGCAACCCGTTCTTGGAAAGATCGATGTAATCTTTGGGCTTCTTGCGCACCAGCTTGGGCAGTTGGGGTGTGGGAGGAGTGGAGAGGAGGTTATGGGTGGCCAACTGTAATCATAGGAGGAACCGAGAAAGAACGAGATTCAACGGCTCACATCTCACGAAGAAAGATAGATCTAACGGCTCACATCGCATAAGGGAGGACAGACCGCCACCAATTTTTTTTTTTTAAGTAGTAGAGATTAGGCTTACGAGCCTTAGTTTTGGCCGAACCCAGGAGTCGACGGACTAGGTCACCTGTGAATAGGTGTGCCCTAAAGTGGTTTATGCCGAACAGTATCCACGGATGCGTGCCTTTCTACCTTAGTTTTGGGTATTAGTGGAACAAATTTTCTTTCTCCTTTACCTCATTGCCGACCATGACATACATTTGCTCTGTTCTCTCCTATCAGCGGTCAATCGCCGGTGTGCCGGATAAGATTGCAGCCCTAATCAGACGAATTCAATTTCCTGTCGGGGTCAGGCCACATCAAGACGTCGTAGGAGCTGCGGGGGGGTGACTCGCCGGTGAGGCCGTGAGGGCCATCCTGGCAGAAACCACCACCTTTCCTAAAGAGATGGATCACCATTCACCCGGCGCAGTCGTGATGGCGGCCGTTTGTCCGGATGGTTGGAGGTTTCGGTTGGAGCACTGCAACAGGTAACTTGACAAGAATTCCCTGCATTTGTTGTAAAAGCCGTGATGATTAGAAACCAAAAGCGTCAGCTGTTGCGTTGCGGGGCTGAGCGCGACGGCGCAACCGCAGCTAATCCGTAGCTCCCTCCAGCGCCGTCGTCCGTGTTGACGTAAATGCGGTTTTAGCAAATATTTTAGATTAGTTTCAGATATAGTTATAAACAATAAAACATAATGCTAGCATAAGACATACCACTCTGGTCATTTGAACAAGAAATCATGCTATACAGAATAAACCAGTCGGCTAAAGGAAGTAACAACAGGATGCCCAATCAACCCCAACCATCGCCTCCTCCCCATCCAAACTAGATCTATTCTGCCCGCCGCAGCTCTAACTCGACCGCGCGCCGCCCACCACTGCAGCTCGACCTCCCTCTGCAGCCGTGGGTGGAGCCCCCCGCAACTCCACCCCTGTTGCTCACAGTCCGCCGACTCGAGTCAATGACTCCACGGAGTGCACCCACCCACCGCTGAAGTCACCCAACTTTGTGCAAATCCTTGGCGCCAGCCCCACCTCGTGGTCCCTCCTCCACCGAGCGTGCAACCTCAAGAATTGCACATGGCCATCTCAACAACCCTCACTCTAGAAGTCCATTTATGTGGCGAGGACCTCCCTGTGGCTATCAAGTAGCCCGACGTGCCCCATCCTTGCCATCCCATCTGAGCTTCCTGCAAGTCACGATCCTCAAGCTAGCGAAGGACATCGACAGCAACCCTCCCCAAAGACACTCTTCCAAGTGATGAAGATGGATGGCGTGCGCTTAAGAGGCCGTGCTAGTGGCGTGCAGCTGGGCGCCGAGCTACTCCTCCAAGGCAAAGCCCCCCATTTACGCACTACCATCACCTCAATGACCCACTTCTTCAGCAAAACCAAAGGGAGGTGCTTCCATTGCTCAAGTGTGACCCCAAAATTTCAAGTCATGAAATCCCATCAGTGCTTCCTCTACTTCACCTTTGGCCACCGGCAAGCGATCGTTGGCTCGTGGCGAGACACACCGCCCAACTTTGCCGCCAGAGCAAAAACTCCCGCCAGGAGTCGACCACGCCAAGCTCCACCGAAGCCATCTTTGCGTCCAGCTGCCCCCAAGCCACTAGTTCCACCCATGACGTTCCTTGGCGCCCGACACCGCCGAACCGGCAACAGATACCATCGAGGCGGTTCGTCGTAGCTTTGGCCTGCGTCACGATGATGTGACCATTTCCCTACACCACCCGGAGACCTACCTCATCAAGTTCGTCAGCAAGCAAACTAGGGGCAGTGTACGTGATGTAAAGAAATTCCACCATGAAACTCTGGAGATTCGTGTGAGATCATGGTGGCCGGTGAGCCACACTTTCGGTGCTGTGATGGTCTTCCGCGTCCGCCTCTGTCTAGAGGGGCTCCCAATGTTTGCTTAGACACCGTTAGTCACAGAACGCATCGTCAGCAGGAAATGCTAGTTGCATACCCTCGAAGGGGTCTCAGCAAGTTGTGAGGACACCAGGACATTCAACCTCTAGGCTTGGACATTAAACCCAAGCACAATAGCAAAGGTGGCCTGAATGTCATAGCCATATTTTTATTAAATGGGATTTAAATGCATCTCATAAGAATTTCATATCATTTCTTGAGCATGTGCATAAATTATGAATTTGAAAATTTTCAACTTAAAGAATAAACATCAAACTTGAAGTCAAGTTCTAAAACAAATAGAAATATATGTTTAATACAATCTCTGGAAAAACATTTATTCAAATATTATAATAATTATCATGAATAAATATGAAATTTCTAAAATTTTATACCTCAAATCAACCTTAAGAAAATTCAATTACCAATTCAAATCCTCAAGAGAAATGATTTAAAAACAAGTGATTAAAGTATGAACAGTGATGTTGGAAAAATTTTATGTGTTATAGGTCATCCCAGTAACATCTCTACAAAATTTCAAAAATTTCTAATTTTATTTGTTATTTTTCGCACAAGTCAATGTGGAGAGATTTATAAATTGAATCAGCCCTTTTACTGTTGAACCGACCGAACCCGAACCGACTTCGATCGGACCCAAACAGTGCTGACCCAACCGCACCACGCCACCTTTGCTTCACCCACTGACCGGCGAGCCCCACCCGACCGCCAGCGCCTTCATCTCCAAAGCGGTGTGTGGCGCAAGCACCGAGCCACACAAATGCTTGCCGCTCCAACAAGACAGATGCGTGCTGCGCGCCTCTCGTGCTTGTGCCATCTCCTCACGCTTAGTGCATCTCTCCTTGCCGCCCCATGTCCCGCCTCATCTCCCCGCCTTTCCTTCTCCATCGCCCTCCTTCCCTACTACTCCTTTCGAGCTCCAACGCCAAAGCCGCCACACCACCTCATCGTTGCTCCACCGCTCCCGACTAGTCGCGATCGCTCCCGACCACACAACAGCGTGTCTTCAACCCTAAGGAGCAATACTGCTAGTTTGGAGAAACCACCACCGGGAGTCAAGAACCACTTTCTTCTCCGCTTTGTCAACCACACCCATTTCGATTGCTAGGCCTCCTCCAAGGACTCCTCTCCGACACTCCTCCCCGAGCACCCTTGGACCTCCATTTACCTCCCTAGCACTCACATGTGCCCTACTCCTCCCAGTGCCGCCGTCAAGAGCTACCTGGTGAGTTCCCTTGGGCCTCCTCATGCTCATGCATGCCCTAGTTTCCACTCCCTTCCTCTCCAGCGCCACCGTGCCATTTCGTCTCCACTACCGCCCATCAGTGCTCCTCGCTGCGCCACAAGCAGGCTCAAGCCACGTCATCGCCACCCCTAGCTTCAGAGACCTCAGTAACCCATTTTTGCGATCACCTCTGCCTCACCGCCATTCCTTTGCCGGCGATGAGCCATGACCCGAGTCGCCGACAGCACACCCCTGTTATGTTCCCTTGGTCTTCTGATGCCTATGTGTTATCTCCTGTGACTGAAAATCCACCCAAGTACTGCCAACAAATATTAGGATTGTAAATTAAGTTAAGCAAATGAGTAAACAAATTGATGTTTAAGTTTTGAAGGAAGATTAGTTCATAGCTTTTAGTTCAGAAAACTGGTTGTTGTAGGTTGTGTGAATAGGAGTTTGAAGAATTTTAGATTGATCAGTGGGCTAATAGAATGTCTTAACTCTAGTAGTTAGAGTTACTTGGTTCATTGAATTCTTGAGAAATTAGCTGTCAGAAACAACCCAATTTGACACAATAGTAAAATCCTTTTTATTGCAATGTTGATCAAAAAAGGAAGTAGGGAATAGTTGGTGTTGGAGATAGCAGGGAGCAGTTACACACCAAAATCAGAGATGAATGTTGTAGGTTTAGCCAAGAGTAATTAAGTTCTAAGCTTTAATTTGAAAGCAAGGTTTGAACTTTGGCTATGAAAAGTAATTAGTAGACTTTTACCTAAGGATATAATGAACTAGAATAATCAGAGTTCATTCTGTAGTTAGTTTTTATAATCTCCTTAACAATAAAGAAGGATCACATCAAAAGTATATGATCTAAGTAAATGAGGAGGTTAGTCAAATAAGTACAGTAATTAGGTACTAACTCTTATCAGTTTACACTTAAATAAATTCATTAGATAATACCCCAAGTCAAAGATCAGGTAAGTGAACCCCATTTTAATTAGCCATTAATTTTTAGTCTAAAGGAGTAAAGTTATTTAGAAGTCAAGGGTTAGATCATTCACATGTCAAATAATAGCAGACCATGTTGCTATAGTTTCAATTTCATAACTAATTGAAATGAACTCTAATTGAACTAAAATTATCACCTAAATGCATCTAAATTCATAATCTCACTAATACGTGAACCTCATGCATTTTTGAGCATTTTGGATTTTGGGACCGTGAAATCTCATGTTCCTTAGGAACTCAATGTAAGGATATAATGTGCAAGTGAGCGCTATTTTTATTTTGATGTTGGGCGGTCAACCCACATGCTAACTCCTTACATTGGCCCCTCCGACACAACTTGCATGCCCGATTAGTTAGTAGGCGGTATAGCTAACATTAAGCAGGATTTTATCATGCATGGGTGGTTCACTTCAATATGGTTTTCTTGCTGAAAAATAACGCGTCTTGATTGCCCCAGCCGGCACACCAAAGGAAGTGCGTTATTATCTAGAGGCTTACGGGCTAATCAAGTCGTGTGAGTAAAGATGTACTCCCCTTCAGGGTTATAAACTGTTCAAATAGCCGTGTCCACGGTTATAGACATCACTTGAGTCTTGACTGACATCATTGTTAGACTCGAAACTAAAATTGGACATGTGAACAACTTGGTATCGACATGGCAGATATGTCATGCGCTTTAGTTTATCAAAGTGGGCGCCACTTTGGTATTATTGATCTATGTTATATCATTGTCATTTAAAATTCTTTTGTCAAATTTATGTTTGATAAATGACATTTACAAATTAGTAGGATGAAAATGTGTGCATTTTATGCAAAACTTAAGCCAGTAAAGCCTCTCCTTTGGTCAACCTTTAACATGTATAAATTCTTCTCCTTTGGATAGTGTCTATCATACAATTTATTTTATTAGTTTGTGTAAGACTTGAGAGTACCTTTTGTACTCAATCCAGATATCTGCTTGTTCAGATGAGGATGATTGCGGCAGGTGCAATGGCTTTAACCCCAGTTGGTTGCTTGTGGGTATGGGCATGCCAACCTGATATTCTCTTTTTATTTCTAAGTATATCTTCAATTGCGATTTATTAAATTCTGATTATATTTGGCCGGTCGGCCACCTTATGAAAAATCAGGCCATAATGTCCTATTTATTGAGATTTTAACATTGATTCTAATAATTTTTGGTATATTTGACTATGGTTGTGATCAATGTTCTTGGATATGTGCATGTTAGTCACCGATCCTTGGGAACTAATATGAGACGCATATCCAGGAATCTTGAAATCGGTTTCGTTTCATGTTTAGGGTTATGCCTTCTACACAATCACTTGACTTGAAACGGATTCTATTTTGGGATCTCACACTGAATCACCTTCACTCATCGAGGTGACGACTCCTGGCTGGCCCTACCGTAAGCAGCTCCGCCTCCCGCATAAATGGAGGCACAACTCACCCACCGAGTGATCATCCACCACGACGACTTCATCTCTAAGGTGGACACCGCCCCTATGAGCCGATCACCTCCCGCCTCCCATGGAACCCGGGGTCGAGACGACAGACACTGAATCCAAAGGGGCCCGAGCCACTTGCCTCCACAGGGCTCCTAGGGAAGAGGAGGTAGACGAAAACCTCTTAGACGAAGAATGTCTCAACCCCCCGCCGTCACCACCGACACCCTCGCCGCTCACCTCACAACGAGCATCCTTCCATCTTGACCTGGAGGCACAAGGACAACAACAACAATGATGACAATGAGGGCTGCCACAACCGCCTCTAGTCGATGCCACAGGAGCTCCCACACGGGCGCTGCCAAGCTCAGCTGGGATAGGGTTGGGACCGTGATCGATACCCCCATCGGGGCCACACACACGACGATCACATGGACGGCCGACGCTGGGCTACCCTAGGGACCTACTCCCTTCCGGCGCTTTAGTGGCTAGCTTCGGATTACTTCGCCGCCAAGCCATCACCGAACAAATCAAGTCAATGACCGACTGGACACTTCAAGGGATATTCTCCTCCTACGCCAACTATATGCAGGAAGCCCTGCATTAGTTCTTCGACAAAACCCCGTTCGAGATCTCCACGCAACCACTCCCCCCTCTTTTGAGGATGCGCAGATTGAATGGTTGCGCAAAGCGGAGAACTACATCAAGGCAACATCGGTTGCCACATCGACAAACTAGGCCTAGCACCGTGTCCTCAAAGAACCACGACGCCCAAGCCGCCCGTCAACCTTCCCGGAAGAAGTGGGCCACCTCACCGCCCCACCTACACTGCAGGCCGCTCTAGACCAGGAGCGCAACAACACCGAGGACAACCCGGCGGAGCCCGATGGCTCACCTAGGAAGCACCACTCCAACCCCAAGAGGTGGTCCCATTCGTCGACACACCCCATGCCTCTGGCCTGGTGTGCACTGTAGATCTGGACGCCCCAGATGAGGCGATGGCCCTACGTGGTTTGCAAGCGCTAGAGGGCCTCCACGTGACGCGATCCAGCAGGAGGGAAGGTAGCACCATCCGAAGGGCCTGCCCCTCTCGTCGACCACCTGCAGCACTAGGTCGTCTAGAACACCGTCCGAGACCCCGCCTGCCATCGCCAACCTTTGGTCCCGGCAAGGACGGACGAGGTGCACCCCCAAACCGAATGGCTGCCTACGCGAGCGACCAGCGGCACGACCAAGCCCTGGAGATGGCACTCTTCTCCACCCCACTTATGCCGATCCTCGCCGCACTGGCGGCCTCCCAACCAATGCGTAGGCGCACTATCTGACATTTTGACCTCTCAAACATTCGCCGTAGCGCACGCCTGGCATCCAAATGGCGGCCGGGCTCTATGACGCACCGGGCTCAAGAGGCTATCGCCCACAAAATGGGTACGTTACCGAAAGATTGCTCCTTGACCGATGGTGCTCTCAAAGAATACCTTGCTTTATTCGAAGCATGTCTATTGCAAGACACCATTGTCGTTCTTTGCTACTATTCAAGGCATGACTATTAGCTCACATCGCCACGACGATGCCTTCATCGATCTTGGCGGCCATTGCACGATTGACCTCCGCAGGATCGACACAACGGGCTCCCCGACGGCCACAATACCGTCACTTCCCCACACTTCCCCTCCCAGCTCCGGTGCCCTAGTGGCGGTGGCCTAGATCCCAAAATCCCATCATGATGCAGACGACGCCCCCGACATGACCATACAGAACATCAAGACTATTTTTGCCTTTATGTCGTCGTCTTTATTTTGTGCAACTTTCATTATGTCGAATGCCGACTTTTCCCTATCTGAGCTGCTTAAGTCTTTGGCCTGGAACGTCCCTCGGCCTTGCTCCACTGACTAGCCCTCCCAACCCTAACCACCTTCACTTCTGGAAGCTCACTGAGCCACCACCACCACCAATAGAACCCCGACCCCTCCTACCATCCTTGACCAAGTGACCACTTCAAAAACAGATGAACAACCCAAACATCAACATTATCTGCTAGAACGTGCGCGACCTTAACACCCCAGCCAAAAGAACGATGGTCCACTAGACCCTTACCTCAACAACATGCCATCTCGCCTACCTCCAGGAAACCAAACTAAGTAACATCGATCAAACCTTAGAATGTTAACTCAGGGGATACAACCTGCAAAGCTTTGCTCAAAAACCGGCCAAGGGTACGAGAGGCGGAATCCTCCTATTGTGGAATAACACTTACATCGACGTAGTGGATGTGCACCAGTCGACTTTCAACCTGTTGGCGACCATCTATTTAAGAGAATGCAACTCGGCGTTTCGCTTAACGATAGTGTACGGTCCCTCCCATGGTAGGGACAAGTAGGCCTTTCTCCAAGAAATCATTTCCTTAAAACCTCCCCTAAGCACCAACTGGTTGGTCTTGGGCGACTTCAACCTCATCTACCGCGTCGCCAACAAAAACAATTCTAACATCAACCAATGATGCATGGCACAATTTCGCACCACCCTCAACACCTGCGAACTAAGAGAGGTCCACCTCCAGAATAGAAAGTACACGTGGAGCAATGAGCGTCAGAGCCCAACCTTGGTCAGACTGGACAGGGTCTTCTGTAACGAAGGTTGGGACACCGTTTTCGAAAACCATGTCCTTCAGACATTGTCCTCATTGATCTTTGATCACTGCCCCCTGCTCCTGTCAAGCACCTCCGGTCCTGCCAGCCAAAAATCCTTCCGATTCGAAAACTTTTGGACTAAGATACAAGGTTTCATGGAGGTAGTAAAAATGCTTGGCTCGCTCACAGTCATCATAGAGAGCCAATGCGCCGCCTAAACTATTAGTTAGCAGCCACGTGTCCAAACTAAAATCCTGGAGTAGAGCCCTTTTCTCTCGACCAAAACTTGAACTCCACAGGGCTCTAGAGCTAATCCTTCAGTTTGATGTGGCGTAGGACCACAGGGCGCTTACACCACCCGAAAGTGGCCTGAGGGTAGGCCTAAAGAAGAGAGTTTTGGGGTTTGCAGTGATCGAGCGAGCCAGGAAAAGACAGAGCTCCCGGATTATCAACCTTAGAGAGAGTGACGCCAACCCGAAGTTCTTCCATCTCAAAGTTAACTCCTATAGGCGTAAAAACCACATCCAAAGGCTCCAAAACGATCTTGGTTGGGCGACCTCACACGAAGAGAAATATGACATAATTCAAAAGCATTTATAGGATATGCTCTCCCTACCCACCCCCGTACCACTGACCTTAATTGGGAGGTCCTGAACTTATCTGCTCCAGATTTGCACAACTTGCAGGGGCTTTCATGGAATTTGAAGTCTACAATGCCCTAGACCAACTACTGGGGAACAAAGCCCTGTGTCCGGAAGGCTTCTCCTTCAACTTCTACAAATCCTGCTAGTCTATCATCAAAGTAGATGTTATGGCAATTTTCATAGCTTCCACAGTCTGTGCACATCGCCTCTACATCTACTTAACAATGCAAACATTGTGTTAAGCCCAAAAAGGAGGGGCGATAAAGTGCAAGACTTTAGATCCATTAGTCTCATTCACGGTCTCGGAAGTGGATCGTGAAGGCGCTAGCGCCATGCGGGTGGTGCCGCATACCTAAATAGCTTTGGTCTTGTGAGCCCAGAGTGCCTTCATGAATACAAGAAGTATTCACGACAACTTATATGTCTACAACTTGATAAGAAGACTCCACCACTCCAAAACCCCGATGCTATTCCTCAAGCTAGATATCACAAAGGCTTTCGACATGGTCCGTTGGGACTACCTCCTCGAGCTTCTTCACAGAAGGGGTTTCCCTTCCAGATGGACAGACTGGGTGGTGGCCCTCCTAGTTTCTGCCTCGCCCGTAGTCCTCCTCAATAGCATCCTCTCGCCATGGAAGGGGCCTGCGGCAAGGAGACCCTCTTTCCCCATCCTCTTCTTCCTGGCAATCGATCCCATACAATGTTTGTTAGATGTGGCAACAAATTTGGGATACCTTGTTCGCTCACGAGACCATTTCGCCAGAGTCAAAACCTCCCTTTACGAGGACGATGTGGCAATCTTCATTTCCCCTAGTGCAAGTGAAGTCTACACAACTACCCAACTACTCCTCAATTTTGGGAACGTCTCAGGTCTACACACCAACTTCCAAAAAAGCACTGTGTTCCCAATAAGTTGTAACCACATTGACCTAGACATGGTCCTCCAAGACTTACCGACAATCCGATCGACCTTCCCAATTAAATACCTCGGATTACCTCTCACTCACAGAAGACTGCACAGGGTGGATTATCAGCCCCTATTGGACAAGGGGGGGGGTGTTAGCAGGTTGGCATGAGCATTTTCTTTCCCCATAAGGGCGGGACATCTTGGTTAAATCAGTGCTAACCTCGATCCCGATCTATTTCCTCATAGTTTTCAAAACCCCTGAGATAGTCCTCCGAGCCCTAGACTGCATCAGGTGTCACTTCCTTTGGGCCAGCCATGAAAACATCGGGAGTGTAAACTTAACTAGGAAAAAGTGTGCCGCCTAACCCACCTTGGCGCCTAGGCGCCCTCAACCTCCAACAGCCTCCACGGCCCTTAGACTTTCTTGGCTTTGGCTAGAATGGAAAGATCACCCAAATCTTGGGTTAGCATGGAAATCCTTGCGACGACGCGATCGAAGCCTCTTAGTCAAGCGGCAACCACGGCCACCCTTGGGATGGTAAGATGGCTAAATTTTGGTACTCTACCTGGCTGGGTGGAGATTCCCCCCAAAAGAACTAGCCCCCAAGATCTATGAAATCTCCAAAAGGAAAAACTAGACAGTGGCCACGACGATACAAAATGGGCGGTGGGTGCAAGACATAAACATCCTTAGGGGATGGAGAATCCATCACATCCAACAATTCATATGACTTTGGACCATAATCAACCAAATCCACCTAGATCCCGGCAACCCGGACGAGATATCTTGGAAGCTCACCCCGAAATGAACGTACTCTTCAAAATCCACCTACGCAATACATTTCCAGGGTTCTATTGCGATGAATCTCAAAACAATAATATGGAAAACCCACCCCCCAAAGTGCAAATTCTTCGCTAGGTTGGCAATCCAAAACAAGTTTTGGACCTTAAATGATCGAAGCTAAAGGGTGGCCAAACCAACGAATTTGACCCTTTGCAAACACTCTTCTAAATGGCCCCGCATCTTTTGCCTAGTGCTAATATTCGCAAGAGTCCAAAGCACATGGCGATCAAGTTAGCGGCGATAATCTACAACCATCCCTTTGGACCCCCTAGCCTGAATATCATGGATTGGTGGTCCAAGTTCGTTGAGATGAGAGGTTTCCCAAGGAGAGTGACATGCATGATCCTCATCCTAATTACCTAGGAGATCTGGAACAAACAAAATGCAAGAATATTCCACAACAAAGCCACCGCCCCACCAGATCTCCTTACGAAGATCAAGGAAGAGGGTAGAACTTGATCCCTAGCGGGGGCCAAGTGCCTGGACCAATTAAACTGCTTGTAATTAAGGCTTTATCTTAACTTCGCATCATGGCTCTGCTCCTCTCTTTTTCTTTATCAATATAATGGGCACCTCTCCCACCGGCTTTAATTAAAAAAGCGAGCGGCTAATTCAATTAACATAATGCTCAAATTGAAGTTGATTAGAAGTGCTCTCGATGTCAAGATGCACAAGCACGAAGCAAGACCTCCTCGAGTTTGATCCCAGTTATATGTGACAACTCCTAAGATATATGCTAGGTTTTGCACTCCACCACTTACAAAAATTAACATCAAACAAATTTAATAGCATAAGTTAAATGAAATATTCAAAGATAATATTGTAAGCAATTAATCCTATGGTAAGTAAAATGTTATTCAAGAGCAAAAATAATAGGCATCTCAAAGCCTAGTTTAAGTGTACAAATTATCACACTAATCTCACAATGGCTTGAATCCTCACAGAGCAATATGAAAGCCCACAAACTATCATGCAAAGTTACCCCTGACAAGTGCTAACCAAATCACGATTGATGCCAAATGAAATTCACTAGTGCAACATACTATGCAAGATAGACAAAGAAAGAACCAAATGAACTCACTGTACGAGTGGCACTCAAAGCCACCGAGAAGGCAAGGCACGTCGAAAATGACGCTGTCCCAAAAAGCCTATCGCCACCGTTATGCCATGGTTGTCCGACGAGGTCCTTGGAGATACCATGCCACACCACTTGTGAATCAAGGCACACCAAGCACGAGATCGAGATGCGGATTGATGTCGCATAAAGAAAAGAACAATCTATTCATTGGCCACGCGACAAATCAACAATCAATCGGAACCAACAAGAAAATCGACACCAACAACACAAGGATCAAGCAATCCACGGTGAGCTCGTTGTCTCACGACCACCAAGGATAGTGGATCTCTACTATGCCGCAAAGACGATGCCCAAAGAGCGCCACCACTACAATCGCAGCCCTCAAATTTGCTTCCTCTTGAAACCGCCGGTGTTGGAGGAAGGAAAATAGAAGAGGAATTGCTTCGATGCCCAAATCAGAAGAGAGAGGGAGAGCTTCATATAAGGAGAGATCGAGGATGGCGTGGCTGAAGTGGCCTCCGCGAGGCTCACACACGAGGAGACGGGTTCGCCTCTTTTCCCCTTTGGTTGCAAATGTATAACCTTATCTCTTCATCTCTCTTTCTTGCTGTGGATATCTATCCTCCTTTTCTCAATTTTCCTTTAATTCTGAATATAAAAATTGAAAGTTGTGGAAATTACCAAAAAAAGGCCCTCAGATTTCAACAGTCCGAATGGACGACACCATGGGTGCCTGTCTTTTTTTTTTTTGAAATGAAGAGCAGGAGGACAACCCTTTATATTGATAAAGCAGGAGAAAAACAAAATAAAAGGGAATACAACAGTTCACTGACGGGGAACACCCAGGCGGGAGAGAACCCGCACTAGACGCACCTCGTAGCATCCTAAACAACAACACCAGAGCTAGTGGCGAAAACCAACTAGCATATGCCTCAACTCTGGCTGCTCTGCCTTACACACACATCATGGCTAAAGGAAGGGCAAACCTCCTCGCCCCATGCACAGAGACTCCAAACTGGCTAGACCGGGTAGCGTGGAGGATCACCAAGGCACTAGCTTGAGAGAGAAGAATAGAAGTAAGGGCAAGGTGAATGCACACGCTAACGGGACAACTAGCAAGGCGCTTCAAATAAATTGGGTGAGATAGCGGCTCCTTCCCTCGGTGATGATGGAGGATGATAGAATACAACACTTGCCAACTCCGATTCCTCGCCACCTGCTCCCATCAGCTCGTCCATGGTGTCCTAGACCACCGCTACAAACAGGCCTCCGGACGGTCCGTCTTGCGCTCTGTGCCTCCCGACGACCCTTCAATGGCAATGGATGGAGCACCCCCGGTGTAATGCAATAGAATTGGTCCCTCTCCGCAATTGTAGCGATGAAGGCCGGGAAGGGAAGACGGGGGCTCCGGGTCTGGGGGTAAGGAGGGCTCTGTTATGGCGATCACGCGACTTGTTGGTATCGATGCCAATGGTGCGCTTGGTGGCTTCTATACATGTCCGAAACGTCCGACATAGTTGTGGTAGACTTGAGTGGCGTGTCCCTTGTGCAGGTAGCTCCCGACGATGGCTGCTATCGATGGCATTGGTGACCTCCACAGTGTGGAGCACCACACATCTCACGGGGGATCCTCTTGACACGCTCCAGGCGGAATGCCTGGCGGCTCCACAGCCTACACCGGCGGCAGCAACGGGAGGCTACTCAACAACTCCACACGCAGCCCACAAATACACTCTCGGCGGCTTCTCCTTGACTGCGGGCGCGACAATGTGACGGTTGACTGGCGACAACAAGCGGGGAGCTTCGGCGGCGCAGTGAACGGGTTCTATATCTAGATCTAGAACAAGCCACCAAGGGGGCCAGCGCCAGCTAGACGTGAAGGGGCGTCGACGGTGGAGGGCCGGGGCCAGCGGCGACGGCTACTCGTTGTGCATGAGGCTCTCGGGGACGGCAGAAGCATCGCCCTGCCGACTAGGATGGGGGCACGGAGAGCCGAGGCCGGCATCGATGGCGGCGGGGACTCATTGCCATCGAGGTTCCCAGATCTAACCCAAGGACAACCGGGGGACGGGATGCTTCCGATCCGGAGAGAGGAGGGGGTCGAGGACTACAGGGAGACTCCAAACCCCTCGAAACCCTAGGCCAGCGGCGAGGAAGAACCGGAGGAGGCCGGAGGCTGACGTTCTAGCCCCTCCAGATCGAATGCATGGGAGGGAAAACCGGGAAAAAAGAGACGGAAAGAGGAGCTGAGAGGAGAAGGGGAGGCCCACCGCCATGCACTGCTTGGGATCACTAGAAGGCGGCACTGCAAAGGGACGTGTGACTGGGCTTTAGTACGGTGGTTTTTGGGTGGCTTTGAGTTTTGGTAATTTATTAAAGTTGGTTTTTTTTGCACATAAATTATTTTTAATTTCTAAAAAAAAAGAAAAACCTTTTTAAAATCCAGAAAATTGAAGAAATTAATTATTTTTTCATTTTCACTTTAAATCCAATCAAATCCCAGAAATCTCAATAAATTTTATTTTTGACATTGAAAACTAGGAAATTAAATAATTAACTTTATTTTATTATTTTTTCTTTTTAACCAAGAAAACTCTTTTAAATCTTAGAAAATCCAATAAAATAATAACGTTATTAATTTTATTTTTGGTAACATACTTTGGGATGTTACAATTATTTGTGTGTAGATTAACCATCTAGCCTGATCAATGCTAGTGTGAACTAAGTTTTATGTATGTGATGAACTAAATGTGAATGTGTGATGACTTGTAACTTTGTAAGTTATGACTTATGAGCTAAATATGGTAAACTAAGTGTTATGTTTGTGATGAACTAGTTAATACAACTTGCTAGTGCGAATGTTATGTGTGGTTGCTGAAAATATGAACAATTCATGAATGTTTGCATCAAATAAACTAGTTATATGTTTTTGTTAATTTCTGGCATACAATTTAAGAGGTTTTCATATTCCGAAAAATATCCACGACCGTATTCGTTTTAATTCGTATTCGCTTTGTATTCGTATTCGATATTATTCGTATCCGGAGTATTCGTATTCGTATCCGGATCCAAAAAAAATATAAAAATAAATATAACAGAACCATTATCTACCTATATTTAATCCATTTTTACCCCTACTATCAGCGCTGTCCCAGGCGGTCAGGACAAACTAGATGGCAACGAGAGCTTCTTCCTTTACTTATTCTGGGATGTGACGTTTAAAATATTGGAATGCTACCTGGCTCCATGGGAAGGAGAAGCAAGGATGGGGGTCGGAAGCCAATTTGGAGTCCATCTCCAATCGATGACACGACACGGAGGAGGGGAGCCAGGTACTGGCAGGCCAGCGACAGCGAGCGGTCGCCGTCGAGCCGAGCAACTTTTTTTTTGGGTGACCTCGTTGTGGTCCCCTTGGCGGAGGCTTGGTAAGCCGACAGATCACCAGACCAGGCTGGTGATGCGTTCGCACATCCGGCCAATTTTTAATTCAATTTGCATCGCCCCAGTAGGCCCGCCCCGTCTCTCTGTTTCGTCGTCGTCTCGCGCTCACTGTGTCGCAGCGGCAAACTCCCTGGTTGGCTCACGGCGTGCGAAGCGTGCACCCAAGAATCGTCAAAAGCACGGAGAGCGGCGGGCAGGTGGGGATCCATCCCAAGATGTCGCCGATCTAGCTGACGGCGCCGCCCGATCTCCGACGTCGTCAGGGAGCCCGGGCCGCTCACCATCTGTGACTTCGGGGACCACGCGGTATGCCCCGTTGTCCCATGTTAACTCACGCAACCCGTTGGACGGAACGCCCCACAGGGAGCAAACCTGATTTCCATTGATATATTTGTTGAGATATATGATCCGAATTAATTACTAATGTAGTTATATTTAAACATGCTATATTAACGGATAAGTTCTTTTACTTTGACTCTAAGTCTTTTTACCCCTTTATACACCTCTTGTAAGTCGCACAGGGAGAGTCGACGTTTCATTGTAATCTACTGCGATTTGTAAATACTCCTCATATAGTGATTATCGTCGGTTGACGCCCGTGATTTTTTTCGTAAGTATTTTTCATGTAAAAATTCATGTCTACTTTTGTTCCTATTTTTTAACAATTGGTATCAGAACACAGGAGATTAGGATTTTGAAAGATATGAAAAAATATAGCAGATCCAATCCTCTAGCCACCGCCGTTGTGCGTTGTCTCCACGCACTCGCCTTGATCCACGCGCTCACGTCCGAGTCGTCATGCGTATCACGCCTTCACCTCGATCGTCACTGAGGCAACGTCGCTATCTGCCTTCCCAGTGCTCATGCATTCGCGGACATGCGTCAAAGCCTACAAGGTGGGACACGTCAGAACGCGTCGATCGCAGTTTACAAGCAACATCATTGCCGATTTTTTCCGCATACAAGCATTACCACCGGCGTGGCGAAGGAATTGGCCGTCGTGCTATCTTGCTGCCTCATTCCTGGATCCGCACACCTTCTGTCAAAGCTGCATACAATTTATTCAGATTGATCAGTCCTATGAAGCTTGCGTCACTTCTTCTCACGTCAAAGGAAAAGCTACCTATTGCTATTGTTTCTTGAATTACCGTGAAGGATCGTTGTACTCAATTGATTGATCAAAGCATTAATTGAGCTAAAATGATTTATTTTGACGATTTTAAAGTATGATCTTTTACTCCTGGGTCGAGACTCAAGATTTTCGCTGTGGCAAGATCTTGTTTGTTCGTGGTAGGCAAAAGGAGAAGAACCTAAACAATGGATCTCGAGGTTAAAGTTCGAACGACTACAAGATCCGGTCAAAGTTAAGAGGTAAGTACAAGTTGTGCAAATATTATAAAAAAAGTGGGCACGAGATCTCTGAATGCTGGAAGCTATAGAATAAAGAAAATAGAAATGGCTATTATAAGCCAAAAGGTAAACCAGATGATGAAGGTAAAGCATCTCTTGCTGCCGATGAAAGTTCTAATAGAGAAATTATTGTTGCCTTTGCTGGATGTGTTACGACCAATGATGAATGGATTCTTGATTCTGCATGTACCTTTCATGTGTGTTCTAATAGGGACTAGTTTGCCACCTATGAATCTGTTGAAGGTGGTACTGTGTTGATCGGTGATAACTCATCTGGTAAGATTGTAGTAATTGGTTCAATTCGTATCAAGATATTTGATGGTATTATCAGAACTTTGACAGATGCGAGGCACATTCTTGATTTAAAAAGAAATGTCATCTCTTTGAGTACTCTTGATGCTAAAGGATACAAGTATTATAGTGAAGGTGTAGTTTTAAAGGTATGAAAAGGCTATCTTGTTGTGTTGAAAGCTGGTATTAAATATGCCAATCTGTACCATCTGCGAGGTACTACAATATCAGATAATGTTGCTATAATTTCATATTCATTATCCGATTTCGATGCTACCAATCTTTGACATACGCTGCCTTTGGGCATATGAGTGAAATTGGTTTGATAGAATTAAGCAAGAGGGGACTTTTTGATGGGCAAAACATCGGTAAGCTAAATTTTATGAGCATTATGTGTTTGGCAAACACAAGAGGGTGAGATTCAATACTTCAATTCATACTATAAAAAGTATTTTGGATTATGTACATTTTGATTTATTGGGCCCATCTCGCAAGATATAGCTAGGAAGTGCTAGTTATATGTTAACAATTATTGATGATTACTCTAGAAGAGTGTGGGCTTATTTATTAAAGCATAAATTAGAAGCATTTTCAACATTTAAAGAGTGGAAGACTATGATTGAAAGGCAAACTAAAAAGAATGTAAATAAACTTCACACTGATAATGAGATGTAATTCTGTTATAATGATTTGAATCATATTGCAAGACTGAACGCATTGTCAGGCACTACACCGTTCCCATACTCCCCAACAAAATGGTGTAGCTGAGCGTATGAACTGTTAGAAATATGCATAGAGGCAATCATAAAGATGATTATATTTCAATATGTTCATAACATTTGATAATATGTTATCTTGTTCATGGAATAATATCAGCAATATTTATTATCAAGTATGTGACTTGATTGTGAAACTCTATATTTCTGTTATGATTATTCTTAAACGTTCCCTGGTCGGAAACATATGAGAACACATGTGAATTGACTAGCATATGCATTGGTTGATGACTATGTTTCACAAGTCATGGATATGGAGATATCAAACCAATAATATGGACAAATGTTAGAGAACATAGTGTTGGAAAAGACCCACCTTAAGACACTGTTGAGAGTGTTATGATTCTATGTATCATTAGTTGGTCTCAAGCAATGATGATGTGTAATCCTTAGACCTGAGATCAGCATGATTTTCTACATATGTAGTAGCACTCTTAGGGGTTGCCAAACGCTACTCGTAACTGGGTAGTTATAAAGGTAGCTTTCGGGTATGCTATGAAATATACGGAGGGATGTGACCGGTCGGATATGGGATTTGCCCCTCCTAACATAACAGGAGAGATGTCTCTAGGCCCCTCGTTGTGGTCGGATAAAGAAAGTGCATGGCCATGCCACTAGTAGTCGAAGTGTCGACCACATGAAGTTATTCGACGCTTGATCAAGAAAGTATTGAATAGTCCATGGATGATACTACCTCTCACCTGCAGTTCAACCAGACATCGTGAGGCAAATGGAAAATACACGAGAAGGTCTTCTAGTTCGATAAGATACGGACTAGTCGTGTGGAGATACGAGCTGGTCGTAGGCTGGTCGAGCATGGTCACTAAGTGGTCGAAACCTAGTTGTAAGTAGTTACGAATTGGTCGAGACCAAATTTGAACTGGTCGTATGGAGATACGAGCTGGTCGTTAGTGATATGGACCTGGTCATAGATCATATTGCATTAAGGTTCGTCCGATATATTCTATGTGTGTTTGGGAATCGTTATGTGCTGCTAGGTATCGCTGACGACTAGTGGTGGGAAAAGAGTTTCCGAATCACAACCTATTACACATGAACCTATAGGGTCGCACACTTAAAGGGCTGGGATTTAATTTAGATGGTGATCTGAATTCTTGTGTGCCTCGAGTTCGTAATGGGCCTCAAGTTTGAGGCTCATTATGGATGCCTATAAATAGAGGGGCGGTGGCAGAGGGGGTGATGATCTTTTTGGAAGAACTTTTCAAAACCCTAATAGCCACGCCTTCCTCAACCACACTGCCAGTGCTAGCACTCCAGCGTGTGGTGCGTCTGCCCCGTACGTGTAGATACCTTGGAGGTGTTGTTTCGAGGCTTCAACACTAGGACGATCCGCAACTCATGACGATCACAGAGTCCTGAGGAGCAGCAGCGCCGAGCACAACTACTCGGAGGAGCCGACGACGCCGAGTACGACTTCTGAGGAGTAGACGCCACAGCGAGCACGACTACTCAGAGGAGAAGATGCGCGGCGAGTACGACTACGACCGCATCAACTCACTACATCGACTCTACTTCCGCTACGAGTCGGCTCGTCTATTGGTAATCTCGTGATCTATTTCTAGTGGAGGTTCCTTGGTTGCGCGGTAATTTTGTTTTTTTGCTATCGTAGCATTTCCGCGCTCCATCATGAATGTAACCATCATTTTCAAGGCCCGTTGTATGTTGTCTAATGCAGGTTTGCATATGCGTTTTTAGGCTGAAGCTGCTTTCACTGCTTGCTATCTGTAGGACCGTAAAGACGACTAGAGGGGGGTGAATAGGCACTTTCTTAATTTTTCGCCTTAATCAAATTCAACACGTACTTTTCTCCTTTAGCTATGAAAGCTAAGAAGATCAGTAAATGCACAGAGGAAGCCTTGTGCCAATCCGACACCCCTTAACCACAAGACTCAATAAAAGAGAATTGATCTCACTAGGCCGGTCAGACCGGTGTAGTGCTGGCGGTCTGATTGCCTAGTGGTCGGACCGGCGATCAATTGGCGGTTTGACTATCGGGCGGTCGGACCGGTCGTGAAAAATTGCTCAGACCGATTTAGTCCAGAGGCAATGCACAATGCCCAAATCCAAAACGAAAATTGGTCAAACTTTTGATTCAACCAATGAAACTTGACCAAATTTGGAGCACACCTCCCTAAGGATATACGGGACCTATTCCTAGCGACGATCGTCCAGATCCACAACAAAGAATTGATCTTTTTAGGTTTTACCAAAGGAGTGTCCAAAACCTAGAAAAATGAAAAACTTAATCCAAAACTTGCTAGTGAGGGATTGATGATTTAGGTGGTCCTAGGAGTATTCCCACATATCATAGCAAGGTAAAAGAGGTCAAGAGACCAACAAAAAACAACCGGATCAAGGAAGCACCAAAATCATCAAAAGAGAGAGGAAAACACATGAGACCTCATTTTTGAACAAACATCCATTGATTGATTCAAGATGTTGCTTACAAAGCCACTCCCTCAAGGAGGACAATAGCTCAATACAAGAGCACACACACAAATTTCTCCCTAAACCCTAGCCTCTACTCTCCTCTCCAAACCCTAGAAAAGTTGGAGTTTTTCCAAATGAATGCTTGAGGGGTTTTTTCCATCTCCCCCCTTCTATTTATAGGGTGGCTATGGTTTCTCTCATGGGCTCCCATTAAGGCCCAACACAAATGGGATACACACACACACACACATCTGTTGAAGCAATCGCCTGCTTCACCACATGTAGGTTGATTAGCGGCTCTCATCATGTCGGCAAGTCTCTCCCGTCCGAATCCCATCGGAACCTCCAAGGCACTTGCACCGACCCCACGCCGCTTGATCCAACCAGCTGCAACGAACTGCCCGTTCGATCCATCTTGTCCAATCTGCACCATACTTGAGTCACACGACCCCACCTGGCATCCATGATCGTTCTGGACCTCAGCTCTACAAACGTAGTCCCGATCCACCTCACCGTTGCCGCCGCTGACTCGCAAGCCACCGCACAAAGAATAGACAAAGAAATCGCCTCCGAACAAGTTCTTCACAACTTGACCCACATTAGCTCAATAATGTAATATGCAACAATAAAGCATTGAAACTCATGCATTGAACACAAGGAAAACACAACAGTGCCAAAATGGCCGAAGTCCAAGTGGAAGCTGGTCGGACCGCCCTACCATGCCGGTCGGACCGATTTCCCAGCGGTCGGACCGATTCCATAACGGCGGACGGACCGCCCCAAAAGACTAAGCCAAATTTCAACTTGAAAATCCGCAAGCTCTCTGGAATTTCCCAATTGATAGAACTTTTGACTGGGAGCTCCAAAAATTATGTGACCACATCCAGGAGACTCCCCTCTCATGCCGACACAACCTATTTTTAGCCTAGCCCCAAACTCCATCATCAACTGTGGCCTGTCGGACCGGCAAGCATT
Organism: Hsuehochloa calcarea; assembly: GCA_036346395.1. NCBI lineage: Eukaryota > Viridiplantae > Streptophyta > Magnoliopsida > Poales > Poaceae > Hsuehochloa > Hsuehochloa calcarea. The sequence continues at coordinate 17,764,686 of CM070607.1, forward strand.
GCCGGCCTGACCGCCACACACTCGGCCCGACCGGACGGCTTGGCCTCGTCACATCGCCAATGACCGACAAAGATCAAGTTTTTCGAAAACACGAGATTCGTCAAACCAACAACGCCATTGCCAATTGACTCATCACTCTAAGATCATGCGCATATCCCCACAATATCCACAATCTCGCCCTTGATGAACACATTGGCAATTTACCATAAAATATAGTTTAGTGGTTTGAAAAATAAAATAATCGCAGTTTTCGCGCTAATGCACAACTTGGTACATAAGCAAAAGAAAGCATAGGAAACGACCAAGCTGGCTTCAGAATAGCATAGGCAAGCGAGATAAGGCAAAGAGAGCACAAAAAATTTCAATTTCCAGAAAGTAGCAAAAAATCTCACTTCGGTCCATATGAAAGAACATTTGTTCTATTTAACCTTTGATCATTGTGAGTCTTCTAGAATTGCCAATACAATCAGAAAAAGCAATAAGACTAGGAGAATGCAAATTAGATGTAAGTTCCCACTCACTATGATCACCAATTTCAGAAAATTCAATTCCCCCTTTATGACTCCAAAAAGCTCTAAAAACCATATTTTCTCTAATATTTCTCCCCCTTTGACAATGAATTCATCAAGATGCAAGAAAAAAGATAGAGCATGAAGGAATGGCTAATTTTTTTTGTTTTTGAACCTTAGCAAAAGGAGCTATGAAGATTATCTATGAAGACAGTACAAGTATTACACCAAGCCATATTAAGTGAAGAAGCTGTGTTCAATCATGGCAAATCATGTACTGCAAAACTAAAACCAAAATAGCAATAATCTGAGATTAAATAAATTGATACCATGATAAGTTGCTCAAAATCATAGTTTCACCAAGGTATCCCAAAATGAGTCAAGCCATGTCTATAAGTAAAATAGAGACCAGAAATCAGAAACCAGAAACTAAGTCATTTTGAGCATTAAGAGTTAAAGTATGAAGCAATTTTAATCAAGCACTTAGCATTTTGAGCATTTTGATGAAAATAAAATATTTATTTCTTTATAGCAATGTGCTAGATCTCAAGCCTTGCGACCATCTCAAGCATGAAGCTTAAAAGAATGGTCTAGGTCAACCAAAACTCCCCCTGAGTTCATGCCTAGTGTAATGGCAAGCAATCTCATGAGAAAGAATTGGTGAGATTAGTTTTTTTCGCACATAAAAATTCATTCTTCATTTGCTTGACTTAAGAATTAACAAAGCTCATTTTACAGCTCAAACTCAGTTCAAAACACAATTTAACCTATATGACATGGCATGAATCATGAGAGGATCGCTAAAGCAAAACTAGTCACAAGATCCAAGAAAACATGATTTGATTCAATTTGCTCACAGATTTTAGCTAGCAAGGCAAAAGCTAGGCTAAACAAGAAGAGCCATAAAAGAAGTCTAGCAGACTAGCACAAGACATGGCATGGTATAAAGTATGAAAATATGCCATACAAGGATAATAATCAAAGCTCCATAAGTTTTAAAATGCAATGCAAGAAATTTGAATTTTAAAATGCATTATGATACAATGAATGCAAAAAGAGCAAACTCTCTCAAAACAGCCCAATAGGACTAATAACCCCTAACTCTCCCCGCAAAGTAGCAAAACGAGAAGAATCAAGCGCTTTAGTGAAAATATCTGCAAGCTGTTGCTCCGACTCTACAAAGTGAAGCACAACATCACCCTTCTCAACATGGTCTCTAAGAAAATGATATCGAATATCAATGTGTTTAGTCCTTGAATGTTGCACTGGGTTTTTGGCAATGTTTATGGCAGAAGTGTTGTCACAGAAAAGAGGAACACTTCCCAAAAATAACCCATAGTGTCGCAGCGTGGATAAGATCCAGAGAATCTGAGAGCAACCACTGGCTGCAGCTACATACTCGGCCTCAGCTGTGGACTGTGCAACAGAAGACTGTTTTTTAGAAGACCAAGAAACAAGGGATGTGCCTAAGAAATGATAAGTGCCAGAAGTACTCTTCCTATCCACTCTACACCTAGTAAAATCAGCATCAGAAAATGCTCAAATAGAGATAGCAGAAGAAGAAGAATACCAGAGTCCAAAGTCAAGAGTATCTTGAAGGTACCTGAAGATACGACGTACTGCTTGATGATGAGAAGCACGAGGGGAAGCCTGAAAGCGAGCGCACATACATACAACAAATTGTATGTCCGGCCTCGACGCTGTGAGGTAGAGGAGGGAGCCAATCATGCTGTGGTACTCCTTCTGGTCCACGAGCTCTCCATCCTCATCAGGGTCCAGCACGGTGGTTGTGGAAATGGGAGTAGACATTGGCCTACTGCTTCCCATATTGAAGCGCCGAAGAAGGTCCTTTGTATACTTACTCTGGTGGATGAACGTGCCTTCTTTCAGTTGTTTAACTTGAAGACCAAGGAAGAATGTCAACTCTCCCATCATGCTCATCTCGAACTCACTGCTCATAGAATCTGAAAATTTGGACACCAAAGCATGAGAAGAACTTTTGTGGATTTTCTGGAATTTTTAAAAACTTTTCCCTAAAGTATATTAAGGCTAAAAGAATTTATGTGCAAAATCTATTACCAACTAAAAGTTGGAATTAATTTATTTAAGTCCGTAATGCCTCATAGAATTTCGTGAATTTTCTCAAAATTTTTGGACTTCATTTACTATTTTCTAAAGCCTATTTGAATTTCTCGAATTAAATCAATTGAAAAAGGTTTAAAATCTTTTGCAACAAGATCGGGCATGCCCAAAGATCTGCTCCCAAGACCGCCCACCTCTCTCGCACCCCCTTTGCCACGCGTCACACATCCGCAAGCGCGCCTCCATCGCACCGTCGCTCTCACTATTGCCTTGCGCCTTCAGATCAAGATCCAACGGCCGATCTCCGCCCCCCGCCTCTCTCCTCTCTCTCTGTCTCACGACAGTGGGCCCGCTGCATGTCTTCTTCCCCCCTTCTTCTCCCCAGCGCCCGCGCTCTCGCCGCCATTATCTTCGCCTCGAGCTCTTCACTCCGTGATTCCTCCCCATTTCTCTCGCCACACAGCAATGAAAGCGGCCGCTCCCACCGCGTTCGCTCCCGCTTTACTCGCTTTAAAACCCCAAGAACGCCGCCGCCCTCACCTCCAAGAACGGCGCGCCACCTCGCCCACGATCTCCATCTCCGGCCTCGCCTTGCCCTATAAAAGGAGCACCAGTGCGCCTCCTCCTCAAGCTTTTGCCCCAGCTCCTCGCCTCCCTCCCCCAATCGCCTCAGATTTGGTCTCTCTCTCTCGCCGAGCCAGTGCTCCGTTGCCTCTAGCGCCGCCACCGTGAACCTCCGGCCGCCTCAACCGCACCACCGGCCGCCAAGATCACGGGACCAAGCGCACTCTCCGCACTCGAACGTCGCGAGCTCCTTCGCGCTAACGATCAACCTCACCGCCGCCTCGCCGTCGCCGCCGACCATCTTCGCCATGCCCTCGCGTCGCCAGTAGCGATCACACTCAAGATCATCTCTGATCGGTTATGACCCTCGCCGGAGCTCGCCAGGCCAGTGCGCGCACTCGCCTTTGCCTCCCTCTCCTCCGCCGACGTGGTCACCCACCTCGGCGCCACTCACTGCTTTCGGCAAGCGTGGCGGCCAAGTCGGCCACAGTGGTCGCCAATAAGAATACACACCAAAGACAACCGCCTTTCAGACTCAGGCCGAGCCGAGTCCATCGTGGACTTGCGCCATTGTGGACTCATCCATACTTGTGGGCCCACTTGTCAGCCTCTTGCACAAGATCGCGACGTCACCGCGAATAAAGATAATTTCCTTTGAAATTTAATTCGAAAATTCGAAATTCTAATTTTAGGATTTAATTTAGGTTTTAAACTTCCAGAGCTCGTATTTCTTCATACAAACTCCGATTTAGGTGATTCAAATTTCTAAATTTGTATAAAATCAAGATCTAGCTAACTAAACCAAAATTATTTAATTTGGAGTTAATTTGAATTTTCATTTGAAATTATTTGTGTTCATTTGAATTCTGCTTGAATTTGGATTATTCTCACAGATAGATTTTGACGACTCTAGAGCTTGACCCTATTGAAGAAGTAGAATACCAGTGAATTTGAACAAGGCAAGTTACACCATTGACCATTTTGCCCCAATATTTAAAATTATTTAAATTCTGCTTTTAAATTATTATTGCATGCATAATTGTATTTAATTATTTTAAATTCTGTTTTAAATATTTAATTATTCCAATTCCTTTGTATAGCCAAATTTGATTTTTGTATTATCAATTCCTTGTAACCTTAGTCAAATGAATTTAAAAATAAATATATGCATAGCAAATGCTTAGACCATGAAATATTTGACTTTGGGAGAATTTAGCCAAAATTTCATAAATTGATAAAAGCCTATGACATTGCTTTGTCATGGTGGACTTTGCAAATGTCTTTGAAAATTATAAAAATAAAAGAAAATGGTTTGTACTTGGGCAAACATGGACCGCTAGTGGGTGCGTGTTTATGCACGGCTTGTCTAGTTAGGACCGAGACCTGTGGTTTTTATTGAAAGTTGCCCAAGTAGATTAAGGACCGCCTTTGAGCCGCATCTTGCAAAAGCTCCACCGTACTACCACATGTTCTCAGATGGGCGTAACCGGGCTTAATAATTTGTATTACCTCATTATTGTTTATGCCATTTTTGTTGTGTGGGTGTTTGGTTAGACTTTATTCCCACTTGGCGCAAGAGGGGTTTCCGCAGTGGTTAGCCTAATGGAAGTGAAACCTTAGCGCATATTGGTATTGAGGTAATGCATTGAAACGCCTTGTGATAATTGCCTCACCACACGCCTAAGGAAGCGTGTATTGGCCGACATAACTGCAAATTATCTCGTGTGGGTAAAGTTGTACCACCTCTGCAGAGTGTAAATCTATTCAATAGCCGTGTCCACTGGTCATGGACATGCCGAGCAAAGCCACTCTAAGTTAGATTTGTTTTTGGTTTTAAAATAACTTTGGACATGATTTGAGGATGGTTAATCCTTGTGGTAAATTTGGGCGGGTAGCCTTGTGATAGGAGGGTATCCTTCACCATGTTTCATATGGAGGTTATCCACTATAAAATGATAAATTTTAAATCTGATTTTAGTTATGAAATGAAAATGTGCCTTGAAACTTAGTATAACTATTTAAACCAAAAATGCTGATTTATGCAAATAAACCCTATGACCTTCCTTTAAATAACTTATGGATGCATTCTAAATTCTGTATTGGGTGTAATTTGCGAGCACAGTTATAGTGCTCACTCTTGCTGAATATTATTATTCAGGAGAAGACTGCTATCCAGAAGGTGAGGAGCAGGACGATTAGGCAGCGACCTCCGGACGATTGCCTGTGGCGTATCGTGTGGCTTACTATTATATTTTGCTTCCGCTTAATGTTTTATTTGGCCTCCGGGCCCAGTTGTAATAAACTCTATGCTTATTAATATACACGCTGGATATGTTTGTGATAACATTTTTGTGACTGTGTACACTGGAAATCCTGGACTAGTGTATGAACACAGAGAATTCGGGATCCTTCGTTCCCGGGTTCGACAAAAGTGGTATCAGAGCCATATCGACTGTAGGTCGTGACCTAGAAGGAAATCAAACCCTTAAGGATTTATTTTGAAAATTAAAAATACCTTGGTCTTCTGGAGTCATTCCTCAACTTTTCTCTTGAAAAATTATTTACTAACTCATCTCCTTTTCAAAAATTGTAGATGGCTGAAGTTCCGAATGCCATTTCCCATGGAGTCTTTGCTGGTTATTGGGCCGCCATTCTCTGGAAGATGATGCAGCACTTGGACTTTGAAGAAAGACCGACGTATCAAGGATACAAGTATAAGGTGGGAAATCAGGAACGGTGGAGAGTAGAGGTGATCCTTTACTCCAATCTATCGCCAACACGCACTTCCACGCCTTCGATGCCCCAATGCGACGAGACACCTTCGCCAAGGCATCCAGATGCACCAGGAAGCAACCCGCAGACTTCGCTACATCTACGATCACCGCCTCAACAAGACTGGGTTCCACTATTACCCAATGCACATCCCAACCCGCATGACAAGATTTTCGCTCAACTAGAGATGAAGACCGTCCCCGATCTCACTCATCGTGGATCTGCCCGAGCCATGGATTATGCCTACGGAATACACTAGATGAACTGCCTCTCATGCAAGTGAAATTACAAGATGCGTAAGAAAAGTTGAAGATCTGCAGAAAAAGAACTGGCCTCCTACAAGGAAGGCGAGGCTAGTTCTAGTGAGCCAGATTATACCCCAATAACACCATAGATTTGACCTTAAATTTTTTCCTTTAGTTGCGAATTATGAGCTACCAAACCTTTGTAGTAGCCATAATGAATTAATAAAATAAAAATAAATTATTTTGCCGAAATGTTCTTGTCTTGTGTTTGTTGAATTTGGGCTATTTTAGATCTATACTCTTATAATTCCTGCTCTCTTGTCTAATCTGTGAAGAGTTCATCGATGGTGACCACCCGCACCTAAGTGTCGCGCGAGGGCAAGGAAATGAGAATGCGGATTATCAAGAAAACCAGCTCAACACCCACCACCTCCTCCAATCAAGCTCCCGATCGGCGCCAAATGATGGCCAATCGACTCATCCGATTGAGTTGCTAGCCCATCCCTTCACAAAGAATCGTAATACTCAAGCCGCCGTGACCTATCATGCTCCTCCACCTCCCGCAAGAGTGACTTTGTCGAGTTCATGAGGATGCGTCCGCCAACGCTTTCTAGTAGCACGGAACCTATGGACGCAGATGATTGGCTCGGGGCCATTGGAAAGAAGTCGGATATTGCTCAATGCATGATCGTGAGAGAGTTTTGTTTGCCTCTCATCGCTTGATTGGTCCCGCATCGTAATGGTGGATAACTTCAAGATGTCCCATGCTAATGCCCAAGAAATCACTTGGGATGAGTTCATGCAAGCTTTCCGCCGATCTCACATTCCATCCGCATGATTACCTTGAAAAGAAGGAGTTTCGCCGCTCGCCAAGGAAACCGCTCACCGGCGAGTATCTGCATAAGTTTAACCAACTTGCTCGCTATGCCCCGAGGATGTAGCCGAGATGAAGACAGCAAGAGCAATTTGGAAGGGTTAAACGACGAACTCTCTGCTCGCTTGATTTCTCGAAATTTTACCGACTTTCAAAGTAGCTTGGTAAATAAGGCCATACGCCAGAAGGCAAACATCAAGAAATGGAGAATCGCAAGCGGAGGATGGCAATCGAAGTTTAACTCAGAGGATCGCCCAAGCCTCGCTTTCTCTCGATCTCACCACCTCGGCGTGGAGATTCCACTACTACACCGAGAGTTCCAGCCCAAGTCCACGACCAAATACTCCGGATTCCGTAGTAGTTCATCCGAGGATGGTTCCAGTGAGGCGGCTATTTCCACAGCGAGAATCACTTGCTTTCATCGCAACGAGTTGGGTCACTATGCCAATAAGTGTCCCAAGAAGCGCAGATCGCCACCCCGTCAAGCCAACTCCCGAGCTTCAGTCTCGGCGGTCCCTCAAGACCACCGGTCGGTTCATGAAGGGACGTGTGAATCATGTCACCGCAGAGGAAGCCTATGCAAAGACGGATGTTGTTCTTGGTACGCCTTGTCAACTCAAGACAAAGATCGCTTTATTTGATTCCGAGCTTCACATTCTTTTGTGTCAAATAATTTTGTGGAAAAGTATGGGTTATCTACCTTCCCTTAGTTAAGCCCATGTTAATCCATTCCCGGCTCGTAAATGAGGGCTAGTTTATTCGTCCAAATCTTACCTTTGAAATCTCCGAGTAACTTTCTCGGCAACTTAATAGTCTTATGCTCGCAAGGATTGGACGTAATTTTGGAATGGACTGGCTTGCCAAAAATCAAGGCGGTGATAGATTGTGCTAGTAGATCTATCAACCTCACCAATGAACAAGGGATTTCAAGAGAGTTCCAACCCAAGACTTCTACGGAAAGAAGTCCTATCTTGACCAGCTTTAAAGGAAGTAAACTGAAGATATACCGTGGTACAAGAATATCCAGATGTTTTTCCGAGGACTTACAGTATGCCACCGGACCGGGATATAATGTTCTTAATTGACTTAGTCCTGTGGATCGCTCAATTTCGGGCGACCCTACTGAATGCCTGCAAACGATCTAGCAGAGTTGAAGAAGCGATCAAGAACTACAGAGTAAAGGTTACATTCAACCGAAGTTCATCGCCTTGGGAGCTCCAAGACTATTTGTCAAAAAGAAAGACAATAGTATGAGAATGTGTGTGGACTATAGATCACTCAACGAGGTAACAATCAAAAACAAGTACCCGTTACCTAGGATAGATGATCTGTTTGATCAACTTAAAGGAGCCAGTGTTTTCTCCAAGATTGATTTGAGGTCGCTACCATCGCTTAAAAATTGATTTGAGGTCGCTACCATCGCTAAAAATCGACTTAACATATTCAAGACACCTTCACCACCGATATGGATCAGACGAGTTCACAGTGATGTCATTTGGACTAACAAATGCCCTGCTTATTTCATGAATATGATGAACAAAGTGTTCATGAAATTCTTGGATAAGTTTGTGGTGGTATTCATAGATGATATTCTCATCTACTCAAGAGATGTAGAAGAGCATGAAAAACATCTCAGAATTATTTTAGACAAACTCCGAGAACACCAACTTTATGCCAAACTCAGTAAAAGTGAATTTTGGCTCACTCAAGTGGCTTTTCTTGGACACATTGTGTCAGCAGGAGGAGTTGCGATGAGACCCTCAAAGGTTGAAGTCAGAATGGATTGGAAGCAACCCAAGTCCATCCGCGAAGTGAGAAGTTTTCTGGATTAGTGGGTACTACCGCAGATTCATTGAAAATTTCTCCAAGATCGCCAAACCCATGACTCAACTTCTGAAGAAGGAAAAGAAATTTGAATGGACAAGTGCTTGTGAACATAGTTTTCAAGAGCTGAAGAAAAGACTAGTCTCTGCACCAGTGCTAGTCTTACCAGATATACGTAAGGATTTTGAAGTTTTACGGACGATCCGCCAGGCTAGGATGTGTACCGATGCAGAAGGAAAGGTCGTGGCTTATGCATCTCGCCGCTTAAGGCCACATGAAGGAAATTATCCAACTCATGATTTAGAGTTAGCGGCAATTGTGCATGCTTTGAAAATCAAGCGGCATTATCTCATTGGTAATCACTGTGAGATTTTCACGGATCATAAGAGTCTCAAATATATCTTCACCCATCGGATCTTAATCTCGAGCAAAGAAGATGGTTAGAGCCGATAAAGGATTATGACCTTGGAATTCATTATCACCGGGTAAAGCTAACGTGGTAGCGGATGCTCGAGTAGGAAGGCATGCTTGCAACACGGTGTTAGTTCAAGAAAATCAACCGAGTTGTATGAAGAACTAAAGCATCCGAATCTGAAATTGTCACCAAGGTCAGATCAACACAAAGGAAGTCCAACCAACCATACAAAGTCGATCGAGAAAAACAACTAGAAGACGAAGACATCAAAGAAATCATGAAGAACATGAGAAGAGGCAAAGCCCTAGGATTTTCTCAAGATTTAGCAGGCATGATGGTTTGGCAACCGCATCTGTACCTAAACATCATGAAACCGCATAACCGATTCTCGAAAGAAGCTCATGAATCACCTTACTCTATCCATCCCGGAGTACCAAGATGTACCAGATCCAAGGAAAAGTATTGGTGGGTTAGTATGAAGCGAGAGATCGCTGAGTTTGTTGCACGCCAGTGATGTATGTCGTGTTAAGGCGTAACATCGAGACTCGCGGATTGTTACAACCATTACCAATTCCCGAGTGGAAATGGGAGGAGATTGGTATGGATTTTATCACCGACTACCTAGGACCCAATCAGTTGTGATTCCATTTGGGTAATAATTGACCGATTAACAAAAGTGGCTCATTTTATTCCACCAAGACCACTTACGTAGCAATAAGTTAGCGAATTGTACATGGCGGGATCGTCTGCTCTACATGGTATACCCAAGAAAATTGTGTCTGACAGAGGTTCGTAGTTCACTTCAAAATTTTGGCAGAGTCTACATGAAGCTTTGGGAACCAGACTCAACTTCAGCACAGCATATCATCCCCAAACAGATGGCCAAACCGAACGTAAATCAGTCCTAGAAGACATACTTGAGCTTGTGCTATAGATTATGGAAGAAGTCGGATAAGAATTTGCCCTATGCAGAATTTTCCTACAACAACGACTTTCAAGCTAGCCTACAGATGTCGCCATTTGAAGCATTGTATGGAAGAAAGTGTAGAACCCCTCTCCTTTGGGATCAAGTAGGAGAACACCAATTCTTCGGACCAGAATTGATAAAAGAAGCTGAAAGTAAGGTAAAAGCAATAAGAGAACGTCTGAAAGTAGCTCAAACCCGACAAAAGAGTTATGCCGATAATCGTCGGAGAGAACTATCCTTCGAGATGGGAGATTTTGTCTATCTCGTGGTAACTCCAATCCGAGGAGTGAAGAGATTTGAGACTAAAGGAAAACTCGCACCTGCATTTGTCGGACCCTATAAGATTTTGGCAAAAGAGGTGAAGTTGCTTATCGCTTGAACTACCAAAGATCTCTGTCACCGCTCACAATGTCTTCCATGTATCCCAGCTTAAAGAAATGTCTCGAGTACCAACGGAAGAAACACTGCGAGAGCATCGATCTTCGGAAGATCTCACCTATGTGGAACAACCAATCAAGATTCTCGATGTGGCGTAACGCGTCACCGTAAGCAAAGTCATTCGTTCTTGTAAGGTTCAAGTGGAGCAATCATTCAAGAAGAAGCTACCGGGCGAGAAGAAGTTTTGAGAGCCGAGTATCCCTACCTTTTGTCGACCAAGTCCGAATCTCGGGTCGAGATTCCCTTCAAGGGGGTAGGTTTGTAATGACCCAAAATTCCAATTTCAGCTAAAAATAAGACTTTATTAATTTTTGTGGATTTTCTGGAATTTTTAAAAACTTTTCCCTAAAGTATATTAAGGCTAAAAGAATTTATGTGCAAAATCTATTACCAACTAAAAGTTGGAATTAATTTATTTAAGTCCAGAATGCCTCATAGAATTTCTGTGAATTTTCTCAAAATTTTTGGACTTCATTTACTATTTTCTAAAGCCTATTTGAATTTCTGGAATTAAATCAATTGAAAAAGGTTTAAAATCTTTTAACTGTGATCGGGTCAGCAGACCAAAGATCGTTCCCAAGCCCGCCCACCTCTCTCGCACCCGCCCCCCTTGCCACGCGTCACACATCCGTGCAAGCGCGCCTCCATCGCAGCCGTCGCCGCTCACTATTGCCTTGCGCCTTCAGATCAGCATCCAACGGCTGATCTCCGTCACCCCGCGCCCTCTCTCCCTCTCTCTGTCTCACGACAGGGGGCCCAGCACGCGCTTCTTCCCCGCCCCTTCTTCTCCCCCGCGCCGTCGCCTCGCCGCCATTGCTTCGCCTCGAGCTCTTCACTCCGTGATTCCTCCCCATTTCTCTCGCCACACAGCAGCATGAAAGCGGCCCGTTCCACCACTGCTCGCTCCGGCTTTACTCGCCTTAAAAACCCCGGTAACGCCGCCGCCCTCACCTCCGCAAACGGCCGCTGCCACCTCGCCCACGATCTCCATCTCCCGGCCTCGCCCTTGCCCTATAAAAGGGAGCACCAGGTGCGCCTCTCCTCCCTCAAGCTTTTGCCCCAGCTCCCCTCGCCTCCCTCGCCCCCAATCGCCCGTATTTGGTCTCTCTCTCTCGCCGGCCGAGCTGTGCTCCGTTGCCTCTAGCGCCGCCACCGGTGAACCTCCGGCCGCCTCAACCGCACCACCGGCCGCCTCGATCATGGACTGGTGCGCACCTCCGCACTCCTAACGCGTCGCTGAGCTCCTTCGCCGCTAACGATCGAACCTCACCGCCGCCTCTCGCCGTCGCCGACCATCTTCGCCATGCCCTCGCCGCCAGTAGCGCATCACACTCAAAGATCATCTCTCGATCGGTTTGCGACCCTCGCCGGAGCTCGCCACACACAGCGCCGCACTCCTGGTTCCGAGTGCCTCCTCTCCGGCGCCGACATGGTCACCACCTCAGCGCCACCTCACCGCTTTGCGTGCGTGGCGTAAGTCGTCGGCCAGCGTGGTGCCAAATAAGAAGCCAGCTGCGCAAAGACACCGCCCTTCGCCTTTGTCTTGTGGCCGAGTCCATCGTGGACTTGCGCCTCGTGGACTCGATCCATACTGTGCGGGCCCACTTGTCGGCTCGGTGCACAAGATCGCTGACGTCGGTGGCGCAATAAAGATAATTTCCTTTGGAAATTTAATTGGAAAATTCGGAAATTGATTTTAGGATTTAATTTAGGTTTTAAACTTCCAGAGCTCGTATTTCTTCATACAAACTCCGATTTAGGTGATTCAAATTTCTAAATTTGTATAAAATCAAGATCTAGCTAACTAAACCAAAATTATTTAATTTGGAGTTAATTTGAATTTTCATTTGAAATTATTTGTGTTCATTTGAATTCTGTTTGAATTTGGATTATTCTCACAGATAGATTTTGACGACTCAGGAGAGCTTGACCCTATTGAAGAAGTAGAATACTGTGAATTTGAACAAGGCAAGTTACACCATTGACCATTTTGCCCCAATATTTAAAATTATTTAATTTCTGCTTTAAATTATTATTGCATGCATAATTGTATTTAATTATTTTAAATTCTGTTTTAAATATTTAATTATTCCAATTCCTTTGTATAGCCAAATTTGATTTTTGTATTATCAATTCCTTGTAACCTTAGTCAAATGAATTTAAAATAAATATATGCATAGCAAATGCTTAGACCATGAAATATTTGACTTTGGGAGAATTTAGCCAAAATTTCATAAATTGATAAAAAGCCTATGACATTGCTTTGTCATGGTGGACTTTTGCAAATGTCTTTGAAAATTATAAAATAAAAGAAAATGGTTTGTACTTGGGCAAACATGGACCGTTAGTGGGTGCAAGTTTATGCACCTGCTTGTCCAGTTAGGACTGAGACCTGTGGTTTTTATTGAAAGTTGCCCAAGTAGATTAAGGACCGGCCTTTGAGCCGCATCTTGCAAAAGCTCCACCGTACTACCACATGTTCTGTATGGGCAGAACCAGGCTTAATAATTTGTATTACCTCATTATTGTTTATGCCATTTTTGTTGTGTGGGTGTCGGTTAGACTTTATTCCCACTTGGCGCAAGAGGGGGTTTCCGGCAGGTGGTTAGCCTAATGGAAGTGAAACCTTAGCGGGCATATTGGTATTGAGGTAATGCATTGGAAACGCCTTGTGATAATTGCCCAGTCACACGCCTAAGGAAGCGTGTATTGGCCGACATAACGGGCAAATTATCTCGTGTGGGTAAAGTTGTACTACCTCTGCAGAGTGTAAATCTATTTGAATAGCCGTGTCCACGGTCATGGATATGCTGAGCAAAGCCACTCTAAGTTAGATTTGTTTTTGGTTTTAAAATAACTTTGGACATGATTTGAGGATGGTTAATCCTTGTGGTAAATTTGGGCGGGTAGCCTTGTGATAGGAGGGTATCCTTCACCATGTTTCATATGGAGGTTATCCACTATAAAATGATAAATTTTAAATCTGATTTTAGTTATGAAATGAAAATGTGTCTTGAAACTTAGTATAACTATTTAAACCAAAAATGCTGATTTATGCAAATAAACCCTATGACCTTCCTTTAAATAACTTATGGATGCATTCTAAATTCTGTATTGGGTGTAATTTATAGCACAGCTTGTAGTGCTCACTCTTGTTGAATATTATTATTCAGAGAAGACTGCTATCCGAAGGTGAGGAGCGGACGATTAGGCAATGACCTCCGACGATTACTGCCCGTGGCGTATCGTGTGGCTTACCATTATATTTTGCTTCCGCTTAATGTTTTATTTGGCCTCCGGGCCCAGTTGTAATAAACTCTATGCTTATTAATATACACGCTGGATATGTTTGTGATAACATTTTTGTGACTGTGTACACTGGAAATCCTGGACTAGTGTATGAACACAGAGAATTCGGGATCCTTCGTTCCCGGGTTCGACAAATGGCTTCCAATCTAGCTACAGGAGCAAAGGTCTCTTCAAAGTCTAAGCCTTCTACCTGGGAATAACTTCCAATCAGCTGCTGAGGTGGATGCAGTCGCTGAATATGAAGAGGAGCTCCTGGTGCAGAAGTGGCCTCTACCTCACGAGCTGTGGAGGTAGGAACAGAGCCACTCAGGTCGTCGGTGAAAATAGGAGGAGACTGCTTAGCTAAAACTGGAGTAGTAGTAGCAGGCTCTCCAACCCTCTCAGAAGTGACAGGAGGATGTATCGGGTCCTCATCCTCAGAGTCATCATCGACAAAGATGCTTTCTTGAATTTCACGAACCTGTGTACCTGTAGCATCGGGTCTAGTACCAGGACTAGCCTCATCAAAAATGACTTCGCAACTCTTAACAATTTTGTTAGTGTCAACATTAAATACACGATAGCCATGAGAATGAGCAGGATATCTAAGAAAAATGCCATTAGAACATCTAGACTCAAATTTATCAAGGTTGCCATGTTTAAGAATGAAGCACTTGCAACCAAAAATCTTGAAATGAGAGACTTTGGGTGAATGACCAGATCTAAGCTCAAAAGAAGTCTTCCCAATCACAGATCTCAAGAAAACCCTATTAGAGTTATAACAAGCAGTAGAGATCGCCTCAGCCCAAAATCTCCTAGGAGTAGAATACTCATCTAACATGGTCCGAGCCATCTCTACAAGGGTCCTGTTCTTCCTCTCTACAACACCATTCTGCTGGGGAACTCTAGGTGAAGAAAACTGATGCTCAATTCCCCTATCAGTGCAGAAGGTAGAAAAGGAAGAAATCTTGAATTCTGTCCCATTGTCACTCCTAATGGCTCTCAAAGCTCTAGGAATATCAACAGCAAGTCTAAGAACCAATTCTCGAAAGAAGACAAAAGCCTCGTCCTTAGAAACCAGAAAATAAACCCATGAATACCTGGAGAAATCATCCACAACCACAAGCACAAGCACATACCATTTCCCACCAGCTGACTGAACTCTAGAAGGACCAACAGTGTCTAAGTGCGTAAGTCGCCCCGTCCATCACCATCACTAAGGTAAGAGGTGGATGGGAAGCAGACACCATCTTACCATGTCTACAGGGCGAGCACGCAAGATCTCTAACAACCTTCAGCCTAGGCAAACCTCTAATCAAATCCTTGCAACTGACTCTAGTCAGATGAT
Organism: Hsuehochloa calcarea; assembly: GCA_036346395.1. NCBI lineage: Eukaryota > Viridiplantae > Streptophyta > Magnoliopsida > Poales > Poaceae > Hsuehochloa > Hsuehochloa calcarea. The sequence continues at coordinate 17,780,012 of CM070607.1, forward strand.
CAAAGCCTATATGCCCAAGTCTACGATGCCACAAAATAAGATCATGAGAATCAGAGGCTACAAGACATCTAGGACTGGAAGCTGAAGAAATACTAAAATTTGCACAAAAGATCTTCTCAAACCTGGAGATCTCAAAGACAAGCTCACCCGAGGAATCTAGAACTCTACACTCACCACTTTTAAATCTTACTTCTAGACCCTCATCAAGCAGCTGAGAAACAGATAGAAGATTATACCTCAGCTTACTTACCAAAGCGACGTCTTTAAGCATGAACTTGTTGTTGACGCGCACAGTGCCCTTGTCTGTCACGGTCCCGATAGAAGCATCCCCAAGAGTAATCAATTCATTGCTGGATGCACGTGTGAGGGAGGAGAACCATCTAGAATCTCCGGTCATATGTCGAGAACACCCGGAGTCAACAAGCCATATGTCCTCCTTCCTCATACATTTAACCTAAAAGCACAAGTAGAAAACATCTGTGCCTTAGTACTGGGGTTAGTGATAAAAGATCTAGGAATCCAGTATTGAGATGCACGATGCCTGGGAACAACAGTAGAAGCAGCATAAAAATGATCAGGAACAAAATCATAAGAATGCACACGAGAACCACATAGACCTCTCCGAAACGATCTACCAAAAGATCGATACTCCCCCTGTCTAGATGCTACCCTTGGTCTCTCCTCACGATATCCTAAGCCAGATCGCTGCCTTGACTCACCAAAAGAGTCAACAAAGTTATCTACTAGGCCTATATGTAGTACGAAAAACAGGCTACATGCCTCTAGAGACTATAGCAGGTGAAGAGACTCCTCTAATGGTTCTCAAAACGCTCATCCTCTCTTTTCTCTCAACCTTTTCTCTCCGGAAGTAGAACTCAACAATGTGGTCATCTTTCTTGCCGAAAGTGCAATGGTACTTGACCTTTTGAGGGGTTTGTACAGGTGAAACAGAATCAACTTTCTTGCTAGAAAGAGTTTGAGCAAAACCTGCAGATTTGAAAACAACCTTGGATGGCTTAGGAGGTTCTATCTCAAATAGACCACTTTTCACAACTCTTGTAATCTTAGGTGGGTGATTCTTGGAATGCTCTACGGGATTAAAACCTAGGCCACTATTTTTCACACTCACTTTGGATTGGTCAAGAATCATGTTGAGTTTCTTTTTCCCACTAGAAAACCTCTCAAGAGTCACTTTGAGATAATCATTCTCTTTGGCTAAATCCTCACATCTAGTGCACTTTCTTAACTTGATTGCCTCATCATGCTTACTCTTAAGAAGAGCCACTTCCACTTTCAAAACCTCACAAGACACACAATAGGAATCCTTAATCCAATTCAACTGCTCCTTAAATTTAACTCTAAAAGCCTCTTGTATCTTACCAACAATTGTTTCAACTTCAGCATTCAAGACACAAGAGGTAGAGTCAATAACTTTCTTAGAAGCAGTAAAAGATATAGATTTTTCAATTTTAGCTTTTTCTTCTAGAGTCGTTTAGAGCTTCAATCTCAATTGTGAGCTTAGGATAATTTTCACATGAAGCAGATCTAGAGTACATAACTATTTCTGTCATCTCTTGCATTTTAATCCTGTTATTCTTACAATGATAGCAAGTGTGCCTAGCATCAATTTTTTGCACTTCTTTCAAGGCGCTATACAATTTTAATTCAAGCAAAGCACAGTTTGAGCAAGTTAAAGGGATAGCATCCAATGCAGTCACATCAAGAGAAATGGCATCCATGCTAACAGAACTAGACTTGAGAGATTCTAGTTCATCAAGAGCATCTTTTAATTGATTCACTACAGAGGAAATAACAGATTTTAAGCTTGTCAATTCTTTAAGCAAGCTAGAGCAGAAATCATAAAAATCATCAGGATTAATAGATTTGAACCTAACAACTTCTAGGTTCAAATTATCAATCATAGTGTCCTGTTTCTTAATTATTTTAGCTTGCTTATGGAGTTTTTGTTCAGCCAGAACCAAAGCCCTTTTCATATCAGCAAGCGAAGGGCATACCTCATCGGGATCGCTGAAAGGATCCTCGTCATTGGAGGAGTCAGTGCCGTGGCTGTTCTTGGCCATGAAACACATGCCGGTGAAGTCATGAGCCTTCTTCTTGCCACGGGAGTCACTCTCGTCGTCCTCTGTCTCTGAGTCCACATCGCTCATGTTCACATTCTCTAGAGCGGCAAGGACTCAGCTCACAAACATGCGATAGTTTATCTTCTTGGGTTTAGCATCCCTCGCTTGAGGATGCCTTTGTGACTCCTTCTCCTCCTTACCCTTCAGCTTGGGGTACCTAGAGCGAATGTGGTTTGGCTCACCACATTCAAAGCAAGTGATAGGGCCACCTCTCCTCCTGTTCCTCACCTTGTTGTAAGCTCTCATGAATTTGGTGGATAGGAGGGCTAAATCATCTTCAGGTAATTTCTCAAGTTGCTCATCGCTCAAAGAATGTAAAGCTGATAAAGAAAAACCCGATGAGCTAACATCCAAAGAATCAGAAGAGCTACCCTTAGATTGGTCGACCACTAAAGCCATCGACTCTGTCTTGGGGAGACGCGAGATAAAATCAATCTCATGCATCTTCAACCTCGAGTATAGCTTATCCATGGTAAACTCACTCATGACAGTGTTGTCATTGATGGAAGTGATTTTCATCCCCCAGACTTTCACATCAAGAGCACCCAAAAGCTGGCGTGCATTTTCTGACTCGGTGAAGACGAGGTCAACAGCACGGAGATCATGAAGAATCTTAGAAAATCTTCCCCACAGCTCATCTAAAGACTCACCAGGTCTTTGCTCGATCTTGGAGTATAGTTTCTTTGTTTGGTTCTGTCTCACTTCCTTGATCGCAGTGGAACCCTCGTGATAATCACAGAGAGTACGCCAGATCTCATGAGTAGACCGCAAATGAGTGACACGCTCAAACTCCGATCGACTAAGGCCTTGGATCAAAAAATTTTGAGCCTCGCTGTTGGCCTCCACATCTGGAGTGATCACATCATCATCGGCTGGCATGACAAAAGGATTTTTTTTACCTTAAGCCAAATTGCGTGCTCTTGAGCCTCGATGTAGGCATGCATTCGGGCCTTCCAATAAGCAAAATCAACGCCATGGCTCCAAAGACCGGTTAAGATTTATGATAAGAGCTAACCGGGCTCTGATACCACTTGTAGGACCGTAAAGGCGACTAGAGGGGGGGGTGAATAGACGCTTTTTAATTTTTCGCCTTAATCAAATTCAACACGCACTTTTCTCCTTTAGCTATGAAAGTTAAGAAGATCAGTAAATGCACAGAGGAAGCCTTGTGCTGAATCCGATTACCCCCTTAACCACAAGACTCAATAATGGAGAATTGAGGCCGGTCGGACTGGTTTAGAGCTGGCGGTCTGACAGCCTGGCGGTCGGACCGGCGATCAATTGGCGGTCTGACTATCGGGCGATCGGACTGGTGGTGAAAAATCGGTTAGACCGATTTAGTTCAGAGGAAATGCACAATGCCCAAATCCAAAACGAAAATTGGTCCAACTTTTGATTCAACCAATGAAACTTGACTAAATTTGGAGCACACCTCCCTAAGGATATCTGGGACCTATTCCTAGCGACGATCGTCTATATCCACAACAAAGAATTGATCTTTTTAGGTTTTACCAAAGGAGTGTCCAAAACCTAGAAAAATAAAAAACTTGATCCAAAACTTGCTAGTGAGGGATTGATGATTTAGGTGGTCCTAGGAGTATTCCCACATATCATAGCAAGGTAAAAGAGGTCAAGAGAGCAACCAAAAATAATCGGATCAAGGAAGCACCAAAATCACCAAAAGAGATAGGAAAACACATGAGACCTCATTTTTGAACAAACATCCATTGATTGATTCAAGATGTTGCTTACAAAGACACTCCCTCAAGGAGGACAAGAGCTCAATCCAAGAGCACACACACAAATTTCTCCCTAAACCCTAGCCTCCACTTTCCTCTCCAAACCCTAGAAAAGTTGGAGTTTTTCCAAATGAGTGCTTGAGGGGTTTTTTTTCCATCTCCACCCTTCTATTTATAGGGTGGCTAGGGTTTCTCTCATGGGCTCCCATTAAGGCCCAACACAAATGGGATACACACACACATCTGTTGAAGCAATCGCCTGTTTCACCACGTGTAGGTTGATCAGCGGCTCTCATCATGTCGGCAAGTCTCTCCCGTCCGAATCCCATCGGAACCTCCAAGGCACTTGCACCGACCCCTACGCCGCTTGATCCAACCAGCTGCAACGAACTGCCCGTTCGATCCATCTTGTCCAATCTGCACCATGCTTGAGTCACACAACCTCACCCGACATCCAGGATCATTCTGGACCTCAGCTCTCCAAGCGTAGTCCCGATCCATCTCACCGTTGACGTCGTTGACCTGCAAGCCACCTGCACAGCAATAGAAAAATAAATCGTCTCCGGGAACAAGTTCTTCACAACTTGACCCACATTAGCTCAACAATGCAATATGCAACAATAAAGCATTGAAACTCATGCATTGAACCCAACGAAAAAATAACAATGCCAAAATGGCCGAAGTCCAAGTGGAAGCCTGTCGAACCGCCCTACCATGCCGGTCGGACCGATTTCCTAGCGGTCGGACCGATTCCATAACGGCGGTCGGACCGCCCCAAAAGACTTAGCCAATTTTCAACTTGAAAATCCGCAAGCTGTCTGGAATTTTTCAATGGATAGAACTTTTGACTGGGAGCTCCAAAAATTATGTGACCACATCCAAGAGACTCCCCTCTCATGCCTACACAACCTATTTTTGGCATAGCCCCAAACTCCATCATCAAATGTGGCCGGTCGGACCGGCAAGCATTGCCGGTCGGACAGCCACACGGCCGGTCTGACCGGCGGCTTGGCCGGTCGGACCGCCAATGACCTGACAGCACCGAAGTTTTCCGAAAACGCGAGATTCGTCAAACCAACAACGCCATTGCCAATTGACTCATCACTCTAAGATCATGCACATATCCCCACGATATCCACACTATCTTATTAATCGATCACCCTCCATGGCAATTGAAAAGAAGAATCCAATTGTGGTATGGTCTGGCTCCCCAGCAAATTACTCAGAATTGGAAGTTTTTTGTTGTACTGCTTATGCTCATGTTGATAATGAAAAATTAGAGCCTAGAGCTGTTAAGTGTATCTTTCTTGGTTATAAATATGGTGTCAAAGGATATAAATTATGGAATCCTGAAACACAAAAGGTTGTGATTAGCAGAAACATTGTCTTTAATGAATCTGCTATACTTCATGATAAACTGCATAGTAATGTTCTTGTTAAGAGTAAGCAGAATTCAAGTGTTCATGTTGACTATTTTATTGGTTCAGATAATACATCATATAAGAAAAATATTATTGTTCATAATGCACCTATTGTTAAGCAGCCACCATAACGGTCATTGCAGTTGACAGACCTAGGAGGGAGATTATTCTACCGAAGTGGTTGATTGAAGAAGCAATATTGTTGCTTATGCTTTTAGTGTAGCAGAAGAATTTGAAGAAGAAATTGAAGGTAATGCAGAACCTTCATCATACTTTGAGGCTATTGAATCCACTGATTGTAATAAGTGGATAACTACTATGCATGGTGAGATGGAGTCACTTGAAAAGAATGACACTTGGGAACTAGTGAAATTCTCAAAGGAGAAGAAGCATGTTCATTGCAAGTGGATTTTCAAAAGAAAAGAAGGTATTTTTCCTACTGAACCAGTAAGGTATAAAGCAAGGTTGGTTGTTAAAGGTATAGTCAGATTACAGGTATTGATTTTAATGATGTGTTTTCCCCAGTTGTGATGTATAGTTCTATTCGCACTTTACTCAGTATTGTTGCTATGCATGATTATGAACTTGAGCAATTAGATGTTAAAACTGCATTCCTACATGGGGGGTTGGAAGAAGACATTTATATGGACCAACCTGAGGGTTTTGTTATTCCTGAAAAAGAACACATTGTTTGTAAATTAAAGAAATCTCTTTATGGTTTGAAGCAATCTCCTAGGCAATGGTACAAGAGATTTGACTCTTTTATGCTCTCTCATGATTTTAAGCGGTCTGATTATGATAGCTGCGTCTATTTAAAAACCGTTAATGGTTCAGCTATTTATTTGCTTCTATATGTTGATGATATGTTGATTACTGCAAAAGATAAGTCAGAAATAGCAAAACTGAAAGTACAATTGAGTAATGAATTTGAGATGAAAGACTTAGGTGCAACAAAGAAAATTCTTAGCATGGTGATTATTAGAGAGAGGCAATCTGGCAAGTTATACCTTAATCAACAAGGTTATATTGAGAAGGTCCTTCGTCTTTTAATATGCATGATGCAAAACTAGTGAGTACTCCATTAGTTTCGCATTCCAGATTATCTTCAGTCTTATGTCCCGAGTCAGATTATGATATTGAGTACATGTCTAGAGTTCTATATTCTAGTGTAGTAGGTTCTCTTATGTATGGCATAATTTGTTTTCATCCTGATTTATCTCATGCACTGGGTGTTGTTAGTAGATACATGGCTAATCCTGGAAAAGAGTATTGGAAAACAGTTCAGTGGATTTTCAGATATTTGCGTGGCACTTCTAATGCTCGTTTGCACTTTGAGAATTATAGAGATAAACTTGTTGGTTATGTTGACTTTGATTATGCTAACGATTTGGACAAGAGGAGGTCTATCACAGGTTATGTTTTCACTATTGGTGGTTGTGTTGTTAGTTAGAAGACAAGTTTGCAAGTTATTGTAGCATTATCTACCACTGAAGTAGAATATATGACTATTTCTGAAACTTGTAAAGAAGCTATTTAGTTAAGAGGTTTGTACACTAAGCTTTGTGGAGATAATTTTTGCACTACTATATTTTGTGATAGTCAGGGTGCTATATGCCTTATAAAGGATCATATGTTCCATAAGAGAACAAAGCACATTGATGTGAGATATCACTTTATTCGATGTGTTATTGCTCAAGGTGATGTCAAGGTGTGCAAGATAAGTACTCATGATAATCCAGCTGATATGATGACAAAGTCAGTTCCTGTTACTAAGTTTGAGCTTTGCTCAAATTTAGTTGGTGTTACAGTTTAGTCCTAGAGACTAATTAGCGTACGGTGATTTTTATCTTATTGTGGGGTTATTTGGTGATTGATGATTCTTTATTTTGCTACAAGAGGAAATTTGTCTCATGGTAGAGATTATTGAGATGTGTGATCCGAATTTCTAATGTGGTTGTATTCAAACATGTCATATTAGCGGATAAGTTCTTTTACTTTGATTCCAAGTCTTTTTACCCTTTTATATACATCTTGTAAGCCGCACGAGGAGAGTTGACGCCTCATTGTAATCCCCTACGATTTGTAAACACTTCTCATATAGTGATCATCGCCGGTTAACACTTGTAGTTTTTTCTCACAAGAGTTTTCTACATAAAAATTCATATCTCCTTTTATCCCTATTTTTCTAACAATATTCATGTCAGAGACGATCTTATGTTGGATTTAAGCGCCAGTTGAGCCGCTCTATGGTCTTCGTACGGGCAAACCTGCTAGATAGAATGCAGGCACTTGTATTACTACAATTGTGCTCCTCTATTTGCCGCCTTGTTTCTCTGAGAAGCATAAATCTTGGCTTTCTTCTTCAGGGAGTTGGGCCGAGGGGGCTGACAAGCAAGAGGCAGATGAAGATGATGCCGCGCTGGATGAGGGAGAGGCAGAAGCCAACTGCTAAAATAGACTGACAGGAAATTAGGCTTGCTATATTGTTGTTCCTATAGCGCTCCCTTGCTCAAATCGGCCATCTGCAAAGTTCTTAGCACTACGGTTCATGTGTTTCTACCAGTGATTCCTGCTAATAAGCATCCTTTCTCTAGCATGCAACAGGAAAGAATACCGGGAATTGCTTCAACGCTCGCCGAAAAAAAATGATACAATCCGTTACTGAACCTACTGACTTCAGAGTTGTGCACTTTAGTTTCTAGGAGAGCATAGAAGTGCTAAGCTTGTTCGGCATCCTCTTTGGGCTGGGCCTTGACCATCAACCAATAATGGATCTGTACCAAAACAAACGAATTTCTATTTATTTTCATGAAATGCTGTGGTTAGATGTGCTGAAGTGGCATATAGTATTCATCCACAGAGAAAGTATACAACTGTACGCTTGCAACAACATTCATTACGGGCTTTACAAAATTACCCCAGATGTGGAAGCTCCACGGCACTTTGTACTTGTAGGTCACCAAAAAAGAAAAGAAAAAATAATGCTACTATTATTCATAATCTTTGATTCATCGATCATGCTGTCCAATCATGGGGTTAATTTCCTGATTTGCCTTGCCACATTTACCTGTAGCACAAGAACAATAGATTCACTACATAAATTTCCAGCTACAAAAGTATATGAAATCTGCTTTCATTCTATTGATAGTTCATTGATGCGCCTGATAGTCTAGATTCAAGAAAACTGTCGTTGTAAACTAACCAGTCCCCATTTCAATTCCTCAATGGACTTTTGTCTCTCCCAAGCAAAGTGTTTCATAGACTGCAAATAATGAAATAAAGTGAGATAGTGGGCAACAGTTAACATAATGTTAATTCCAGCGAAAAAGAAGAATTTTATAAGGATCTACCCCTCGTCGTTGAACCTCAATTGATCTTCGTAGTGCTTCTCTTTTGGTCAGGAGATTAATGGGTGGTGAATTTGTTGGGCGGCGATAATTCTTTCCACGGTAAAGTATTATGGCATGGCTGTTTGTGAGCTTTTCTACTGCTATCAATAATCCTCCCGTCTCAACCTCAAGCAGCATTGATGTGTATGTTATTTGGCGGGCTTGATTCTGCTTGGAAATTACTTTCACAATCTCTTTATGTTTCCAGTGTTGATGAATCTCTTCAATTACACCATCAAAGATACCACGTCTTCCTGTGAGGGAAAACAAAAGATAAATAGTTTTTATGGTCTGAGAAGGATAAGTATATTTTCTTGGTGACAAGCACAAGGATAAGAGCACATATGGGCACAAAATACTATACTTTAATGCGAAAAGTTATACCAATGAGCACATGTTCATCCATTTTTAGGCCAATCTTTCGGAATATCCCCATTTCCTCCTCTGTCAATAGTTCTCTGTCTGCAGATTGCTCTGAAGGGTTCCAAGAACTACGAAGCTTTGCCAACACCTTATTGGATCTTTCAATCTTCTTGTTAAACTGCAATACATACCAGTCTTACGTTACCATTAGAAGTTAAGAACTTCGAACAAAAGAACAAGATGTGTCTGATCAGGCATACAATGAAAAGTCTCCGTTCCTCATCTTTCAGTTCCTTCTCCAATCTATGCTTCTTAGCCTCTAGTTCGATTATGGCCTTGTTTTCAGTTGTTTCATGCACATGGTTAACTTGGATATCCTGATACTCTTTGAAAGTTCCTACAGAACTTTCCTCAGATGGTAAACAGCTGAACATCTGAAGTGAGTCGATCACCTTTAATCGGGCATCTTCTTCCTTCACTTGCTGGTCATGTACCTGAGCCTCTCGTTCAATAACAGATTGAGTAACTCCACCAGGAAGAAAATCCTTGCCTCTATAAAGAATAATAAAATCCTTGTTTCTCAATATGATAGTTCCGCCAGTTAGACGCTGCACCGAGGATATTCAGTGTCAAACAGATGAAGATACGAAGAACGGGCTAATCATCAACAAAAAGACATGGATTTCTGATTAAGAACCACAGAACTTGCAAGTAAGCAAGAATTCATGCTTAATCTAATTCAGTATCATAGATTAGTTATGATAGCATAGATACAGCAGGCAATCCACGTATAATAACTACCAAAGCAAAGTGGAACACAATATTGTAAATTTTGCTCGTCACTTGATCTGACTGGACAGCACTCCGTACAATAGATGTGGGGAAATGCATACTTACATGAGCTGACTATTATGCACATAAATATCATAAACATGTACTTAACAGAAATACATTTCATGAGGAACAATACTTGCCTTAAGGTTCCAGGCCATTTGTTCATTATTGGTATTTTGGATACCCACTTTCACTGCAATCTTCGCTATAAGACATTTTTCCCAAAGCTTTAATATAGCAGCAGCCAAACCCTGTAATTTTGTATTTCTACCTGCCAAAGATTAGGCAAACTTATAGTTGTGCTATATTTATAAGCCTTATTGTTTTTCTTGTGACTATACAATATCTCTTGTGGAACTTTAAGGTGATGTATGCATAGGATGGTAAGAACACAGAAAGCAGAACACTTGATCATCCTTGAAAAGCATAATCATTTGGAACTATCTATAAACTGAGCTGACAAGTGCAGAATCTGGGAACTAATACTCTAACAGCCTACTCACCTAGAGCAAAATGTGTTGGCAAAGGACGTGCAAGCTTGCGCAGGTATGTCAGCTCCTCATCTGCTAGTGCCGGTCTCACTCCAGGAGGGCATTGTCTAAATGGAGTTTTGAAGCCTGGAACAACTTCTGGAAGGAGATCCGCGTCCACAGGCAATGGTGTGTTCCACCACCAATCAATAAATCGAGGGCCCAAACTGTCCAATAGTCTGTTCACTTCTCTCTCATAGAGTGTTCCCTTGACAGGTTTTTCATCCTTCCGAACATCAATGCTTTGATCAGTTTCTTTAAAAGCATCATCAGCCTCACCATTATCATTGGTTAAAGGTTCAGCTTTGCTCACATATCTCCCTTGGGCCGTAGGAAAGTTAGATTTTACTGGAGAAACTTTCTGAATATCAGTTACAAAATTGTGATGCCGCTTTGTGTTTTCTACATAATTGCTTCCTCTGTACACAAAATGTATGTCTCCTTTTGTCCAAACAACTAAGCCTCCTGTTTTTATCTGATGAAAAGGGAAGTCCAACAAACAAAATCAGACGTTTGGATGGAAGCTTAGTAACAGTAGTCATAGAAGAACTTAACCAGTTCAAGATAAAAACGGTTTGCATTAAAATACTCTCTTTTATTAACCACAATGTCACTAGGACACAACAGATTCCCCCCACTAAGCCTACTTAACAATTCTAACCCATAAAAAGTTGAATGAGCAAACACCCTGAACCCTCCCTCCCTCTCTCAAAAGAAGAAACCGCAACCACGAAAAGAGTGCTCTTTTCCCTTTTCATTTTTTTAAAAAGAAGGTAGCCAGAACATGGGATATCTCGCAAAGATTAGTATCATGTTGTCAACATTTCACTATAATTGGCACATAACTGACTATCCAGTCCACTAAAATTCCAATCCACTATTGCCAGTTAGCACCATTTACAACAAAGCTGCATATTTCTTTCCAGGAATCTCCCATTGCACAGCCACCCATACCAAATTTGCATTTGGTAGTGCGCAGTTCTCTACGGCAAGCGGGCCTTTGATTATCCTGTTGCATCACGCAGCCCCACTCCCTTGATGGATGTAGCATCACTTGCACCAAATGACCACATCTATTTGCCTAAAAATGGGCACTTACACTAACTTTGCAACTTCCTAGCAACATTGGTCGACATGAAGCTCAAAATCAACTCTAAAGTTCTATAACAATACCAACCAAGGCTGAGCCTTTTCTTCACTGCAACGGCAAGCTCAAAATGGCAATCATAGCAGCAGTGATAGAATCCTCACCTCAAGAATCGCCCTTGCCCGGTCCATGCACCGCCGGAGCGGCTCGACGACGCGCACCGCGGCGAGTTCCTGGCCCCTCGCCCACTCCCTCCGCACCTCCTCCACCACCTCGTCCGTGACCCCGGCCTTCTTGGCCCGCACCCACCGATCCTTCCCCCGCGCCGCCCGCCGCAGCCGCTCCAGCTCGGCGGCCTCCAGCTCCCTCTCCGCGCGCGTCGGCTCCCGCACCTTCCTCTCCCGCCGCAGCGCGACCTTAATTTCCTCGTCTCTCGCCGCCGCCCACGGTACCGCCCTCACCGCTGGCTTCTCTTTCTCCCCCGCCTCCTCTTTCTTCGGCAGGTCGATCGGGAGGTGGAACGGGATGGCGCTGCTGGTACCGGGGTTGGGTTTAGGGTCTGGTGGGTTGGAGATCTCGAGGGAACGGACGCGGCGGATGATACCGAGTACGGCGCGGCGGGTGCGGCCGCCGGGGACGCCGGAGGTAAGGGGCTTCGTGTTGGAGGAGCCGGTGTTTCTTGGCGGCTTGGGGTTATGGTGGGGCTTCGGAGGGGCCTCGGTGGGGTTCGGAGGGGCCACGGCGGTGGGGTTTTGGGGGCCGTGGAGCCACGGGGGCGGAGGTGGCGGCTTCGGGGATGGGGAGAAGATGGGAAGGGGAGGTGGCGCCATGGCGGGTTCGGGTGCCTCCTCTCTCGTCTGTACGTGAGGAAGAGAGTGAGGACTGAGGAGGCAAGGATGAGAGGCGTCTGTGTATTCGGAGCGTGGGATTTTTTTATGGACCTACCTGTCTGTCTTGTGGTGTTGGTCTCACTGACTCACTGGGCCAGCCGACACAAAGAACAGATGCTTTTTCTGTCCACGCTGGACCTGGCCTCCCTCTCAGCTTAGCCTGGCAGGCCCATCTGTGCTCTATAAGAGCAGCTCCATCACTCCAATCCAAGGTGCTTAGAGCCTTAAACACGTAGGGCCATTTCCTAATATAGGAGCATAAAATAGTTCAATTCCAATGTGAAAAACTTCCCGCGTTCCCATCAGGGTCTAAACTGTGTTTATATTCCGTTGCAATTTTACATGGTATTTGGCCTACACAGCCCCACGCGTAAACCTCGACTCATAATGGCCTCCATACCACTACTTTGATTTATGCGATACTCTATTTTATTTACTCATGTATAAATATATTGTAACGATATAATATGTGTGTGCTAGTCACTGATTATGAGACTAGTACGCTATACACATATAATTCATAATTAATTTTATGGGTCCGACAGTGTTGACATTAGAGCCATACTAATTGTAAGTTAGAACAACCGATTAGTTTAAGGACATGATTTAAAATTTTATTTCCAAAACTCCAAAACCTTATTTTCAAAATGATATTGCTTCTCATTTTTCTCTTAGCCCGCATCATCTTACCTACAACTCTATTGCTACTCTCATTTCCTTATCTCATATTTTGCTCAGATTCCGTACAAAAGAGATAAACTTATAAAGAGAAGGAAGTTCTATGAACGATATCCTTTTATTATTATTTTTCTTTCAAAACTTGAATTCAAAATGAACTATTCTTGTAATTTTCAAAAGCTATCAAAAAGAAAAACTGAAATCTAAAAATATTTAGGAGTAAATTTTACAAAACCACATCACCTTTAGTAAAACTATCACAAAACCGCACTATTAAGAAATAGTTTATGAGAACCACACTTCTCTTTACATATCATTTCAAAAACCCACACTTCCGAGCATCACCATCATATCCAATAGGTGTCAGAAGACTCCATATTAGAAAATGAAAATGGGATAGGCTTGTAAGACTGGAGAGTGGGCCTAGACCGTTGAATACTTAAAAGTCTGGTTTTGTGAAATGTTATGCAAAGGGTTGTGTGCTACTTTGAAATTGTTGCTTAAAAGTATGGTTTTATGATAGTTTTATCAAAGATAGTGTGGTGTGGTTTTGTTAAATTTACTCAAGATTTAATTCCAAACCTATTTATAGAGAGTTTACTTTCTGAGTTCTAACTTTGACTTAATACACACACACATTTTGTAGGCTAATTTTAAAAAATTGATGTCACACTTCCCCCTCAAAATTAATTTTCCAAGCTTATGTACATATCATTACCTCAAAACTTACTTCTTCCGTATGTTTCCACAACCTACCATCGAGGCTCACTTTCCAAACCTATTTTCATAAGTTATTTGCAAACATAAGCCTTGTCAGCCATCGTTAGCGCAACTCGTTGACCTTTGGTATCCATGCACAACTCATCGAGGTCACCTTTACCACCCTTCTCATATAAATTCAAGCTCTACCTTTCAATACTATTTATATTAAATTTTGATTTGGTTTTTGGCTCTGTTTTGGTATTTATTTGTGTTTCGTTCTTCGTTCAGATAGACGTTGACATTCCGTGGACTTTTGGAGGACTCGAGAAGACCAAGTCACGTTTCAACAAAGAAAGTTGTGCTTTGGTCATGTTGAGTCCAATTTTATAAACTACTTTGTTTTGTTAAACTTGCATTACTTTTTTTATCAAACTCACTTGAGAGTAGTTAATACATAGTTGCTCATTTATCCACCCTGATTACTTGTTTGCCATGAATCATTGGTTACCCTAGGTTGGGAAGTTACTAGTTGGACATGTTTATAGTCTTGTCGATGGTTTATTATCAATCTTATGAATGAACGTTGGAGACTCTCCTTGAGTAAAACCACACAGAAAAAGACATGAGGATTTTATACAGATACAGACCTTCTCCTGATAGAATAATAACCCTACTCCTGCATTGTTGTATTGACTATGCTTTACAACAGGGAAGAAATCACTAGAACTAGGGCTTAATGGCTTCTGTTTGTTGATCTTGTCGCTACTTGTCTTGTGTCGTTGTCGTTGTCCTTTGTCCACCGGCTTTACTCCTTATAGCGCATGAAGGGGTAATAGTTGTCTCGCATGAAGAGACGTCTCATTGTTTGATGAAATGCACACGTTCAGTGACGATTATTGTCAGACAATAACCTTTCCACGTCACCTTGCAGTTATGTCAGAGGCAGAGGTTTAATACGTGCATTTATCCCAGAGAATAACAGCACATATTAACTACTGTGTGTATGAAACATAACACATAAGTTCTCCTAGTCAATTGGGCCCACATGTCTGTAGGCTTTGTTGATCATAGGGTGGTCGTAGTAAAGCTTACAACTATGGATTGATCGCAGTAAGGCTTACGATCATGAAGTGGTCATAGAAAATCGTACGACCACTAGATAGTCATAGTAGTACTTATGACCATATAGGGTGGTCGTAAAATGGTTTACGACCACTCGGCTACGCTTCTCCCTTATTAATGATAAGGGGTATCCTTACGAATAGCATGAATGTATTGCTATTTATAATAACAATTGCAGATAAATAATTTAATTAATTAAGGATTATTAGATCCTTGCCATTTAGCCCCCCAACTTTAATGAAAGTAACTTACTTGGAAAAGAAGTCGTAGAATAGTGGTCGTGAGCAGAGTCTTTCATTGGTATTTTCATTTGACTAGAAATTAACTTGGTCAAAAAGGTAATTTTGCTTGAGTTGAAAAGATAGAAATGCTTTTCTCGAACAGACATGATTAAAGAATGCCATTCGACTATCACAGATCTGTCCTTTGCGAGCGGTTCCTAACAGGGTGGTAACTATTCCCACTATCTTTAACTTAGATCCATAGTTATAAATATCTACCAAGGGTGTGACTTAGGATTTTTACTTTCTCCATTTGCTTCAACTGCTCTCGAGCTCTCGTTCTCTCCACCGCCAACCAAGTCTGCAATCCTTCCCCAAAATTTTTCCAAATCCAAATCAAATTTGCTCAGAAGAAATGGCCAGGACCATTTCCAAGTGGGAAAAATATGAGATGGATGTGGAGATGTTGACTACTCTGGTCGTGCAGAGAAGATTCTAAGGTGCGCTTTGGTGAAGTGGACCAACGCTGAGGGTCAGCATTGGCCCTCGGGGTGAGAAGGACACCATTATAGTATTCCAGGCGTACCGCGAATGCGGTTTTTGACTGCCCGCTCACCTTTTTCTAAGGGTCGTATTCCAACATTTTGGGGTGAAATTGGTGAACTTGGTTCCCAATTCCATTACAATGATGAGTGTATTTGTTTATCTATACAAAGCCTATTTAGGAATTCTACCAGATTTGGATCTCTTCTTGTATTACTACGGGATGGGTAAGCACAGCTAAATGGCAGGTAGCCGTGGAGTGAAGCTCCGTGACAGGAAGTCTAGGGAGTACAATCGGATGTCTATCTAGTCATTGTGGACAGGGTGGAAGAAGAGGTGATTCTATTGGACCTTGTTCAAGGACGATAGTCTTATCTTCACAGGGAAGCCCATAGAGAAGAGTTCATCTTGGGACTTAGCTCTAAGCGAGTTCGACTGAATCATCCCCTACATCTAAGCCATGAAGTATTTGAGGGAAGAGGGTTGACCGAATGGCACATGGTGAGAGAATTCACCACGGGCTGTATTGGTCCCCTGAAGGATCGAGTACACCCCATGTGGATGTATTTGGAGAATACTGACTCGTCCAGGGATTATAAAGGAGGTAAAGTAATAATCAACTTACCTTTTTTTTTGTTAATTTTGAGTACGATTGTTGATAATATCTTCGTAATCGTAGATCTTTCACAAAAAGAAATTGACGCTCAAGTCAAGTTCTTTTGTGAGAAGGCTCCTACGGTCACGGCTTAGCTCCTTGAATCCTGGTGGTCGTAATTGAGGATGAAAGGAAAGAATGTCTAAAGGTAATCAAAAGTTGATTTTGTCTTTAGGGTTCAGTGGTCGTAAAATTTGACGGCTTGATAATATTTATTTTCGACTTTTGTAGAAAGTAGGCATGGTAGACCGTCAAGACGACCAAGAGGTCAAATTAAAGGCTGTCAAAGATGAGTCAGAGGAAGACATAGTTCCTCTAATTAAAAGGCGTTGTCTTGTGAAGGATGTCGAGAAGAAGAAGAAGAAGGATGGAATTCGACTTCGACCCTACCTTCGACCACCCCCATTAGACAGTTCTTTGAAGATGTGATCGCCGTAGAGAAAATAGGTGTGGTCGAAGAACTTAAGCATAAAACCCCTAAGACCAAAGTACCATTCTACTACGATAATAAAATATTTTCAGTTTCTACTTCTCATGGCTTTGTCAAGCAATTAGAAAAGGAGCACTGAAAAAGTTTTATGTCTTTTGTGAAGGCTTCCTCTACAACAGCAGAACCTGTGGTTGAGGCGAGCACTGCCCCTCAGGTGGTGGAAGTCGATTCTGACCATCAAGAGGGGTAGGTAGCTCAGGGAGCTCTAGCTCTTGTTTAGGACCTACGACCAGACATGATCATAGATGTCCCAACTCTTCCTTAAGATATTTGACCAGACGTGGTCGAGGAAGTCCCGATGTCTCAAGCTCGTGACATTGGAAACCTTATAGAGGCTGAAGGTGTCACAAAAATTGGGACGACCAAAAAAGAGAAAAAGAGGAAGAAGTCTTTCTTGGCGAAGGTTTCTTCTGGATTCAAGATCGTATTTAGGAAGACAAGGAATGTAAAATTAAAAGTTTAGAAATTGTATTTAGCTTTTAATTCCATAGTTTGACATGTCTTCACCTTTTCTTGTTGTTTTAGTCCTAGTTCTCCAGTCCCTAAGGATGCTTCTGCTGAGAGGCCTACTGTTGTTTTGTCTACCGTCGTAGGAGTATTGGTTTCTCCTGCGGTTATAGAGACAACAGCGGAGGTGGTCGAAGATTCGACCACTATCCCTGATGTGGCAATGGAGGACGTTACTGCCGCCGAGCAAACCACGACCACTGAGGTGGTCATAGAGGATCAAGCTACCGCCGCCTAACCAACCACGACCATTGCAGTGGTCGTAGAGGAGGAGGCGAAGATGGCGGAAGACTAGGACGCTCTAGCGATCGAGTCAATTGTTGAGAATTTCAATAATCAAACAAGAGACTTGGTCCTACGATCACCAGAAGCAACCGATCAAGTAGGAGCAGAGAGCTCCCACCACCGCGCTCGGAAGGAGGTCGTGGGGTTCTCAAGGTGGAGTCGTGTCTTCTATCAACAACGAAGAAGAAAACGTAGAAGATTCTTTTGACCTCTTTCCCGATTTCTTTGGACAATCGATTGTCAGATCCACTTCATTTAGATCTCGTGATCGAGTCTCATACCTTATAGATATTTCAAACAAGAGACATATCTTTAACGACGAGCGTCTTCAAAGATTAAGCATGACCATCTCCGCCCCCCGAAATACATCGGATAACCAAAGTCCACTGCAACCAGCGACAACACATATATTTCAGTCGATCTACTACAACATCAAAATCGTACAGGTGGCAGCAAAATTATGTTCGGTCGGCTCATGCATGCATATATTCTAAGCAATTTGTGATCATGCGAAATTGCGAACTGTTATCAATCCAGTCGCGGTCTAATCACGCGTGAACACGCCTGACTGACTTGTGCTAATATAGTTGCCTCGTCATGACTAAGAAACCTCCTGCAGACCCAAGACCGGCCTGGCCCGCATGGTTAATGACCTACAGCTAGCAATATTAACAAGAATACGCAGAGGAATTGTAGCAAGTGGTGACTTCAGCCCGTGGTGTCAACTACCGGAACGTTGAGGACGTTGGAAGCCAGGCTCGTGACTCTACACTAGAGGTGGGAGTCGGGCCGGCCATCTCGTGCCCGCCGGAGGCCCGGACGGCTCGGCACAGCCAAGCATGGCTCAGACACGTCACGTGATGGGTCGGGTTAGTACAGCACGGACAACGGGCTAGGCTGGGCAAAAAAGACGGCATGATGGGTGGCACGATATGGCCCGGTATGGCGTGCCGTGCTCAGGCCGGCCCGGCATGCTAAGCATGCCCGGTATGGCGTGCCATGCTCAGGCCGGCCCGGCATGCTAAGCATGCCCAGCATGCCAAGGAGCTCGCCCGCGATGCTCTCCTTCAGCACTTCAGCCCAACGAGCGCCTGCGCCGCTTTCGACGATGCCATTCACGAGCCAGCCGGCCAAGACACCAAGATAGGGGCGGCGAGCAGCCGGGCCAGCATCGAGCCACAAGACACGGCCGCAAGGGAGGTGCACGGTAGGCTAGGGGAGGCGGCGCCTTGTGCGCAGGAGCCGGAGGAGGAAGCAGCCGGGTCGGGCCACCAGGTCGGGCCAGCATTCGGACCGGCGACGCCAGGGGACCAAGCCGGCGGCGGGCGCAACGGAGGGGCGCACGGGAGGGCTAGACCGTAGAGAAGCGGTGAAGTCGGGCCGAGCCCGGCGCAGGGAGGCGACAGCGGGGCCGGGTCAAGGCGGAGGCATGTAGGGGAGGAGCCGAGCCGACGAGTAGCACGGGCTGAACCCGGAGGTAGCCGGAGGCGGCGGAGCTGGAGCCAGACCAGGAGCCAAGGCCGGTGGCGGGCGCATCTGGTGGGGCAACACCGGTGGCGCAATGTCGGAGAGGGGAGGCGCGAGGAGGAGCCGACGAACAGAAGTGGCAACGCCAGGGAGCCGGGCCGAGTTGAGCAGGAGGGAGGAAGGTGGGAAGTTAGGAGATGGGGGGAGATGAGGAGTTGGGAGTAAGAAGAAGGGGGGAGAATGGGGAGAAAGAAGCCAATTTTTCGGTGACGGGGGAGATAAGGGAGAGAGAGGAGATGAGGGGTTAGGCCGTTAGGGTAATAGAATAGATTTGGTGGTGATGAGGACCGAGGAGACTCAATTGTTTGGTTTTCATTCAAATCGAGGGATATAAGGAGAGGGAGTCAGGGGAAAAAAGAGAGAGAGATAGCGAGTGATTAGTGTACGGATCTTTAGCAACGTTCGCAACCGTGATTTTCATTCAAATTGAGAGAGACAGGGAGAGGGAATCAGGGGGGGAGATAGAGAGAGACAGGGAGTGACTGAGTGCTCACAACGTTCGGAAGTAATGTTCGGGAGCAACGTTCGGGAGCGACTCACTGTGCCTATAAAAATCAACTCTCACCAAACATTCTCCGTGCTCACCATGGCTATAAAAATCAACTCACTGTCCTCATTTCTTCACCATACATACACTCTCATTTATTCACTATCCATCCACTCTCATTTATTCATATCCATCTACTCACCTCATTTCTTCAACATCCATCTACTCTCCCTATTTATTCACCATCCATCCATCCATTATGCTACAAAGGAGTCGGAGCACCAAGGAGCTCCCGAGCGGTATGCAACCGAGGAGTCGTAGCATGAAAAGGGCAGTAGGGCGACTTAGTGTAAGCTCTCGCCGCCGCTCCCCTAGTCCTCCTCCGGCTCCGACTCCCATTAATGCTCGCTAGTTCTCGCCAAGCATGGGAGACTACAACATGGATGACCATCATATGGACAGTATGGAGGGCTACGAGGAGTACCAGGGTGGTCAAGAGTCAATGGGGACTCCAGAGTTCTCTCCCGCGTCCTTGGATGACAACATTGGCGGGTCTAGACGAAGGGCGAATTGCTGGAAGCACATGACCTAGAGCTAGGAAATCCAAGACGGTCAAACAGTAGATATCGTAAACTGTAATTATTGCTAAGTTAAATTAACTACTCGTACAGCTGCAGGGACAGAGCACTTGAATCGGCACTACAAAACAGGCTTGCGCAAGATCGGGTCACATAGCCGAGGGGGAGGAGTACAAATGCAGCTAAATTTCAATGTCGATGGCTCTGTAAGTACTTGGGTATACAACCCGCTTTCTGCCCGTAAGGAAATTGCTAGATATATTGTTGCGGAAGATCAACCGATTAGGATGAGTGAAAGTCGCGCGTCCAACGCGTTTTTGCCCACGGTACCAACATGTTAGTAGGAGAACCACTAAATATGATATTTTACAGATGTATCATAAGGAACTAGCAGAGCTAAAAGAATTATTCGTACAAGTTCAGTTCTCTTTTGCTATAACTTCAGATATTTGAACATCATCACACCAAAGAAGTTCCTACCTTAGTGTTGTAGCCCATTATTTAGATGACAATTACAAACTAAATAAGAGAGTAATAGGGTTTAAGGTAATTAACGAATCACACATAGGAGAGGACATTGCCGAGTGTATACTACACGTACTTGATGATTTTAAGATATATAATAAAATTGCTTCTATAACTATGGATAACGCATTAGTGAACAACTGCTATGAACATCCTCACCCCAAGATTGCAGACGTATATTAGTGGTTATGTTTTTCATCAGAGATGTGTGTATCATATCTTGAACCTTGTTGTTTAAGACGGTATGGAAGCGATTGACATATATTTTAACAGTGTCTGCGACGCCGTTCGCTACCTCACAAATTCTCCAAAAGTGGTAGGTAAGTTCGTGGAGTACTACGCAACCAATGAGGAGCCAAGAAAACTCGGTCTTGACATGAAGGTGAGGTGGAACTCGACATGCATCATGTTAAAGAAGTTATGAGGGTACGAATATGTCATAACCGTTTTTGTCAATGCTAACTCTCGAAATAATGAATTGGTAGTTACTAATTCAGATTGATATATTACTAGTCATTTTTGAGAGTTTTTAAGACCTTTTTATAAAGCAACAAAGAAGTTGTCTGGTGTTTATTACCCTACCTCTTTTTTAGTTATAGAATTTATTTGGTTAATAGCAGACAAGATTGCCAAATCCAGAAGGACCCCTTTTAGGTCATGCTGTCGCACTAATGGAGAAAAAATTAATTAAATATTTTAGTTTTATTTCACACGTGTATTGCTTTGCTATTATTTTCGATCCTATGAAAAAGTTAACAGGTTTGCAGATCGGTATGGAGGGAATATGTGAATGCCTCGGTCTTGATTACTCGGAAGCTTTCGCACATATCAAAGAGCTTTTTCGTGTTTTTTTCGCATGTATCGTGGTAAATTCGGCAGCAGACGAGATTGGAGGCCTCACAGCAGATGCAACAAGGAAAGAAAAGCTTGACATTCCACTTGTGGAAGAAGCTAAAGGGCAAGTCCAGTTCTTTGTCCTCTTAGTCTCAGGCAGCCCCTTGTTGAATTCTGTCTCAGAGCTAAACCACTACCTGGAGCATGATTTTGCAAACATCGATCCTGATCTTTCCGGTGGAAAGATAGACTTGCTCGAGTGGTGGAAGAACAGCAAGCGATATTTTCTATGATGTCATATTTCGCACGAGATGTTCTACTGATGCCGGTGTCCACTGTCTCTTTAGAAGCAACGTTCAACATGGTAGAGAGAATAATTGAAGAAAGAAGATCATCCCTCACACCTAGGATGGTGGAGGCAATCACATGCGCCAAGGACTGGGAATTGGATAAAGAACGTCAACAACATCAACTGGAGGATCTTGATATCGTGCAGGAGTACGCTGACCTCGAACGCATGAACGATCTTGACATTGATGAGTAGTTAGTATGTACGCATATTGTTACTGTACTCTTTTTGTTACTCGGGGAACCCCACTCAGGGGCGTAAGGATTTTAATGAGGTAGTAACATTATATCTGTAAAATATCAAGAAAAATTCACTTTTTTCCTAAAATATTTACGTGCCCGTATTTTTATGCAATTAATTCAATTTTAACTAGGTTTTTAATGAGGCGGGCATGAAAGGAATGAAGATGGTGGTGGCATGGTCGCCGCCTCTTCCACCGTCTATAGTTACTTAGGGCTGGACTTAGGCTGGCATGACAAGACCCCGACACGATGGGCTTTGGATAATGCTTGGGCCTGGTCAAAGGCGAGGTGGGTCAGCACGGCGGGGTGATCGGGCCGAGCCGGCATGGCACGACGCGGCCTGAAGCACGACGGGCCCGTGCCGTGCCGGCACGGTACGACCCAATGCCCACCTCTACTCTATACTATTGTATGGATCTGTGGACTAGTAGTACAGGTTTAGGGTGTGTTTGGTTCGGTGGATTAGGGCATACATATACGGGATAGTCCTGAATATGCCCACGTTCTTGTGTTTGGTTGAGTGAACCATGTCTTAGCACACCACAATTAGAGTGAAAACGGATCGAACAATGCTCTTACCATTATTTGTATTCATATTCTATTGAATATGGTAGTCGAATAATACAGATAATTTGTATCCATTTTCCACTGTTATCCACAATAGCCTGTCTCTTAGGGTTATCTCTATGGACTCTAACACACCTAGAGACAATACTAGAGACAACATTTTCAATATTTGTCTCTAAAATCATTCATCTAACTATTATTTTTAATTATTTCCATCATAACTTCCCCACACTCTCTCACCATTTGAGATGGTTTGTGTGTACAAATTATCTTCTTTATAAGAGATGACACATTCTATCTCTACATCTTCTCTCCTTTATCTAAGATTTGAAGTGATATAGCAGTTAAGACAAAGCTGAAGTGGCCACTGTTAGAGATGGCATTGTATACCTAGGAACGATATCCACTAGTGTAGTGAGAGTATATCCCTCTCTTTACAGTGCTTAGAATCGACGAGCAGCCAGTGCGTCCATGTCATGGGAGTTCCTAGCCATTCGAACGCGCCACACGGCTGTCTGTGCCTCTCCTCCCTTCTTCTGTTGGGTTCTTTCCCCGTCTGGAACCGTCCTGAATCCTGCGTCCCTTCCGCTCGTGTCGGGACCCAAAATTACGATTCAGGACCCTCTGTGTTTAATGCACTAGCCCAGGATCACGCTAGTGCACACAGTGTTAACAAAGATGGAAGTCGATCCATACAAGCGAATAGTAACATAAACGAATAACTTTGATTAATAAATAATAGTTTTGACCTTAAGGTCAAGTTACAGTCTTGAGCCACGCAGGCTAACGAGAAAATAAACGGCAATGAAACGAAAAGGTAGTGGCACCCATCGATTCACCACAGCAACCGATCGGGATCAAGACCTCACGATTAAGCACCTTCGATGTACTCGTCCTCGAATCTTTGGTGAAGACTCCTCCTACGCTTGATTCGTCAAAACAAGCGTGAGTATACACCGCACTCGCAAGCCACACCACGAGATGCAAAATGTATATATCTTTGGCTTTTACAAGGAAGGCATTTTATGGCTCTTTTGCATAAATGCAACCTTTGCAATTGAATACAATTAATAGATTTAAAATAGGTAAAACCAATAGACAATAATAAGCTTAACAAGTTATTTCACAAAGACACACACAGCCTGACAGGTTATTCACATAGCTAGATGATTTAATCACATAGCTCCCTTCCCACACGCTTTATGAAAAATCTACCCTAGTGTGAAATCCCGAGCATTGTCCATGACCATGACGCTGCTATTCGAATAGATTAAGTTACACTCTGCAGAGGTTTGTACACTTTACTCACAAGGTACACTTAGTGTAGCTAACACTAAGCATAACAAATCATTTCAGATACCTTATCTTACTATACTAGGCCCGTCTCAAAACAGGCATGTGGTCGTACAGGAAGCTCAGTTCAATGACGCACATGGTGAGGTCCTTAATTGACCAAGGCAAGACTTCCAGCTAACCAAACCACATAGACACACAGATTAATATTTTTCACACAGTCCACACAGTCCACCCTTTCACACAGTATCCACCCCTTGCCTCAGTCCAAATCCTTTTACCACCCTGGTTGATTTAAGTGCAACATATGCCACAAAGACACATAGTACACACAGTTTGTTCACACAGTTTCATATTCACTTAGTCAAGTTATAACAGTAGTATACATGACAAGTGATTCGTGGCATGGCTAAGCAATCTAATACGCAACTAACCAACCCACGTTGGTGATACAATATTTACCAACTAAATATCAACTAAGGTGACAGGGATCAGGACATAGCAATTAACAAGGATGGCATAACAATTTGGGATTAACTACTGCACCCAAAAGCTTTTAAATAAATACTTAAAATTAAGATGCAGTAATTTGAATTAAAATACTTTTATAAAACTGGGAAGCAAAATGGTCAAGGGTATAGCTTGCCTTGGAATAGGTTCAGGTGCTGGTCTTGGTCTTGGAAGGCTCCTTCTTCCTCAAACCTTCCAGAAGTATCATCGAAGTCTACTCGTAACGAAGCAAACAAAAATAATAAATCAATAACAGAAGCAAATAACTCCAATAAAATAATTAAAAATTTCCAATAGATAGATCTTGATTTTATACAAATTTAGAAATTTGAATGGATGGATTTGGAGTTAGGATGCAAAAGTTATAAGGTTTCAAAGTTTGAATCAAAAGAAAAACCCTAAAAATAGGATTTACTGGAATTCCGAATTATTTCTCAATAGAAAAATCGGATTATTGCGCAAGCATGACGTCAGCGAAGGATTTTCCAGGAAAAAGAATTAAAGAATTAACTGACATGTGGGACCCGCATGTCAGTGACCCGGCTCACGGTGGACCAAGTCTACCGAGCCCTCTGGATTTGAATCGGTGCTGGCGTGGCGCACCCGTGCGCGTGGCGCTGACACGGCGCCTACGTGGCTGCCACGCATGCGCCACGGAGGCGAAAACGGTGAGGTGGAGGGTGACGTGGACGGCGGCGAGCGGCGCGCGACGGAACCAAGGTCCCGTGACAGTAGCTCTCGGTGAGGTGGGTGGTACCAGCGGGTGGAGGGCGCCAGTGCGAACCTAGGGGTGTGCTCACCGGTGAGAGAAGACGACAGTGGTTGCCGGCGGCGAGAAAAAGGCGGTGGCGAGTTGCGGTTGACAGCGAAATGGCGCTCGAGGGTCCTCCGGCGGCGGCGAGCACCAGCCAGCGGCGTCACGGGAATCAACGGTGGTGGCGGCGACGACGCGGGCGACGGAGGTGGCGCAATCGAAGCTCCAAGCCTTCGGTGGCCGGCGGCGAAAAACACGAATTCCGGCGAAGAGGGAGCACGAGAGAAGGAGTGAGTGGTGGATACGACGTTAGGAGGGCGACGCGATCCCGGGGGTGGCTTTATAGAGGTTGAGGAGCTCACGGCGGCGTGGCGGCGTGGAGGTCGTGTCGAGATCGTGGCGGCGGTTGCGGCTTGGCGCCGCGTCGAGTCGTGGGTGGTTGGAGCGGTCCGTTGGCGAGCTCGCCCGCGGCTTCAATGGCGGTCGTGCGCGACGAACGCGCGGAGAAGAAAGCGGCAAAGACGACGACCCTGTAGCGGGCCCACGCGTTAGGGAGAAAGGGCGAGGCGCTCACGCGGATAAGATCTGGTCGTCCGCTCGCGATCCAACGACTGAGGATTAGCGGAGCGCGTGGAGGGAGAGAGACGCGCGCGCAGAGATCCAAGCGTCCAAATCTGATCGGACGGCCCTGAAGGATCGGGCTGAGATGAACAGGACTGGGCCGAGGGAATTCGGCCCAAACACTATTTGGAGATTTAAAATAGCTTTTTTTTTAAGAAAAACCAGAAAATCAAATAAGCAATGGAAAATAGCAAATGAACTTGGAAAAATTCCAGGAAATTCTAGGAAATATAACTAAGCTCATAGAATCCAAATAAAATAGTTTTGACTATTGTTCATGTTGGAATTATTCATATTAAATTGTTTTGTTACACACAGTCCAATATTAAGCTTTTAAATTAAATTCAAATAAATCCAAATGGTGAATTTTCTTCCTACTTACTAATCAAAGGATTTTGAAAGCTCTGCAAATTGGGATGTTACAGCTCGCTCCACTCCATCCCCAACTCCGCTGCTCTTCCCCTGCCCCGTCGCTCCCTTTTCCACTTCACCGCCACTCCCCCCTTTCTCCCTGTGTCCTCCACCGGCGAGGCCGCCTCCAATCCTCCCTCCTTCCCGCCTGCCGCGCTATACAACCTCTCCTCCCCTTCACCCGCGGCGCCCCTGCCGACCACCTTCTCCCCCGATGGTTGCGTCGACACCTCCCGCCTCTTCCTCCATGTTGCCCCTGCACCACCTGCTCCACCACCGCTTTCCACCTTCACCCCATTTATGAAGCCTCCTTGCCTTTGGATCTGCCGCCATTCTTTCACATTACGCCCACACCAACTCCTCCACCATCGCCTCCCGCCTTCGCCCCCATCTCCCACGCCTCCTCGCCTTCAGATCCGCCGCCAGGCACCACCTCCTACCGCCCTACCGAGCTCACCACTTGGGATGTCCATGCCCGTGGCGCGCAGCGCCACCGCAGCCCCTCCACCCCTCTATAGGCGATCCTGGTGAACCCGAACCCTAAATCGGTGAATCCGAGCCTTAATCATGTCATCATCGTCGGAGAAGATGGCACCTCAGTGGAGACGAGGAACACGCCACCCAGAATACTCTAAAACACCGATTTACAAGGCGCCTACCAACATCATAAGAAGATCAGAGCTGCACAAGGAATTACAATATCAACGCAGGTGGGTTCAATTTTTTTTTGCATTGCAAAGTTCTATTGTAGCAAATTAATTTTACGCATTATAGGGCGACTTCCTTTCGTGACTAGAGGGGGTAACTGGCAGATTCTATATGAGCAAATACCAGCAGGCTCATCGAAACTATCATATAGAGCATTAAATATTCAATGTCTTGAATGCTATGTCACATTTCCTCCTATATCATGTAATGATTTTTTACATATTTTTAAAGATATGTCCACTGATTCCCCATTTGCCATTGTCATCTAGGTGGGAACACCTCTCTACGTACCCACCAAAGAATAGATTGATATTGGGAAGACTGTGTCACTACTAAAGAAAAGGTCATCACAGACGGTTTCGTGAGCCATTTAAGTTTATAGGCCAGTAATGACATGAGGTCATCACAGATAGTTTTCATTTCGTCTGTGATGCAGACTATCATAGATGGTTATTAACTCACAGCGGTCTCTGATAGTTGACTATCGCAAACGGTTTATAGATGAAATCGTCTGTGGTAGCTGATGTATCACAGACGGTTTGTCCTAAGGAACCGTTTGTGATATTATTTTGTATTGCTAAATCTATTCCTGTTTATTGGCTAGCATCAAGAAATGCTAGTCATGCTCTCTCAAACAAGTAGAAATACAACAAGTACAAGTATACATTCAATTCACATTCATTTCAGAAACAAGCACATCCATTTCACAAAGTCGGCTGCCCCTTAACACCTTGCTACTGGAACAGGAGAAGAAAGGTCCAGTGGAGATTAGCCAGAAGGAGGAAGAAAGGAGAAGGTGTCGGTAGGAGGGAAAAGGAGGAGAAGAGAAGGGGAAGAAGGGGGGGGAGAAATCAATGGCTTTGTGTTCATCGTGATCTTCAAGTGTAAATCCCCGATAATACCTAGGTTTTTCTTGGTTTATTCACTGTTAATTTTGTAGGTCGGTTTGATTAGGGGAAAGATAGTTTTCAATTTACCCTAGTTCATCAAGGTTAGGTGAATATTGTTTCGGGGGCTATTAAGGATAATTAGGCTCGTATTTAGAGGTTAGTCACATTAGAGAAAAGATGTACAATCTTGTTATCTTCCCAGGAAGGGCTTAATCATTAAAATTAGAGTAGCGAGCAAAAAATATACATCCTTCGGAAGGTTGTTGTCTAGATTCTGGACGTAGTTGGCAGACGTCGTGAAGTTGGGTCAATTTTTTTTGTATAAATTGGTAAAAGTAAATATTAGTGTCAACTTGAATAATGTAGGAAACTTTGTGTAGTTTTTAGAACTCATATTATTTATATATTTTCAAATTTTATAATTAAAGATATAAAATTATGAAACAGACTGTTCTGACAGAATCTAGAACGGTCTTCGGGTAAAGAAATGGGATAGAAAATGGTAGAATCAAAGGTTCGTCATAACTAGAAAAAGTAGGTTTTTTAGTGAGGATTCCAAAAGGTCTTGGATGGTCGAATTTAGAGTTCGGATGAATATGTTAGAGTCATTTTAACTACCGGGACAGCGGGTAGCGCGTCCAGTAGTTTTGGGTTAAAATGGTCGGTTTGGCATAGACGAGCGATGGCGGTTAGAATATAGTGTCGGTGCTATAAGGTTAAGATTTTGAGTTATGTTTTTAATTGTTTGTTCAAGGATTGTGGTCTCTTGTGCATTGCCGCCGATTCGCTATCCAGCGTCACAAGGATAAAGAGGCAAGTGCATGGTAGATAGTGTTCATTGGTTGATCACTATATCCATTACCACTCATTACCATTATATTGTTGTGCTTTTACTTTATTTAATTGCAAGTAATGTGCATGTCATAATTTATTTCTTATTGTTGGATATGAGAACGTTGGATGATGGTAATATTGATGAATCTATGAATAATTTTGCATTCATAAACATCATTGCATATGAGAAGGTGACCATGTTGATCACAACTCCACAGGAATAGAGGAGGTCCCAGATCTAGAGGAGGGCGGGCTTGAGAGTGTGTCATCGACGGTGAACACTCACGTTATGCCAGTATACACGAAAGAAGTGCATGTGGACATGTAGTGTAGAGATGCATTAAATGAAAAGTATCTGATGATTGTGTATGAGAATAAAGAAAGAGA
Organism: Hsuehochloa calcarea; assembly: GCA_036346395.1. NCBI lineage: Eukaryota > Viridiplantae > Streptophyta > Magnoliopsida > Poales > Poaceae > Hsuehochloa > Hsuehochloa calcarea. The sequence continues at coordinate 17,809,126 of CM070607.1, forward strand.
GTTGAATGATTGAGCATGAGAATAAATTAAATAGAACAATTAATGTTGATGATGATATTGTGTACTGCTGATTAAGCATTGTTTATTATTCATTATTTTACTTACTGAGTCGTGGACTCACCCTTACTCTATTGTTGTTTTTAGGTGATCGTTGATGACGCTTCACTTGATCACTTGCCATGAGAAAACTTTACCATAGCGCGATGGTTTATTCCTTTAGGACATGATATATATTGAATAATTCTAAATGGCGGTTGGAACTCGTTAATTCATTTGATAGTCTCTGTTTGATTGGTTTTGCTTAAATGTTGAACTATTATTCTGCTTTACTTTCTACAGTTTAAATATCTGTACTCGCCATGTCACTATTCATATGTTATTGTGACATGCGGATGAGTTTTAATATTGAATTGTTTGCTGGAATCTTATTGTTAATTGATGTAAAATTAATTGTTAGGGTAGTTTAGTAGCATTCCGGGCTGAGTGTTGGGCTAGGGTGTTACACAGAGATCCCGGATTGAACTGCTAGACACATATAGCCTTTACTATGATGAGTATATTCTAGATAGACACAATCCACTGTTTTAGATCCAAGTTTGCGCTTTTTAGTTATTAAAACATTGACTTTCGTCAAGCACCCCTAAGTGCGCAAATATGAGAGTGATGGTTTTATCCCATTCGAACCTTCGTATGGAGTTATCTCACTATTTTTAGTAGAGACTCTATTAAGGACATGACACACCGTCAACACAGCCTCCCCCCACCATGCCTTAGACATACCCGCAATATCTAACATGACATTCACCAAGTCAGTCAAGGTGCGGTTCTTTCTTTTGGCAACCCCATTGGATTGGGGCAAATAAGGATGTGTCCTTTCATGGATAATACCATGTTTCGCACAAAACTGATTGACTTCATTAGAAAAATACTCTCTAGCATGATCTTACCTAATTCTTTTAATCTTTCTGTTTAATTGATTCTCAATCTAAGCTTTATAAGTTTTAAAGTAGTCAAATGCCTTATCCTTTCTTTTCAACAAATACATATAGCAGTATCTAGTGGCATCATCAATTAAAGTCATGAAATATCTTTTCCCTCCTTTGTCACTATACCATTCATCTCACACATGTCTGAATGTATGAGTTCCAATTTTGACGAATTTCCTTCCTCCATGGCCTTGTGAGGCTTTCGAGGTTGCTATGCTTGCACATAAATATGGCATTTGAAACATTTGACTATATAAAAGTTTGGAATTAAATTTAAACAGGAAAGCTGAGACATATAACCAAAATTTATCTGATATAAACATGAGTGCCACACGTTGTCCTCATCACCATTCATAGAGTCATAAATATAGTTCACAACCTTATTACAAAAAAACTGAAAGGGAAAAAACAGAACAAGCCTCCGCATGCATAACCTTTTCAAATAAGGTGTCCAAATTTTGACACGACTACTTTATTTGACCCAAAGACCAACTTGAACCCATCTCGATATAGAAGGGAATTGTTGACGAGATTCTTATTTATTGTAGGAACATGCTGCACATTCTTCAAGCGCACGATCTTTCCTGAAGTGAACTTCATATCTAACGTGCCAACACCAAGTATAGAAGCATGTGACCCATTCTCCATTAGGATGGAGGAACCTCGTGCGACCTAGTAAGAATAAAACATAGATGCATAAGCGCATACATGAATATTAGCCCCAATTTCAATCCACAAATCAGTAGATTGACATGACAAAAGGACACTAGGTAAATTACCATATCCAGATACTTCAGCCTCGCCAATAATCACATTAGCATACTTCTTTTGCACTGGATGATTTTTCTTGCCTATCTGTTTGCAGTATTTCTTAGCCCAATGACCAGTCTCACCACACACAAACCAAGTAGTATCCTTCATGTTCACTTTCTTCTTATTGTTGTTAGTCCTTTTGAAGTTGGTGGGTGAAATAACATTGCCTTTTTCTTTGTCAATATGTTGCATGATGTTCACTCTAGACTGTCCCTCACATCTTATGCCCGAGCCTTCTATTCAAAATCAAGATTAGCAACTAGATTCTCGATGGAAATATTTTGCCTCTTATGTTTCAAAGATGTGGCGAAATTCCTCCAGGTTGGCGGCAATTTGGCAATAATGCCCCTAGCCACAAATTTGTCAAGCAATTGACAACTAAGGTTGGCAAGTTCCCACACAACGAATTGTAGTTCATGAGCCTGCTTGATTACAGAATGGTTATCAACCATTTTGCAATCATGATATTGCTTCGTGACATACAATTCATATCCAACATCTCGAGCAACGAACTTGTGTTCGACTGCATGCCATAGATCCGCAGCGTTCTTCGTATGCAAATACATATCACAAAGCTGGTCAAACAACACGCTTAGAATGCGCCCGACAAATATTGTTGTAGCCGTGTTGCACTCTATTTGTTGTGCAGTAGTATGAAGTCCTGTAGGACCTGGTATCATGAACTAATTCATTTACAGCTGAGAGCCATAATTGGACCCTTGTATGCCATCTCTTGAAATTCACACTTCTCCCGTTTTATTGCCTCGACAAAACCAGCCATCACAAAGTGCCTATAAGGTTTTTGGACTGTTAGGTATATGCACACTTTTATGATTAGTTTAATCCCTAAAATAATAATTGATGCAACAACAACATATATACTAGGTATATTTGGAACTATGAATAGTAGTATGATCATCAATTCAAATATTTCTATCTCATATATATAAGCTAACAAGGCAAATTAAAGCCTAGAATAAGTACACTACTACCAGAAGTAGGCATCAACATCATCACATGATTTATCTCTATGAAGCAAGGCCTAGCCATATCAAAAGATATTGTAGGACCGGAAAGGCGACTAGGGGGGGTGAATAGGCGCTTTCAAAACTTTTTCGCCTAAATCAAAAACCAACACGAACTTTACTCCTTTAGCTATGAAAGCTAAGAAGATCAGTAAGCACACAACGGAAGCCTTGTGTTGGATTTGATAAACCCCTCAACCACACGACACAAATGGAGAAAAGAACTCACTTTTTTCTTCACTTTGGTCTGGCGGTCCGACCGGCTACCACGCGCGATCGGACCGACGGTCAACCAAATGATCGACCGACAAGTAACTAGCGGTCGGACGGTGGACAGCGGTTCGACCCGGCAACCAGCGCTCTGAATACACGAGCGGTCGAACCGCCGTTGAAAGGCCGGTCGGACCGGTAGAGTCCAGTACTGAAAAACTCCACCCAAATCCAAAACGAAATTTGATCCAACTTTTGATTCAACCAATAAAACTTGACCAAATTTCTAGCACACCTCCCTAATGATATTGGAGACCTATTTCTAGCGACGATCCGTCAGATCCACTTCGCAGAATCGATCTCTCGAGATTTTACCAAAGAAGTGCACAAACCCTAGAAATGAGAAAATCTTGATTCAAGACTTGCTTGTGGGGGTTTGATGAACTAGATGACTCTAGGAGTAATCCCACACATCAAAGCAAGATAAAGTAGGCCAAGAGACCAAGCATGAACCTTTGAATCAAAGAAGCACAAAAAACATCCAAAAGAGAGAAGAGCACAAAGGGAGCAATTGATCTTTCAATTAAGCATCACAAGATTTTTCACTCACAATAGATGCTTACAAAGCCTCTCCACCAAGGAGGGCAAGAGCTCAACAAGGAGCACACTCCAAACCCTAGTTCTCCTCTCCTCTCCTCCAAACCCTAGAAAAAGGAAGAAGGGGGCTAAATGAATGCTTGGCCTAGTTTTCCATCTCCCCCTTTCTATTTATACTAGAGAACTAGGGTTTCCTTTTTGGGGTCACTTACACATGGGACCCACACACAAATAACTCTTGAAGCAATCGCCTGCTTCACCACGTGTAGCTTGATCAGCGGTTCTCATCGCGTCGCCAAGCCTCTCTTGTCCGAATCCCATCGGAACCTCCCAGAGACTCGCATCGATATCCGCACCGCTTGATCCAACCAAATTGCATCAACCACCCGCTCGATCCATCTTGTCCATCCTGCACCATGCTTGTGTCACACAACCTCACCCGGTATCCCTGATCGTTCTGGACCTCAGCTCTCCAAGCGCAGTCCCGATCCACTCACCGCTGACGCCGTTGACTGCAAGCCACCGCACAAAGAATAGACAAACAAACCGCTTCCGGAACAAGTTCTTCACAACTTGACCCACATCAGCCCGCAATGCAATATACAACAATAAAGCATTGAAGTTCATAGAATAACACACTCGTAACAAACTCAATGCAACACTTGGCTCACCTCCAAGTGATCACGGCTCGATCAGCCCACGGGGCGGTCCGACCGATTCATGCTTGGTCGGACCGCTCCCCAACAACGGTTGGACCGGTCCAAAGGACTTAGCCAAAATTCAAGCGAAAATTCCAAACCTTCCGAAATTTCAAACGAATAGAACTTTTGACTGGAGCTCCAAAATTATGGGACCACATCCGGAGACTCCTCACTTGCCTACACAACCTATTTTTGGCTCACCTCAAAAACCCACTTTTGATTCAATGGCCTGACCGCCACCATGGCGGCCGGACTCCTCCACGAGCGATCCGACCGCCGACACCACCGGGCCGATCACGCTGTGGTCCGACAGCGCTTGAGCAAAACCCAAAACGCGAGATTTTGCAAACCAACAACGCCATTGCCAATTGACTCATCATCCCGAGATCGTGCACATATCCTCACACTTTTATGATTAGTTTAATCCCTACAACATCATCACATGATTTATCTCTATGAAGCAAGGCCTAGCCATATCAAAAGATATCATTGCGACTTATAGAGAATAGCTCCAGCGAAGGTCGCGGTACAGTTTGATGCGAAGAACACGACGCAAAGCAGATGGTGGAGAAGGAGGAAGCCGTGAGTAGTCACACAAACGCTTCCCAAAAAATATGATTCGCCCCAACCCGTGCGGTACTGATTCTATCTATGTTCTGTTTCTGAGAGGCTTCTCCCTACTCTCTCCTTCTGAGAGGAGATGTCTCTCCTTCATATAGAATCAGCCACAAGAAAAAAACTAAACCAATAACTCTGTATTAAATGTAGTTAAAGCTCGCCATAAAAGCCCCATTAAAATAGTGTATTCAGTTTTCAGTTTTCAGTTTCTAATTTGCATGCATGGTTTTGGGGTACAAAAAGAATCTGCACCTCCACAGCCAACCTGCGAGGCGTGGCGAGTGAGCGTGCGCGTGAGTGCGTTCTTCTTTTACGTGCTTAACTAGGTAAGACCAACTCAACTTTATATATTAGTTTCCTTCCACCTAGACTAGCAATATGGTACTAAACTTCTCACCTTCCAACATGCATGAGTATGCCTTTGGGATTTTCCTAAGATTTAATTAGAATATTGAATGGGTCAAGCCCAAAACTCCAACAGTTGGACCAGTGTGAAACGAGGCTAGAAATTAGGATAGAGCGGAAACAGTATACCAGAACTTGAACTCAGTGAGGCGGTGGATGAAGGGCTTGAACTCATCGGAGCTGCGGGTGGGGAGCGCGGGGTCGGTGTTAAGCGCATCGAGCTCCGGGTCGACCATAGAGGAGAGGAATCTGATAAGGAGGTTGAGCAGATAGATGCCTAGCCCATAGGTGACGACGCAGAAGTCCTGCACGTAGTAGACCCATAGCGTGTACACCACCGCGACCACAAGGATGCCCGCCCACTGCCCAGCCATGTGCGGTGCTGCCCGATCCAGGTAGTGCTGGAACGCCCGAGCAGCCACTATGCGCAGCCGCTCCACCGAGCCACCACCGACTGGAGAGGCCTCCATGGTCGCCTCAGGGACCGATGAGGGGGCGCGGGGAGAAGGCCAGCGCAAGGAGCTGGCCAGCAAAGTAGGGTTATGGCGGCGAGAAGGAAGGGTAGGTCATTGTTGTGGTCGCTGACATCTCTGGTGGAAGTCGTGGAGGTCGCTGCTTCAAGTCGCCGGGTCGCCTCCCTTCTGCTTCGACCCGACACCCAGATGCGATAGCGGACTTGTGGCTGGGAGGAGCGAAGGGGTATACCCCGATGGCAGGAAGAACAAATTGGGGGAGATTGGAAGGGTGGCCTAATACATATCGGTATCAGCCTAGCTATCAGATTTGGTAGGTTGGAAGGGGGATCCTTACATACCTCGATCGGTTTTACGAAGGCGACATCGTTACCCTGTGAAGGATGAATACAACGATCGGACCAAGGCAAACTAGCGAAGAAGACGTTGTAGGAATTTTTATCTACTAGCAGGTTCCGATCAATTTTATTTACAGGAAAAAATTCCATAGGAACTGTGTTTTGGTGGGAAACAAATTATTGGAGATAAATTTTACCAGCAGAAATAAGTGTTTGAGAGGAAAAGGAATATTTAGAGACATGATATCTAAATACTTCGTCGTAATATCTATAAATGTTACAAAAAAATTGTGCTAATATCTAGCAGTTGATACAATGAATTAATTTTTGGTCGTTGCAATAAAAATATTTTATTGCAATGATTTTTTAACTATTACAACAAAAAATAAATCATGGTAATATCTATTGCTTATTACAACGAATTATTTTTCGTTGCAATAAAAATATTTTATTACAACAAAATATTTTTTGTCGAAAAAAAAAATTATTGCAACTGTTTTTTAACTAGTATAACAATTATAAGTTATAGCGATAACAAATAAATAATAGTGTTTGCAGCAACTTATTTTTAGTTGTAATATATAGGAATCTAGTAGCATCTTTCCATGCACTTTCGTGTGTTGTTCTCGTTCTCTCAATTTCAACACCGAGTAATTAATTAATTTGCGAACAGGTGGTCTCCTGAAGTCATCTTTTATTAATACTACAGAAAAGCTCATCACAGACGGTTCGTAACAGTCATCACAGACGGTTTTTGAACCGTCTGAAATTTTATGTCTGTGATAACAGGCGGTTATCACAGACGGTTGAAAAACCGTCTGTGATAAGTCTTATCACAAACGGTTCCAACCACGAACCGTCTGTGATACTGTACTGTAGTATCACAGACGGTTCGTGATTAGAACCGTCTGTGATAAGTATTTAGTCCTAATTAATTTTTATCGTATTTTCAGCTAGCCTCAGGAATTGCTAGCCATGCCCTCTGAAAACTAGCAAGCAGAAACATGTCACAGATAATTGTTGACAACTCAAAGTGATCATTTAACTCAAAATCAATTACAAAAGAATGTTTCAAGTATACATTGTCGCTAGAGTTACAAATTGAATTACAACCAGTCAAAGTGAAGTACAATATTGAATCAATTGTTTCGAGGTCGTTCATCGGTGTCGACGGCGTGAAACTCTCCGGTGGTGTTAACTATGTCTGCCTTGATGAAGCCATAGAGCTCCCCTCGAATGTGCATGACCTGGTCCATCTCGAGTGCATTTAACTCTATGTTCAAGCCACAGCTAGCTAGTGAGTAAAGTAGTAAGCATATATTTAAATTTATAATTAGGAGATAATTATTACGAGATTGACAAACACGGGATCGTAAGGCCCTAGAAGCAATCAATAGCTGCATATGATGGCATACGTAGAATGCGCATAGGTGATCTCGTTTTTGCTGGCGGCACTGCAAATTAGAGTTACATATATATGTACAGGCAGTTCGAGACGCAATATTACGGAGTATGATATATTATTATTGTGTTGTAGCGCGTACCGGAAATCGCATCCTATGAGTCAGTGTGGCGCTCGTTCTCTTGTATAAACCTCCCTCGGCAACATAGCCAATGAACGCCCTACATGATTCAAAAAAGTTATCCTCGTCCATTTCAAACGAAGGAAGACTACAATAGAGTTATGTGCAGAGGAAATGAACATACTTGTCGAGTATTCCTTTAAGAAGGGTGAAGTCATGATTTTTGTTGAGTAGAGAATCAAAGTACAATACCATGTTCCTCTTTGGCACAAGAATCAGAAGAATCCAGTGGAACCTACTCGTGTATGTCGCTATAGTCATAAACATATGTTGAAACATAATTTGTATAGCAAATATTGAAGCACTTACTTCTGGTTGTAGGCCACCATTATGTAGTCCTTGTCGTTCAGAGCAAGCAATCCCATTTTTATGTAATTCTCGACGTAGGACGCGTCTTGGTTGATTGTTTACTCAGAGACCACGTGTGGGTCGAGGAAACCCACCGGTTCTTTGATTCGACAGGCACATTTCATAATGTATCTGTACATAAGCAATGAGTTATGATATTTATCGGTATCACGTGAGTGTAGAAATTGATTGTACACACTTACAGTGTCCAGCATCGTAGAAGTGAGGCGTCGAGGGCAGTTAGGTTGTATAGGTCAAATAAGTCTTCGAAGCCCACGACGAAGTGGCCAGGCTCGTGGAGAAAATTCTCCCTCCCGTATCTGACGGTGATTCCAGTATGACCCCCCTTATGTCGGGTCTTGCGCAAGTACCAATCATGCAAAGCTTGACAAGCTACTCCTGAGCTCTTTATTTCTGCGCCGGAGACCAACGGACTTCCGAGTGAGTATTTCACGGGTTTGGGAGGTGCCTTAATGTTCTTCGATTTCGATTTCTCCTTAACGAGGCGGCTGAGGGATGTCTTCCCGTGAGACGCCTCAGGGACCGATATGGTGACACGCTTTTCTTGTCCCTTCGCCGTCTTCTCGACGGGAAGCGATGTGGCGGCCTTCTGAAGCTTTGGTTGAGGCGGACTCATCGAGGGTCCTATTGGAGAGGCAGGGTCCTGTCGATATCGCATTATTGAAGGGTCCAGTGCGATGTCCTTCTTGGGCCACTGGATAAAAGTGTGCGTGGCATCCCCTAGTGTTCTGATTTCTTCGTTCGGGGGAATCTCCAGTGGGATGGCCATGAAATTGTCATGTACCATGTCCACTGCACTCGGCGTAACCTCGCACTGGCACCGTCTTCGCATCGCTCTTCCTGGTATGGAAACACCATACCCCGCCAGCCTCAATAGGAATCGACCCAACCATCCTCACTTGGAGCTTGCAGGGCGTCGGCTCCTACAAAATGGTACACAATTAGCTAAGGCGTCCTATAGGTCTATCTTTGGAGCATTCCAGAGATGTACATTACCTCGATGGCGTCGATCGGTAATTGCACGTCGCCATGTCCAGAATTATGTGTGGACGCGACGCTACTCCGATGTCGAGGAGGACTTGCTCCCAAATTAACAGGGGCGGCTTGCGCCACATGAGTTGATTTACTTGGTTCTTCAAGTTTGTTATTTGTTCTTGAAATTTTACAATAATCACATGTTCCAACCGAGCATCGTGTTGGTCCTTGGATCTCTTCCTACTCCTATATGTGTCGGAGTTGTGTGGGAATCCATCCCTCCAAGGTACGTAAACCCCAACGCTCGCGTGCGACCCGGGTGCTCTTTGTTTCCCAGGGCCGTAGATAGTACATCCTTCTCCCTGTCTACTTCGAAGGAACCTTGGGAAGATGCAGAAGTCAATTCTTCCTGCAAGAGGACATCATGTTATTGTAGACACCATGAAGTTATGGACTTATTAACAATTAAGTGGTTCGAGGAATTTACCAGGTGTTGAGATACTACCTCGTCTGCCGGGTTTGTGAAAGAGATGCTGCCCGAAGACGTGGCTGATGCCCTCGCTCTTAACCAAGCTCGAGCGCGCTCGTCTGAGATCTCAGCAAACGGTCGTGCAGCGGTCTCATCCTCCGACGCCCACTGCGTGGATTTACCCGCGTACCCAGCGGTCCCGAGTCTGTGGGGGTGAATGTTTTGTGCCTAGATAGCTCTGTGCGCCGCACTTTGCTCCTGAAATTCGGCAGTCGTCATCATCTGCACGAAGGCGTCCCATGTATCCCGCGACAAAAATTGATACGTCGTGAAGGGCGTCCGACCCGTGTTCACGTACTGCGTGACAAGCAGGCTCTTGAAGGTCCTCCACGCGTGGGATATCGCCAGCAGCGCGTGCCATCGCACGCGTGCCTGGTCTGCTTCTGGGAAAGTGAATGAGGCAGAAAGTTCAGTCCACAACTGGTCTCTCTGTACATCCGTTAGAGACTTCCATGTTGGGGTGATGATGGGGACCCGTTCCCTTGCAAGTACCCCGCAGACGGTCCGGAATCTCGCAGCTGGTTTCTTGGGACTCAGCGGGATCCCGACGTCACTGACCTCCATGATCGTCATGCGGCCCGAGGGCAATTTGGAGATTCCTCTGCCTTCTCGCCTGCGTACCACCTTGATCGGAGATCCAGATGCATTTGGCGACGTCGCTGACGGTGGCAAAGACGGTGGCTCTGCCATCTCGCTTACTTGCTATCTATATAAGTTACGTATGCAATGATTACATAGTAAATAAAATATATGAAATTGCACAAAAAATATAAACAAATAGAATCAACATTTGCCATCTCAGCCCTGTTTTGTAGTAGTGCCATACCATAAAGAAACAAAGAGAAGCAATAACACCTCACCCTAACAATTTCTGGAATAAATCATTACACCAAAACCGATCAAAACAGAATGAGGTACAGGAGGGCTTGGCCTCTTCTTGTGTACGGGAACCGTCTTGACGGAAATATTACAGGGGTAGGATGGAGAGAAATTAGAGTTAGCATAAAATAAATTGCCATCAGTGTACCATAAGAATCATCACGGTTCCCAGGTTTACCTAGATTAGTCGGCACCCTAAGTATCGAGACTACCCACACCAACCTAGGTTAACCGGCATCTTGGTTTTTCAAGTCACCTAGGCTAACCCAGATTAGTCGGCACCGGGATACTCATGATACCTAGGCCAACCTAGTAAATCGGCACCGTCTTATTTCCATAGGTTTTCATCATTCGGCATTATTAGAATTCAACACCCACTTTCGGCAATTACCGTAATTGCGGTCAAATCCTACAGTGCACATCCCAATAAATCTCAAACCCTTGGTAGACATCATTAGGTGTATCCAACTAACAGCCCCAACACGGCAAAGATAGCCCGAAAGAAGCGAGCAGAGCTCACCAAGACAATGGAGACAAGAAAGCACCGGCGACAAAGATGCCCATTTCGAGCCTTCTCTCGCCGGTTCATCCCCCTGGTCGAGCAAGCACACAGAGCCTCACCCCATTTCAAACAAAAGCACAGCAGAGTAAAACATCTAAAGGGGTAAAAATGCCACATAAACCCTCGGCTGCTCGGCAGGGGCGGGGACGGCACCGAGGTAAACCCTTGGCTCTCACGGCAGAGAAGGGGGGATCGAAGCGCGGGGAAACTCACCGGGTGGTCGGCAGGGGCGGGGGCGGCACCGAGGGAGGCAGGGACGAAGGGAGGCGGCGCTGGGAAACTCACCGGGTGCTCGGCAGGGGCGGAGCTGGTCGGAGGCAGGGATGAAGGGAGGCGGTGCTCTGGTAAACCCTCGGTTCTCACGGCAGAGAAGGGTGGAAAAAGACTAAGGCAGAAGAGTGCACAACCGTTCGAGTCGGCAGAAGACTTATATAGCTGGATATCACAGACGGTTCTATGAAATCACAGACGGTTCTATCATAGAACCGTCTGTGATGACTTAACAGAGAAACCATAATTTTAATATCACAGACGGTTCCATAACTGAACCGTCTATGATATGTTGATATCACAGACGGTTCATTACTAGAACCGTCTGTGATGTTAACTATCACAGGCGGTTCTGTTTTAGAACAGTCTGTGATGTGAACAGACACACACATATGTAGAGCCGTCGATCTTTAGATGGACGGCCCAGATTCGCGTGAACGTTCGGACCGTCCGAAAGAACTCTCGTTGTGAGCCGTCCATCTCTAGATCAACGACCCAGATTCGCGTGAACGTTCGGACCGTCCGAACGTTTCCATCCACGTGGACCGTTGGATCTAAATCCAACGGTGGGGATTGTGAGCCGTGTGCGCGCGCGCGTTGTCCTGTGGACTTGGGCCCTTGGATCCAAGTTCATCCACGTCGATTTAATTTTGGATTTTCCCGAGAAGGATTATTTGTTAACTGAACAATGCAATTAACCTCAAAAATGCATATCTTTTTTGCTGTAAACTATTTTTGAGTGAATCTAATTTTGTTGGATTTCTCTATTAATGAGCTTACTATGAAAATTAGTTTTGAACATGTTACTGTAGTTCCGTTTATCAACGGCGTAAGTTTTGAACATTGCTGCTGTAAATTTTTCAAAGCATTCGGAGAAAGTTTGCTGTTGAGTCTTTTTCATATTCGTCGTTCTTATCGATTCTTTTTCGCTAGCTCTACGATAACTCCGATACAACGTATGGGTTTCTAGAACTTCAGAACTTCTGCACACCGGTAGTTCTGTTTATCAATGACGGAACTACCGCACAGAGAATCATTTCAAAGGGAAATCGGTCGGACCGCCCAACACATGGCAGTATGACCGATTTACCACTGGTCCATAACACGTGACGCGTTTCCATGTTAACATCAAATTACAATGTAATATATACATGCTTAATTGAAATATAGTCCTTCACGATGATCGACGCACATATAGCTAGCTTCCTCACTGGGTTCTTCCTCCAGTCTGATGCCGTCTCTGAAAGGAGGCAACTCGTCAAATTGATTTTACTCTTCCTCATCCACGACATTCTCAACTCTGACAATCCTTCTTTTCCCATGAAGAACTATGTGGCGGTTCTTATTTGCTGGGTCCGTTACATTAAAAACTTGAACAACTTGCTTAGCGAGTACGAATGGTTCGTCCTTGTATCCGACACGTTTGAGGTCCACAGTAGTGACGCCGTACTTGTCGACCTTCACGCCCTACGGAAGTTTAACCCAATGACATCGAAACAGGGGGATATTGAAAAGTACATAGTTAAGCTCCCAAATCTCCTCTACGAACCCATAGTACGAGTTCAACCCGCGTGCCCCCGCGGTATTGAACCCCTCGTGAAATGCATCTATGCGGACACCGCTGTTCTAGACGGTGCTCTTCCTATCCTGAGCTGCCGTATAAAACGTGTACCCATTTATGTCGTATCCTTGCCATGTAACAATTGTAAATTTTAGTCCTTTGGCCAACCATAGCAGCGTTTCATCACTTGATGGCCTCCTAGTGAATCGTATCTTTAACCATTCGTTGAACCGACGGTTGTGCTCTCTCGTTATCCAAACCTCCGACCGGTCTGGATTCTGTTGGCGTACCATGTCTTTGTGCTCGTCGATGTACGGGGACACTTGGGCCATGTCTTGCAAGACCGTGAAATGGGCCTGCACGTATGTATCTAGATCGGGAGTGATTGCTTTCCTCCCGATGGTCCCGATACCCTCCAGTCTCCCCTCGTGATGAGATAGAGGCACACCTATCGGTTCCACCTGAGCTATGTAGTCCATGCAGAACTCAATGACCTCTTCGGTTGCATAACCTTCGATGATACTGCCCTCCGGCCGAGTCGATTCTGTACGTAGGACTTCAGAATTCCCATGTATCTCTCGAAAGGGTACATATAACGTAGGAACACAGTGCCGCATATCTTTATCTCTTTCACAAGGTGAACAATGAGATGGACCATGATATCAAAAAAAGACGGAGGGAAATACATCTCAAGATGACATAGAGTTGTCACCACCTCGGCCTGCAGAGCGTCGAGTCCTTCGGGATCGATGACCTTCTGAGCAATTGAGTTAAAGAAATAACACAGCCTAAAGATTGCCACTCGGACCTTGTTTGGCAAGATACTCCTAATTGCAACAGGAAGCATATGTGTCATCAGCACATGACAATCATGAGACTTCATACCAATTAATTTCAAATCTTTCATGTAAACAAGTTTCTTAATATTGGCGGAGTAACCGGACAAAACTTTCACACCATGCAAACTTTGACACAGTTCATTTCTCTCGGCCTTGGACAAAGTGTAGCAAGCTGGGGGAAGGTACGTTCATCCTTTATCGGTCTCTTTCGGTGCTAACTCGGTTCTTATGTTCATATCAACCAAGTCACGCCGTGCGTTAACACCGTCTTTTGTTTTGCCACTAATGTTCAGTAAGAGACCAATCAAGTTATCACATACATTCTTCTCCACGTGCATGATGTCGATGCAGTGGCGAACTTCTAAGTGCTCCCAATAAGGTAAGTACCAAAAAATTGACCGCTTCTTCCAGATATTTTTCTGAGGGGTCCTTAATTTACGTCCCTTTCCAAGCACAACATCGATATCCTTAACCATATCATAGACCTTTTTCCCTCTAAAAGCCCTTGGAGCTGAACCGTCCTCCATATTTTCGTCGAATTGTTTCTTCATCTTGCGGTATGGGTGAATCCTAGGAAGGAACCTACGGTGACGTATATACACAGTTTTGCGTGAGTTGTTCAGCCATACACTCTCGGTACCATCTAAGCAGTGCGGACAGGCTTTGGCTCCTTTTGTACTGAACCCCGACAGGTTACCAAGGGCAGGAAAATCATTGATGGTGCAAAATACATGGCGCGTAAAGTGAAGTTCTCTCGTTTGTACGCATCCCATACTTGTACCCCTTCGTTCCAAAGTGTCACAAGATCTTCCAGCAATGGTGCAAGGTACACATCAATATCGTTCCCAGGTTGCTTCGGCTCTTGGATAAGTAGTGATATCAAAATATATTTCCGCTTCATACACAGCCAAGGAGGAAGGTTGTACATACATAGATTCACAGCCCAGGTGCTATGTCGGCTGCTCATGTTACCAAAAGGATTCATTCCGTCCATACTCAACCCTAACCTTATGTTCCTCGGTTCCGCTCCGAACTCTTAGAAGCTCCGATCGAAGTTTCTCCACTGGGCAGAATCAGCAGGGTGTCTAAGCTTCCCATCTTTCTTACGCTCCTCCGAGTGCCAACGCATCAATCTTGCCTCCTTTCGGTTCGCAAATAAAAGCTTCAAACGTGGGATCACAGGCAGATACCACAACATCTTAGCAGCAGGTCCTTGCTTCGCCTTAGCAGTATTCTTACGCTTGTATCGGGATGCTTTGCACACGGGACATGCATGCATGTCTGCATACTCTTTACGGTAGAGGATACAATCGTTCGGACATGCATGTATTCTTTCTAATTCCATTCCCAATGGACAAATAACCTTCTTAGCTTGGTGGTCGTGCTGGGCAACACGGTTTCCCTCCGGAAGGATGTCAGCTAAGAGACCTAACAACGCCGTAAAACTCTTGTCGGACAAACCATTGCTTGCCTTCAATTTCAGCAGTTCAAGCACGGTTGACAACCTTCTGTATTTCGGCTTGCAGCCAGGGAACAAAGGTTTCCCCGAGTCCTCCATTAAGCCCTCGAATTTACAAAACTCTCTCTCACCGTAGTTCCCTTCTGCATCGCGTAGCATCTGATCCAGATTGTCATCATGCGACCTATCCTCATCAAAAGCACATTCCATACCTTGCATATCATTGACTTCCTCGGCGATGTCGTCATTACTGACTTCCGGTATAATATGCTCTTCACCGTGACTGCTCCAACATGTATATCCTTTTTTGAAACTCCTTCGTATTAAGTGAGCTTCGATGTGGGCCGGGTTGTTAAATATTTTTATATTACCGCAATCAATGCATGGACAGTACATAAATTGTATCCCCTTCTTCAACATATCCTGCTCGGCGGCTCTTCTAAAAGCAAACACGTCATTAATATACTCTTCACTCACACGGTTATCAATGTACATCTAGTTTTGGTCCATCTACATGTATACACACGTAACAAATTAATTAGTGTTAAATTATATATTAATAAACCGCAAGTACCCTTCATAATGACCAAACACATTAGTGATTAGTCTATAGCAAATATAAATGGTTACAGATCGTTACACATTAGTGATTAGTCTAGAGTAAAAATAAAGGGTTACAGATCGTTACACATTAGTGATTAGTCTAGAGTAAAATAAAGGTGGCGCATCGTGGTGGCGAATGTGGGAGAAGGCAGCAGAGGTGCCGCAATAGGGGAGGAGGAGGCAGGGGTAACAGCTCAAAACAGGGAAGGATGCAGCAGCAGCAGCAGGATGGCCAATGGGGAGGAGGCAGCAGGCAGCAGGTGGCGGAGCCTCAAATGGAATGAAAAGGGGGCCTGTCGGGAGCATCTACTTATAATGCTTGTATATCACAGACGGTTCTTTTAAAGAACCGTCTGTGATAGGCATGTAAAGAACCGTCTGTGATAAATAAGTATCACAGACGGTTCTTTATACGAACCGTCTGTGAAGTATCACGCATTTGGTCAGATAAAAACCGTCTGTGATACTTATTTATCACAGACGATTAACGAAGAATCGTTAGTGATAATTTTATCAAAGACGGTTGATGGGGTGTCTAGTATAACATGTTTTGTAGTAGTGATTTTCTCTTCAAGAAAGGGAGTGGTATACAGACGGTTCGTATAAAGAACCGTCTGTGATACTTATTTATCACAGACGATTAATGAAGAATCGTCTGTGATAATTTTATCACAGACGGTTGATGGGGTGTCTAGTATAACATGTTTTGTAGTAGTGATTTTCTCTTCAAGAAAGGGAGTGGATACCATGTAGTAATTTTTAAAGCTCACTGAGGGTCGGATTTGCAGTTAGTCACTATTAGTAGTACCTAGCTACTACCACGTGCACTGCTTTAAAGCTTAATTCATCTTTTGGAAATTAAACACCGACGAACTTCATATATAATTAAAAACAAACCAAGATGCTAAGCAAAGAGCTGGAATAAATAACCATGCAAGGGGCTCACAATTGGAACAAACCAAGATGCTAAGCAAAGATGCACGGCGGCGAGATGTGGCTCGCGAGGATCATGCATATGGAGGCAAACTTGCTGTACGGCGTAGACAATATCCGGAGAGTGAAAGTGAGGTATTGCAAAGCACCCGCAAGACTTCGGTAGAATGTCGGATCAGCCACAGAAGTGCCAGCAGCAGAGGAGACCTTGGAGTGAGTGTCGACAAGATGTCTAGAGTATACTGCCGCTGAGAGAGGAACATGTTGCCATCACGACGACTGACAGAAACACCTGAAAAATGATGAAGTGGACCGAGATCCTTCATAGGAAAAGTCTACTAGAGGAAGGCAATCACCTGGCGGAGCGCACGGCCCGAAGAAGCAGTCAGCACAATGTCGTCCACAAAGAGCAGTAGGTAGATAGTTTTACCGCCTCGATGAGACACAAAGAGGGAGGTGTCGGACTTTGCCTCCAATAATCCAAGGGACAGCAAGAAAGCTGCAAAACAATTGTACCAGACCCGGGGCACCTGTTTGAGATCGTAGAGAGACTTGTTGAGGCGACAAACGTAATCTGGGAGAGATGAATCCACAAATCCAGCTGGCTACGAACAGAAGATAGTCTCCAAGAGTGTGCCATAAAGAAACACATTCTTAACATCCAGCTGGTGGATAGGCTAATCCCGGGATAAGGGCCAGAGAGAGAACTGTGCAAATAGTGGTCGGCTTGACGGTTGGACTGAAAGTGTCATCAAAATCAACACTAGGACGTTGTGTGAAACAACGAAGAACCTATCGAGCCTTATAGCGGGCAAGAGTGCCATCCGAATTGAGATTATGCCAAAAATTCACTTTCCAGTGACCACATTGGCATTGGATGATCGTGGAATAAGATCACATGTGTTGTTGGCCTAAAGAGCAGCGTATTCTTCCTCCATGGCGCCGCACCAATTAGGATCGGTGAGAGCAGCCCGGTATGTGGTCGGAACAGGAGACAGAGTGGCGGCATGAAGGTTCATGCGAGTGAGCGGCTGCCAAAACGTGCTTGCCACAAGTCACCATGGCATAGGAGTTGTCGACCGGCTGGAGCAGCACAACACCTGGGGGAAGCTGCAGGAGAACGACCTCGTTGAGAGTTGGTGGGCCAACTGGTAGACCGACAGGAGTACTGTGTGCTTCGATTGCCACGGGAGGAGCCACAGCAGGAGCACTGGGTGGTACCACAACCACGGGGCCAGGAGGAACGCTGCTGGCTGGCGTTACGTGTGAGCTGGGAATGCGCACGACATCGGGTGCTGCGGGCGCACTGGGGCCGTGCACAATTGATGTAGGAGAGGCAGCACCGTCGGATGCCACTGTTGGTAAGAGCACGTGCGGGCACGCCACACTAATAGGGGCACCAGGACCTGCAAGATGCTGAGGCCCAATGGGCATCGGCGTGTGATCAAACTCCAACAAAAAATCGAGGTCAGTGGGAAATGGCAGAGCGACAAGCTCGGCAAAGGGAAAGGAGGACTCGTCAAACGTAACATGACGGGAGATGATGACCCGATTTGAGCAGAGATCAAAGCATCGGTATCCCTTGTAATCGGAGGGGTAGCCGAGAAACACGCATATGTTACGTTTAACGGGCCCTCCTTTCCCTTTGCTGAGCTCGTCGCTCTGCCCTCTCCCACTGATCTCGATTTTTTGTTGGAGCTTGATAACACGCTGATGCCCATTAGACCTCAGTATCTTGCAGGCCTTGGTGCCCCTCCTAGTGTGGCGCACCCGCCCGTGCTTCCACCGGCCGTGGCACCCGATGGTGCTACCTCTCCTACGTCGGTTGGTACTGTTGCATACTAACGCATAACAACGTATATTTAGATATAAAAAGAGGACATACCGCATACGTACATATAAATTGTCGTATGTATTCCAACAAAAGTATTTTTTGGCACCAGCAAAATTAATTTCGGTCGCGTCAATAAATATCCAAGCAGGACCATACGGCTGATCGAGTCGTGGTCCAGTCCTGCATGCCTGAACACGATGGACTGACTCGAAACTTGCCTCGTCGTGACTACGAAGCTGCGCCTGCACCAACCTAAAACCGGCGGGCGCCACCTTGCATCGATCTACCTGAAGCTGTATCTTTCATGGATCGCGGCGTCAGTCCGATATGCTCACACCCGCACGTACACTAGGAAACTTTTTGACAAAATGAAGTCACTGTCCCCCCAGCAAAGCCGGTACTGTTGCAATTGAGGTCCCAAGCCATGCAATGCAACGCAAGCTTCCAGCCGCCTTCCTGGCGCTTGCCAGGAACATCTCCTGGTGTGGCACTGCATTTCTTACGTCGACAAGAAAACTTGCAGCAATTTCTTTACTGGCTAGGGAAGACCGCAAGAATGCCCCTATATATTGCTTCCGACAGGGCTGCTTTCGAGTACCAATGCCTTAGTTAATTTGCTCCTGCAGGTAATTACTTACCCTCACCACGATCTCCCCACCTCTTGCATCTTCAGCAATAACATCAACCCAACCTGCAGGCAGCATCAATTATTCTTCCTGAATTCTTGTCGATCTGTTTTGATTGTTGACGCGTTAAAGATCGATGTCGGTGCGAAGGCCACGGGGCGAGGACGACGAACAGGGGGGTGGAGCCGATGATCATCAGCAACGGCATGCTCCGAGGCGGATCCGGCCGGCGCTCTCTTTCAGATCGTTAGTTCTTCAGTTTAATTATTAGTCAATTTCACGCTTTGATTGATTTCTTCCTTGCAGTTAATTACTTTGGTTTCTCGTTGTCTTGAGCTAGCACTGCTTGTTCTCCTTCTATATATTCTATGTTTCACAATTGAAGGAGGTGTATGAACATTGATATGTTTCCGTTTGGGTCAAGATAGACCAATTGATCTTCATTTATGTCTTTATATATCCTCTATTGAAAAGGAAACTTGTGAAAATTGCAACTAATTAACTGGAACCCAAAACCAAATAACCCATTCAAGCTCGTATTATAATTTCTCGTTTAATAATTTCTGAACTCCTTTTGCAGTGTCGTGAGAAGAGCTGTGGCAGCGGAAACCATACAGCAAATTGTCATCAACCTAGAACCGGTTATTCGTACTGTGGTAAGTTTAATTAGGTCTTAATTGTTTAGTCATTTTTTTCTGAAGACTTGCATTTACCATGAATTTTTTAATTAAATTATTCACACTGTTTATATCAAATAATTTGAATATCTGACTAATAACCTTATATATATATATATATATATATATATATATATATATATATATATATATATATATATATATCATTTTCCTATATATATAGGATTAATACTTTCTACTCTTTGGTGTAGTTACTCCCATCTCTGATATACCACCTAAAAGAACTTAGCATACTTCTTTATCACTTTAGGTATACTCATATACTAATTATAAGATACTCCAATACGAACCACACGAAAAAAATTACAAAAGAGTCCATAGTTTTAGTATATTTTGTAAGTACCTTCATATTCGTATATAAAAAGGAGTATGTCTAAAAAATTGAACATACCACCCCTAAAATGTATAAATACCACATAAGTAGTCTTATATACTCGTATACTACACATATATACTCTCGGTTGCGCAAGATACTCCCTACGTTGTGAGATACGGAATATGGAGTAACTACACTCGAGAGTATCAAAAAGGCTTCACACACACACACACACACATATATATATATGCGCGCGTGTGTGTAGGGACACTTAATGTCATCTTTTCATCTCTTTTGTGCGAATCATGTTCTTGAGCTTTAAAATGCAATATTTAGTCATAAACATTCTATTTGACGTTAATTTTTAGGTGCGTGAGGAAATTCAGAATTTCTTTTCTCAACATGGTCAATTACCAAACAGGTATGGTAAAAATTTCTTTCTTTATTTCTAATATATACCTGAAAGAACTGCAAATGTTTGAATAAGATGCACATGTAAATTAATTAAACCCAAATCACAATTAATAGGATTACTAAGAATAAACACATTTCAAATCTTCTACAAATTCGAATATGTATTGTATCACAAGTTCTGAGTAAAACATGCATGCGATATCACTACTACAGATAATGACATCACAAATGGTTCAAAATCGTCATCACAAACGGTTTTTTGAACCATCTGACTTTATGTGTCGTGATGATATGATGTCATCACAGACGATTTTTGAACCATATGTGTAAAAAGTTATCATAGACGGTTCTAAACAAGAACCGTATGTTATAGTAATTATCACAGATGGTTCTTGTTTAGAACCGTCTGTAATAGTTTATTTTCATAGATAGTTCTGAACAAGACTGTCTGTGATAGTAATTATCACAGACGGTTCTTATTCAGAACCGTCTGGGATACTTTTTTCTATTGCAAAAAAAAGATTTTGAATATTTCATAGTTGGTACCATCACAGTTCCTAATATAGAACTTGAACCTATAAGATAAATATAAGGTGTCTTAGACTGAACAAGATACTAAATGTATATGTGAGCTTTCCATCTTTAGAGACTATTGGAAATACATGAAAAATGCATCACTCCCATACAAATAAACCTTCCTGACCTCCCCCTTGCGGCTTGTGAGTATCTCGATGCTGCCCATCTTGACCATTACCGTTCGTGATATGACGATATATCTCAGACAGTTCTTCTTAAGAACCATCTGTGAATTATCACAGACGGTTCTATTTACAAACCGTCTGTGATAATTACGTATCACAGAAGGTTCCTTTTGGAACCGTCTATGATAAGTACAACATAGACGGTTCCAAAGAACAGACGGAACCGCTGTGATGAGGCGTCCATTATGACCTATTTTATAATAGTGTATTAATGTGACAAAATCAACCATTTTTCAGATCTCTTCCTTTACGAATCCAAGCGGTGGAGACCTCGCCTCCCCTGAAGCTTGTCTTTGCCAAGCGGCTTATGCAACCAATCTTCACAAACAACAAGCTTGTTGACATTGCTAATAAAGCAATTGAAATCCAGCTTGTGGATACAAGAACAAACTATCTGATCACTCCGACAAACACACATCTAGGCTCTTCAGTAAGATTAGAAGTACTGGTCCTTGATGGTGATTTCAGATGTGAAGATGGTGAGGGGTGGTCGGATGATCAGTTCAATACGGTTATCGTGAAGCCTAGAGAAGGGAAGAGGCCATTGCTTGTGGGTACACTCAATGTGGCAATGAGCAATCATGGAGTTGTGGTGGTTGATGATGTGTCATTCACCGACAATTCAAGCTGGATAAGGAGTCGGAAGTTTCGGATTGGAGTGCGCATCTTGCCAACAAGCTATCATGGACCCAGGATCCAAGAGGCAGTGAGTGAGAGCTTTACGGTGAAGGATCATCGAGGCGAATGTAAGTTATAATTTGATGCTCCCATGTATGCACTAGCTAGTATAATCTTTGACACTACATGTCAGTACGAGCAGTGTTCATTTCGGCCGTGCGGGGTAGGGATGGTAGGAATTTTTTTTTTGGTTTGGATGAATTTTGTAAAAAATAATAAATTTTCTTAAATTTGATTTTTTTTTAATGTATAATCCAAAAATTTCGATCAAAATTTGCCAATTTTCGGCCTTACCACCCCCACCCCAGTGAGAAAAATCTCGGCAAAATTTTGCCAGAAACCGGTGTTACCGGTGGTAGCTGGTAGAAATTAAAACCGACCCCGAAAAATAGGTTTTGATGAAATTTATCAAAAAAAATTGAACTTGCTTGAATTTTGTTCGAATTTAATTTTTAAATTTAAAATCCAAAAATTGAAAATTCCGCCGAAATTTCCGATTTTCGCCGGTTACCAAAATACCTGCCGAAAAAGATTTCACGGCCCCACCCCTGCGTTAAAAAAAGGTTTAGTATCCAAAACCCTGAGCATGCGTAGTGCATGGCTATCTAGTATAGCAAAACATATATAGTATATGTTCCTCATATCATATTTGAGTTAGCACAGCACAACATATATAGTACGTAGAAAACTGCAAGAGGACAAATTAATCTTCCATTTCCTTTACCAGTGTACAAGAAGCACTTCCCTCCGTTACTCACTGATAGTGTATGGAGGCTCAGGAACATCGGCAAAGATGGACGGATTGACAAGAGACTGGAGTCCGAGGGGATCAAGACTGTACAGGATTTATTGAAGCTTAACGCCATTGATCCTGATAAGCTAAAAAATGCAAGCATCATATTTTAATTTGTGTACAATCTTTGCACATCATAACTTATGCATTCATTGTACTGTTTTTGATTTGTTGCGGATTGTTTAGCTCGTTGGCATGCCAGATCGTCAATGGAGGACAACAATAGATCATGCAAAAACGTGTGATGTGGGAGGGAAATGCTACGTTTTCAAGTCTGATGGGTGTGATATTACATTCAGCCCTATAGGAAAGATCTTATCTGCCAGAATTGGCGACCGGACATGCTCTTTGCAAGAACTGCATCCACAACAAATGGTAGCTATCACCACATTGGTACTTTATGGTTACTGTAAATTTGTAATGGTGTTCCTTTATGTTTCTTAAGCTAGATTTCCTTATGTCTTGTTCTCAATTTCAGGTTCAAGTGAAGCAATTGGCCATCCAGGCATACAAGCAGTGGGATCAACTAGAGGAAGTGGTAAATGAGATGGCACTTGCTGCCAATAAAAGCTTAATACCATTTCATCAAGAACAGCCCATTTCTTCAGGAATACCAGCAAGTAATGAAATATCGTCTTAATTTATTTCCTCATAAAAAAAATGGAGTATGTCATTTTTTTCCTTTTTAGATAAATTTGTCATTTTTTTTCTTGGCCCTTGAAGATTACATTGATCAAGCAGAGGCAATGATGGAGAATTCAGTCTGGGACTGGGAGCCGAGTGAGAGCCAGGAAAGCATGATCAGCTCAGGATCTCAAAGTGCCAAATATCTTGACAACATAGGAACGGCTACTTCCAATGCTGCAATGGTTAGCAGCATCAGCACCTTAGATTCTGCAACAGCTGTTGCGGCTAATGATGCTATGTGTACGTATTGGGGCCCAATCACGTCGACTGATAATCACTTCAGTTTGCAGAACTCTACTAACCTCGGTTGTAATTGGGATCAAGTGGATTAATCCTTCTCTATTTAGGTCATGTTTGGAATTTTGCAGTGAGTTTTGGTACGGAGTATCTGTAGTATGTACTGCTTACTGAAAAATTCTGCCTTTCCAAATAAGCTCTTAAATAGCTAGGTTTTTATGTACTTTTTGAATCCAATAAGACTGAAATATGTGTGAAGACGAGATAATTTTTTTACCTTTTGTTTGGCTTATTATATATGTATATCCTTACTGTTTTGCAGTACAACTTAATAACTGATTGATTTAGTGTATTATTGAAAGCCCTGACAGGCGACGATTTATAAAATCCTGCAACTTTTCCACCCAGTTTCATTCAAGTATAATTCACCTGGAACAGATAAAATGTGCTTGCAGATCATTGGTACAGATTACTCTAAATTTGACTACTTTGTCATGTCGAGCACCTACTTTTGGCTCTTCTGGCTTGATCATGAGCAGTTGCTTTCCTGGAAAGTGTGACTTCGTTATATGTTGGCTATGTTCCAATATGAGACCTCTCTCCCTGTATGGAATGAATATACTATATGTCTCATAGTTTGGGGGTAACTATCGATGCCATTACGAAGCCTATACCGGTTTGCCCTTAGAATAGTACATTTCGGTATAGATCCATACTGGTGTACCGTTACAAAGTTTAATATTATAATATTGTAATATCCTAAGAATCCAACTTAGAATATTTATACTAAGGATACATGTGGGAATAAATTTTGATAATGTTTTTGAAAATTTTACTCAAATAAATTATTACATTTGCACACAAATAGTATCTTGAAAGAATTTTTGAGACTAATTCAGAATAAAAAAAATCTATAAAAATTACAGAATAAACTACACTTCGTCATGAGCCTCTGCAAAAATGTTTATAATTTTGGAGCTCATTTCCTATGTTTAAAAATTCGCCAAACTCTCGGCCTGTTCAAAAATTCTTTTTCACGCTCGCCCTATTGGGCTGAAACCCAGCGTGGCCCATTCCTCCATGCACCGCTTTAGCCCAGCACAGCGCCCGTAACGTCCCAAAATTAGGTTTTTCAAAAATCTTTTGAGTAGTTTAGGTTCCTGAAAAATTTCACCAATTTTACTTCAATTAATAAAGATTAATTGGGAATTTTTGAAATTTAAAATATTTAAGTTGACTAATGGAAACATCAATTAAATGAAAAATAGTGTTAGTTGGGTTTCTTGTGTTCCAAGGAATTTTCCTAAATTTTTAGGATTTTTTTTTGAATTTATTTACTATTTATTTTACCTCATTTGAATTTCAGCCTTTTTCTTAATTCCGAAATCATTTTCTTTTCTCTTTTTTTCTTCGTGGGCCGAATTCTTTCAACCCTTTCCTCTTTCACTCCCTTTTGGCCCATTTGTCTCTCGGCCAAACCCTGCATCCCTGGCCCACCTTCCTTCTTGGCCCATCTCGTCACTATGCCAGCCCATGCCACTGAAACCCTAGCGGCCCACGCTGCAACCGCCAGCTCACCGCACGCCACCTCCTTCAATCGGCTGCACCTGGTAGCCGCTGCCACCGTTGTTGTGTGCGTGCATACGCCATGCGAACTCTGCCCTCCGAGCACGACTCCCTGCACTATATAAGGTGCCACCCCGATGCGCCCTCGATTCGTTTCACGGCGCCGCCTTCGTGCCCTAGTTTCTCTCTGCCCGGTACGCCTCCAATCGTCGTCACTCCCTTCACCTTCTCCATCGTCGGCGCCACGTCTCCGTGTCATCGTTCTCCTCCGTTCTTGTCCCTTTGGCCGCAACAACCACATCACCGACTCCACCTCAACGTCCTCCTTCGCATGCAGCCATCATCTTGAGTTCCCGAGTCTCCTGGCTCCAGTGCCCTCTTCATCTCTTTCCTCACCGCATTGGTGATTTTTTCTCCAATCTACTTGTGGCATATCATGTTCTAGTCCTTGATCTGCACTTTCCCTCTATTGATGTTGAGTTTCATTCACTCTCGGCCGTCATCTCTTCCTTATTTCTCTTCTCTGGTCGCCACTCTTCATCGCTCCATTCCGTCGCCACCAATGATCTCCCGTCTTCATGGACCTCGGCATCTTCATCCTCACGTCGCGTTCTACGCCGTGCTTCCCATCTCGTCGCCAGGGCGTTCTCCCTCGTCATCGCGTCGAGCGAGCCATTCCACTTTCCATTGTGCCCCTTCTTGTCCTTGTAAGATCGAGGTGGCCGACTAGAGGGGGGTGAATAGGCGGTTTTAAAAATCTTTCGCGCTAAACCAATATATAAATGCGGAAGCTAATAACGAATTGGTTTTTGCTCAATTAAAACCTAAATCAACTAGGGTCAACTAAGTGCACCGACAATATGAACACAATACAATGTGAGCAATCATACAAGATATATAAGCAATTAAAGCAAGAATGTAAATTGCTCAAAGTAAAGCACAAGTAAAAACAAGATGACACGATTATGTTTTACCGTGGTGTTCGGAGACTTGCCGGTCTCCCCTAATCCACGTTGAGGTTAGCCCAAACAAATTGGACCGGCTCCACTAATTAAGCCAATACCTCCGAGGTAAGTCCAAACACTTGGACCGGTTCCTAACCGAACCAACACCTCACTCAACTATGGTTGCTCTTCCTCCACTCCGGAGATGGTGAGCACCAAACCACTCACAAACCGTCGGGTCTTCTCACAAGCTTCTTGAGAAGATCACCGCGCACGACGCCTCCACGCCGTCTAGGTGTCGGCAAACACCAAGAGTAACAAATCCGAACTTTCACTTGAACTAATCAAGTGTCAACGCTCACGTGGATACACAATCCACTACCTAAGGCAACACATGCACTTAGGGTTTACTCTCTAATCTCACCAAGTGCAACACATGCACAAAAGAGAATAGAGGCTTGCTCTTAGCTCAAAGAATGAGTATGTCACTTAACAATAGCACCAGCCACCTCTCCCAACCGGCCAAGGTGGCTATATATAGCCCACACACAAAAACTAGCCGTTGGGAGACAAACCCCTGAAAAATCAGGGAAATCGGAAGTTCCGCCATGTAAAGGCCGGAACTACCGCATGAGAGAGAAAAGCACAGCAACGGCTATGTAAGACGAGAAACTAGCCATTTGATTTTTTTAGTGCGTAACTACCGCCAACCAAGTTGCGGAAGTTCCGATCTTCGGAAGTTCCGCTCAACACATAGCGGAACTACCGCACATCCAAATTTTGGCTAAGTCCCAAAATGGTGCTTCTACAAAAACGAACATGGAATTTCTGAGCAACCGATAATCGGAAGTTCCGCCAGATCATGGCGGAACTTCCGCACTTCAAGAATCGGCTAAGTCCCTAAACCGGATGCTCTCGAAAAAAGCGTCACTGGAAATCGGACCGTCGACTGCGGAACTTCATGATACACAACCGGAACTTCCGATTATACTGAGAGAAAACAGCAATGGCTTTTTCAACAACTTCAATTGCAAAACACATTTGCCAATTGATAAGCCATGCCAACAAGGATCACAAGCAAGATTCCCAACAAGTTTCAAAACACATTTGCCAACTTTTGGAATCATACCACAAGGAAAAAGGTACATGGACTTACACCATTTGCAAAACACATTTACAAACTTAAGTCATATGCTACAAGAAATCAAACATGAGCATCAACTATTTGCAAAACACATTCGCAAATAACAGCATCATGCCATAAGACTAAGGTGCATGGACTTCAACTATTTGCAAAACACATTTGCAAAGTATAGTCCCATGCTACAAAGATTGAATGCAAGAGCCTCGGCTATTTGCAAAACACATTCGCAAATAATAGCTCCATGCATAGATGAGCTAGAGCAAACACAATGAGCTATCAACACATGACTAACTCATGCTACTAGTCAAGACCCCTCTTAATAGTACGGCAATCCTATACTAGCAATCCGGTCTATCAACCAAACACCGAGACCGGTAAAAGACTAGGAACACATCCTTAGCCCTAGCTAGTCATACCTTTGCCTTTCATCTTCTTGAAGCTTGATGACGCACATCAACACTTCAAGTCTGGGTCCTTGACTTTGACAATCATCAACTCATGATGATTTCTTCACTTCGGGATATTGTCTTGAACATCATCAACACATGATGTTTTCTTCATCCCGATTCTTCACATGCATCAACACATGATGCATTCCTTCACTTGACCTCCATCAACACAGGATGGGTCTTCTCTTGTCTTGATGATCAACTCATGATCAGATCTTGATAAGCATCAACTCATGATGCATCATTTACACCAAGCTCTTGACTTGATGATCAACTCATGATCATCCCAAGTCTTCATCATCCTGGAACATAACCTATATGGTCTGGGATCTTGATTGCCAAGGGACCGACTACTCAGGGTACTCCAGATACTCTACTGCACTTCGGAAAATCTGACGGCCACTTTCTATACTCTAACTTCTATTCACTACTGCTCGCAAGAATATTCTCACTACGATTACTAACCAATTGCTGCTTTTCTTGCGAGCGAGGAAAATGGATCGCGAGGTGGCTCTACGGGCAGGCGCTCAAAGACAAGGCGACAAGGAAACTACTACTACAGACGGCAAGAAGAGAAGAACTAGGGTTTTAGTTATTTACTGCCAAAAACATTGTAAATGCTTGTAAAACAAATGTTGTAAAAAATTTTGATGCAATGAAATGGAAATATTTTACGTTAACCAATATGCAAATAGTGCGGGTTGTCACATCCTCCCCCCCTTGGAAAAATTTCGTGCCCGAAATTGCAATATCTTCGGACGGGGTTTTTGGGCTAGGCTCGCGTAGTGCTTCTTCTTTTTCCACGAAGCTTCGCTGACGGGGTGATCCTTCCACTGTATTTCTCTTGGACAAATCTTCTGGTTCTTAACTGACGGGTTCCTGTTGGACCTTTTTGGTGGATGCTTGCGGGAATACGCCATCTATACTTACTTAGAGAGCAGATGACTATTCCAATTAGTGGGTTCACTCTCAGGGATTTTCCAAAAATTCAGAATTTACAAGGTTCTTCGCTAGCAATGCAGAAGATAAAAAGGACTGGGTTCTTTCAGCGTTTAGAAGAATAATACCCGGGGAGAGTGGAAGTAATAACGTACCCGTTATTACACCTAATGCTTCTCCAACCTGTTTGGCGGTCATGGGTGATAGGCGTGCCGGTTCTCCTTTTCCAGCTTCCTTCGTGACGAGTTGGTGGTCTTCAATCGGCTTCATATAGGTGAGTTGTGGTGGTGCTGGAGTAGGTGGCCTTGGCCTAAATGCTGGTTGTGGTGGGGTTCCAAATGTCCTCCGGGGATTGGGACAATCAATTTTATGATGTCCAAGCTGCCCACAATTGAAACATGCACCTATGTCCCTCGGACAATCCTTCATCATGTGGCTTCCTCTACACTTTCCACATCGAATTGCTAGGGGTACCGTTGTCCTGGGTTGTCGGGACCAAAAGGTGGGTTGAAGGGTCGCTGCTGAGGTGGTCCATATCTTGGTGGCGGTTGCTGCGACACAAAGGAATGACGTCTAGGAGCAGATGAAGAATGGTGATCGGTTTTGGCCTTCTTCCTTTGCTCTTCGGTGAGGTTGGAGTATTCATTCTCCGCATTATGGCTGCTGACTAGATCTTGGAATTCGTGATTTTGTGGATGGATAGGAGCATCTTCAGATATGGATGCATTCCATCCAGAATTTCTATCTTCTTCTCCTGTCGACATCACCGAGCGAGCGTGAAAGATCATTGAACCGACTCAAATATTCCACCATCTTTTCCCGCCTTGAGTTAGAGTTCTAAATTCCCGCTTTCTTCAATTCCATTCTTCCAAGAGGCACATGTGTTTTGGTGAAGCGATCTTGAACTCACCAAGTGATGGGTTGCTCACCGACACTGCTATGTTGTAGTTAAGCCACCGTAGATGCTGGTCCGATCACCGTGTGACGATACCTTACTTTCTCTACATCCGAGCATCCCATCAGATCCAACTTCTTTTCTATCTCCACCAACCAATCACTGCGCCCAAAGTGGATCAAGAGCTTTAGCAAAAGTGGTAGGGTGAGTTTGGAGAAAATCACCTGCACTAACCCCACGGGCCGTTGAGAGGTAGTAGGTGCTACTCGAGTTAATAGAGCTCCCATGAAACGGTTTTGGTTCTCCGGGCTTCTTTCTCGGAGTTCTCTAAGAATATGAGTACATCACCATGATGCCTAGGGATCTGCTGTCGTGGGTGGTCATATGCGGTTCCGGATGGTAGTGGCTTGAGGTTGACCAGTCCGACTCATTGGGGTTCACTACCGATCCTCGTGGATCGCCCATGCGCAGAAGTCCCGGCCTCAATTTCAATGCACGATCTTGACTTCCTTGGCCTTCCATCTTCCTTAATAAATTGCTGGGGTAGAGATGGAGGTATTATACTTATCCGCAGGAGGTTAACCGCGGGTGAGTTGGGTTATGACATGCATGATAATCAAATAATAATCAAGAAACAATGAGATGCAAAAGATCCAAATCCTATACTAGCCGAAGTCTTTCATGCTCACCACGCTTGAGATCCCGCTTCAAGACCGCCAAATCCATGTTTGGGATCGCCGAGCTTGCCTCGAGTGCGAACCTATGCTACCTCGATCCACGCGCCGCACGCCGAGATCCGCTCGAGTCCACCAAATCACATATTTGGGATCGCGGGTTCATTCCAGTACGCCAGATTTCGCCTCCGGGTACGCCAGAGCTACATGCTCGGAGTGCCACGAACCACTTGTCCGGGAAATCTGATGTGCATAAGTCATTCCACTTTCCATTGTGCCCCTTCTTGTCCTCCGCCGTGATCCCCAACGCCAACAACTGTCGGAGGTCCGAGCATCACTGCAGCCATCAGTGCCACGTCAACACAGCCACCTAGCTGCCTCATTGCCGCCATGTCATGTCATCCTTTCTGAGTTTGTCATTGGCCATGTGTCATGCACTTACCCCAAACCTGCATAGACTAAATCTACTGTGGCCCAAGCCACTTGGTCGTGGACCCCATGTGTCAGGAACTATTCCATAAACCTAATCCACCATGCACTGTAGACCCAGCTTCGTGGACTTGGTCCATAGACCAATGGCCCACCTACCAGTCACTCTTCCTTTTTCAGGAATTAATTTAATTCTTGAAAATCCATAAATAATTTCTGAAAATAAAGATTATCTAGAATATTCCCTCTGTCCCACCTGTCAGTTTCCCTCACCCTTTTCTTTTTTATCATTTTCCTTTCCGATCAAACTTCTGAGAGCTTGTTATTCCTCATACAAACTCTGTTTGGGTCCTTTCAAGTTTCTAAATTTATCTAAATTCAAGATCTACCCTCATATACCATTCAATTTTGATTTTGATTTTGATTTTATTTATCTTTTTGAATTTTTTGTTTTGCGCTTTCTTTCTCGTTAGACGTTGAAGTCCCGGAATCGTCCGAAGGAGCTGAAGGTTTTGTCTACCTTACCCATCTCAAAGTCATTCTTAAGTAAAAAGGTCTTAAGTCTATCAAAGCCTGGGTGTTGCTTAACATAAACTTCCTCCTCTATGAAACTATTTAAAAAGGCACTTTTAACATCCATCTGATATAATCTAAAGCCCTTAGATGCAGCAAATGCAAGCAGAATGCAAATGGCTTCTAGTCTAGCAACAAGAGCAAAAGTCTCATCAAAATCCAACCCCTCAACTTGGCTAAAACCCTGAGATACCAACATAGCCTTGTTTCTAATTACAGAACCATCCTCATTTTGTTTGTTTTTGAAAACCCAGCGGATTTCTATAACATTATAGCCACTAGGAGGTTCTACTAGGTTCCAAACCTTATTTCTCTCAAAATTATCTAACTCCTCATGCATGGCATTAACCCAGCTAGAATCTGATAAAGCATGTGATATATTGCGGGGTTCAAAAGAAGCAACAAAAGCAGAATGAGAGTAGAGATTTGGATCATGATACCTGGAGCGAGTGACTCGCTCATGGAGATTACCTATTATCTGATCCGGAGGGTGTTGCCTTTGAATGTGTAGTGGCGCACCCGGAGAGGAAAATATTTCTTCAACCTCCGCAGGTACTGCTGATGATGAAGATGCAGCAGGAGCCTCATCTGAAGGCGGAGTAGTCACAACAGTTCTTTGGCGAATAGGAGCGCCAAAAAGAAGCAGTGGAAGAACATTATCAAGTCCTTAGTCATCTTCCCTATGAATATGCTCTTCACACCGTATCACCCAAATATCTAATCTAGCCCTGGCTAGTCTCATCAAAAGTGACATTGCATGTCTCCGAATAAGATTAGCTTCAAAGATTAAAAACCCAAAACCCTCGAATGTGATAACCCTAAATAAACCATCAAAAGTTCTTGACTCAAATTTATCTAGATTTCTATTTTAAGAATAAAACACTTGGATCCAAACACTCAAGTGCGAGAGAGAGTTTTCTATAAAAGAACATAACCTATATATCCAACTCATGGAAAATGTTAGTTCCACAATGTGATCATCATTAATTACCACACCATACCATTAACTCATAATGGTGGGACAAGATACCTCAATCTTTCCCTCTTTGGTAATTGATGATAACCACTTAATTTCTCATAAATTTAATGATGATAAATGAGAGAACAAATGAGTATATATAAACTACACAAGTTATATATATTTAACATGAGTATACAAGAACTACACAAGTTCTATATACTCATAACATGAGTATATACGAACTACACAAGTTTTGTATACTCAAAGGTTTTGTTTCAACGTAAAGATCCTTAGTATATGTGGAGAATGGAATATGGATCAATACTAGTGAAACCACAAAGTATAGAATAAAACTCCCCCTAAATGTGTGCATACACAAATGTGTAATAAGGTCATATGCACATATTCAAGTTTAACTTATGGTTGAGTTCAATCCTATATTTTGGATCCGAGAAATGCAACAATATATACGATTGAGATGTCGATTGCATACCTCGTTGTGTTTCACCTTTATATCCAAATGAGACTACACAAAGATAATACTTGATAAAAGAGTTAGTCTCATATTTGGATTTGTCATTAATCACCAAAACACTCCATTAACTCCTAATGGCGGGTCTATATCTTTCAGTCCTCCGCCGTGATCCCCAACGCCAAGAACTGTCGGAGGTCCGAGCATCACTGCAGCCACCGGTACCACGTCAACACAGCCACCTAGCTGCCTCATTGCCGCCATGTCATGTCATCCTTTCTGAGTTTGTCATTGGCCATGTGTCATGCACTTACCCCAAACCTGCATAGACTAAATCTACTGTGGCCCAAGCCACTTGGTCGTGGACCCCATGTGTCAGGAACTATTCCATAAACCTAATCCACCATGCACCGTAGACCCAGCTTCGTGGACTTGGTCCATAGACCAATGGCCCACCTACCGGTCACTCTTTCTTTTTCGGGAATTAATTTAATTCTTAAAAATCCATAAATAATTTCTAAAAATAAATATTATCTAGAATATTCCCTCTGTCCAATCTGTCAGTTTCCCTCACCCTTTTCTTTTTTATCATTTTCCTTTCCGATCAAACTTCTGAGAGCTCGTTATTCCTCATACAAACTCTGTTTGGGTCCATTCAAGTTTCTAAATTCATATAAATTCAAGATCTACCCTCATGTACCATTCAATTTTGATTTTGATTTTGATTTTATTTATCTTTTTGAATTTTTTGTTTTGCGCTTTCTTTCTCGTTAGACGTTGAAGTCCCGGAATCGTCCGAAGGAGCTGAAGGTCTTGTCTACCTTACCCATCTCAAAGTCATTCTTAAGCAAAAAGGTCTTAAGTCTATCATACCATGCTCTAGGGGCTTTGGATAGCTTGAATACATGATGTGGGTACTTGGGATTCTCAAAGCCTGGGTGTTGCTTAACATAAACTTCCTCCTCTATGAAACCATTTAAAAAGACACTTTTAACATCCATCTGATATAATCTAAAACCCTTGGATGCAGCAAATGCTAGCAGAATGCGAATGACTTCTAGTCTAGCAACAAGAGCAAAAGTCTCATCAAAATCCAACCCCTCAACTTGGCTAAAACCCTGAGATACCAACATAGCCTTGTTTCTAATTACAGAACCATCCTCATTTTTTTTGTTTTTGAAAACCCAGCGGATTTCTATAACATTATGGCCACTAAGAGGTTCTACTAGGTTCCAAACCTTATTTCTCTCAAAATTCTCTAACTCCTCATGCATGGCATTAACCCAGCTAGAATCTGATAAAGCATGTGATATATTGCGGGGTTCAAAAGAAGCAACAAAAGCAGAATGAGAGTAGAGATTTGGATTATGATACCTGGAGCGAGTGACTCGCTCATGGAGATTACCTATTATCTGATCCGGAGGGTGTTGCCTTTGAATGTGTAGTGGCCCACCCGGAGAGGAAAATATTTCTTCAACCTCCGCAAGTACTGCTGATGATGAAGATGCAGCAGGAGCCTCATCTGAAGGCGAAGTAGCCACAACAGGTTCTTGTGCTGGAATAGGAGCGTCAACAGCAGCAGATGGAAGAACATTACCAAGTCCTTAATCATCTTCCTCTATGAATATTCTCTCTGTCACCTGTGTATCACCTGAAATATCTGATCTAGCTCCAGGGCTAGTCTCATCAAAAGTGACATTGCATGTCTCCTGAACAAGATTAGCTTCAGCATTAAAAACCTGAAAACCCCTCGAATGTGCAAGATAACCCAGAAATAAGCCATCAAAAGTTCTTGACTCAAATTTATCTAGATTTTCTATTTTGAGAATAAAACACTTGGATCCAAACACTCGAAAGTGCGAGACAGAGGGTTTTCTATAAAATCGAAGCTCATAAGCAGTCTTGCCCAAAGAAGGTTTCACAAAGACACGATTAGCAATATGGCAAGCAGTAGCAACAGCTTCGGCCCAAAACCTCCTCGGTGTGCTATACTCATCTAGCATCGCCCTAGCCATCTCGACCAGGGTCATGTTCTTCCTTTCCACAACGCTATTTTATTGAGGGACGTGTGGAGAAGAGAACGGATGCTCAATTCCACGCTCAGCACAAAATGAAGCTAATGAGGTATTCTTGAACTCCGTGCCATTATCACTGCGGATCGCTCTCAAGGCACCCGGAAGTTCAGAAGCCAAACGCAGAACAAGATCATGATAATAATCAAAAGCTTCATCCTTCGAAGCAAGAAAGAACACCCAAGTGTATCTAGAAAAATCATCGACTATGACAAGAAAGTACCATTTTCCACCAACTGACCGAACTCTAGCAGGACCAACAGTATCCATATGAAGCAACTGTCTCGGTCCATCAGTCATGACCATAGTCACTGAAGGGTGTAAGGCGGCAACTTGCTTGCCATGCCTACAGGGCGCACATACAGTATCTTTGATGGCTTTGAGTTTGGGCAAACCTCTCATGAGCTCAAGGTTGCTAACTCGCATCAGATGATCAAAACCAATATGCCCCAAACGACGGTGCCAAAGCCAGAACTCAGAAGAAGAAGATGAAATCAAGTATTTGAGAGAACTAGCAAGAGATTCAGAAAAATCAACTCCAAAGATCCTAGCAACTCCAGTAATCCCAAAAACAAGCTCACTAGTTGAATCAAGCACCGGACAAGCATTTTTCTTAAATATAGTCTCATAGCCATCATCAAGAAGTTGAGAGACGGAAAGCAAATTAAACCTTAGCTTGTCCACAAGGGCGACGTCCTTGAGGATGAAACAGTCGTTCACCCTGATCGATCCCGTTCCTTCAATCTGCCCTTGTTTATCATCTCCAAAGGTGATGAAATCATCACTCGTCGACTGCGTGAAGGAGATGAACCATCCTGAGTCTCCGGTCATGTGGCGTGAACAGCCGGAGTCGACGAACCACATGTCCTTTCTATTTCCGCGGTAATCCTAAAAATCAAGACAAAGAAGAACGATGTGTCTCAATACTGGGGTTAGTTAAACAAGACTTAGGAACCCAGTACTGAGACACACATCTGCGAGTAGTATGCAAAGCAGAAGTGCTATCCCTGATTTTATTTGAAATTCTTTTATGAGCAATGGTTAAATTAACATGAGAGTTATCATGTCTAGGACAATGATGATGAATATATGACACAAATCCTAAACTATGTTTCTTCTTTTTTATGTTATTATGTCTCATAAAAGCTCTAGGTTGATTAGATAAAATTCTAGCAACATTTTTCTTATCATTTTTCAACATACGCCAACAGAACTCAATCAAATGCCCATCCTTTTTGCAATAGGTGCAATGATACTTAATACCACTAGAAGAAGCACCCTTAGACTTAACAGATGGTTAGGCAACACCTGCAGATTTAAAAATAGTTTTTGCAGGTTAGGTTTTGAATTCAATTAACCCATTTTCCAAGACTTGAGTAACTTTTGGGTTAGAATTATTTTGGACATGATTATATCCTAATCCTTGCTTCTTATAAGGAGTTTTAGACTTGTCCAGAATCATGTTTAATTGTTTCTTATCTTTAGAGAATTTTCCCAATGTATTCTTAAGATAGGCATTTTCTTCTTCAAGATTAACACATGATTCACAGGTTTTACCCTTAATGACTCTAGCATATTTCTCCTAATATAAAGCAGCTTCAAGTTTAAGAGCTGGACATGAAGCACATGTAGAAGACTCAATACTGTCCTTAAGATTGACATATTTAGCTCTGGCTTCTTCTAAGATATCTTTAACTTCATGTTCGCGTTCTAAGCAGAAAGTGCAAAGGCTAGAATCAACCACACCAGAAGCAACTAACTTACTAGACTCTAAGCATTTTTCACATGGAGCAGATTTAACCTCAACAAGCTCAGTTCTAGCATTTTCAAGTTGTTGCAAAGCAATATCATAAGTAGATTGCAGTTTAGCAAATTCTGAGTGCAAAGCATGGTAGGATGAACATTCATCAGATTCAATAGTCTTAGCATTTTCAAGTTCTAAAGTTAAATTATCTACTTGTGACTCTAAGTCCTTATTCTTGGCTATGACAAACTCTAAAGCCTTATCCTGACTCATGAATTGCTCAAATATAGTTTCACATCTATCAGCAAGGACATCATAGGAAGGAGGTACCTCATCGTTGTCGTCGTCAACAGAGTCAACCATGGAGCACAAGCCGGTGAAGTCCTTGGCCTTCCCCTTCTTATTTTGAGGGATCTCCTCCTCCTTGTCCACATCGCTTAAGGATTGATCCTCAAAACCGGCAAGCACCCGGTGAGAGGTCTTCGTCAGCTTGGCAGTATCATATCTTGATTTGTTCCATTGAGGCTTCTTCCAAGCTGGCTTTCCCTCCTTATGGTTGCTCTTACCTTTCAGCTTGGGGTAATTTGTCTAGATATGATTAAGCTCACCACACTCATAGCAAGTCACGGGACCTCCTCGTTTTCTATTTCTCATATTGTTGTAGGCCCGTGTGACCTTTTTGACTATGAGTGCCAACTCAGCCTCAGGAAGACTCTCAAACTCCTCTTCATGAATAGCAGATAAACCAGTAATCGAAAATCCAGAAGAAAACTCAAAAGACCCATCAGAAGCTCTCTTGAGCGGGTCTGCTACCAAAGCTATGTTTTCCTTTATGGGATAATAAATCCTCTTGATCTCATGAGTCTTAAGCTTGCTATAGAGCAGTTCCAAAGTCAGATCAAAAAGATTGACATTCTCCTCAATTGCTGTAGCCCTTATCTCCCACTCTTTGATGTTGATTGCAGCCAAGAGGTGGGTGGCATTTTCAGACTAAGAATATTCAATACCAACAGCTTTCATCTGATTAATCACTTTATTAAAGCGACTGAAAATGTCATCGATGCTCTCTCCAGGACGCATCACGAATTTGTTATATTCACGTTTATAGACTGTTTGGTGTACTTTCTTGACTTGGGACGAACCCTCATCATAGGTTTCGAGAGCGTTCCAAATCTCATACACAGTCTCAAGATTGCAAATCCGATCATACTCCTGTCTACCAAGCCCACCATACAAGAGGTTTTTAGCCTAATTGTTGTTAGCCAAAAGAGCTTCTAAAGCCGGCGTAGCAAATTCGGGCACAACGAGCGGGAATCAAACAACCTCCCATATAGCGTGTCCTTCGCTCTCAAGGAAGACTTGCATGCGATTCTTCCAATAGGCATAGTCGTGCCCATCGAAGATATGCGGCTTTGTGGAGTATCTATCCATCGCCAAGTTCAATGACCGGTTAAGATCAAGATTGAACTAACCGGGCTCTGATACCACATGTTGGACCGAAAAGGCGACTAGAGGGGGGTGAATAGGAGCACACTCACTTTTTCATAAATAATAGATTCAACACAAATTTCTCTCTAGTAGCTATGGTAGCTATGAAGATCAATATACCAGTACAGTGGAAGACTAGTATTGAATCCAACCTAACTC
This sequence comes from Hsuehochloa calcarea, assembly GCA_036346395.1. Lineage (NCBI taxonomy): Eukaryota > Viridiplantae > Streptophyta > Magnoliopsida > Poales > Poaceae > Hsuehochloa > Hsuehochloa calcarea. The sequence goes on from CM070607.1 coordinate 17,847,407, forward strand.
CCGAAGCAAAACAACCAAAGATCAACACAAGATAAAACCAATCTCAGTGCAGGGCGGTCAGACCGCTGGATCAATGGCGATCGAACCGATTTCCTACCGGTCTGACCGGTGACCCTGGCCGGTCTGACCGCCGGCCTGAAAAATAGAACAGAAAGCCCCGATGACGAAGTTGTAAATAGACAAACTTTTGATCTATAACTCCAAACTTGATGAAACTTGGAACACACCTTCTCTATGATATCAGGAACCTATTCCAATTGAAGATTGTGATAATTCCTAGAAGAATAGCGATCTTTTTCCGTTTGATTGAAGAAGGGTTCAAAATCGGGTCAAAATGAAAACTTGATCCAAAATGTTGCTCGTGGGTGATTGATGATCAAGATGATACTAGGTATGTTACCACATGTCACAGCAAGCTATATCACGTGGAGAATTCAATAAAAACTCGTGGATCAAAGAAAGACTCAAAATCATCAAATATAGAGAAAGAACGCAATGAGACAAAACATTTATCAAACTTTCCTTTGATTGATTGCTATGATATGGGCTTACAGCCTCTCCATCAATGGAGGACAATGCTCAATCCAAGAGCACGAAAATCACATCCAAACCTCTAGAACCCTAGACTCCACAAAAGCTCTCTCTAAGAAAATTAGGGTTTCAAATAGCAAAAGAGACAAACGAAGGTGCAGCCACCTCCCTCCCCTATTTATAGTGGAGACTTAGACCTTCTAGAAGTTTGACTCAATTGGGCTCCCGTTAAGGTCCAAAACAAACGGAACACATACGCACGTATTTTAATGCGTCGTCTTTAACACCCTTTGACCTAATTAGCTACACCTTGAGCCATCTTGCTCCTCGGATTAGCCAATAGGCCACCCTTGTCCATCTTGCGTCACGCTTGAGTTCATTGACCTCACCCGGTATCGTCGATCGTTCTGGATCTCAGCTCTCCAAGCCTAGTCCCGGTCATCCTCGCTGTTGACCGTCGTTGACCACCAAGCAACCTGCACAACAATAGACAAGTAAACCAAATTTGGGAACTAGTTCTTCACAACTTGACCCATGTTAGTCAAAACATACATCATGCAACATATATGCCCTGAAACTCATGACTTTGACCTAACAACCGAATATCGCCGCCACGACGGGCGACGATCCAAGTGAAAACCGGTCAGATCGCCCCCGGGGCCGGTCTGACCGCCCACCCTGGCCGGTCTGATCGCCACCTATTGGCCGGTCAAACCGTCAGTAAAGACTTAGCCGAATTTTCTCTCTGGAAAACCGAAACCTACTGTAATTTTTAAACCAATAGAACTTTTGACTGGAGACTCCAAAAATTATGGGACCAAGTGCAATAGAATATCTTCTCTTGCCTACACCCACTATTTTTGGCCCAGCTCAATCCCTCACTTCTGAAGTTGGTCGGTCCGACCGCCGCTATGGCCGGTCGGACCGATCTTGGACCGGTCTGACCGCCTCCCTAGCCGGTCTGACCGGTTAAGACCTGACAGTACTGTAACTGTACCGAAAATACGTGAAACGATAAACCGTTAACGCTATTGCCAATTGTCACATCATCCTAAGATCTGGAGTATATCCCCATGATATCCACAGTTTTAAATCATTCTTATTTTTATACATTTGAAATATAAACCCGAGTTTGGGATGTTACACCTCTCCTCCTTTGTTCTCGTCTTGGGACCGCCTTGTCGATGAGTCGTGCCACGGCCATGTCCTCCCGCGCCGCCACGCACATCTTTCTACTGCCCCCATCCTTCTCTGGCTCCCTCGCCACCCTTGTAACCACGATGGCCTCGACCTCCTGAACACCCCTGAGTCCTCACCCAAGCCACCCCGCTGCAAGAGCTTGCAGACCGAGACGAGGTCACCTGCAGATTCCCCATGACAACAGTGTGCTTGTGAACTTAGACATTGACCTCAACGAGTTTCCTCGCTCGCCTTCCGCCATGCCATGGCCGCCATGTCGTCGCGTCGTTATGGCCTTTTACGCTCTCTTCAGCACACAACATTGTAAGGGGAAGAGGAAGCTGAGGTTGCGCGACGGTGGAAAAGGACCACCGGAGTGGTATGGAGAATGAAGGAGGAAGAAGAAGAAAGGAGCACATATGGACCTATATAGTTATTTCTCTCTCCAAAACAACCATATGTTATTATAATAGATATTGTATCCTCCCGCAAATAGCCACAAAGTTTCTACAGCAAAGTCACAATAAACCGATTATGCCCGACACCAGATGCCCGTGGGCGAATACCCTAACGGAGGTGGGTATGGGCGTCTTTATTTGCCCACGGGTATAAAAACGCCCCAAAGCCATAAACACTCTCATCAGATAAAACATGAAACCCTAGACGTCCCAACTCCCACACCTCCGATACCCCTTAAAAGCGACCTCTCTCCGCTTCTTCACCACCCAAACCCTCTTTTATCTCTCCCGCCAATCCCCACCCACGCCAATCCCCACCAAGCTCGATCTCCTCCTCCTCTTCGCGTCGCCGTAAAAGTTCAATATCCTGTAGCTAAATTTGCCTTGGAAAAATAAAAGGAAATCGATTTATCCTTCTATCTAGCCTCGGAAGTATTTGTCAACTCGTCACCGGAGCTCAGTATCTTCTTTCAAGCACCACATTATCCCATTGTCCACTAAGGATCGTAATGCTTCGCTTCTAGAAGTCAACTCTCAACTCCCCCACCATGACTGAGTCACGTACAGATCGTTCGATGCCGACGGCTCAATGGGGACGGAACTCTGCTTGCTTTCATCTAAATCCACCGAAAAAAAAACCCAAATAAAAGAATCGAGTAGTAAAACACTCCACTGGATCCAATCTCTGGGAGGGAACGGAGCGCATTGGCTGCTTTTCCTCTTGGGCAGCGCACCAAAATGAGCGTCGATTGGCGTGTGAACTGCCCCAAAACGGCCGGAACCTTCTCCGGTTCTTTTCCCTTTCGTTTTCCCAACCATCTAGTGCGTCCCACTTCGTCCCTATCGCTGCGGATTCCATGTGCTACAGCGCGCTACATGTTTTCTTCTTAGATTATCCGGTTTATAATACCTTCGTTTTTAAATAGACATCGTTCTAAATACGTGCAGCTAATATTTTAAAACTTCCTAAAGAAATGGGAATCGGTTCCAATATCGCGTACTTGCATGGACCACGGGACAAATGTATCGGAGACACTTCCAACGGGGTAGTGTGGAGCGCCGCCAGCCAACACGAACTCGGTCGGTGGTCACTGCTGCACTGGCTACGAGTCAAAATTAGAGTGTGTGATTGATCTGGAAGTACCGTGGTTTCGAGGTCATACATTGTGACTTTTACACAAATTGTGTTCACACTCGCAGAGTGGATATCTCAAGGTTAATATACCTGGGCACATTTCCCAGGTGAGCTCTGTATCAAGGCCCGGTTTCGAACGTAGGAATTTTGTGGAAATCCAGTGAGATTTATACTACCTATTGCGAAATTTATGTACATCATTTATCCTCCTAGACGGGTGTTTAGGAACAAAAGCAAGTTGGAAGAAAACAGGTTTTGAATTTGAATTTGTTTGAATCCACTCTGTCATGAATCCGTATATGTATGTGTACATGAGACTAGCAGTTAAGTGGTGAATTATTTGGTTGAGTTGGAGGGGCGCCTAATCTAATTAGTGCAGTTGACGTGCAATCAATCCAGCTATCTCAGTCTCAGCGGGAGTCATACAAATGTAGCTGTGATGTAACGATCGATCCATCGTTTACTATTAGACTCACTGCACGTGTATTAACGCAATGCTGGAAATCTTGAGCTGGGCGTTCACAAAGCGAAAGCTACTGACAGCCGAATCCTAATATTTTATACTATCTATGATTCCATCGTAAGAAATCAAAGTAGGTTCTCCGATTTTGTTTAGCTTGCTTAATGAATGCGTGGACGAAACGTAATATAGCTTGAATTCTGTAGGCCAATGCATATAAAATTTTAGCCATGACAAAAAATAGGTTCACACTGAGGCTTTGTTTGGATAAGAGAGGATTAGAACCGATCCTTCCAATCGGATTGGAAGGGATTTTAGTTCAAATTCCGAATCAATCCGAAGGAATTGAGTCGGATCACAATGTATCCAAACAAGCCTTAAGAGAACTTATAGCGCCACTTGTGTTTGTATATGCAATTGTTTTTCTGCTGTGTGGATCAGTAAAAATATTACCGGTAAGAATTTTTTTCAAAGGTAGCGATTACACCGGTTTTCACTGGTTACTGGAAAATTCAGCCGAAAATTTTAAATTGAAATTTGAATTTTTTAGATGTAAAGACAAAATTTATCTAAATTTGAATTTGGATGAAAATTAAATAAATTTGAAATTTTGTACCATGTACATAAATTTATCAGACTCCACTGATAACACTAGTAACCGCCGGTTACCAGCGAAATTTCGGCTATATAATTTTCACTAGTGCAGATTCCTAGCTTGTAGAGAGGTACATATACACCAATTAATGATTCAAATCTTGGAAGAGTACATGCTTGATTGTCCTAAGAAAGTAAAATAATTTATTATGCATCTAATGTTCCATATCGTCTATGATTCCATCATAAGAAAGAAAAAGTAGGTTCTCTGATTTTGGTTCTATGCCGATGCGTGAAAGCTTGCTTAATGAATGAGTGAAAGAAACAGTGATGATATATAGCTTGAATTGTGTAGGCCAATGCATAGAAAATTTTGGCCATGACAAGGATCCGGTTCACACTAGGATGGACATTTTTTTATACTAGGATCAACTTACATATGACATTTGTGTTTGTATACGCAATTTTTTTTTTGTGGATTCCTAGATAGATGATGCATCAATTGACTAATTATATCTTGGAAGAGTACATGCTTGCTTGTCCTAGTTGAGATTGGAAATCCTAAGAACATGATTGATTTATATATCATTAAGTTCACACGGGAACAGAATTAGCTAGCTAGGGGGATCCAACAGAAGAAGATTAAAAAAGGGTCATATCTTTCTTGCTCTTTTTTCTACAGCCATGTCTTGTAATTATGGGTGTCCGTGTAATACCCGTTCAGATATTTAAGAAAAATAAAGGATTGAAAGAGGAAATTAAATAGAATTAAAAAGGAGAAATTCAGATTTTGAGAGGGAGAAGAGAACTTAGGCCTTCGGCCCATGGCGACTCGGCCCAAGTGGGCCGGCCATAAGGGGGACCAGGGGGACCTAACCCTAAGCCGCCCCACCCCCTGTCGCCTCCTCCTTCTGGCGTCCACTCCTCCCTGTGGGCCACCCCCTTTGCAGTCCTTGCTGCTGGCCAGAGGAGGGACATCAGGGAATTTCGTCTACCAAGAGGAAAAGAGGAAAGGGGGAAGAGAAGGGGGAGAAAGAAGAGGGAAAGATTAAGAATCCGTGATCGGAGATGATTTTAATGTGGGTAGCCTCTGTTAATCCTTAGATTGATCATAGATTAGCCGATGTTCGAATCGTAGATCATTTGGTCCAAGGGAAGGGTAAATTTCTGTAAGCCCTAGTTCGTCGAGTTGTGACGCAGATCCTTATAGGGGCAATTAGAGGTTTTTAAGGTTAGATTTAGGGTTTCGACCAATTATAAAACATGTAGATAATTTTGTCAGCATTCCAGGAAGATCTAGAACACTAGATTTGGAGTTACGAGCGAGAGTTTACATCCTCAGGAAGGTCGCTGTCCAGAAAATAGACGTTGTTGGCAACTATCGTGAAGATGGACTATTTTCGTGTAGTAACTAAAATAATTTAATTTTGGTGATAACTTGAATAAACTAGCAAATTTTGAGTAAATTCCAGAACTGGTGTCGTTTATTGCTTTTCAAGTTTTATAAATAAAGATACGAAATCGTGAAGCGGTCTGCCATGACATAATTTGTGACAGTTTTTGGGGAAGGAAATGGGGATGTAAACGGTAGATTCAGTAGTTCATCATAACTATAAAGTTGTAGACAATTTCGTTAGGATTCTAGAAAGTATTTGTTTTCTAGATTTGGGTTTAAGATGAGGGAGTTAAAGCTTTTTTACTACTGGACAACGGGTAGTGCATCCGGTATAATCGAGTTAATTGTGTCGTTTTGGCGTAGACATGCGAGAACAATTAGTGTAATGTTTTGGTGCTGTGATGAGGTGGTTTTGAGAGCATTTTGGAATTGTTTATTCAGAGAGTGTGAACTCTAGTGCTTTGTCGCCGTCTCGTCACCTAGCTCCTCGAAGTTAAAGAGGTAAGTGTTTGGTATAATGGTGAACAACGGGTGGTTGTCGTTGTCTTGTTGATTTATTACCATGAGATTTAATTATATTTTATTAAGTTATTTACTTGCCATGATGTTGTTGGTGAAAAGAGTAAGATTGTGATAATGATGCAATTACCATGAGGATGACATTGTGAGATTATTATTGCTTAATTGTGATTATGATATATTGATGTAATTACCATGGGGATGACATGATAAAGTTGCTAAAGATAAATGAAATATTGTGTCATTCAGTTGCATAAGGGTCAGGATGGTGAGTACTGCCATGATTGCGGCTACACTACTACAAAATAGGTTATACTGAACGCCTCATCACATATTGTTCCTGTGTAACCGCCTGTATTGTAATTATCACAGACGGTTGTTAATAATAACTGTCTACGACATGTAGCGATGGCTAGAACCGTCTGTGATACGTAATTATCACATATGGTTTTTAATTATAACCATCTGTAATCCTTTATATTTGTCTTAGGTTAATCGCTATTCAATTTGTAGTATGTTTGGTCAATAGGAAGAGTAGTTGTGTGTATTAATCTAATTTAACACTAAATTGTTATATACATAGCGTAGATGGACCGAAGCTGGATGTATGCTGAGAACCGTGTGAGTGAAGAGTACTTTGATGGCGTGTTTGCTTTTAGAAGAGCTGCCGAGCAGGATATGTTGTAGAAGGGGATAAATTTTATGTACTACCATGCATTGATTGTGAAAATCTGAAGATGTTTACCAACCCAGCTCATATCGAAGCGCACTTGATTCGAAGGGGTTTCAAAAAGGGGTTGCGAAAATCTGAAGATGTTTTCTATTTTCTTGTTTTCAGAGGGCATGGCTAGCATTTCTTGAGGCTAGCCAAAAAAAGAAAATATATTTAGGTATAGCGAACTATCACAAACGATTTTGTGGTATAAACTATCTATAAAGTCCAACTATCACAGACGGCTACCACCAACAATCGTCGGTGATATCCCTTTATTAGTCTGCGAAGCCAGCGTATCACAGACGGTTATTTTTACTGACCGTCTGTAATATATATCCAATCACAGACGGTTAGTACATAGAACCGTCTGTGATATATATCCAATCACAAACATTTAGAACATATAATCATCTGTGATAGCTGACGTATCACAGATTGTTTTTGGTAGAAGCCGTCTTTGATAGTAGGCCTTCACAGCTTCGACCAAAAACCGTTTGTGTTGTGACTTATCATATACGGCTCACAAACCGTCTGTGATAACCGCATGTTATCACAGACAAATAAATTCAGACGGTTCAAAAACCGTTTGTGATGACAATTTAGAACCGTTTGTGATGACCCTTTGTGTAGTAGTGCTAATCCGACATGCCCCATGTTAAAATCCTACAGAGGCTGGGACCCAACCCTCAGGAGGTGGGGGAGAAAACTGTATCACCGACAGGTGAACACTTCGTTATACCGGTACTAGCTGAAAGAGGTGCATCATGGCTTTTGCATTCATGAGAAAGATATTGATGAGAATTGATAATGAGGAGCATGAGATTTATGATAATGCATTAAATGTTTAATGAACTTATGTATTTATCATTGTATCTTGTACTTACTGAGTAGTGGACTCACCCTTGCTTTATTGTTATTTTAGGTGGTCGGTGGCGGCATCTCGCATGGGAAGGGATAACACACATGGAATAATTGCACTCACTTCAAATACTTGAATTATATGGCCATGAGAACATTTAATACAGTGTGATGATTTATTCTTTCTAGGACTTGGTAATCATTTAATAATCCTAGGTGATTTGTTGGAACCTGTTTATTTATTTATTAGACTATCTACGGACTATTTATTACCTATTGGTTCTTTATTCAGTATTGCTATCTAGCATGTTGATTCTTATGCAGTTTAGTTGCATTTAATATTTTTCTATTGTGACTTGTGGATAGTTTTTATTCATTATGTGCCTACTAGAATTTATTGTAATATGTGGTTCAAATTAGTAGTTGATGTAGTCTAGTGGCATTCCAAGCTTAGTGTTGGGTTGGGGTGTTATAGTGCGCCGAATGAATCGAGGGATGGTCACTTGGTCTAACTGCAAATAGAAACAAGATGGAAATTCGGTTTATTCTTAGTTTCCTGGAAATTTTTTAATTTTCAGTCGCCCAAAGTTGTAGTGTTAAGTAATGTTAATTTTAGCGAAAGTTTATTGCAATTTTAGTTTTATTTGTTTTTGTATTTGTAGGGATTTACCTAGGTTTACTTTATTTTTGTCTAAGATAGAATTTTTTATTTGTCTTTGTATGTTGTTGGGCTTCACAAAACTTATGTTTATTTTTATCTAGGTTAGAATAATTTTTTGTTTCGTCTCTATTCTACAGATGATGCTGTCGATTTATATAGGAAGTGATGGGAGATATGAGGGTGATTGTGTGTTCATCCAAGGACTGAGAAAAGTGACTGACCGGATCAAAATATGTAGATAGGCCGAGGTTTTTCATCGCTATTGAGGCCCTGACTTAAACATAATTATTTCATGATCTTTTGTAAAAACATGTCGAGTCGAAGCAACCGACCCTCTAGGTTATGTGAGCCCAAATATAAATGCAATTATGGCAAAAATTCAAGCCAGATACCCTTTGATAGGGGAGGAGGTTAGTCAGCAGGGGCGGATCCAGAACTAAAATGGTCAGTGTCTCATACATATCACTTATGTCTAATTATCAAGCAATGTTGTACCTAATAATAATGTGTTCAACAATTCAACATGACCGAATAGAGATGTACCCATCAAAGTACTTACCAAAATAAACATTAAACAGACCCACTAGTAGCATTGGTTAACTACAGCAAAGTGATAAATGATGGATAAACACTACTACAAAAAGATTAATATTGGACGTCTCATCACAAACGATTGACCAAAATTGTTAGTATTAAATACAATCATAGACGATTTTGGTGTAGCGATCGTTTGTGTTACTGGCTGCGCTAAAATTGTCTATGAAGAAGTAATATCATAGACACTTCATGTTGAAAACCATCTGTGAAGTATCACAGACGGTTCTGAACAAGAACCGTCTATGATATTACTAAATATCACAGATGATTTTTTCTTAAAATCATTTGTGATGTCCAATCATATTTATATTCGGACTCTATAGTACTTTGCCCGTGCCCCCCACTCAAACTAAAATAAGTTTCTCTAACTCTCCCTCCTCCCCTGAGTCCGTTGCCGCCGTCCTCGACGCCTCCTCCTCGAGCCCGACGCGCCTCCTCCCCCAAGCCCGCCACCTCCTCCCCGAGCACGAGCCGCCGCCTCCCCAAACCCAGCACCCCTCCTCCCCGAGCCTGGCGCACCTCCTCCCCAAGCGCGCCCACAAGCACGCTACAGTGTTGAATAGGTTATTTTCTTGACTTGTGCTTTCAAAGAAACAAAGCTTTATTTAATAAAGACCAAAACATACATATTGCATGTTGTAAAAGGTTGAAAAAAATCATAGTTACATTTCTTCTATGACCTCTCTTCTAACTTGTTAGCCTTTTCATCCAGTTCCTTGGGATTGATCTTCAAAGTTGTCAAGGTTGATCTCCAGCAGAAGAAAATCAGAAGATATGTAGTTCGGTAGGCATTTTTCATATTTTTTTCCTCTAGTATAGAATTCAGTCTTGATCGGAAGTTACAAATCATAGACAGTGAAGCGCTCACCTGGTCATCGAGATTTTTTCTTCTACCAATTTCTTGAAGACTTCAATCCATAGACTAAATTAACTTTTTGACCATCTTGAAGTCATGATCCATGGATTCTATCTTTTCCATGGTGGTCGAAAAGTCAATTTGTTCCGTGGAATGTATCTTTTCCACGATCTTACCCATAGTGGAAGAACTCCAAGGATCGATTATTTCTTCTAAAGAAATCTATTCGGACTTGAGAAGTTTGGAGATAAGAACTTTAAAACGAAGTAGAAGTATGAAATATGAAAACTCTGTGCGTAAGTTCTACCCTTCTGATGGTTATTTATAGGCTTTCAACTTGTGGCAAAGTTAAACGGAAGTCCAATGGATAAAATTTTATTAGAATCTTTCCCAATAAATCGTTGGAAAATCAATGTGTCACTGTCTCTTCGGGAGTTGTTCTTCATGAAGACGGTTGATGTTGCTTTTTCTCTCTATTTCTGTTTGTTGGCTAGCATTTCCTAAGGCTAGTCAATAAACCGATATAGATTTAGCAATACAAAAGAATATCACATACGGTTTCTTATGATAAACCGTCTGTAATACATCAGCTATCACAGACGGTTTCATCTACAAACCGTCTGTGATAGTCAACTATCACAGACGATTCTGAGTTAATAACCATTTGTGATAGTCTACATCACAGACAGTTCGAAAACCATCTGTGATGACCTCATATCATTACTAGCCCATAAACTCAGATGGCTCACGAAACCGTCTATGATGACCTTTTTCTGTAGTAGTGAAAGTTCCAAACCATGGATAAAAAGTGGTCGACATCGGCAAAATACAACATCCGACCTTGATGGCCTAAAAAAAGAGAAGAAATAAGTTAGTAAATTTTTAAGTAAAAGAATCATGAAATAATCAAAACAAAGATAAGTACATTACATTTTATAATTTCATTCTAGCTCCCCTAAGTTCTAGAAGCAATGAATTACAGCATCATTTGTAACTCTCCCCTCGCATTTCTCCACATAGTAAATAAGGCTATCTCTCAAGAAGTGGTCGCCAATGCGATTACGCAAATGTGTTTTCACAATTTTCATGGCCGAAAAGCTACTCTTAGTTGTAGCAATGGCAACATGCAAAACTAGTTCTAGCTTCAAAAGTCGATAAACCAAAGAATAGCAAATATGTTTCCTTGTCTCCACCATTTTTTTTTAGAAATGTTACTAATAGTATCTATGTTAGAGAATCTATCATCCACATGCATATAGACAATGTAGAGGAAAAGATGGTGTTTAAGGTCCCTCAATTCCCCATCATCAAATCATTGGGATAAAGTTTAGCTAGACTCATCAAATGATCTAAACTAAAATCACAAAATGATTCTCTTGGACTCAAAGAGGTCGAGCAAACGAGCAATTTAGAGGTTTTCTCACTGAAGCGGCTATCGAGATCTTAAATCACTGGCGTTGTTTTTTTGGATTCATGTATATTTCTCCTAGAAGGCATATACTTCACCTATGACAGATTCCCATCTAGATCTCCTAAGGTCATCCAAATGGCTTTTGGTCGATTTCATACCATCAAAGGCATTCACATCTAATAGTTAGTTGTCTTGATGGGGATTGGCTTCAACTATAAACTGAGAAAAGCCATGTTGGAACATGAGACGTTGTGTACGAATTTTGTATATGGAAGGCAAGATGTTTGGTTTCCTAAAAATAATCATGTGGAAATCCTGCATTCCATATAATTGAAAAGACAGGTCGAATCCATTTTCATCGAGGTAGCTTGATGTATCATCCATAGCTAGTTTTTTTTTAAAAGAAAAAGTTCTCACTTTTCAATCTGAACTATGGTGTCGGTTCGATTTTCAATCCTGAACTACGAAACCGTTGACTTTACAATATCGAACTCTCAAAACCGTCCACTTTACCCCCTTCCGCCTTTCCCACCCCGGTTTTCATGTGACATGGAGGTGGTTTTGCTGACGTGGCAACCAATGCAATAGTCTCTCTTCTTCTCCCTTCTTCCTCCTTTCTTTGTCTCTCTCCATCTCTCATCGAAAGCTACTGTGGTTTAGAGTCAGGGTTGTGTTTAGACGGTTTTTTAGTTCGATGTTGTAAAGCAAACAGTTTTATAGTTCAAAATTGAAAATCAGTTGCTATAAGTAACTTTCGCATGTATGAAAATATCCTATACACGGAAGGAAGGAAGGAGGCGGCCGTACATTTACATACTAGAACCGATTTGACAGCTGGCACTAGCGCCGAGCTCGATTGATTAGCTAGTTTGGTACAGACAGGCAGAGGTGCTAGCAAACAGCCAACAAAGAAAAATAATAGAACAAGTTCGTTCACACTAGGTCACTCTAGCTACATGAAGGAAGCTGCGTCCATGGCTTACCCTGCCTGTTTCTCTCCGTACACGTGGTACTTACGTACCGGCCGGCCGTGTGTCACTGCGTAGTGGGCCCTTTTATCTTAGCAAAAGAAAAATCCAACGAATATCGCGGAGTCGGACGAGCCCTAAGAAATATATTTTCTTAAAATTCAATTATTTTTTTCAATCATTATCTAATGATTTTGATCTTTTTATATTAAAAAAATTTAAACTAGATAAAAATAAATATATATAAACTTTACAAATACAAAAATAAAACAGGATCTAAATTAGGTATAAGTAAATATACGTGAAGCCTACAAATACAAAATCAAAATAAAAAAAATTCTATACTGGACAAAAAAAAAATCTATACGTAAGAAATAACGATACGCTCCGACAAATACCCCGTTCACACTGGCAATATCTGTGTGTCTCTGTGGATTTGGGAGTAGGAGACAGCGGCGGGACCACCGCCGGCAGTCGCAATCGCAGTCGCACTCGCAAAGCAACCCGACCACGGTGGGGCCCACCCGCGTTCACACCTATTCTGTTCGTTCACCTGCTAGCTCGCGGCCTCGAGCGCGGGTATTTAAAGGCCGGCGAGGACGAGCAGAGTCGCACATCGCATCGCATCGCATCGCAACGACATATATCGCCACCGCTGCCGTCCGTCGCGTCGATCGGTCCGTACTTCCGGCCATGTCTACCACCACCTGCATCTCCTTCTCTGCTCCTTCCTCCTCTCCTCCTCTCCACGGAGCCGTTCCTAGGCAACCACCACCGGCAGTGGTGGCGGCGGAGGTGGAGAAGCTGCAGCTCGGCGGCGGCATGGGGGAGACCAACGGTGCCAAGGAGGAGATGATCGGCATCGCCGAAACAAGGTACATGTAACGAACGACTGTTGTTTGTTCACGAGTCCTGTGGGGTCGATCGGAAACGGAGAATTTCAGTTAGTACTTAGTACTTGTCACAGACCGACCACAGATCGATCAGCATGCATCGTGTAACCACTGACCACTGATTAAGGATATGCGTGGCAGTGATCAGGGGGATGCCGGAGGCGAGCACCACTGCCCCTTCCGCAACCCACGGGCGGTGGTTCAGAGATTGACGTGCGAACGCAAGCCCCACGTGGACGGCTTGGCCCTCAGGAGCAGCATGGGCAGGTAAATCATCCGAATATCTGATAAACCGCAATGATCGGACGGCTCAGGTCGATGCGAAAGCTTACGTTATCTTCCAATATATGTGGATGTTAATTGGTTTCTTGCAGGCCGGAGCTGGAGAGCTTGGATCCTTTCCTTTCATTGGACGAGTTTGAGTGTACGTACGCTACCTGGATTATTCTGTATACAGCAGTATAATATATATATATATATAGTAATTAAAATACCCAATAAAGGGCTTAGAGCAAACTGTAATATATAGTAATTAATACATAGCTAGTTTTGATTGCTCAACCATTTTTTAGTCTTGGTATTCGAATAACTCTATATATAACCAGGGCCCCCGGGCTTAAAGGAAACACATAAGAGTCATTCTGTACCATGACAATAAATTCTCCAGATGAATTAGTCAGCATAATATTCACACCACCTTTTTTATTTTTTGTATTTCAGTTTCTCCCCCAGCTGGCTTTAGCGATCATCCCCACAGAGGTTTGTGTAGATTTTTCTCATTCTTGCACATAGTTGCTGCCACATGATCATCTCATGAATAAGTTTTGATGCATATGATTCCTGAATTCTGCTCTTGCTATTTTTGTTTCCCATGGTGTCCCTTCAGGATTTGAGAATGTTGTCTACATGCTTGAGGTAACAATTGATATACATTTTTTGAAAAAAAAAACTGATGACAGTTGTATAGTAGTAGTAGGAAAAGTATTGATGAGAAAAATTATGTCCTTTGTGCTTCCAGGGAGGATTAAGTTACCATGATTCTTCAGGCCACAAGGGCACCATCAACACAGGAGATGTTCAGGTTAGGTCTCCTATCGTCGATATCATTAAACATAGATAAGACTATTGAGAGTAATTAATTTCCTTTGCTGGTCCCTCTCTCTCTCTCTCTTAGAACGGGTCCCTCTCTTTATTTCAAATATTGTTTGTCGACCCGGTTTAATTCTGATATTGATAAAGAAAATGCATGAATAAATTTTGGATTAAACAACCTAACAATAATTGAGTATGTAAAATTTAACTGTATAAGATTTTTTTACAGAAGGGATTTATCTAAAGAATTTTAGTGAGGTACTTCAGAACTCTGTTTGGACATCGACTTGCTTAGTCGCTTGCTTTCGTGGGGAGAGAGAAAAAGGCAAGCAAAGAAGTGTTATATATAGCTAGAGCTAGCTAAAGAAATGCAAGAAGAAAGTTATACTTACTACTGGAAAAAGAACCATACCATTTTTGGGAGGGGAAAAGGACTTGCACTTCGTGCGGTTGAATGTTTGGAAGTTGGAACTCCTTTCACTTTGGGCTCATGTCAGCATCTTACATTGAGAGCCACTAGTAGCCAGGGGACACTATTATTTCGTTGTGGAGAAAATTCGTATGGGTTGAAATCACCGAAATTTCGGTTCAAAATTTCGACGGGTTTTCAAACAGGACGCAATTTGGACGGAATTTGACTTGATTTTGTTCAAATTCAAATTTAGGATGCAATTTGTCTAAATTCAAATATTTCCGAATTTTTTTGAACGGGTCATAAAAATTTCGGAGGGTCACCGAAATTTCGGTGAAATTTCGAAATTGTTTTCCATGCTAGTAGGCGAACATAAAGTTAGACATTAATTTTGCCGTTGATTCGGTCGCCCATGTATTGCTATTTGATTCATACCTAACGACAGGTTGGCAACTTGACATCCACCACTAGTAAGCCGAAATCCAGAAACATTTGCAGCGCATAAACTTGCATGCTTAATCTCCACCTTTTCCAGAGCACATATGCACATCCACGCACATGCATGGTCGATTAATTTGTCGTCGTGGAAGTGACGTTGGTGCGCATGGCATGGCATGGATGATTTGCAGTGGATGACGGCGGGGCGCGGCGTGGTGCACGCGGAGATGCCCGGCGGCCAGGGCGTGCAGAGGGGCATCAACCTCGGGATCAACCTCTCCGCCAAGGACAAGATGTATGTGTACTACTTGCGGTGATCACCGCGCGCACACGCGCTTATCTATCTATCTAGCTAGTTTTCGTCTTTTTCTTTTCACGTATCTGTCGGCTAAATGTATGGATTTCATTTTGCTACCCGTGGTTTTAACAATTTTGAGCTGTGTTTACTTACATTATGCTACGTTTGCTGTGCGGGTAGGGTGGAGCCGAGGTACCAAGAGCTGGCGAGCCAGGACATCCCCACCGCCGAGGAGGACGGCGTGTACGTGAAGGTCATCGCCGGCGAGGCCCTGGGCGCGCGCTCTCCTATCGTGACCCCCACCCCGGCCATGTGCCTCGACGTCACCATGCGCCCGGGAGCGCTCCTGCGCCAGCCCGTCCCGCCCGGCTGGAGCGCGTGCGCGTACGTTATCGACGGCGAGGCCAGCTTTGGGAACACCTCCGCCGTCGCGGGCGCGCACACCTGCGTCGTGTTCGGCGACGGCGACGGCGTGGCCGTGCGGAGCGAGCAGCAGTCGGTGAGGTTCCTGCTCGTGGCCGCGCGGCCGCACGGCGAGGCGGTGGTGAAGGAGGGCCCCTTCGTGATGAACACCAGGGAGGAGGTGGAGCAGGCCTGGGAGGACTACCGGAACCGCCGCAACGGTTTCGAGATGGCCGCCGGCTGGACCTCCGACCACGCGGCCACCGCGGCGGTGCATTGATACTGACTGCATGCGAGGTTTATATTTGAGGTGGTTGGGGTTGGAGATGGTGTTATGCATGTGGCGTTCGAGTGTTAGTCCATAGTTTCGCGATGGCAACTTTAAATTAGAGGTCCGATTTTAGAGATAATACAATAAAAGGGGATTCAGAGGACCGATCTATTTGCCAGCTAGTGTTACAATTTTTTGTAAAAATTATATGTCGTCTGAAAGAATAGAAAGGTATTCATAAAATAAAACCATTATCTAGTACGAAGTATGGTTATTAGCACCTCTAATTGCACTAGCGTTGTTACTAGAACTTTTATTTCTCATAATATTCACCAAATCGCATCTGTGTTCGAACTCACTACCGTGGATCATGAAGTCAAACTATTTCGAGGGGGCGCGCGCTCTTTACATTGGGATTTATACTTCTGCTATTGTTTCTTTCTAAAATTTCAAAGACGTTTGAAATTAACTTAAATGGTAACACATTGACGTGAGATCAATTGTAAAAATTGTAATAGACCAGCGGCCTGTTGGCGTGAGCAAGAATGTTCATAGGACTTTTATATGAAATAATTTAAAATTCCCACGGGATCATGAAAAAATTACCACGTTTCAAATGAGGCCTTAACCTAAATGACATCTGTATCAGCCAGAACGCAACCATCTGTGTTAATAAAGAGACTATAGTCATGTTTGGTATAGCTCCACTCCAAATTTTAGCAACTCCAACTCCAGTTTTACTCTTGGATTCATTTTCCTAAGAAGTTGGAGTGGTCTGAGGAAGTAGTTGGTTAGAAAGCTAACTCCAACTTCATAAATGAGAATGATCTATCACTACTACAAAAAGGCTAATACTGGACGCCTCAATACAGATGGTTTTCCAAAAACTATCAGTGTTAATGGTAATCACATACGATTTTACCAGCGCGACTATCTCTGTTACTAGATACGCTAAGAACCATCTGTGATGAGATACTTATCACAGATGGTTTGTATTAAGAACCATCTATGATAAGTATCTCATCACAGACAGTTTGTATTAAAAACCATCTGTGATAAGTTTCTCTCGATTTTACCCGACTCTGTATCTTGAAATGGCTAACTCCCTAATTTTACCGTGACTTGAACTCCCTGATTTTACCGTTACTTGAAATCATAGAGTTAGGCATTTCAAGTAGTTATGGTAAAATACGATGACTTGAAATCAGATAGTTAGGCATTTCAAGTCATAGTAAAATTCAAGTAGTCATGGTAAAATCAGATAGTTAGGCATTTGAAGTAGTCATGATAAAATCACAGAGTTGGCCATTTCAAGTCATGGTAAAATCACAGAGTCACAAACTGTTTTTAATATGAACCGTCTGTGATATTAGCTGATCACATATGGTTTTGTTTGAAACCGTCTGTGATTCGCGGAAATTTTTTAACGCTTGTGTGGGAGGCGAAATGTTTTGGCGTTGTCCTTATATATTATACCCACCCCTGCCTTGTCTTCCATCTGTCTCTCCCTCTCCCCTCCCCAGGGCGAGCACCGGCGACCGCCCTCGATTCCCCAAAGCAGTTCGACGAGGAGACGCATCCAACGACGACGAGGATGAGGGACGCGCAGGAGCTCCATGTCTACCGCATGATACTAACACGCGTCCGCAGCCTACTGTTTCATGGCGCCTCTGGTGAGCGGGGCGCTGCAGCTCGACCAGTACCACCAGATCTGGCCGCCCCCCATATTGGGCTCAGGTGAGTATGAAGTTTTGCCCCCCAAATCATCATCCAAGTTTCCTTCTTACTCTGATTTCGTCCCCTCCATCATGTCAGATTTCATTCTCAGTGAGGACCCCATCTATGGTCGACAAGGGAGGACGATTCGATTCAAGATGGGCGCCTCTACTCGACCCCGTCGTCGTTAGAGAGTGAGTCATTGATTGAGAGAGAGAGTATCTTTTAATTACCTTCTTACAAAATATCGAAAGCGCATATGGAAACTGTTATCTATCAATTGATTGGTTTAGCTCTAAATTTAATTTTTTTTGCAATAGAAAAAACTATCACATACGGTTTTTACTAAAAATCATCTGTGATAGTCTATTTTCACATACGGTTCTAAACAAGAATCGTCTGTGATAATTAACTATCGCAAACGGTTATTGTTTAAAACCATCTGTGATAGCTTTTTTCATAGACAGTTCAAAAACCGTCTGTGATAACCTCATGTCATTACTGACCCATAAACTCAAACGGCTCATGAAACCATCTGTGATGATGTTTTTCAACCGTCTGTGAAGACCTTTTCTGTAGTAGTGTATGTAAAGAGATGAGAGTACCCCTGATTTTGTGACTTATTTTTTTACCAGATAAACAATTCGTTTTTTGAAACATTTTTAGCAGTTCATGTACATACGGTTGGCATGTTACATACGCTTAATAAGCATGACACGACCCTGTGTTTGGAAATTCACATACATACGATTTTGTACTGTTAGAGATTAACGCAAAGATTGACGCATGTAACATCCCAAAGTTCTGTTACCAAAACAAAAATTAATAAAGTTATTATTTTATTAGATTTTATGAAATTTAAAAGAGTTTTTATTGCTTTTCTTGAATTTCCGAAATTCTAAAAGTAAAAAAATAAAATTTTTTGAGTTTTATGGGATTTCCTTGGATTTAAAGTGAAAATAAAAGTTTAATTAATTTCTAAATTTTCTGGTATTTAAAAAGGTTTTTCCTATTTTCCAGAAAATAAAACTAATTACTGTACAAAAGTAAAAGCCAACTTTAAGTTGGAATTATTTTTATTAAGTTTAAAATAATTTTAGAAATTTTTATGAATTTTTCTAGAATTTTTGGACTCTATTTGCTATATTTGTAAAAATGAATTCGATTTTTGGTTTAATATCTAATTTCGAAAAAAAAATCAAAAATCCGAATTCCCGATCGGTCGACCATTCGACCAGCACACTTAACTTCGATGACCACTACCATCATTCCCTTCTTCTTTTCATTCACTAATGCCTCCCTTCTTTCTTTTGTGCCTTTCTTCTTTCTCCTTTCTAAAATAAATCAAAAATCTGAATTCCCAATCGGTCACCAATCCGACCAGTTCTCTATGACCAGCACACTTAACTCCCACGACCATCCTTCCCGTCTTCTTTACATTCAATAATGCCTCCCTTCTTTCTTTTATGCCTTTCTTCTTTCTCCTTTCTAAAATAAATCAAAAATCCAATTTCCCAATCGATCACCCATCCAACTGGTGCTCCACAACCAGCTCGCTTAACCTTCCTGCACTGCCAACTCTCCCTTTTATTTCTTGTGACTAAAGCCTCTATTCTTCCTTTTATTCCTTCCTCGCTCCTTTCTTCTTCCTCCAGTCAAAATCGTGTCTCTCTGTCTTCCTCCCGTGGACTTCAATGGCAGCGCCTATTACCACCACCCTTTGCCGCCGGCCACCACCGACCTCACCTCCGGCCGCCTCTCACCCTGCCTCCTCCTTCCCCAGCTCTGGCCACCTCTCTCCTTGCTCCCTGCTGCCATGCAACCGAAGAACCGAGCTTGAGCTCCATTAATGGCTGCCACCACCTCTCTCCTCTTTTCTCCGCACTCAATGCATCAAATTCAATTCCGTTTGAAGCAAAACGTCCACATTAACCTCACCTATGTTACCATACCATCAATTGGGCATTTCTTCCTTGGCATTCAACCCAGTTTTCAGTTTTCTCTCGCTCTTTATTGCACCCGAAATTGAAGCTTTTGCTCTGACGTTTTGCTATTGATCCAAGCACCTCCTCCCCTATATAAAGTGAGAACCAGGAGCTCCTCTCCATCCTCAACCCACCCGCAAAATCTCTCCTCCCATCTCCCGTTAGTTTGGCTGAAGTTTCGATTTGAAGTTCGTCGGCCGATCGTCGTTCTTCCTCTCTAGTGTCGCCTCCAGTGTAGCTCCGCCACCTTCGTCACGACAGCCAGCATCGCGACGTCGTGCTCTACGCATGTACACCTTCGCGTCATTGAAACCTCGCTGGAGCGCCTGATCCCTCCATGGCTGCCACCACCGCGCGCCGCCGCCACCGTCGCCGATCGTCCCCGACCACGCCGCCACCTCCTACGGCTCCGTCTCGACGTCAGCAATTCATTTTGGTAATTTGCCATCTTTCCTCTTCCTTCACCGGCGCCGGCCATTTTCTCTATGGCACTGCGTTCTCTGGAAGCATGCAGGAGATGAACAGTACACATGCATTATTAGTCATTCTAGTTGCAAACCCATGAAATCCCTTCCAAAAATCATTTCTCTCTAATACAACCTCCGAATCCATTGGTTCTTTCTCCTAAAATCATCTAAATTCTTCTATTTTTCAGTATTTTTTTGTAATTTTTAGATTTTATTTTATTTTTGATGTGTATTCCAATTGCGCGTTGTCACCGCCACCTGTCGTCGCCGGCCGAACCGCCACTACCATCGGGTAGAGTACCTCGCCGAGATTCCTTTTTGTTGTTTGTCAGCCACCTCTCCCTTCCTATCGTCGGC
This sequence comes from Hsuehochloa calcarea, assembly GCA_036346395.1. NCBI lineage: Eukaryota > Viridiplantae > Streptophyta > Magnoliopsida > Poales > Poaceae > Hsuehochloa > Hsuehochloa calcarea. Next base: position 17,868,076 of record CM070607.1, read on the forward strand.
ACGGCCAATTCTTCCATGATGTTTACTATTCATGTATATGCATGAGAATGCACAGTAGCATGTTTCATGCAACGTGAACTCCAAAGGGAAATAGCAAACTCGCTACCTTCGTTCTCCCTCCTCGGTCATTTTTTTCCCAAACCGACTGCGTCACCGCGTGCCCCTCGGTTTCCCCTTCCTATCCCTGGAATTCGCCGCAACCGAAAATTTTCCGCCGGAGGCCGAACCACCTTCTGTCGTCGTTTCCAGCGCCGTCTTTGATTCCCCGGCGATGTCGTCGCTGCCGTTAGCTTCGCCTCGCGATGCTCTACGTTGTGCTACCTTCCTTTTCTCCGAAGCATCATCGGTTCACCGGCGCCACTATTCATCGTGCACTGTTTTGCGCGCCACCAAGACGACCAGTGTTGTCGAAACCATCCTTCGACCAGTGTCGTCGAAACCTTTCTTTCGACCAGTGTTGTCGAAATCTCTTTCAACCAGTCAGTCGAATTCTTTCTTTCGACCAGTGCAGTAGAAATCTCTTTCGACTAGTCAGACGAATTCTTTGTTTCGACCAGTGCAGTAGAAATCTCTTTCGACCAGTAGAAACCTTTCTTTCGACCAGTGTCGTCATAACTCCTTCCGACCATGCAAGATGAACAGTGTTCGAAGTGATCAGTTCTCAGAAGAAGAACATTGCTCAGATTCCATCTTTTCTTGTGCTATCCAAACTTCTAGATGTCCGTTCTCCTTCATATGAACTTTGATTCCGTCGATTCAAATTCATATATTCATATAAAGTTGATATCTTCCTTCTAGTATTTATCTTATAATTTTTTATTTTATTTGGATTTCCATTTGAATGTTATTTGAATGTGGATCGTTTACGTGTATAGATTTCAACGACTTCGGAGAACAGGAATTCGACGCCATTTGACAACAACATTTAACCAAGCAAGGCAAGTTATACCTTTGATCATATTTGATCTCATTATTTTAAATTATTTAAATTTTGTTTTAAATTATTATTGCATGCTTATTTTTATTCAATGTAATTTAAATACATGTTTTAAATTTATAGTTATGCCTAAATCCTTTGTATGGTCAATGTTGATATTTGAATCAAATATATTGTCACCCTAGATAAAAACCTAGTTGATACAATGGTATGAACTGGGATCATTTGAAAATATTACGCAAAGACATGCTTAGACCAAAAATATTTAGTTTGGTGAATTTTAGCCAAATGATTAACTATTGTTTAAAAGTCTATGGAATTGGTTTGTCATGGAAGATTTTTGCAACTGATTTTGAAAAGCAAAAAGAAAAAGTTGGTTTGTACTCAGGCGAAATGGATGCTTGGTGGGTGCAGGTTTATGCACACGCTCAATCTGGGTAGGATTGAGGCCCAGGGGTTATTTTGGAAGTCGCCCAAGTCAGTTAAGGACCGGTCTTCGAGCCACATCGTACTTCCACATGTCTCGAATGGGAGGGGCCTGGCTAACTAATTTGCAACGTTTCACCGTGGTTGTGCCATGTTGATGTGTGGGTGTCAGAATGACCTACTTTTATGTATTCTCATCTAGCGCAAGAGGGGGGCCGAACCCGGTTGGTTTCTATCCAAAAGTGATGAATCCTTAGCGAGGTAGGACTACGGTGGGATAGCGCATTGTAAAGGCCTTGACACGTGCTCTAGACTGCTTACCTAAGGTAGTGGGCAGTGGTATCGATGGATGCCAAACAAACTAGAGAATTCATGTTTTGTGGGTAAAGTTGTACAACCTCTACAGAGTGTAAAACTATTCGAATAGCCGTGTCCACAGCCATGGACATGTCGAGCAAAGCCACTCAAAGTTAGACTTTGATTTTGTTTTCAAAAGACTTTATCAAATGGTTTTGGATTTTTATCCAAATAGGAAGTTGGGCAGGAAGCCATGTGATAGGAGGGTACCCATCACCATATTTCATATGGATGTTATCCTACTATAAAATTTGAGAATTTATAAAATGAATTTTAGTTATAAAATAACAGCTTTGGAACTTAGTACAAATATTTAAAGAAAACATTGTTGTTGGACCGAAACGGCGACTAGAGGGGGTGAATAGGAGTACGCTCACTTTTTCGACCAAGATCGGATTCAATAAGATTTTCTCTCTGATAGCTATGGAAGCTATGAAGATCAATATACCAGTACAGCGGAAGACTAGTATTGAATCCAATCTAAACCCCGAAGCAAAACAACCAAAATCAACACAGGCTAAAATTCTAAGTGTTGGGCGGTCTGACCTCTATGTAAATGGCAGTCTGACCGGTCCATGGGCGGTCTGACCTCTAAGTTAATGGCGGTCTGACCTCCAGCCTGATAAACAGTGAAATCAGCCCGAAAAACGAAGTTGCAAATAGATGTAACTTTTGATCTACAACTCCAAACTCGATGAAACTTGGCACACACCTTCTCTAGGATATCAGGAACCTATTCCAATCGAAGATCGTGAAGATCCTTGGAAAAGTTACGATATTTTTTCGTTTTAACGAAGAGTGCTCCAAAACCGAGTCAAATACGAAATATGATCAAGAGACTTGCTCGTGGGTAATTGATGATCAAGATGGTCCTAGATGTGTTCCCACATGTCACAGCAAGCTAGATCACGTGAAAGAATCAAAAAAAAAACTCGCGAATCAAAAAAAGACTCAAAATCATCAAATAGAGAGAAGGAAAGCAAAGAGACACATCTTTGAGCAAACTTTTCTTGGATTGATTTGATATAGTTTGGGTTTACAACCACCCCATCAATGGAGGACAAATCTCAACTTATGAGCACGAAATCAAATCAAAACTCTCTAGAACCCTAACCTCCACTAATATTGTCCCTAAGCAAAACTATGGTTTCAAACACAATGAAAGGGTCAAGGGGTACATCCATCTCCCTCCTCTATTTATAGTGGAGGCTTAGATCTTCTAGAAGATTGACCCAAATGGGCTCCCGTTAAGGCCCAACACAAACAGGTCACACACGCACACATTTTAAAGCATCGTCTTCACCTTCTCTTGACCTAAACAGCTTCTCCTTACGTCGTCTTGCGCCGCAGTTTGGCCAAAAGCAAATAGTGCGGTATTTTAGTGATATTACCAAAATACCCCTTCTCGATCCTTCTTCGAAGACCGAGTCAAATCCGTACTGAGACACACATCTGCGAGTAGTATGCAAAGCAGAAGTGATATCCTTGACTCTATTAGAAGTTCTATCATGAGCAATGGTCACACGAACATAAGAAGCATCCTGTCTTGGAACATGATGATGACTAGCATGTGAAATAAATCCTAAACCAGGTTTATTCTTTTCAAAATGACCATGTCTCATGACGGCTCTAGGTTGATGAGATGAATTTCTAACAAACGTTTTCCTATCACTTTTCAACCTATGTCAGCAGAACTCAACCAAATGCTCATCCTTCTTGCAATAGGTGCAATGGTTCTTGATATCACTGGAAGAAGCACCCTTTGACTTAACAGATGGTTGGGCAAAACCCGCAGATTTAAAAATAGTTTTTGCAGGTTGGGTTTTGAATTCAACTAACTCATTTTCAAAAACTTGAGTAACTTTTAGCTTAGAATTATCTTGAACAGAGTTGTATCCTAATCCTTGCTTCTTATAAGGAGTTTTAGACTTGTCCAGAATCATGTTTAATTGTTTCTTACCTTTAGAAAATTTTCTAAGGTATCCTTAAGATAAGCATTTTCTTCTTCAAAATTAACACATGATTCACAAGTTTTACCCTTAATGGCTCTAGCATATCTCTCCTTATATAAAGCAGCTTCAAGTTTAAGGGTTTCGCATGAAATACAAGTAGCAGAATCAATTCTATCCTTAAACTTAGCAAATTTAGCTCTAACTGCATCTACTATGTCTTGTACTTCATGTTCTCGTTCAATGCAAAAAGAGCAAAGGCTAGAATCAACCACACCAAAAGCAACCAGCTTGCTAGAGTCTAAGTATTTTTCACATAGAGAAGATTTAACCTCAACTAGCTCAGCCCTAGCATTTTCAAGTTGTTGCAAAGCAATATCATGAGCAGATTGCAGTTTAGCAAATTCTGAGTGTAGACCATGGCAGGATGAACATTCATCATATTTAAGAGTCTTAGCATTTTTAAGTTCTAAAGTCAAATTATCTACTTGTGACTCTAAGTCTTTGTTTCTGACCATGGTAAACTCTAAAGCCTTATCCTAACTCATGAGTTGCTCAAAGATAGTTTCGCATCTATCAGAAAGGACATCATAGAAGAGAGGTACCTCATCATCGTCGACATCAGCGGAGTCGGCCATGAAGCACACGCCAGTGAAGTCCTTGACCTTCCCCTTCTTCTTGTCTTGAGGGATCTCCTCCTCCTTGTCCTCCTCGCTCCCAGAGTCCACATCGCTTAAGGATTGATCCCCAAAGGCGGCAAGAACCCGGTGAGCGGCCTTCGTCAGCTTGGCAGCATCATACCTTGATTTGTTCCATTGAGGGTTCTTCCAAGCTGGTTTTCCCTACTTATGGTTGCTCTTTCCTTTTAGCTTGGGGCAATTTGCCCGGATATGATTAAGCTCACCACACTCATAGCAAGTCATGGGACCTCCTCTCTTTCTGTTTCTCATATTGTTATAGGCATGTGTGACCTTTTTGATTATGAGGGCCAACTCAGCCTCAGGGAGACTCTCAAACTCCTCTTCATGGATTGCAGATAAACCAGCAAGCGAAAATCCAAAAGAAGACTCAGAAGACCCATCAGAAGCTCTCTTGAGCGGGTCTGCTACCAAAACCATATTTTCCTTCTTGAGATGATCAATCCTCTTGATCTCATTGTAGTACCCCGAATATCGATTAGAGAGAAGGTTAATCGGGCGAGGGAATTAATTAAAAACTTAATCTTTTTGGGGAAAATCTGGAACCTGGGCTTCCAACCCAAGCTAGGGCTGCCTTTGGCCGGCCAATTTGTGGGCCAAGAAGGGGGGAGGCGCCCCAAGAGGGCCCAAGCCCAAGCCGGCCACCCCTCTCCTTAACCCTAGGCCAAAAACCCCCACTTCCCCCTTTTTCCCCCACCCCTCCCCCTTGAGCCGCCACCTCCCCTCCCATGGCCGGCTCCTTGCTTCTCCTTGGTGTCCTCGCTGCTGTGGTGTGGTCTCCGGTGATCCCCGGTGCTTCTCCCCAAGAACCCCTCCGACATCTCCTTTCCCCGCCGTCGACACCGGCCATCCTTCGCATCCTTGTGGCCGGCCCTTTGGAGAGGGAGGAGAGGAGAAGGGAGGGAGTCCTTAGGGAACCAGATCATCGTCGTTCTTCGGGTCTTCAAGGGTAACGAAAGTCCCGATTCGCTGTTTGTATTAGTTTTGTTGCACTTTTGTTCATTTGGATTGGTTTAGACTGCGAATCCAGATCTGTCCAGATTAGTGCAGTAGTTTGTGCGTGGGATTGAAGGCCTTTAGAGGCCGAATCTCAGGTCAACGTCTTCTGGAGAATTGTTCCTGGTTTCATTAGCTTTCTTTTGGCACCTGGATCACGAATTTTCACCCAGTAGATTAACAGTTATGACTGTTTTACTACGTGCTGGTCTGTCTGTCAGAACTGCTGGGTATAGTCGGTTGCACCTAGATTTTGATCTAGTTAGAGTCAGAATCAGGTCGGCCACCCAACTAGGTTTTTGAAGATAATTTCACCATGTTTCTAGGCTGATAAAAATCACTTTATTTGGATCATTGGTTTAAAAGTTAGAGCATTTTCTTTAGGGCTGTTCTGAATTCTGGGCAGACTGCAGTTGTAGTTTTTCATTGGATGGTTAGACCTCTGTTTTGGCCGAATTAGAGTTTACCCTCAACTAGAGTTTTGTAGCCAGTTAAGTTAAGAAAATTTGAGCACTAGTTTCAGGTCTTTTGGACTTACGGTTTTTTATTGGTGAATTTTCTAGTAAAACTGCCAGATTAGGGATAACTGAAATGGTTGGGTAAATTGATCAAATTGAACTTTTATTTGGTTAGTTTGGTTAGAGATTGAGGGAGGACACGTGTAGCATTTCCATACTCGCTTGTCCTCATTTCGATTATTTTATATTGTAGACGGTGAAGCGGTGAGTGGAGGGTATCTCAATTACCTCCCAACCCGGTGCAGCCCCGGGCAGCAAGTAATTTGTATTCAATGATTGATGTCATGTATGATGTGTGAATGAATGCTTACATTTGTTCGTATTTGTAGATGAATGCCATGTGTTCTTTTCATTTATGAGTACTATTCAATATTGACATGGGATCATCATGACATGCATACATTATTTTGGTAAGACCCATCAATTCCAGTATGGGCACTTGAAATCCCATCAATTCCAAGATGGGTACGTGAGTCCACCATTCCAATGTGGGCCACGTTGGACAGTCGTATGAAACGTTCTTCATACGATTACTTTAAGTGAACACCGACGGGTGATTCACTCGCTATACCGGTATATGCTGCATTATGTCCAATTCCTTCAATGCATCATTCCACTTCATCCATTCATAAATTCGTTTCCAGTATATGTTCAAATGATGTTGGTGATATATTGCTCATGGAATGTGTGATTGTTACATACAGTTACTTGCTGAGTCTTTGGCTCATTCTTGCTTTGTTGTTTTATTTAGGTAAATGACAAGGAAGAATGATCTTGTGGAGGGTAGTTCATCACGATGCACTAACTTCCGTAAACCAAACATTTTGAGGACTTTTACTGTCGTTAATTATGACTCGTGTTGAATTGTAATAAGCCAGTTTGGTCATAACTACCTTATCTTTCTGAATTGTTTACTTCCATTTCGTTGATTAAAACTTGATGATGAATACTTGTTTCCGTATAATCTTAATACTTGTTTCACCTTATCATGCGATTCGATGTTATTCAATGGAAGAGTAGTGGTTGTAGGTGACATCTTGACTTCCTTATAGTCAGGGTGTTACACTCATGAGTCTTGACCTTATTATAGAGCAGCTCCAAAGTCAGATCTGAGAGGTTGACGTTCTCCTCAATGGCGGTAGCCTTTATCTCCCACTACTTGGTGTTGATTGCAGCCAAGAGGTGGGTGGCATTTTCAGACTGAGAATATTCAATACCAACAGCTTTCATCTGATTAATCACTTTATTAAAGCGACTGAAAATGTCATCGATGCTCTCTCCAGGACGCATCTCGAATTTATTATATTTACGCTTATAGACTGTCTAGCGCACTACCCTCATGGTAGGTTTCGAGGGTGTTCCAAATCTCGTGCGCAGTCTCAAGATTGCAAATCCGATCATACTCCTGTCTACCAAGCCCACCATATAAGAGGTTTTTTGCCTTATTGTTGTTAGCCAAGAGGGCTGCTGAAGCCGGCGTAGCAACTTCGGGAAAAACGAGCGGGGCTCGAACAAACTCTCATATAGCTTGTTCTTCGCTCTCAAGGAAGACTCGCATGCGATTCTTTCAATAGGCATAGTCATGCCTATCGAAGATATGCGGCTTGGTAGAGTACTTATCCATCGCCAAGTTCAGTGACCGGTAAGATCAAGATTGAACTAACCTAGCTCTGATACCACTTGTTGGACCGAAACGGTGACTAGAGGGGGGGTGAATAGGAGCACGCTCACTTTTTCGACCAAGATCGAATTCAATAAGATTTTCTCTCGATAGCCATAGAAGCTACGAAGATCAATATACCAGTACAGCGGAAGACTAGTATTGAATCCAATCTAAACCCCAAAACAAAATAACCAAAATCAACACAGGCTAAAATTCCAAGTGTTGGGCGGTCTGACCTCTATGTAAATGGCGGTCTAACCGGTCCATGGGCGGTCTGACCTCTATGTTAATGGCGGTCTGACTTCCAGCCTGATGAACAGTGAAATCAGCAAGAAAAACGAAGTTGCAAATAGATATAACTTTTGATCTACAACTCCAAACTCGATGAAACTTGGCACACACCTTCTCTAGGATATCAGGAACCTATTCCAATCGAAGATCGTGAAGATCCTTGGAAAAGTTACGACATTTTTCCGTTTTAACGAAGAGTGCTCCAAAACCGAGTCAAATACGAAATATGATCTAGAGACTTGCTCGTGGGTGATTGATGGTCAAGATGATCCTAGATGTGTTCCCACATATCACAGCAAGCTAGATCACGTGAAGGAATCAAGCAAAAACTCGTGAATCAAAGAAAGACTCAAAATCATCAAATAGAGAGAACGAAAGCAAAGAGACACATCTTTGAGCAAACTTTCCTTGGATTGATTTGATATGGTTTGGGTTTACAACCACTCCATCAATGGAGGACAAAGCTCAACCTATGAGCACAAAATCAAATCGAAACTCTCTAGAACCCTAACCTCCACTAATCCTGTCCCTAAGCAAAACTAGGGTTTTAAACACAATGAAAGGGTCAAGGGGGTGCAGCCACCTCCCTCCTCTATTTATAGTGGAGGCTTAGACCTTCTAGAAGATTGATCCAAATGGGCTCCCGTTAAGGCCCAACACAAACAGGTCACACACGCACGTATTTTAAAGCGTCGTCTTCATCTTCTCTTGACGTAAAACGCTTCTCCTTGCGTCGTCTTGCGCTGCGGTTTGGCCAAAAGTAAACAGTGCAGTATTTTAGTGATATTATCAAAATACCCCTTCTCGATCCTTCTTCGAAGACCGACTCAAATCTTCGCGAAGCAGTTCCATACTCCGCCACGTATAGGTTGATCAACGGCTCTCATCATGTCGGCAAGTCTCTCCCATCCGGCTCCCACCGAAACCACCATGGCACTTGCACCGACCCCCGCACCGCTTGATCAAACCAGTCGCACCGAACTGTCCGTTCGGTCATTCTTGTTCATTCTGCACCACGCTTGAGTTTATTGACCTCACCCGGCATCGTCGATCGTTCTAGACCTCAGTTCTCCAAGCCTAGTCCTGATCATCCTCGCCGTTGACCGTCATTGACCACCAAGCAACCTGCACAACAATAGACAAGCAAATCGAATCCGGAAACAAGTTCTTCACAACTTGACCCACGTTAGTCAAAACATGCATCATGTAACACATATGCACTGAAACTCATGACTTTGACTTAACAACCAAACATCGCCGCCACGAAGGACGACGAAACAAGTAAAATCCGGTCAGACCGCCACCATGGCTGGTTTGACCGCCACATGTTGGCCACTCTGACCGCCCAGCTGGGACTTAGCCAAATTTCCTCCCTGGATATCCGAAACCTACTGGAATTTTCAAACCAATAGAACTTTTGCCTGGAGACTCCAAAAATTATGGGACCAAGTGCAATAGAATCTCCTCTCTTGCCTACACCGTTTATTTTTGGCCCAACTCAAAACTCCACATTTTGTATCTGGCCGGTCCGATCGCCGCCATGGCCGGTCAGACCGCCACTAGCCGGTCCGACCGCCAGGGGTGGTCGGTCTGACCGCCCTCTGGCCGGTCAGACCGCCAACAGCCTGACAGCACTGAACTTTTGTCAAAAACGCTTGATTCGACGAACCTTCAACGACATTGCCAATTGTAACATCATCCTAAGATCATAAGCATATCCCCATGATATCCACAATTGCTTTATGCAAATTCAACCAATAAGCCTTTTTTTGATATATCCATGCATGCATTAACTCTGTTATTGAGTGTAACTTGCGAGCATGGTAGCTGTACTCACCCTTGCTTCATGCAAATAAATTTCAGAGGAGAAGAACTTCGCTATCGATGTTGATCTCGATGACTAGGCCGCTACCCTAGTCGATTGCCTGTGGCAGATCAGCTGGACTCCACTACTTCTTCGTCTTCCGCTTTGTTTGTTTAATGTTGGCTTGTAAGCCTTTCTTATAATCAACTCTGTTTATTAATAAAGTTATGTGAATTATGGATGTTACCATATTTGCTTACTGTGTGAACTAGCTATTGATCATGAAACTACTTCAGAAATACACAGAGGATTCTAGGGTGTTACTCTCGAGACCGACAACGCAAAGATTAATGAGCATGTTACGACCATGTTTGAATAGCATTTCACGTATATACAGTTGGCACGAATAAAAAACTTTATGAGTTCGTTTTACAAACGTACATCCTGGTTTGTGGACACTTCATGGTAGTTTGCAAGAATACTAATTCATGTTTTAATTCGATGAGTATCGTAACAAAAGTCCATAACAAACTCAAACATTGGAGTAGCTGTCCACGGGAACAATCCACCACCATTGGCGCAGCTGCCCATTGAAATAACCCATCGAGGCTCTGGCATCTGGTCATAAACCTCGCTGAGAACAAATGAAGCATGGCTATGTTATTCCAGGAAACAATAGACATGCCCATTACCTATTTCTCTTTGGCAGTAAAAAGCAAATTCATATAAGAATTAAAAACTATTCAGTTCCAATCACTAAGATAACATGCAACTATGTCGGTGCATTTGTGTTCCTCCCATGAAAAGTAGATAACCAAACTAGACAGCAAGGGTTAGGACATGTACTACAGTAAAAGTACGTGCATATCGTATTCATATATAAGGAAACATCAAAGCATTGATAAACCCCACAAATGAAACAGCTTGGGCAAGTGTAAGACCTTGCAAGAGAATGCTAATTTAAGATTTCATCACTATATCTGAAAGTGTAATTCTCACATAATCATGTATCTAGGTTTCAATTATTCACTGTTTATGAGGTATTTCTATGTTTTGGCGTCTTTGGACTCTAAAAAGACATTCCAAATATTAGTGATTGTACAAGATTAACACATAAACAACCTAATATTTGTAGAGCATAGCCACATACAAAAGAAACAGTAAGGGGAAATCTCTCTAAGTTTACAAATAACAAGTCCAAACTTATTTTGCCATCTTTCAACAAAAAGAAGGAAACATAACTGCAGACCTTTAGCAAGTATAAGTATAACTATAGTGGTTCACTAAATGATATACATCGTACATTTTGATATGGCAAACCATCACCAGGAAAGACGCAATGGGATTATTGATCACCCTCACATGATATTTGAACAATTACAATATGAAAATGGGTGTGGCATGCTTCTGATAGGTTATATCAGTAAATATGTCTAGTACATGCATGACAACATGTATGAAGGTCAAGACTAATTTGAGCACAAATGCTCAGGGATGCCATGCAATGGATCGAAGCACACAACGACAGCATGAATACAATATATTAAACAAACATATGCAACCTAAATTTGAGCAAAAGTTCCCCATCCAATCCCACAGCCCCCTACCTAAGTCTTCTCCTGAGATCTAATCAGCCCCACTGGTCCATTCGAAGTGCAAAACAAAGACGGACTGCCGTGCAGGCAATGATCATGCAGCCGGACTGGCGCAACGAGGGGCGGAATATGATACTGAACCGGTCGAAGTCGTAGCGGGAGGCGCCGATGTGCATCATCTTTACGGCGCAACACGACAGCTTGAACGTTATGGGCCAGATCGAGCTCCGTCGTGCCCAGTTCATCAGGTCGTCCACCTTGGAGACCACGAACTCCACCGCCTTAGACATCAGCGCCGACGCCCCCACCGTACGGCACGGCCGTGGTCAGGCCAGCCAGCTCAAACGTCATGGGCCAAATCGAGCTGCACCGTGACCAGTTCATCAGGTCGTCCACCTTGGAGACCACGAACTCCACCGCCTTTGACATCAGCGTCGGCGCCCTGCTGTACGGCACGGGTGTGGTCAGGCCAGCCGCAGCGATGGCAGAGGAGTAGGCACGCGGGGCGGAGAGGAGTGCCAGTCGCGCCATGCGAGGGAGGAGCACCATGGTTTGGTCGGGGCGGGGGCAGGAGACGGTGGGGTGGCTATGGGCTATGGCTTCTCGAAGCTGCCAGGGAGGCGGAGGGCGTGGAGGCTACGAAGGGGATGTAGTTGAGTGGCATATTGCGGGTTGGGGTAGTAGTTGAGTGGCATATTGCGGGTAATTACCTTCAACTCCTAGGGGTATTTTGTTTTGTTAGCCCGCAGCTCCCTACTTGAAGCAAGGTTCTATCCGCTCCTAAAATTTGCACTGCACGCTGCTCCGCTCCTGGTTGCTCCAACTTCAAAAAATTTGTAAAGCAATCCCGTTTGGCACAACTCTACCCACTCCAACTACAAAGCTAGGAGTTAGAGAACAAGGCCTATATGTACACACCTGAAAAAAAAAATTAAAAAAAAGGCCAGGAGTTTTCTTCCGATTGCTTCATATTTCTGTTAGAATCCTGAATTTACATGCTAATATTGAACTTTTTGTATTGTGTACTATATAGTATTTACACCCAAATTGTATAAATATCCCCGATTTGCGAAGTTCTTGTATCGTGTAGCTCAGTTGAGTCTGCCATTGCTTAAGGAACAGAATAAGAACAGACACTCAAATCATCTGAAGTATAGGCATGTCATGTACAAGGTGGAAAAGGAAATTGCATACCAGTGGAATCTGAAATTTTGGTTAAGTGTGGTAAGCTCAGGACTCGGGAGGCCCCGTGGTATATGGGATTTAATTAATCCTGAAACCAACAGAGGACTAGAGGAATAGGATCACAAGAGGCTGAATGATGGATCCCTTGCATTTCGAAGATGTTCCTTTGTGGTCTGACCAGGATTGCTTTGACCGCAGCTGCATCTTTCTTTCTTGTTCAGTTGTTCTTTTGTTCTAGAGATTTTTTTGCCACACATAGTGTTTTCTTCTGAAGATTGTCTTGTTTATCTTGCCATGGAATGTCAAACACGACTTTCTATTTACTAAATTTACGAATTTATAAAAAGCAAGCACGTCGTTTCCATTATTCAAATTGAATTTTAGTAAAATATGGCATATCCTTGTACTGTCTGGTGAAAAATGCAGAATACATACATCAATTCGTTGAAATCTAGAGATAACGTGTTTCAATTGAGTGGTCAGCTGATAGTGTTCAGAACTACTTGGTTGAGATGGTCTAAGCCAACCAGAGAGAGGAACTTCATATGTACTTGTGAATTTGTGATCAGTTATGGGACTTTGCTTGATCAACTGTGAGACCAAAAACATTGCCTACTTGCCATTAAAACTAAACATAGCAGTGCATATGGGAACTACAAATGCTGAAATAGTAGATCCATGAAATTTAACATTACTGCTGAGCATATATAATGTCAGAAAGGCGGTACATCGTCACTCCAGGTATACAATGTCAGAAAGATGTCGACCCAAGAAGCTGCTAAACATAAAGAACAATGTAACATTATCACTGTAAAACAAAATTATTACATTAGCATTACGATTTTATATTACCATAAATATGTCTCACACTTTCAGCTTGAGGTTCAGGTTTCTACACTGGAAATGATTCATCATTACTGCTGCAAATTGTTGAGGGGTTTTTGCTACAAATAATTAATGTAGCACTACCGCTCCCATAAACAACAGGAAACACCTCTAGAAAATGGAAATACAGATATTAATGAATAATGATACGTTCATGAAGAAGGCAAGTGATTCTATAAACAACACATTAGTAATTCCATAAACAACCATAAATAGAGCAAAGGAATGCAAATAACTTTGGAATAACCATGTAACCTGTAATTTGAGTGCAGGCCGATATTCCTTCTACAACAACAATACCAACTCTTAAATTTCCTATACTATATGATTATAAGAAATCTTCAAGCACTCTTGCCTATTCCAGACAAAAGAACAAAACTGGATATCTGCTGAAAAGCATGTACTTCAGACACGGGAATCCTTTGGAGACGAAACTAAGTTTAGTTTCTCCTCATCTAACTCAGTTCCATCATCATCATCTCTGCCTTGCTTAGATACCGCCTCACACTGCACTGGAGAGTTCCCTTTTGTTGTAACTGACTGCTGATAGAGTACTCCACCAGCCAGAGTGAAGAGCAAGCAAACCAAACCAAATGTCCTCGCATGCTTATCCCAGATCATAACATTGATTGCAACTGTGAGGAACTTATTGACCACCCCGGTCACTGTAAATGCTGTGGCAGAGATCGCTTTCCTTGCCGCAAAACCAAAGAAGCTAATGAGCAACCCAAACACACAGGACAAGGACACTGCAACAAAGGCATCAATTTCAAACCAACTTTGTCCCCTTGATTCAAAGGCTCTGAGGACTGACAAGTGCTCCCCCGTCAAAAACCAAAACACGGGCGCCAGTATCAACGAAAGAAGATTGTTGTAGAGCACAAAACCCCACGTGTTCAGCCCCAAGTTGGTCACCATGTGCTTTATGTACACCATCTCGGTAGTTATAGTCACCAGGTAAGCAACAGCCCACGAGTAGGCCGTGAGGGTAAACGCTGAATCTGTCATCACATATCCAACCGCGCCTCCCAAAATAATCACAAGGGATAAGAATGTGAGCTTGGAAGGGCATGGCTGCTTCCGGAAGGAGGTGTCGGCGATGGCAACCAGAAGCGGTGTCAGTGACCTGAACACTATAAAGGTGTCGACATTGGCATGCTTCAGGAGATGGGTGTTGGTGAATATGGCAAGGTAGAAGACAAAAGCTGCTGGCGCAAACTTCTTGGCAGTCTGGAGGTTGAAGGGATCATGGTAGAGGAAGCCGAGCTTCCCCAGGGTCCAAACCCCGGCCACGGATGTCAAGTACTGTAGGGCAGTCAGGAGGCCAGGGTAGCTGAACTTGGTGATGGCGTACTTGTTGATGATCGCCAGCAAGCTGGAGCACAAAGCGTATCCAAGCACGAGGCTGCTCGTCGCGTAGGGCTGCTTCGCCATGAGTCAAGATCTATTCACCTGAAAACATAAATGCAAACATTAGAAAGAAAAAAAGGAGCCAAGAGACTAGATTAATGTACATGTGATAAATTGATGCATAGCAAGTCCAGGATCTTGTCGATGCTAGATGCTCCAAGAATTTGGCGGCGACAAACAAACAAACAATCGACGGAAATTTGGACAGAACACGTCCGATTTAGACATCACACAGCACGGCACGACGCGGATTAGGGAAACGTGAAGGAACAAATCGACGAAGAGATAGTAGGATTACCGAGAAAACTGGCAGTCGCCTGGTTGGATCCACCGACGTGGGGGCGTGGGATTCGCCGCCGGAGCCGCCGCGCCTGAACTGAAGGGGGGCGGATCTGGAGGAGACGAAGGAAGGTGGAGAGAGTCAAGAGTCGGAGAGACGGAGACAGACAGAGAAGGCAAAAAGGACAGGAGAGAAACAGAGAAAGCTCCGCGTGTCTCTGTGTGTGATTTCGGCTGGGCCGATGGCCCAAATTTCTCCCGTTCCAAACTAGGCCTAAAAAGCCGAGTGCAGTAGTAGGGGTAAAAGTTAGGCTGAGTGTTTGGTAAAATTGAGCCTGTGAAGACTTAAAGTTACCGACGTTCTCTTGGCCAAGGAAATGAAATCTTCCTATAAACACAACGGAAATGAAATTTCCGTATCATCGTCACCTATTTTTTTTTTTTACCTCCGATTCCAAGTGAGATACGGATACCATAAATACCAATGCAAATATGGATTTTTCGAGAAATGAACATATGACAAATAAAGATCAAATATGAATAGGTCACAGATAACTTGAGGAATCGTATACACATAAAAAGATATAACTTCACCAACGAAAGTATCAATTATACAACATATTAGAAAATTATTTGTCCTACTTAACAACATAGACATATTTGTATGTACCATACTTAGTAAATCCATATTATATATATTACTCAATGACTAGAAAAAACATAGATAATATTAAAGGATATTGATGTTTCCATATTCCTTTTATATGTTCTATAGGATATCTATTTTGTTGATTGATCGGATATATTCTGGATATCCTATCAAATACGGATACATACCAAATTTCCTATTGATATTCCCATATTCTAATCAATATCCCATGAAATTTTTCGAATACAAATACAGATAATATCGGTTGCGGATCGAAACTAAAAAAAATAGCATCCCGTGTGGACTTCTTCCAGATACAACATTAGATCGGGCGGGTATTATCCTCCCCTTTTTCACCCCTAAGTAGAGCAGTGAACTGTGGCCCTGTTTGGGGAGGGAGTTGTTGCTTTTGACATATAAGTTGTTTTTGGCTTTCAGGCTGAAAAGCAGCTGTAGCTGATGGCTGTAGCTTTTCTTGAGAGATTATTTGGATGTTTGACTTTTTATTGGGCTGGTCGACTACTTCAGTTGTGGATGAATTTTGAAATGCCTGAAATACCCATGAGAATTCCAATGGCATGTTTGTGAGATGATTTAGTGTGTGTGTATATATATATATATTGTAGAAGAATTGATTAAACGACAAAATTTCTTTACAATTTTCGTCTGACCAATTGTCGCATTCATTTTGGATCTGATACATCGGCATTTTTTTTCCATGAAATCATATTACAATTTATAATACAGTTTACCAAAAATTTGAAACACTTCACAAATTTGCCATTTTAAAAAAATTACCACAAAACACATAACACTAGGAGGGATGTGGGCGGCGGTAGCCGACCATCACTGGGAACGGAGGTAGGCGCTGTGATACGGGGTCGCCCGATCTTCTCGACGTAGGATGGATACTCACGGGAGTCTTGATGAATTGTAATGATCCTCCAATACCAGTGCAAGGGACGAACACTCTTTAATCCGCCAAAACACACTCGTGTTGATTTCGCCGACCACCAAGCGAAGATCTATCGTGCACCCAATTCCCAACGGAAAGGCTGAACGATTTTGATTGAAGAAGACACTCCAAATTCCCTATGGAATTTCGGTAGCAAAGCTAAACTCGAAAACTTTAGTAGATTGATTTTTCTCAAACGTGGTCTGAGGTTACAATGGGGGTCTACCCCTCAATATATAGTGCCCCTTCTCCACCTCATGGCTGGCCAAGAGGCCCTACACCTACTCTAATTCGGATTAGGAGTCCTGCAATTCCGACACATTCCAAAACAAAAAAGGAAACTCTGATTTTACAACCATTATATTATTTTGATCATATATTTTGACACAGGAGGAATTTCGGAGTGAGGGAGGATCCGTTGGATCGGGCTTGAAGTTATATTTCCAACAAGCCCAAGAACACTCGAATCGGACTCTGTTTGTGAAAGTTATGACCATTTTGATCCGAACTATCCTGCTGATTCCGAATCCGAATTTGATACTGATTCCGAATCCGAATTTGATTATGAGTTTATTCCGAATTTGATTTCGGTTGGGGTTGTGGGAGATCTGAATTGGACTTGAAAATCTTATCCAAAACTTGAGCTTTAAGTTCTTGGGCTTCCTCCCATTTTGCTCTCCCATCATACGGCTTCCTTCCTTCTTGATCAGCCGCATGGGCTGCTTGACTTTCTCCTTCCCAACCGCTTTGACCTTCTTGTTCTTCATCACTAGGCAACAAATACGGTTACCCTCCTCCTTGTGCTCCTCTATTGCTTTGACTCTGGCCTCCCTCTCGGTTCCAAAGACTTTAAGCTTGTCAAACCTGAGAATGCACAAAGTATTGCTTTTACGTAGTATCCAATTCTCACGGAAAACACAAATAAACTTGTTAAGAAACAATTGCACCTGTTGTTCATAAGTAGTCGGAATATCCTCATCATCCTCCCTTTCTTCAAAAAAAAACCGTCCTCGGCTTTTGATAGCCTGAAAATGTGCTACACAAAGAAAACAATGTATATGCATGGTATATGGATTTATCATCCAAGCAAGTTCTGTGTAGCGCATGATTATTTGCCGAATATGTACTCAACAAAGAGAACAACGTATATACGTGATATATGTATGAATCAATTGTTGTGTTATTCGTGTTGTTTTGCACAATTGATAGCTCGAAATTACATTTCAAATTGCACAACTGACTCATATGATAAAATTTCACCTTTCCAACATCAAAGTCATCTAAAGTGGGTGAAAACAAATTGATACCATTCCATGCTTCAACTGCGCTACTCTGATTAGTTATACATTTAAGAGATAAATAAGTAGGCATCATATTGCGTTCTAAACAATAGACACTTGTATTTGAACCCATCTTAAAGAGATCATGACATTGCTCAATAGATGGTTTGCACAAAACATGTAATTTTAGATCAGCAAGATTATCACAAGTAATGCATATTCGATAAACTTGAAACATATTATCAAAACCAACATCTCCAATCAAATTGAATTTATATGTGTCTATGTAGCTATTTACTAGTGATCTTAAGTATGAAATTTCAAAAACCTTCTTAATCACATTAGATAGCTGTTTAGGACTATCGAATATGATATAACACAAAGAATCATTAAGGGATATTCTAGTAAAAACCTCTACATGAGTAATCAATTCCATATTATAAAAATTAAGCATACCAAATTTAGAACTTGGAATCATCAAAGGAATAATGGAGTTCTTAGTGTTACGCACCTTATCTTGATGAACTATCGATTCAGTGCCAATAGTGTTACCTTGATCGTCCTCCTCATGTGATGTAGGTACCGCGGGTATCGTAATGTCATCATGTAACCATGGGGTAGCAGGCATTCCCTCTCCAACCATGGTTATCTCTTCATCTTTCTCTTTCAATGGTGAGGGCTCTTGTATGTCCAACTCCTTATTTGCTAGGTCCACCTGCACAATGTGAGATACAACACTAGAAATAGAGGGTAAGTTGTTAGGTTCAAAAATAATCTTACTTGTCCTATCATCTAGCTCTGTCTTTTCTTTTTGTATATCTCTCATACTCTCAATTGGGATGCTCTCAACCTCGCATATGGTGGAATCACACAGCTCACTCTTTTTATCACATCCTTGTAAGACCGTAGGCCAGCAATGGCACAACTACCACCAACCACAACCTCCTCACGTGTTGCTAGTTGTGACGGGGCAGTACTACTCATCACCTCGGTTGAAAAAAAATTCTCATGCTCGATCTTCTTCTCAAGTGACACACCAGTGGATGAATAGGAACTAAAGAGCCAGAGCAGATTTAATTTATGTGCTTTTATGTCTTTAAGTCTCTTTTCCACCTTCATAGCATATTTCACCAGATCTTGCAGACTACGAAAATATTCATCTTGAAGTGCAGCAACGATCTGATAATTCAAGCCTGCTTTGAAGTATGTCTTTTCTTGATACGCACTAGTGATATTGGCACGACGCATTGCATTATTCAACTCAATATAGTAATCTTGGACAACTTTGCATCCTTGTGTAATGCTCTCCACGTGGCGTAGTAGTTCCCGCTCATAATAGGATGGAACAAATTCTTTTCTCATGGCCCTTTTTAAATAGACCCAAGATGTAATGAATCGTTTTCCACTTAGTTATTGCCACCAACTAGAGGCATAGTCCATAAGAAACATAGTGGTCACTCTCACTTCCTTGGCTTCTGATTCGAACTTCTGAGATTCAAGCTCGAACTCCATGTTTTGTACCCACTCATGATACTCCTCTGGATCATTACTACCATAGAAGGGAAGATATGTATACTCGCGATCTGCCATTGTTAGTAGCAAATCAAAGAATATGTATGTAGTTGTATGTGTATCTCTCAAACTCACTTGTCTTATCAAATTACATTCTTACCTTTCCGAAGTGAATTGAGGCCAAAAGAAACTTACACTTTGTGGTGGCTACAATAACGAGTGATGATCAAGCGGATTTAAAAGTGACTCACCATTGTACGACAAAGGATATTTTGTGGAGCTTGGTTAGGAGCTATTTATCCTACACAATCTGAATTTTACGATGTTGTAAAATTAAGTAATAATCCAAGCTAGAAAAATATTGCCTATGTGCTGATCCAATAGATGTAAGTGAAGTGTCTGAACGCACACGTAATGATCAATGTGACTCAATGCAACAAAGGAATAAGCTAAATAGAAACAATCAGGAACAATAGCTCGTTTGCATCAAGTACTAGGAGAGATGCTAGCCAATTGCAATGAAAATAAGGGCACAGAATTACTCAAAAAATTAAATACTCTAACTGAATATCTGGTGTAGAGTACTCACCCGAGTTCGGCCCCCTTTTTACCTCTTTTTTTCCTCCTTTTTTTACCCCGTAAGTGACTCTGAAAGATTCAAAATCTTATTCTGAATCTAATTAGGTATATGAATCACAATTTTTTTTTGGAAAAAACACAAGGATAAAATTCTCTCTCTCTCTCTCTCTCTAAACTTTGATTTTTTTCAGCCGAGGGTGATGCACTATCAAATGATGATATTCAGTCGGGATATATAATTTAAGAGTAGCCCACAATGCAATTATGAAAGACTAGTCTCAAGTATCAAAGGATTTTAAGTGAAGCCCTCAACAGATGCGCAAACCTTTGGATGGTCCGAATGTGTCCGACTAGGATTCTTTGGGGCGATTAGGACTCCTTGCAGCCGGCCGAATCAAACACGAAGAAGAATCCCCAATATTGATGCAGGAACACGAATTCCAAGAAGTAAATTGAATCTACTTTTTTTATGCTAATTGAAGGATCAACTAGCGGATTTTCAACGATATAATATGCAAAGATTGAGCTACGCAAAGGACACTAAGATCAGCACGTAAACAAATTTTCTAATGGATCAAGACTTAATAAAACTCACGAAAATAACAGATGCGAAACTATGGTTTGGATTTTTTTTATTTCGGTTTATGGACTATAGGACAGTAAGTAATAAACTAAAATTTAAAGGGATAAGATCCTACCGAGTAAACCGCGCTCTGATACCAAGATGATATGGGGTCGCCCGATCTTCTCGACGTAGGATGGATACTCACGGGAGTCTTGATGAATTGTAATGATCCTCCAATGCCAGTGTAAGGGACGAACACTCTTTAATCCACCAAAACACACTCGTGTTGATTTCGCCGACCACCAAGCGAAGATCTATCGTGCACCCAATTTCCAGCGGAAAGGCTGAACGATCTTGATTGAAGAAGACACTCCAAATTCCCTATGAAATTTCGGTAGCAAAGCTAAACTCGAAAACTTTAGTAGATTGATTTTTCTCAAACGTGGTCTGAAGTTACAATGGGGGTCTACCCCTCAATATATAGTGTCCCTTCTCCACCTCATGGCTAGCCAAGAGGCCCTACACCTACTCTAATTCGGATTAGGAGTCCTACTCCAATTCCGACACATTCCAAAACAAAAAAGGAAACTCTGATTTTACAACCGTCATATTGTTTTGATCATATCTTTTGACACAGGAGGAATTTCGGAGTGAGGGAGAATCCGTTGGATCGTGCTTAAAGTTATCTTTCCAACAAGCCCAAGAACACTCGAATCGAACTCCGTTTGTGAAAGTTATGACCATTTTAATCCGAACTGTCCTGCTGATTCCGAATCCGAATTTGATGCTGATTCCGAATCCGAATTTGATTCTGAGTTGATTTCGAATTTGATTTCGGTTGGGGTTGTGAGAGATCTGAATTAGGCTTGAAAATCTTATCCAAAACTTGAGCTTTAAGTTCTTGGGCTTCCTCCCCTTTTGCTCTCCCATCACACGGCTTCCTTCCTCCTTGATCAGCCGCATGAGTTGTTTGACTTTCTCCTTCCCAACCGCTTTGACCTTCTTGTTCTTCATCACTAGGTAACAAATACGGTTACCCTCCTCCTTGTGCTCCTCTATTGCTTTGGCTCCGGCCTCCCTCTCGGTTCCAAAGACTTTAAGCTTGTCAAACCTGAGAATACACAAAGTATTGCTTTTACGTAGTATCCAATTCTCACGAAAAACACAAAGAAACTTGTTGAGAAACAATTGCACCTGTTGTTCATAAGTAGTCAGGATATCCTCATCACGCTGGCTGCCGGGACTGGGAGGCGGCGACGTCGACCGGAAGGAAGCAACAAAGGTACCATCCTGGGCGAAGACAGGTGTGTAGGAACTATCTGTGGCAACCGAAGGTGAAGGCAGGGGCGTAGAGGCCGAGTGGCGTGGCTCTAGGGTGGAGGCCGAACGGTGCAGTGTGGATAAGGAGAAGGTGATGTCGTGTGGCTCGGGGAGGTGGCGGCAATGCATCGGGCTTGGGGTAGGAGGCAACGACACGCCGAATTTGGGCTTGTGGCGGCAGGGGGCTTGGACAGGATGGGGGTAGGGGTGGGGAAGGGGGATGGAACCGGTTGGGTATTTAAGGAGTGGCATTTGGTTGATAATTTTCTTAAAGTTTGAATGGCAAACGGATATATCCCTTCCGCAATAAGCCCGAAAAGTTGGTGGGGAGATGTTTCGGGTTTTGGGTGTGCTTTGGCTTACTGGATAATCTAGTGACAAGTTAGCCTGTTTAGGGAGCTTCTGGCTTTTTGAAGCCCAAGCCGACTTAAAACTCCCCAAACAAGGCCTATAAATGTCCGTCAAAACCTATTTTGCAGCAAATATGCCATATGTACAAGCACAGCAGATTGCTGATGCTTAAAAACGCTTATCAATTTATCATGTTATTAGTACCTTCAAAAGGAACAATGTTAGTTCGTGATGCGGTGCCAAAAGTACCATATCCTACTGTATCCAAGTTGTCCGAAATTATGGCATAATCAAGTGCTCCAAATACAATGAAATGGGAAGCCACGACATAATATGGATAAGAAGTTCAGATACCAAATTCCAACAAAGATATAATGAGAATCTTACTCAGCATATATCTTATTGAACATCTCACACGAACCAATAATACCAGGCCCTCTCACAGTCGGGCGCCGAAAAAAAAACAATGAAAACAGTGTTGTAAATGTAGTCACAGTTTTTTTTTTCCTTAAATGGTATTGTTCGTATGAGAAATAGCAAATCTAGATTCCTCTGAAGATCAAAGTCAAAAATAGCATCCTGGACTCGTCAGCAGACAACATGTGTCCTCGTTCACGCCATAGGTGTTCAGACCCACTCGTCCCCTCTCTTTGAGAGTGAACTTCCCTCGTCCAAGTGCCAAGGGGATTTTTTTCGTACTCTAATTCATTACAATTAAATTGATTATGACTAAATAATTAGGACTAACTAATTATGATTAATTAATTATAAATAATTAGTTAAGACTAAATTAATTACAGCTAATTAACCACGACTAAATTGATTAGGACTAATTAATTACAACTAATTACTTATGAACAATGAATTAAACCTAATTAAATAACGACTAATTAAATACACACGTTACTTAATTAATTCCCACCGTGTAATTATTTAGTTGTAATTAATTAATTCCTACTGTGTAATTATTTAGTCGTGTAATTAACCCCCACCATGTAATTAATTACACGTATTTAATTAATTAATTCTCAACCACGCCATAGGTTAATTAATCCTCGTCCACGCCACAGTGGCTTCCTTCGTACTGCTAGTTAATTAATTAATTACACGGGTAATTAATCTCTGGTTTAATTATTTCCTCAGCACGACCATATATATATATATATGATTTTATTTGCATTTTTAATACTTGTATGGTTTTATTTTGTAGTTTTAAAATTTTATATAGTTCATTTTATAAGTATATATAATTTTGTTTTGTTTTTTTATATTTTATAGGATTTGTTTTACATTTTTTTAAAAGTTTTCATGTCTTATGGGCTAAATGACAATGGTTTTAATGAGCCAGCCATTTGAACATTAATAAAATTATTTATTATATTTTCAATATTTTTGTCTCATTTTTTTACAATTTTCATATGTATTTCTGAATTCTACATATTTTTCTAATTTTTTTAATTTATATTTTGGATTTTCAAGCCTAATGGGCTAAGTGGACTGGAATTAGCCCGTCGGGCTACCACAACATAGCCTAAAAGGCCGTTGGGCTGTGCCTGGGCTGCCTCGCCGACATGTGGACTGGCACGGCATGGCCCGTTTAGTTTGTGGGTTAGAATGAGCCGTGCCTAAATGGGCCATGCCAGCACAAGCCCGTGTCGGGCCGGGCTGTGTCGCCCGTTTGACCACCACTAGTCATGATCCAGGAGATAGTTACTGAAGATAGACAAGCCCAAATGAAAATATAATAGTTTGAAGATTACAACACAGGAGACAGATTGTTAAATCCAAATTTTTATTCAAGGATAACTTTTTGAAACATAGGTTGTTTCCAGAATTGTTAACTGAGACATACAATTTAACATTCAGAGGCAATCCAAATGGAGGGACTGGGAAGTTGCACTCCTCTATAATCACCACAGTAATAAAAAGGACAATGAAGATCTGAACCAACAGTTCCAAAACTAATTTTCATAAACATATTGAAATCTGTAATTTCAGCTCTGTCAAGTACATAAATGGAAATCACAACACCTCATATAGCATTTGGAACATAGCAGTAGCCACAATACATACTTGCTCAATTATGAACTCAGAATACATACAACATTGACAATCAGTTACAAGTTATAAACCTGACCAAGTCACGTCTCAAACATGTTCCGAAGTTTTCATTTATGCAAGAACCATAACTACAAAAACTGACAAAGTTTACCCATTTTTTGAAGGACGATATATAAAATAACTTGCCCACCTTCTATTTCCTTATTCCAAGTCTGCATTCTGTATGTAATACAATTTTTTCTTATGGCACAAAGGGTTATATCTTGCTAAGAAACAAATATCTAAACAAGTACCAATACTTTTACTTGAAAAACATCATTCTTCTAATATTCCTTGAATTGTCTTCATAACTTGTGGATTTCATGGGGATATGCTCCAGATCTTATGATGATGTGACAATTGGCAATGACGTTTACGGTTTGTCGTTTCACGCGTTTTCGACAAAGTGTCAGGCTTTCTGGACAGGGGCGGTCCGACCGGTCCCAAATCGGTCGGACCGGCCATGTGGGGCGGTCGGACCGGCGGTGACCAAAGTGGTCAAAACGAGCTGGGCCAAAAATAGGTGTTGTAGGCAAGTGAGGGGATCCCAATGCACTTGGTCTCATGATTTTGGAGTCTCGAAGAAAAGTTCTATTGGTTTAAAGTTTCCAGTAGGTTTCGGAGTTTCAGGGGTTGAAATTCGGCTAAGTCCCCAGGGGCGGTCCGACCGGCTCACAGGGAGCGGTCCGACCGGCCAAGGGGCGGTCCGACCGGCTCACCTGGAGCGATCAGACCGGTAATTACTTGAACGTCTGCCAACTTCGTGGCGATGTTGATTTGTTAGGTCAAAGTCATTGGGTTCATGTCATATGTTTTGCATGATGCATGTTTTGACTAACATGGGTCAAGTTGTGAAGAACTTGTTCCCGAATTCGTGTTTGCTTGTCTGTGGTTGTGCAGGTTGCTTGGTGGTCAACGACGGTCAACGGCGAGGAGAATCGGGACTAGACTTGAAGAGTTGAGGTCCAGAACGATCGACGATGCCGGGTGAGGTCAACGACTCAAGCGTGACACAAGATGGACAAGGATGACCTATTGGCGAATCCATGACGCATGGTGAAGCGGTTTAGGTCAAAAGGTTAAAGACGGCGCTTGCGGCGCGCGTGTGTGACCCGCTTGTTAGTGGGCCTTAACGGAGCCCAATTAAGTCAAACCCTAGGAGTTCTAGGCCTCCACTATAAATAGGAGGATATGGTGGCAGCACCTCTCTCGTGCTCGCGCTCGCTTTATGTTTCAAAACCCTAATTGTCTTTAGGGAGTTGAGGTGGAGGCAAGGGCTCTTGATGGTTTGTGGTGAATTTCGTGATCTTTGATTGTCCATCGATCCATGATGGTGTGGATGTAATCCGGCAACAATCACGAAATCAATCTATGCAAGGTTTGCTTGAGATAAGTCTCTTTTCGTTCTTGCTTTCAATTTCGTGTTTTTAGGGCTTTCTTTGATCCATGCGAGTTTGTGATTGATTCTTTCACGTGAATTAGCTTGCTGTGATATGTGTGAATCTATCTAGCATCATCTTGATCATCAATCCTCACAAACAAGCTTTAGGATCAAGTTTTCGTTCTTGCGGTTTTAGACCTTCATTAATCAATTGGCAATTGCTCAAGATCGTTCCAAGAATTATCATAATATTCGATTGGAATAGGTCCTCAATAGCATATAGAAGGTGTGTGCAAAGTTTCATAAAGATTAGAGTTGAGAATCAAAAGTTTCACCTAATTGCAACTTCGTCATCGGTGATTTTCTCACAGCGGATCGGTTACGAGTCGGCGGTCGACCGCCCGTCATCACCGGTCGAGACCGATTTTGGAGCGGTCCGACCGCCAGCACAACGTCGGTCAGACCGCCCGGCAATCGGTCCGACCGATTGGGTCCATGATCGACCGCCGTCTTTGTGAGTCTTTGTAATCTTAGTTGATTTTTATAGCATTGCTTAGGGGTTTAATTGGATTCAATACTAGTCTTCCGCTGTACTGGTATATTGATCTTCATAGCTTTCTAATAGCTACTGGAGTGAAATTGTATTGAGTTCATAATTTGTGAAAAAGTGAGTGTGCTCCTATTCACCCCCCCCTCTAGTCGCCTTTACGGTCCAACAAGTGGTATCAGAGCCCGGTTAGTTCAATCTTGATCTTAGCGGTCACCAACTTTGGCGATGGATAGATTCTCTACAAAACCGCATATCTTTAATGGGCACGACTATGCCTATTGGAAGAATCGTATGCGAGTATTCCTTGAGAGCGAGGGACAAGCTATATGGGACGTTGTTCGATCCCCGCTCATTATTCCTGAGGTTGAAACTCCTGCTTTTGCAATTCTTTTGGCTAACAACAACAAGGCCAAGAATCTTTTATATGGTGCGCTTGGTAGACAAGAATATGATAGGATTTGCAATTTTATGCATCACAATGCGAGATTTGGAACACTCTCGAAACATATCATGAGGGTTCGTCCCAAATTAAGAAAGTGCGCCAAACAATCTATAAGCGTGATTATAACAAATTTGAGATGCGTCCTGGAGAGAGCATCGATGACATTTTCAGTCGTTTTAATAAAGTGATTAATCAAATGAAAGCTGTTGATATTGAATATTCTCAATCTGAAAATGCCACCCACCTCTTGGCTGCAATCAACACCAAGGAGTGGGAGATGAAGGCTACTGCTATAGAAGAAAATGTTGATCTTTCGAGTCTTACTTTATAATTGCTTTATAGTAAACTCAAGACTCATGAAATTAAAAGAGTTGATCATCCAAATAAAGATAATTTAGCTTTGGTAGCAGATCCTCTCAAAAAGGCTTTTGATGACTCTTTTGAATCTTCTTCTGGATTTTCATTTGCTTGTTTATCTGCTATTCATGAAGAGGAGCTTGAGAATATCCCTGAGGTTGAGTTAGCCCTTTTAGCTAAAAAATTCACGAGGGCTTACAACAATGTGAGAAATAAAAAGAGAGGTGGTCCTGTTACTTGCTATGAGTGTGGAGAGCTTTACCACATCCGGGCCAATTGCCCCAAGCTAAAAGGTAAGGGTAAGCACAGGGAGGAGAAGACAGCTTGGAAGAAGCCTCATGAGAACAACTCTGAGTATGATGCTGTCAAGCTCATAAAGGCCGCTCACCGGGTCCTTGCCGCTTTTGGAAAGCAATCTATTAGCGATGTGGACTCCGGGAGCGAAGAGGACAATGTAACATCCCTATTTTAAGAGCTTTAAAAATCTTTTAAATATTGGTAGCAAGAGAATTTACCATTTGGATTATTTGAATATTAAATTAAAAAGCTTAATATGGACTTTAAGGACAAATTGATTTAATGTGCTTAATCCCAACACCAACAATTGCCAAAATTATTTTATTTAGATTCTATATGCTTGGTTATATTTTATAGAATTTTCTGGAATTTTTCCAAAGTCATTTGCTATTTTCTAATTGCTATTTGCATTTTCTGGATTTATTTAAAAGAAAAATCTATTTTAAATCCTTCGGAACAGTGCTGGGCCGAAGCCCAACACTATTCCAGCCCGCTCACTCCCAGCCGTTGGATCAGCATCGCCCGGCTGCCGCTCGCCCGCGTTTTCGCCCGCCTTGCCCCGTTGGATTGTCGCCGCGTGGCTTCGCCCGTTGATCTCGCTCGTTCGCTCGCCCGCGCTCGCTCTGCGCCGTTGGATCGCCATCGCACGCTCGCTCTCACCCGCGCCTCGCTGCCGCTGCCAGGTGGGACCGCGACCGAGTCGTCGTCTCCGCTTGTCTTCTTTCCATGGCCGCGCCGCGTCGCCATTTTCGGACCTCGAGCTTCGTCGACAATTGCGCAACGGCCGATTTTGTGCACGACAACGCCTCGAAGCCTTATCTCTCCGCACCGTTCGGTTATTTTAAACTTCCAAATCGGATTCAATCTCCGAGAATCGAGGATTTCAAAATCCAGCCGTTTCGGACCCGATTTGGGGATTTCCAAATCCGGCGTTCCCCGAGCCTATAAATACCCCTCCTAGCACCGCCTGGACCTCCGCAACCCTAAGCCACCACTCTCGTCGCCCCGATCGCCCTAGCGCCGCCGCATTTCGAGTTTCAGGGTTTTCGGCCGAGCTTCTTCTTCGGTGGATTGCGCCGCCGTCGTCGTCGCCCTTGCTCCACCGACTGCACCATTGTGATCAGCAAGTCTCAGGCTACCTCGTGCGCACCTCCTCGTCGCCGGAGCATCGCCGGAGCGCCCGTCCGACAAAACCAGTGCTCTCTCCGCCGCTTCTTCCTCGCCGCCAGCCATCTCCGTCAACCCCAGGTGCTCAAACCAGTGCCCATGTGTGCGCATTAACCTCCTCTACACATTGGTACCACTCACCGCCGGCGAAGAGCCGCCGTTCGCCGTTGCCATTGGTTCCGGCGCCGCCCTGCCGCCAGAGCCACGCGTCGGCGCATCGCAACCGCCGCGTCAGCTTTTGTGCTGCGTGTCGCCCTCGTGTCGCCGTGTCAGCGCCAGCACACGCGCACGTGGCTCAGTCCACCGGCTCTCAGATCCCGTGGCTCGGTGAGCTTAGTCCACCGTGAGTAGTGCCAGCGATGATGGGTCCCACTGCCGATTTTATTTTAAATTTAATTCTTTTTCCGGAAATTCTCGGCTGACGCAAGCATTGCGCAATAATCCGATTTTCCTTTAT
The DNA here is from genome assembly GCA_036346395.1 of Hsuehochloa calcarea. Classification (NCBI taxonomy): domain Eukaryota; kingdom Viridiplantae; phylum Streptophyta; class Magnoliopsida; order Poales; family Poaceae; genus Hsuehochloa; species Hsuehochloa calcarea. Next base: position 17,897,031 of record CM070607.1, read on the forward strand.
AAAAATAATTCGGGAAATTTGAGAAAATCCAAATTAGGGTTTAATTGATTTTCCAATCTTCCAAAGCCCATATCTTTTGCATCCGAAGTCCAATTGAGCCCATTCAAATTTGTAAATTCATATAAAATTAAGATCTATTTAATGGTGAATTTTATTTAATTTTTGGAGTTTGTTTTGCCTCTGTTATTTATTTGTTTTATTTCTTTTGTCTCGTTTGCGAGTAGACGTCGATACTTCGGGGAATTTTGCAGAAGAAGGAGCACCTCAAGACCAAGACCAATATCTAGATCAATTCCAAGGCAAGTTATACCTTTGATCATTTTGAACCCAGTTTTCAAAGTACTTTGTTTCAAAGTATTGCATTCTATTTCAAGTGTTTATTTAAATGCTTTTGGGTGTAGTTATTAATCCAAATTGTTATGCCACCTTGTCTATTGTATGCCATGATCTTTTGTCACCCTAGGTTGATTAATTATTAGTTGGTATTATTGTAGCACCAACGTGGGTTGGTTAGATACGATTAGACTGCTTAGCCATGCCACGAGTCATCATTTCATGTGAGAGTTGCAATTATAAACTTGACTAAGTGATTATGGAAATGTGTGATGAATCTGTGTGTGCTGTGTGCTATTACTCGTTGATGGCATGTGTTGCACTTAATCAACAGGGTGGGAAAAGATTTAGACTGAGGCAAGTGGTGGATTCTGTGTGAATGGTGGAGCTGTGTGCTTATTAAACTTTGTGATTTCGGTTAAAACTGGAAGTCTTGCCTTGGTCAATTAAGGACTTAACTTTGTGCGCCATTGAATGGGCCTTCTTGCATCGACCACATGCCTAGTATGGGCCGGGCCTAACTTAGTAAGTTATGGAGTCTTGACATTGACAACTCGGGTTGTATTTAAGGCATGTGATGGGTCGGAGGTGTGATATGTCACATCGCGGGACGATTCGCCACATCCTGTCCAATGGTGTGTGTCGCTCCAAGGGTGTGTGTACAAATTGACGGCAGAAAGCACACCAGAGTGTCATTGTTTGAGATGAAGTCTCGAAAGGTTTTGTTGTGATCAACTCGATCCGGTTGGTTTCATCGTGTGGGTAAAGTGTACAACCTCTGCAGAGTGTTTAAACCAATCTATTCGAATAGCCGCGTCCTCGGTTATGGACATGCTCTGAAATTTCACACGAGGGTAGACTTTCATAAAACAATTGGGAAGGGTCACCGTGTGAGATAACTTGTTCACCGTGTGAAAGAACTTGATTAGACTGTGTGTCCTTTGTGAAATCAATTGTTAACTTATTATTGTCTATTTGTTTTGAATTACGCTTTCAATATATTATTTGTATTCAATTGCAAATGTTGCATTTCTGCAAAATAACCACAGAAGCCATTCCTTTGGAATAAGCCATCATGTATAAATGCATTCTGTGGTATGACTTGCGAGTACGGTGTGTACTCACTCTTGCTAAACAAATCAATGAAGTGGAGGAGTCGTGCTTTGCTTTTGAAGAAGAGTTCTCTGAAGGTTGAACGTTAGGGTCTTGATCGATCGGTTGCTGTGGTAAATTGATGGGAGCCACCGAGTTTATTACGCTTCATTGCAGCTTTATTTCTTTATTGTCAGCCTTGCATGGCTTAATAAATGTAAAACTCGACCGTAAGGTCCCAACAGTTATTTGTTATTTAAAGGTACTCGTTTATTCTTATATTCGTTGTATGGATGTGATATTTCATTAATGTTGACACTTTGTGTGCCTCGGGCGTGATCATGGACTAGTGCAGAATACACAGAGGGTCCAGATTTGCATATTTGGGTCCCGACAGAGGTGGTATCAGAGCCATACTGACTGTAGGTCTTGACCCTAGTTAGATTGGCCATTCTTAGTGAGTCCAAACTATTTTCTAAAGCAAAATTAACTTACAAGATTAATTGAACTCCTTAACTCATCTCATGTCTCTCTTGACTCAACTACTGCTGAAATTCTTTCTCTCCCCGCTGTTTAAAGTTGTTTTCATATCCTTGTCCATCTTGACAGATGCCTCGTCTTCAGAGTTATGGAGAGCGCAAGGGAGGACTTGCCGCCGAGCTTTGGAAGTTGCTACAAGTACTTGGAGGGTTCGATCGTCCATTGTACCGTGGCAGTGCTTGGAGTGATCTGCCATTTGACCGTCTACGCCAGGCAGAACACCAAGGCAAGCAAACCACTGAACATCTCAGCTCGAAGGAGTATTTGGATTGAAGCAATCCAGGAGTCTTCACGCCTTGCCATCCTGAGGATCGCAACATCTACTCTCGAGCTTCGTGACACGCTTTTTCGTTATCATCCCCGCACTTCCGACGTGGATCTTGCGCACGCTTTTCCGCTCACGGAGGGAGAAGACAACGCCACCGTCGTGCATCTCGCCCGATTCGCCACCGTCAGAGGAATCGTTGGAGTTAGCCGCTCTGAGCCGGAGTGTACCTATGAGACTCTTCAGAGAGCTGAAGAAAGGATCACCATATTAGAAGAAACTCTTTATGGACGACACGATCACGAAGAAGACACTGAAGAGGAAGACCGGAAGAGCCAGCAGAGGCGCAGAGCGAAGCACCAAAGAAGACTGCACTGTGGACACTGCTCCTATTGCACCATCCCCGGACATCGTGATCGGTTTGCGAGGATGCCACCACTTTCGAGTCTCACAAAGACGGAAGCACCGTCAAGGCTGCGGAGGCTATTTGATTGAGTAGTCTGTTCGCGTTGTTTCAGGCTTAGCCAGTTTTATGTCTTGAGTCGCCCTTTAGGCGGTAGTTTGGTGTGCTTAAGTTCGTCCTTATTTTTGTGTGCAAGTATGAGTGCAAAGGCCCTTAGGCATTTGTTGCAAGCCATACTATTATCTTAATCAATATAAGAGTTTCAGTGTGAGCTTTCTTAAAATATGTTGGGTTTTACCTACCCCGCTTAGTTCTACAACTTATCTCGTGCTTGCTACCTTATCTAACCCCTGGAGATTCACCAGATGGTTCAGACTCGTCAAGTCTGCGCAAGTGGTTACGATACTCGATGATCGTAAGGACAGAACAAATCCCTGAGAAGCAATTCCACCACAAGCACCTTCAATCGATCTGCGAAATTTTGGAGCATTCATGATACCAAACCCAAATGATGTACACCATGATGAATCGGATGCAAAGCTATGAATAATCGAACAACAACAATCAAGATCACAATGGAGCCCCAGCTTGCTCATGGTCACAATGGATCATCCAAGTTGGCGGAGTTTATGAGGACCCGCCCACCAACCTTTTCGGACATGTCTCACCAAGAGAAGGCGATGATTGGCTACGTGTTATTGAGAGAAAATGCGATCACTCAATGCAACGATCATGAAAAGTTCTCACGCCTCTCACGGATGGAAGGCATTGCCGCGAATGGTGGGAAAATTTTGTGCAAAGACATGGAACGCCACAAGATATTACTTGGGAAGAGTTCACAAGCGCCGCCAAGATCATGTACCGTAAGGAATCATGGATCCAAGAAAGATGAATTTCGTGCTCTCAAGCAAGGAGGAATGTCGTTGATCGATTACCTCAACAAGTTCTCTCAACTTGCTCGATATGTCGCGAGAAGATGTCGCCACCGACAAGGCTCGCCGAGTCGTTTTCGAAAGGATTGAACATCGGACTTCAAGTCAACTTGATCGCCCACACCTTTCCTGATTTTCAAGAGTTGATCAACAAGGCTTTGATTCTAGAGGATAAGCGCAAGGAATTGGAAGATCATCGTAAACGCAGAATGGCTAAGCAAGGAAGTCACCAACCCCAGCTGAGGGCAAGAATGATTCCACCGCAGTTTAGCCGTTTCCCACCACGCACTCGCGGACCACTGCACCAACTTCAAGACTCGCCAGCTTGCTCGTAACTTCCGCAACCCCGCACTCCAACCCCAATCCAGTAAGCAACCCACAGAATACCACCAGAGTTTGCTTTACCTGTCGTCAGCCAGGGCATTTCGCCAACCGATGTCCGCAGAATGGGACTATCACTCCAGTACGCTTCAACCTTGGGAACACACCAGCCAAGACACCAGTACAAGGCAACCATCAAGGAACTTCTCAAGCTACGGTCAATCCGGAGGAGCACCGCCATCGGTGGTCGAGGCCGTGTCAACCACGCCACTCGAAGGAGCCCAAGAAGCACTGACGTTGTCTTGGGTAAGTTCCTAGTAAATTCAAGACCTGCATCGCCTGCTTTGATTACGAGCTTCGATTCGCTTGTTTCGGAATTTTGCAACTAAGAACAAATTGAAGTTATGCATCTTAAGCATACTCTGTTAGTCCATACCGGAGCGAGCTAAGTTCTAAAGTTGGATGTTTAGGAGCTAGGCTACTCATAGCGGGAGTTGAGTTTCTAGCCAACCTAATAGTTCTAGACACTCAGACCATAGATGTCATCCTTGGTATGGATTGGTTATCCAAACATAAAGCAGTGCTAGATTGTGGCCGAAGAGCCGTGACAATAGAGGATACCACAGGAAAGAAAGTTGAATTTCTAGCCACCTCAGTACGTGATGGACATTTGATAGTCAACAGTCTGAAGACAGTTTCCTTAGAAGATGTACCTGTAGTCAGAGATTACCCAGATATATTTCCAGAAGAATTACCAGGAATGCCACCAGACCGTGACATTGAATTTATCATCGATCTAGTGCCAGGAACAGCACCAATTTCCAAGAGACCCTATCGGATGCCAGTCGATGAACTTGTGGAAATGAAGAAGTAGATAGAAGAACTACTGGAGAAAGGTTTTGTAAGACCTAGTTCGTCGCCATGGGGAGCACCTGTTTTGTTTGTCAAGAAGAAAGATGGAAGTATGAGAATGTGTATCGATTATCGTTCTTTCAACGAAGTCACCATCAAGAACAAGTACCCATTGCCCAGAATTGATGATTTGTTCGACCAGATGAAAGGAGCCGGAGTATTCTCCAAGATCGATCTGCGATCAGGTTACCATCAGTTGAAGATTTGTCCTAAGGATGTACCAAAGACCGCTTTCTCAACCCGGTATGGACATTATGAGTTTTTAGTCATGTCTTTTGGACTGACTAATGCCCCTGCCTATTTCATGAACATGATTGTCGGGACCCAAATATGCAAATCTGGACCCTCTGTGTATTTTTTACTAGTCCAGGATCACGCTAGTGCACACAGTGTCAACATTGATGAAATATCACATCCATACAACGAATATAAGAATAAACGAGTACCTTTAAATAACAAATAACTGTTGGGACCTTACGGTCGAGTTTTATATTTATTAAGCCATGCAAGGTCGACAATAAAGGAATAAAGCGCAATGAAACAAAATAAACTCCGGTGGCTCCCATCAATTTACCACGAACCGATCGATCAAGACCCTAACGCTCAACCTTCAGAGAACTCTTCTTCAAAAGCAAAGACGACTCCTCCACTTCGTTGATTTGTTTAGCAAGAGTGAGTACACACCGCACTCGCAAGTCATACCACGTAATGCATTTATACATGATGGCTTATTCCAAAGAAATGGCTTCGTGGTTACTTTGCGTAAATGCAACATTTGCAATTGAATACAAATAATAGATTGAAAGCGTAATTCAAAACAAATAGACAATAATAAGTTAACAATTGATTTCACAAAAGACACACAGCCTAATCAAGTTCTTTCACACACCGAACAAGTTATCTCACACAACCGACCCTTCCCAATTGTTTTATGAAAAATCTACCCTCGTGTGAAATTCCGAGCATGTCCATAACCGAGGACGCGGCTATTCGAATAGATTGGTTTAAACACTCTGCAGAGGTTGTACACTTTACCCACACGATGAAACCAACCGGATCGAGTTGATCACAACAAAACCTTTCGAGACTTCATCTCAAACAATGACACTCTGGTGTGCTTTATCGCCGTCAATTTGTACACACACCTTGGAACGACACACACCATTGGACGAGGATGCAATGAACCGTCCCGCGATGTGACATATCACACCTCCACCCATCACATGCCTTAAATACAACCCGAGTTGTCAATGTCAAGACTCCATAACTTACTAAGTTAGGCCCAGCCCATACTAGGCATGTGGTCGTACAGTAAGGCCCAGTTCAATGGCGCACAAAGTTAAGTCCTTAATTGACCAAGGCAAGACTATACCCGATGATTAATTTTGGTCCCTGAACTTAAATACCGGATATAACGCACCTCAAACTTTACATACCGGGCAAATCGTGTCCCTCCGTGCGTGCGACGGCGGTTTGGGCCGACGTGGCATCCACGCTGGCGCTGAGTCGGCCTCGCACTCGGTCGCTCTCCTGTCAAATTCCTCGACCGGCCGCCTCGCACTCGGTCGCTCCCTCTCGCTCACTCGCTCGCTCTCTCTCTCTCTCGGGCGGCTAGGGTTTGGCGGCCGGCGGCGACTAGGGTTTGTAGTTTGGTGGCCGGCCGCGACCCAAGATACCTTCCCCCGGCCGTCTCGCGCTCACGCCGACTGTCCTCCCCGACGAGCAATCTGCCGAGCCCCCTCCCGAGCTCCCCGCGTGCAGATTTCCCCCTCGAGGTCGCGCCATGGCTGGCTTAGGGAGCTCCAGTTCGTTGCCACTGGAGGAAGCTCAAGGTCGGCAAAGATGTACTGCACCCTCCGTCAAGACAGCTTTATGGGGCTTCCACCTCGCCGATTCCATCAGAGAGCGACCATCGAGTACGCTCCAACGGTCCATTGCCATTGCGGGAGAAGGTGGTCGGTGGATCTCGTGGAGCGACTCTAACCCGACGGAGGTACATGACATGCATGCGAGCTCGGGTAAGTAATCTTCACTAAATTCTTTGTTATTTTGGTTTGTGAAGGCTCGCTTATTTGTGAATCTTAATTGAAGGTCGGAGGTCGCAAGTTTTGGGCATGGTACGATGATGAATCAACCCCTTCTTGAGGCGGGTAGTCTTCGACTTGCGCGACAATCGTTAGGGCGTTGAGGAAGGAGAACCATGAGCTTAGGGCGTTAAGGAACCGTAACAATGAACAAGATTTGAGTGTGGCCGAGTCGAGCATGGAGAACGTGATGTAGCAGCTTGTTGGACTCATTGGTAGGGTAGCACACCGGAGAAAGAGAGGAGACTTTTTTGTCTTGCTTGTTGTTTTTGCAATGATGGTAGTTAGAGTTCGATTAGGGAATGTAATTGAACCCGTGCGCAATCTATTATGTAATGGAACCTGTGTTGCTCGAGAATTGTCCATTCGCTTGATGCTCTGTAATGATGGTTTGATGAATTGTTTGCAATGATGGTTTGACTTGTTTGCAATGATGGTTTGATGAATTGTCCGCATTGTCCGGATTAACTTGTTTGCAATGATGGTTTGATGAATTGTCCATTCGATTGATGCTCAGAATATCGATGCTTGTCAACAAGGTACCATGATTGAACCTAACAAAGATAATCGTGCGGAATCGATGCTCTCTAATACTTTGGATGAAATGTAAACTCGATGAAATGATACTAGGGGACAGTGATTGAAACAAGTTCGATGCTCTTTAACTATCCGCATTGTCCTAACAGAACCGAGAATGCATTGTAAGATGTTCAATCCATGTAAACATCAACGTAACTCGAATCATTGTCGAGCATTGTCTTAATGAGAACCAGAATGCATTGCCCCAATGTAACTCGGAATGCATTGTTCAATCTTGTGCTTAATGTGACCGAGTCTTAAGAAGGATTGCAAGATTCTTGTGTCACCCGACTCTTTTTTTCTAATTAGGCTTCCGACTGATTATGCGTAATGATCTAGGGCCTAAAGACATTAGTCACAACAAAGTGGTGAAATTCCAACGGACAACATGGTTACAGAGTTTCTCATGTCATCTTTCATAGTTCGATGGCTTGATCGAAATCACGCCCATTTCCATTAATAAACACGCTTATCGACCCACAAGGCACAAGTTGAAAATATTACATAACACTAAGTGACTGCTGCAGAATCGCTGGACCACAAGGCACAAGTTGAAAAGATTACATAACACTAACAAAGATAACTGCACGACCCACAAGGCACAAGTTCAAAAGATTACATAACACTAACAAATAAGCTGTCTGCAAATCCATTAGAACATCACTCATTAGTTGGGATACCCAAAAGCTTTGCAAGCTTTGAACTATAACTTTGCTTCTTCTTGGTTGGACTCGACTTCTTCCTATTTTGAAAGGTCGGTTCTTGGGCCGCAGCTTTACCGGCGCGTAACCGGTTACTGGATGTTCACACTTGATTTTGCACTCGCAGACGCCACACTTGCCTCCAAGTTCATAGTGCCGTAACCACCATGTTGTGTAGTGACTTTAGCAATGAGTGAGGTTTTGATGATCCTCCGATCCGCATACCAGTCAGTGAGAACCACCATGTTGAGTTAGAGGTTTGTAGTTTGCAAGTGCAAAGAATATAAATGAAGATATGGAAATTTTGGAATGCACCTACATTCTGAAAAATTGTGCCTGTCCTGTCTGAGTACAATACTCCTACCCCAAAGGCAACTCTTTTTGGATGGAGGTGGTGTGTTCACTGAATTAGACCTGGTCTTTCTCTTGGTCATGCTAGAACAGCTCTGTTGTGGTGGAGGAATCACAACCTGCAATGTGAAAGGTGCTTAAACTATGTAATTTTGTACCAACTTAGGAAATGCATGAAATGAAGGAATGAATTTTGTACCAGAGAACAGACCAGTTGGTGTAGAATTGCCAACACTTGCACAATGACCTTGTTGATCCCGGCCGGCTCGATGTTTGCTCGATTGGCCATGTCTCCTCTCACAGCTAGACCTGTTATGGCCAATTCCTTTGCAAAGCCTGCACCTAATGATTGTGCCAATCTTGGACAGTCTTATTCCTTTAGGCTTCTCATCTTGCTCTCTCTTCCTATCTTTCTTTGGCCTCCTGCATTTTCTCCATTTTGGTTGCCTTGGTCTTGGTCTCTCGATGTGGGCCAACAAGTCATGCCCTCAACAGGTTGCAAGCAGTGCTCATAAGTCTTGTTGTACTCTGCAATGGAGTAACATGGTGCTATGTAGTCATCAAGGGAACTGCTCCTCCAATTGATGCATGCAATGGCATGTGGGCAAGGCAAACCGCATAGATTGCCAATATCTGCATGAACAAGTTCTACTATCCAAGTTCACTGAGAACCTATGATCTCTATGTGTGACCTCAAAACCATTCTGACCATTGTACACAGCATGACAGAAAACTGACTCATTGATGTAGACCTTCATTTTCTTCAGAATATTGGGGCATGTCACACCTGTCCACTTCTCTGCCTTGCTTTTGTTGGTATGGATTCTAACCATCACTTTCCTCCTTATCCACTCAAACATGCTGATGATAGGGAGGTACCTTGACTCAACTATGGCATGATTGAATGATTCACACATGTTGTTGTCCACAGATTCACAGCATGATCCCAACTTGAACCATGCCCTGCTCCAATGTTGTGGATCTGTCCTCATGATTGCATTAGCACCTTGAGGGTATCCTTTGCAAGCCTTGCCCAATGGTAGTTGAAAAGATTGACACATGGAGATTTGGCACACAACGTAACTTCTTCTCGCCAAGCCTTGTTCTTGTAAGTCTTCCTGAAGTTGGCATAGATGTGTCTTGCACATCCTATGCTCACCTTTGGGTACCCAATCTTGAAAACATTTAGTAGGCCCCGCAACAAACAAGCGAAGTTAAGTAATCGCATATGACAAATTGGATGAATAAACACTAATGTGACTTACTTTACTGATCCGAGATGATTACCCATCCTTCGCCATCTCCAATTTCTATATCTTTGAAGAAAATCCCACGTAACCGGTCCCATGACTCATTAGTTTCCTTCTCTACCACAAATTTCATGCTATGGGGTACATCCGATTGTTTGCATCTCTTCCCATTGCACAAATTAGCTCCCCATTGGTTGGACCTTTGAAGAAACAACCATCTAAACCTATCACTTTCCTACACCCACTAAGAAACCTCTTTTGCAAGCATCCAAACAAATATACATTCTCGAGAAAAGCGACAGGGCATCCGGATGCGGCTTAACCACTCTTGTGCTACTGGATTGCTCCTAAGAAGCTCCATTTGGTAGTCAAAGACCCTACCATACTCTCCTTCTTGAGTCTAATACCTTCGCATTACAATGGACTTAGCTCTTTTGCACTTAGCTATGCTCACATCTCGCATGCATTTGTTCCTGTCTTCGCTTGCTTCAAGTGCTCAAGCTTCCAGTTGGGTTTCCCATTATGGCACTCTCAAACTTTTCAATATTCTCCCGAAGTGACAAGTTTGTTGTCCCTTCTTGGGGGCATGTGTGCTCATCCTTGAAACTACTCACTATCCATCCTTCATCCTCTTCATTATTTGACAACAAGATAAACCAAGGACATTTGGCCCACTCACATTGAGCCCTAACCCTTTTGTTGTCATTCTTGCAAAAATTAATAACATGTCTCCTCTCTACTCCATCTTGCCTAACACTTGAATGAAGTCCCCTTGCGGCTAAAACCCATGCCCAAGCTAAAAGTAGGAGACTTGCTTTGGGGTCATACCTAGGGTACTTGGGTTTCCTCCTCGGAGCTCACCATCACGCCACCTTCCTCATAGCCGTCCTCTTCCTCACTCTCGTAAAAGTAAGAAGTGTCACCACATCGTCTCCTCCTTGTCCCTTGACTCATCAATGGCCACCAAATGACCAGACCTTGTACCTCTTTACGTAGTCACTTTGCAAGTCTTGTAGTCACCTTTGCCTTCCCCTTCATATCGTGCAATGTATTGTAGAACTTCCGCTTGCAGTGCAATATCCTTTGCAATATCTACCGGTGACACCTCAATCACCTCCACCTCCTTGGAAGCATCTAATTCCTCATCATCATCTGTGTGCATCCAAGCTTCACTCTCATCTTCCCAATCATCGCCTTCATCTCCTTTGTCACCAACACCATCACCATCCGAGCCAACATCATCATCAACTCCCACCGCCTCAACAAATATATCCACAACACCCCATCGCTGATACATCGACCATGGTCCAGCGGTCCTCATCATTTGTTAGCGCCCTCAATCCGCCTTCAATGCTTTCCCAGAAATCGCGATGGCATGAGTACCAACTCCACATCCTCACAATGGTCCTTCAAATGGCCTTGGACCTCCTGTAGCGACAACTTATCCCGATCTATGTAAGACATGCCGTCTCTTCCTCCGCAATAATGCAATATCTTCCCATCATCAAAGAAATCCCCACGAAATGGAACCTAACAACTAGCTTGTCCAAATTATCCATTGCTAAATCGAGTAACATAAGAAATCACCACCGTGATATACCTACATGCAAAATAACACCAACCATTACTCTAAGAACAACACTAATCAAGTAGCTCCACAAACAACCGGAGTAATTGCGCCAGATCTAGGATTGAAGAACTCACCTTTAGCCCTGTCCTTGTTCACCGCCGCATCCTATCCGCTGGGATCTGGGGATTTCTTAGAACCCTAGTCGCCGCCGGCCGCCAAACCCTAGCCGCCGCCGAGAGGAGAGCGAGAGTGAGAGTGAGCGAGAGGAGAGAGAGCGACCGAGTCGCGAGGGCGACCGCATCGAGGCATCGAGAGAGCATGATTTGATTCGAGGGGAGAGAGGAGAGAGAGCGACCGAGTGCGAGGCCGACTCGGCCACGGCGTGGATGCCACGTCGGCCCAAACCGCCGTCGCCGCACGGAGGGACGCGATTTGCCCGGTATGAAAAGTTTGAGGTGCGTTATATCCGGTATTTAAGTTCAGGGACCAAAATTAATCATCGGGTATAGATGAGGGACGAAGAATGGACTTATTCCTTGATTCTTTCACGTGAATTAGCTTGCTGTGATATGTGTGAATCTATCTAGCATCATCTTGATCATCAATCCCTCACAAACAAGCTTTAGGATCAAGTTTTCGTTCTTGTCCGGTTTTAGACCTTCTGTTAATCAATTGGCAATTGCTCAAGATCGTTCCAAGAATTATCATAATATTCGATTGGAATAGGTCCTCAATAGCATATAGAAGGTGTGTGCAAAGTTTCATAAAGATTAGAGTTGAGAATCAAAAGTTTCACCTAATTGCAACTTCGTCATCGGCCGATTTTATCGCTGCAGATCGGTTACGAGTCGGCCGGTCGATCACTGTCATCACCGGTCAGACCGATTTTGGAGCGGTCCGATCGCCAGCACAACGTCGGTCAGACCGCCCGGCAATCGGTCCGACCGATTGGGTCCAGCGGTCAGACCGCCCGTGCTGTGAGTCTTTGCAATCTTAGTTGATTTTTATAGCATTGCTTAGGGGTTTAATTGGATTCAATACTAGTCTTCCGCTTTCTAATAGCTACTGGAGTGAAATTGTATTGAGTTCATAATTTGTGAAAAAGTGAGTGTGCTCCTATTCACCCCCCCCTCTAGTCGTCTTTACGGTCCAACATAACTACTACCAATAAAATCTTCAATTATCTTTGTAACTAGTCTTCGCTAAATTAAACATTAATTGCAAGTACCATGGTTAAGCCTTTCCTGAGTCATTACAGAATGCAAGTAGAACTTTGTCGGTGTTTTAGAACCGATCTTACGTAAAGATTGTTTGATTTGGGGGGTCTCCTAGAGATGAAATCACGCAGAGCGATTGACACGGGATTTTTATACAGGTTCAGGCCTTCTCCGGGGAGAATAACAACCCTACTCCTGTGTGTGTGTGGTATTGACTGTATTCTCGACAATCAAGCAAGAAACTAAGACTATTACAAAGAACAGTACTTGTCTTTCTCCTTGATTGTCCTCGATTGGCCTCCCCCTTTCGCCCTCTGATTGATGTCTTTATATAGTCGTGAAGGAGTAGCCATTTTGTCCAGCGGAAGAGGCGCCTAATTAAGCCAATAATGGGCGCATGATGGCAATAATTACTGGCGTAGTGGCTCCTTCACGCCATTGGGCAGTTATCTTTCAGAGGTAATGGGGTATTAAGCACTATTACTACGCGGAATAATAGTGCGTGTGAACCGTCAGGATTCCTTAATCAATTGGACCCACTCGCTTGTAGGTCTTATTGATTATAAGGTGGTCGTGGTTGACTTGGTCGTAGTAGGACTTACGACTGGGTACAAGTCGTAGTAGAACTTACGACTGGATAATAGTCGTAGAAGGACTTACGACTAGGTACATGTTGTAGCATAACTTACGACTGGACAATAGTCGTAGAAGCACTTACGACTAGGTAATGGTCGTATAAGGACTTACGGCCAGGTAGTGGTGGTAGAAGGACTTACGACCATGACATAGTCGTAGTAAGACTTACGACTATGGGGGTGATTGTAGGAGAACTTACAATCACTTGGTAGGCCTACCCCTTATAAATATAAGGGGTACTTCTGGGGACTACGTGACATCATATTTACCCCTAATAAGAATTATAGATAAAAGATAAAATGAGGATTATCAGATCCTCGTCATCTAGCCCCCCAGTTTCAAGTGAAAGTGACTTACTTGGTGAAGGATTTGCAAATGGTCTTACGACTATGAAAATGTCGTAGAATAATGGTCGAAGGAAAAACTCTTCGACATTTGAGTGCTACTTTGACCAGGAATTTGCTTTGTCAGAAAGGTTGCTTACGACTATCAAAAAGTCGTAAAAACCCCTACGACTGTGAAGTGGTCGTAGTAGGGCGATCGGAGAAAAATCCTTTCCGATTGCTACTTCCTTCGACCAGAAAGACTTGGTCAAGAAAGTAATTTCGCTTGGAGGTGACAATACGCACCTAATTTTCTCGAACAGACCATCCAGGGAATTGCAACCGACTCCACGGATCATGCTGATGAGACGGTTCCGGCGGTGGGCATCGTGAAGATTGCTTACGACTATCAAAAAGTCGTAAAAACCCCTACGACTGTGAAGTGGTCGTAATAGGGCGATCGGAGAAAGAACCCTTCCGATTCATACTTCCTTCGACCAGAAAGACTTGGTCAAGAAAGTAATTTTGCTTAGAGGTGACAAAACGAACCTAATTTCCTCGAACAGACCATCTAGGGAATTGCAACCGACTCCCACAGACCTGTTGATGAAAACGGTTCCCGAAGCAATAGCAATCGTGCGGTTATAAAAACTCACCGGGAGTTAGACTTAGAGTTTTACCTTTTTCCCTAAATCGCTTACATTGTTCTTTTCGTCTTCTCCGCCTTCGACTATATTTCATCTTCTCCGCCGCCAGCCCAATCAAAAACTTCTTGTTTCTGAGAGAAATGGCCAAGAAAGTTTCTGAGTGGGAAGAATCGGAGATGGATGCGGCTAAGATTAAAGTCTTGGTCGATGCCGGGAAGATTCCAGAGAAGGCTCTGGTGAAGTGGATTCCGGCTATTGGGCAGCACTGGCTGTCGGGGGAAAATGGGCAAATCCCCGTCTTTCAAGCGTACTGTGAGTGCGGCCTCCGACTGCCTGCTCACCCCTTTCTTACAGTGGTACTCGAGCACTTTGGGGTGGAATTAGTGAACCTAGGTCCTAATTCCATTACCATGTTGAGTGTCTTCGTGTACCTGTGCGAGGCGTACCTGGGGATTCCGGCGGACCTCGAGCTTTTCCAATATTATTACGGGATGGCTCGACAAACCGGAATCGCCGGAAGTTGCGGTCTGAAGCTCCACGACTTGAAGTTGAGGGAGTATATTCAGAGCTTCACTCGGTCTTCATGGCCGGGATGAGGAAGAGGTGGTTTTACTAGAAAGTCACCTCAGAAGACAGCCTCTCTTTCGTGGGGAAAGCTGCCGAGAAGAAATCTTCATGGGATTCAACTCCTGAAGATATTAGCCGGATTGCCCCCTACATTCAAGCCATCAAGAACTTGAAGGAGGAAGGGTTGACCGGATGGCACGTGGTGACAGATTTCATCACACGCCGAATTAGTCCCTTGAAGAAACGAGCATCTCCTATGTGGAGATACTCGGGGAGAAGAGACCCAACCAGGGACTACGACGAGGGTAAGTGAACTTCCAACTTAGCTCTCGATTTGGTCTTTCTTAACATTGTCTAATATTCTTATCTGTTTACACAGATCTTTCACAGGCAGAGATTGACGCTAGGGTCAAACTCATCTGTGAGAAGTCTCCGCCACTCCGAGTGGCGGTTCCTCGAATCATTGCGGCTTTGCCCGCAGATGAAAAGATAGAGCGCCTAAAGGTAATCAAAAAGTTGATTTTTTCTTTAGGACTTTATAGTCGTAGAAGAACTTACAACTAGTGGTGATAGTAGAATATCTTACGATCAAGAAAGTGTCGTAGAAAAACTTACGACTTGGCACTGGTCGTAGAAAAACTTACGACTGATGAGTAATTCTTCTTTTTCTATTTTGCTTTACAGAAAGTAGGCATGGAAAATCGTCAGGACGACGAGGAAGTCGCACTGATGACCATTGGCGCAGGGTTGTCGAAAGACAAAGGCTCGGCTCCTCCATCTAAGAGACGTCGACTTGTAAGATCCGCCGACAAGGGAGGAGCAAGTTCGAGTTCTAGTCTTTCGACCAGACCCTCTACAAAGCCTGCGGCAGACATAGCCGTAATCGAAGCCGAGGCTGAAGCTGTCGAAGCCGAGGAGGTTGAAGCAGCTGAATCTTTTAAGCGCAAACCTCGCAGGGCTAAGGTACTCTTCTATTATGACAAGGAATCTTTCGCAGTTGCTGCCACTCCTAGTTTTGTTAAGCAACTGGAAAAGGAGATCTGGAAAGATTTTATATCTTTTGTGAAGGACGATGCTGCTCCAACACAACCTGCAGTCGAGGGTAGTGTTGCTTGTGGAATGGTCGAGACTGATCTCGGCCATCCAGAGAATTAGGAGATCAGAGCTATGATTCCTGTTCAAACTCTACGACCAGACGTGGTCGTAGCTGGGCCCATTGTTGAACCTCGACCAGACGTGGTCGTGGAGAAGAAGAAGTCCTCCGTTGGGAGGATTGCTCCTAAGTTCCTGGTTAAGACCGGGTGCGGGTATGTGAAATGTACTAAAGTGTAAGAACAACATTTACCTTTTTCCTTTTCACAACCTGATTTGCTTTTCTTTATTTTAGTCCGACTCCTTCAGCCCCCGGGGATGCTTCCGTTGAGAAGCCCATTGTCACTTCTTCAGTTGCTGGAGAGGTAACAATAGAAGTGGTTGAAGGATCTTCCTTGACCCAGGTGGCTCCCGAAGTGGTTTCTCCAACTGCTGAGGTTGTAGCTACGACTACTGAGGTCATAGCTACGACCACTGAGAGGGCAGCTGCGACTACCGAGGTCGTAGCTACGACCACTGAAAGGGTAGCCACGACCTCTGAAATGGTTGTAGAGACCACAGAGGCAGCTGCAAAAGCCTCTGGTCAAGGTGATGATGACTCTGTACACCGTGCCGGAAAGGAAGTCGTGGCAGACATTCCTTCCGGTGTCCAAAGAGAAGATGCAGCTACAGAATCAGAGGATGAAGAATATTTCAACTTCTGTGCTGACTTCTTTGGACCTGCTTCCATCATAGGGTCTGCTGCTTTCAGATCTCGCGACCGAGTCCCCCATCCCAAGGATATTCCAAATAGAGGAAATACCTTCGACAATGAGCGTCTTGAGAAGGTTTGGTGGGATCAAGTCGCGAGGGTAGACAAGCTGCAGAACCCGGAGTTGGTGTACTCGACCTTCGCTAGGTCAACCTGAAGGACCGAAATGGCAACAGAGGGGGGGTGAATGGTGCCTTAAAAATTAAGAACTCCCCTTTACTGTATTTAAAACAACCCTACAAAGCCCTCTAGATATCTCAAGAAAAGTGAAGCAAAAACAGAGAACGAAAACAAACTTGAGATCGTTTCGCCGAAATCGGAAGTCTCGATTCTACCGTGATAGTTCCGCATCGCAGAGTTCCGCGGTCACGGAAGTTCGCCACAGAATTCACTGTGGACAATCGGAAGTTCCGATTGTCCTGACCTAAGAACAGTGCGCTCGGGTTTTTCCCAAAAATCCAAAATACTAAATCTTGAATGCCCTTCTCAGGTCAAGTTTCACAGGACATCATCCTAAACAACATCTTGACCTCATGGAGAAGAATCGCAAACAAAGATTCATTAATCAAAGCAAAAACGGATTTCTTGAAGAAGGGGCAAGAAAGACCAAAAACCAAAATAGACAAGATTCTCATATTCTTAGTTCATGAAACTTTGAGGATACATTAGCAATATCAAAACGACTCTAGATATCAAGTTTCATGCTATTTCATAAACGGAATCAAAAGATACACCAAAACCCTAGATATTCAACATGAACAGAGAGGGAATAAAGAGAGGCATAAACAAGAAACCAAAGCCTTAGAGTTTCATTGATTGGAATCCAAAGATTACAGAAGAAACACAGAGGAATGATTACAAGAGATTTTCAGTTCATCCTCTCCAACTCAACAAACTCTCAAAAAGCAAAACAAACCCTTTTGCTAAGGCTAACCCTAATTTTCTCTCTCAAAATCTAACCCTAACACCAGGGGTTCACCTCTATTTATAGCCTTGGCTAATGGGCCTCCAACCCATTAAGCCCGCTACACCCAAACGGAACCGCCTCCACTTGTGCCGCTTTGCGAAAAGACTGTTTCGCCCCTTGCACACCTTCTGGAAGCCTCCCGTACGCCTTGCTGTCCTTGACTCGCAACCACCTCAACATTCACGCCGTCTTCGACACATCCCGACCGTTCTGACCTCAACGCCGCCTGCGCCTAGTCCGATCACCTCGTGTCTCGCCACGACTTCGTCTTGATGTCCTGCAGTCAACACAGACAAAAACACATCACATAGCATTGCACAATATCATAGCATCAATATTTGTACAAGACTCAAACTCATACAAACCCAAAATCACAAACTTTCCTTCTCTGCATAGTTCTGGACACAATCGGAAGTTCCGCACTTTACCTTGCGGAAGTTCCGATTTCCGGAACGTCCGCACTTGTCAGGATTATCGGAAGTTCCGCGCTTACCACTGCGGAAGTTCCGATTTCCGGAACGTCCGCACTTCCATATTTCAATTCCGATTTTTCGTCTCAGAGGAATCCTTACGTCAGTATTATCGGACACACCGCGACCCCAGGTGCGGAAGTTCCGATTACTTCAACCGAACAAAAAACCCAGATTAATCGGAAGTTCCTCTTTTCAACGCCGGTAGTTCCGATTATCGGAACTTCCGCTCCATACACAGCGGTAGTTCCGATTACCCTGTTTCAGCACAGAAACAGTACAAAACCGAGAGACACAACTCTCAACCTATTCAACAAGTTGTCAAATACTTATCACTCACAATGGAGGACCTCTCACATGGTCTCTCAATCTCCCCCTTGATGATTATATTGACAATCTCCGAAAAAGCATAAGATGAGTTTGAGTTTAAAGTCAACCAAGGTCTAAACAAGTAGAACAAAAGCTTAAGACCATGTTGACAAAAGAGAAAGACTTGAGACGAGATGAAAAAGACTTTTTCGCAAAAACTCAAGGCTTTTCTCCAGAAGACTTTTTCTCTCCATAATTCTCCCCCTTTGGCAATAAAATCATCAAGATGTAGAAAATGGAGGAAAAGACTATATGATGTTCATTTTAAGCATTTGGAGCCATGAAGATTATCCAAAATGACTATTAGAGGATTACACCAAGCCATAATACATAAGAATGCTATCAAGATTATGACAATTGATGTAGAGAATAGCTAAGACAGAAAATCCATAATCTGATTAATGATCCAATTCTTTAGCAAGTCAAATAAACCAAGATTGAAGTCTAGCTAAAGATATACAAGGATGATACAAGCCATGTCAAATACTCTAAGTGGAACCGAGAAGCATACTATTGAACAACTTAGAGTGCTACCAGTTGTAAGATTGACTCAATGTTATCCAATACTTGGTCCTTTTAAATGATAAGCAATTTTAGCACAAGTTTCTTTTTCTTAAGGCTCTTTATGGTTTTATCTCAGTAAAGCAAGCTCTGGACTAGGTGCCATCCACAACTGCCTCCTAAGCTTCAACTATTTTTCAAATTATAACCATGTGCTAGATCCCAAGCCTTATGCGACCACTCCAAGCAGCAGACTTAAGGAGGTGATCTTAGGTCATCCAAGGCTCCCCCTGAGTTCATGCCTAGTGCAATGGCAAGCAGTCTCATGAGAAAGATTTGGTGAGATCAGTTTTTTCGCACAAAAGAGATCATTTTTGCTTTTGAAGTTTATAGACCAACGATTAAAGATAAGACATGTTTCTTAACAAACTGACATAGCTTACTCACAAGTTCAAAAGAGATTCAAGACTCAACTCAGCCTACTTGACATGGCGAGAATCATAAAAGGATAGCTTCAACCAGACTAGTCTCAAGAGCTATTATGACAAGATTTTAATTCAAGTTTAGCATTTTTTTTAATCACCTTAGCATGGCAAAGACTAAACTACACATAAAAAGTCATGATAGATCTAGCAGTTTAGCATAAATCATGGCAAGATGTAAAACAGTGAAAACAGATCATAAGGGATAATAGACAAGGCTCCATATGATTATATTACAATGCAGGATGAAATGCACGAAAAACCAGATCCTCTTCAGAATGAAATGCATCTTTTAAACTAGGTTGAGTTATGACAAATTTAAGAATTGGAATAACCAAGATGAACTCCCCCTGAACCAAAGGAACAAAAACGAGAATCTGATAAGAGAAACAGAAAAGGCAGTCCTTAGAGCATAGAAAAGATATAGAGAATACTATCGCTCGCACGTGTTCTTATCTACCCCATATGATTCTAGGACTATCAACCGATCAACTCACACACTAAGGAGCAAACATCATCCTGTCTACCCAAGGGTGGCCCGACCCTTGCTAGAACCTATAAGAAGTGAGTAAGCTCTACTTAGAGAGAGAAGAGACAGCTAATAAGCAGCATCCTAGAAGCACAAGATAAGAATTAGCAGTTAAAGCAACTTGGCAAGATAACCATTCTAACCTATGCAGGAAGGACTTAGACCCAACACATATAAATGAAACTGTAACCATAAAGGAGAAATAGCATAGATAAAATATAATACAATAGAGCATATAAGCTCCCCCTCACAACAGTCCGTAAGGACAAACCACCCCAAGCTCTCCCAGAGTCAAAACCGAGAGTCATCCGGAGGCTTGGTGAAGATATCACCAACCGGTGCTCACTCTCCTGGCCGAGCACAATGTCACCCTTCTCTACATGGTCTCGAAGAAAATGATATCTGATATCTATATGCTTGGTCCGAGAATGTTGCACTGGGTTCTTGGCAATGCAAATCGCAGACGTGTTATCACAAAAGAGTGGAACACAGTCTATTACTAACCCAAAGTCCTGCAGGGTCGAGACCATCCAAAGCACTTGGCTACAACAACTGGCTGCAGCAACGTACTCGGCCTCTGCAGTGGACTGTGCAACACCGGACTGCTTCCTTGACGACCAGGAGACAAGAGAAGTGCCAATGAATTGGCAAGTGCCAGAGGTGCTCTTCCTATCTATCCTACAGCCAGCGAAATCTGCATCAGAGAAGGCTCTAAGAGATAGACAAGAAGAGGAAGAGTACCAGATACCATAGTCAATGGTAGCTCGAAGGTACCGAAAGATGCGCTTCACCGCCTGGCGGTGAGATACGCGAGGAGAAACCTGAAACCGAGCACAAAGACACACAGAGAAGTGTATGTCTGGTCTCGAGGCTGTGAGGTACAAGAGAGAGCCAATCATGCTTCTGAACTCCTTTTGGTCAACAGGTTCGCCGTCTTCATCTGGATCAAGTGCAGCTGTAGATGCCATCGGAGTTGATACTGGCTTTCCATCATTCATGTCGAAACGCTTCAGGAGGTCTCGAGTGTACTTGCCTTGGTGAAGAAAAGTACCTTCCCGAGTCTGTTTGATTTGGAAGCCAAGGAAGAAACTCAACTCACCCATCATGCTCATCTCAAATTCTGAGCTCATAACATCAGAAAACTGAGACACGAGAGTATGTGAGGAGCCGCCAAAGATGATGTCGTCCACATAGATCTGGACGAGCAAAAGATCAGTGCTAAGACGGCGGATGAACAAGGTCTTGTCTACTTTACCCATTTCAAAACCATGACTCAGCAGATAGGACTTAAGCCTTTCATACCACGCCTGGGTGCCTGCTTGAGTCCATACAAAGCTTTGGAAAGCTCAGTAGACATGGTTAGGGTATTTGGGGTTCTCGAAACACGGAGGTCAGTCGACATAGACTTCTTCCTCAATAAGGCCATTGAGGAAGGCACTCTTGACATCCATCTGGTAAAGCTTGAAACCCTTAGAAGCTGCAAAGGCAAGTAGGATTCTAATGGCTTCAAGTCTAGCTACAGGGGCAAAGGTCTCTTCGAAATCTAGACCCTCAACTTGAGAGTACCCCTGAGCTACCAGCCTAGCCTTGTTTCGAATGACTAACCCATCTTCACTTTGCTTGTTCTTGAACACCCATTTGGTCCCAATGATATTGTGACCTTGAGGGGGCTCAACAAGGGACCAGACCTTGTTTCTTTCAAAGTTTTCCAACTCCTCATGCATAGCGTTTATCCAAGACTCGTCAGATAGAGCATGACAAACGTCTTTGGGCTCAAATGAGGCGATGAAAGCAGAATGGAGACAAAAGAGAGACAAACCAGCTTTGGAACGTGTGACACGCTCAAAGAGATCTCGAATAATCTGCTCTGAAGGATGGTGCTTTTGAATGTGTCTAGGAGGTCCAGGGTGAGATGAAGAAGTGGCCTCTACCTCATTAGCAGATGAGATAGGAGCAGAGCCACTAGCTTCAGAAGAAGCAGAAGGTAAGGGCTGATCTCCTCGAGGTGCAGTGGAAGAAGGTACCTCAAGAGGTGGAGGAAGAACTGGATCGGATAGACAACCCTCATCTCCGTCTTCCTAATCGTCCACAAAGATGGACTCAGACTGCTCTAGAGAACCTGAGATATCAGGCCTAGTCCCCGGACTGGCCTCATCGAAGGTCACCTCACAGGTCTCTACCATTTTGCTAGACTCGCAGTTCCAGACTCTATAGGCACGAGAAGAAGTCGAGTAACCCAGAAAGATCCCATCACAAGATCGTGACTCGAACTTATCTAGGTTCCCAGACTTCAGAATAAAACATTTGCAACCAAACACACGAAAATGCGAGACGCTGGGTTTTCGCCCATATCTCAACTCATAAGAAGTGCGATGCAAGAGTGCCCGAAGAAAGACTCTGTTGGAAACATGACAAGCAGTAGCAATGGCCTCAGCCCAAAACTTCCTAGGTGTAGAGTACTCATCAAGCATCGTCCTGGCCATCTCAACCAAGGTACGGTTCTTCCTCTCCACAACGCCATTCTGTTGGGGGACGTATGGAGACGAGAACTGGTGCTCTACACCTGTCTCACCACAGAAACTCTCAAAGTAGGAATTCTTGAACTCGGTGCCATTATCACTGCGAATTGCTCGTAATGCACCGGGAGCTCAACGAAAGCCTACTAAAAGATCACAAAAAGAGTAAACGCCTCATCCTTCGAGGCTAAGAAAACACCCAAGAGTACCTCGAGAAGTCATCGACCACAACAAGAATGTACCACTTTCCTCCTGCCGATCACTTTCGAGCCGGACCAATCAGATCCATATAGAGCGCTTGTCCCGTGCATCGACATTGTCACTTTGGATCGAGAATGAGAAGCGGCAACCATCTTGCCGTCTTTAAGCATGGAGAGCAAACTAGATCCTTGACCATCTTGAGTTTTGGCAAACCACGAATGAGATCATGGCCGCTAACTCGTGTCAAATGATCAAAGCCTATATGACCTAGTCTCCTATGCCAGAAGGTCAAATCACGGGATTCAGAAGCAATTAAAC
The DNA here is from genome assembly GCA_036346395.1 of Hsuehochloa calcarea. NCBI lineage: Eukaryota > Viridiplantae > Streptophyta > Magnoliopsida > Poales > Poaceae > Hsuehochloa > Hsuehochloa calcarea. The sequence goes on from CM070607.1 coordinate 17,919,950, forward strand.
ACCAGAGAGGATCATCAGAAGACTCGGAAAAATCAGCATGAAAGATCCTCCCATATCGAGAAATCCATAAACTAGGCTACCCAAGAATCAAGAATTTTGCAATTGCTTTTCTTAAAGCTTACCTCAGAAACCGCATCGGTGGTCGAGAGACCAAAGCGATTATACTGCAGCCTTACTTACTAAGGCAACATCTTTCAAAATAAAAGAATCATTAATGCTCACAGACCTTTCGCGATGACGCGCCCAAATGAAGCATCTCCAAGGTGATCGCCTCATCACCTCGAGCACGGGCTAGGGAAGAAAACCAACGAGTCTCCTGTCATATGACGAGAACACCGAGTCTACAATCCGGACCTTTCCTTCCCAAATTTCGCGACCACGAGTCAAGCAGAGTAAAGTCTCAATCTCGGGTGAATCAACAATGATTTTGGCACCCAATCTTGAGTAACACGTCGAATGATGAAGTAGTCAAGCAAGACCGACCTCTATCTACCCTACGCTCTCGTCACTCAACAAGCGGAAGGTGCAAGGTGCGGACTCAAGTCGCTGGTCAATCCGATCGCTATGGAAGAGCGAGTCAAAATTCGCAACATGTTGATCACGCCGCGTAGCCATCTCGAAGGGAAACCGAGATCTACCCTCAAAGCGACGGAAGTCACGATCAAGGGAGCATGAGGACGAAAATCGAAAACTCGGAAAAAACAAGTCCTCGATGCTGCCCTAAATCATCAGTTGTAACAAACCTAGACCTCGTGTTGGTCTTTGGTGCACTCATGGTCTGGGGCTGACCCTGAATGTACCTAACAGACTCAACACGATCTCTACGCGATCTTGGCGCGCTGAAGCAATGATCAACTAAATGTCCATCCTTCCGATGTAAGGTGCAATGATACCGCCTTACGAGAGGCGAAGCTGCAGTGGAATCACCTTGTCGCCGAGATCCTTTGAACAAAATCCGATTTAAAATTGACTTTCTCGATCCCGGCTTAGTTTTGATCACACCCGTGCTATGGTTCGAGCACGACAGGTGGATGCTTCCTCATATCCTCATGAAAATCATATCCTAGACCTTGATTAAATTTACAAATCTTGGATTTGTCTAGAATGAGATTTAGCTTCTTCTTGCCTCCTACAAATTTCTCAAGAGTGTTCATAAGATACTGACACTCCTGAAAAAGAGAGGTGCAAGAAGAGTAGGGGGAAGAAAGAACAGCAGAAGATAAGGGAGTAGAGGAAGAAGAACCAACAGAAGGTAATTCTTGTACCCAAGCCCCCGAGCGCTTAAGAGCTGGTCGAAGACTCGGGTTTTAATTCCTCGCATTATTTGGCTGTTTGCACGTTCGACTGCCTCGTTGCTTTGGGGATGTGCAACAGAAGCATAGCATAACTTGGTACCCAACTTGTCGCAAAATTCCTGAAATTTTGCACTTGCAAATTGTTTACCATTGTCTGTAATTATCCGACTCGGAACTCCAAATCGGGTAATTACGCATCTCATCATGAACCTTTTCTTTGCCTCGTTGTTATCGATTCTGAGTTGGCTTCGATCCATTTTGTGAACGTGTCAATAGCCACAAAAGGAATTCAAACCTCCCGGAGCTCGGGAAACGGTCCTAGGATATCGAGACCCCAGGTCGCAAAAGGCCAAGAAAGAGGTATTGTTTGTAATGCTTGAGCTGGTTGGTGTATCTGCTACCATGAAACCGCATTGGACACACTTTTTAACCACTTCTTTAGCATCGCATGAGTCAAGTTGGCGAGAGAAACCTTGTCGAAAGGCTTTACTGAACAACGCTCAGAGGAAGCATGCGTCCCACAGATGCCATCGTATATCATGAAGGAGTGTTATTCCTTCGTTTTGAGGAATGCATCGCATGAGTATCCCTTGGGTTCCTCGTTTGTAGAGGACTCCTTCGACCAAAGTATACATTTTGGCCTTTCGGGATAAACGATCTGCCTCAAGATCATCTTCGGGTACGGAACCCATGTGAAGATACTCGTAGATGGGAGTCATGCAGGTATCCTCGTAATCTAGTGAGGCCATCTCAATAGGAGGTGTCTCTGGTTCTTCAATCAGAGACGGCTTTTGGAGTTGCTCCAAGAAAACTCCTTTTGGTACCGCAGATCGGGAAGAAGCCATCCGAGCAAGTTGGTCTGCGAGGAAATTATCCTTTCGAGGGATGAATTGTACCTCGAAACCTAAAAAATGCTTTTCTAGCTTACGTACTTCTGATAAGTACCGAGGCATTGTCGAGTTAGAGCACTGATACTCTTTCCCGACTTGATTCACGACTAGTTGAGAGTCTCCTCTCACGAGCAGTCGACGAATCGAGAGTGCTTTCGCAGCTCGTATGCCAGCTAGCAAACCTTCGTACTCTGCCACGTTGTTAGTGGCCTGAAAGTTTGATTGTATGGCATACTTTAAGGTTTCTCCGGTAGGAGATACCAGGACCACCCCAGCCCCCGAGCCACTTAAAGTAAGTGACCCGTCAAAGTACATCATCCATCGGTCGTGGAATCGTCTCGGGATCCCGAATGTGTTCAGATTTGTCCATTCGGCGACAAAGTCTGCCAAGATCTGAGATTTTATGGCCGTTCGGAATACGAAATGGAGGTCGAACTCCCCAAGTTCGACTGACCATTTTGCCATGCGTCCCGCTGTTTCCTTATTATGGAGGATCGCTCCCAAAGGAAACTCAGACGGCACATCTATTTTGTGCGCCTGAAAATAATGCCGCAGTTTCCTCGAAGACATGAGGAGGGCATATAGAAGTTTCTGGACCTGAGGGTAACGCTCCTTAGGCCCGTGTAAAACTTCGGACGAGTAAATCGGTCGTTATGCGTTTTCACGCTCTACGACCAATCTCGCGCTTGTCTTTGCGTGGCGTGGCAGCTAGGTAAATTAAGAGCGTCTCTTCTGATTTTGGAGAAACCAGAACAGGAGCACTCGAAAGGTACCTCTTGACATCCTCAAAGGCAGCGTTTGCCTCGTTCGACCACTCAAAACCTTCGTGTCTCCTGAGAAGTTTAAAGAAAGGTAGTCATTTTTCTCCTTGTCGTGCGATGAAACTACTTAAAGCCGCCATGCACCCAGTGAGTTTCTGGACTTCCTTTTTTGTGGTCGGAGGGCGCATTTGGAGAATGGCCTTTATTTTCTCAGGATTTGCTTTAATTCCTCGTTCAGATACTAGGAATCCAAGCAACTTTCCTGAAGAAATTCCAAATACACACTTCTCGGGATTAAGTTTTAAGAGGTAATTTCTGAGGTTGTCGAATGTTTCTTGTAGGTCAGTGATATGATTAAATTTCTTAATGCTTTTTACGACTAGATCATCAACATAGGCTTCCAGATTTTGGCCTAATTGAGATGAAAAAGTTGATTGCATCAAGTGTTGAAAAGATGCACCGGCATTCTTTAGACCAAATGGCATCTTGACATAGCAAAAGGTACCAAATGGTGTAATGAATGCGGTCTTTTCTTCATCGTTTAGACACATATTGATCCGTGGTATCCGAATATGCATCTAAAAACTTAATATTTCACAACTGCGCAGAGAATCAACCAACCGATCGATCGAGGTAAAGGGAAATCATCTTTTGGACAAGCTTTATTAAGATCGGTGAAGTTCACGCATACGCCATTTGCCGCTTGACTTTTTGACCATTACAGGTTAGCCAACCACTCGGGTGGTTGACTCTCTTATAAAGCCCGCTTTAAGTAGCTTATCCAATTCGATTTAATAGCATCTCGCCGATCGGGGCAAATCTCGTAATTTTATTTTACGGTACTTTATCGGTAGTAAAGCTAGCTTTGTGCTCGATCACCTCCCTGGGGACTCCGGGCATGTCGGATGCTTGCCACGCGAAGACATCTGCGTTAGCTCGGAGGAAGGTGACGAGGGTGTCTTCCTATTTGTGGTCGGAAGTCTCCCCGATGCGAACAGTCTTCGAGCGTTTCTCTGCGTCCAGAGGAACCTCTTTGACTTGGTCGTTCGGCTTTGATGTGACTTTTTAGGCTTCGACTTGCTAGTCGGGTCGACTTTCTTCTCGAGTTGGTATCTGACCAACCATCTCGAGGGATCGACGGTCGCAATTATACGCCATCTTCTTGTCACAATGAATTGTGATCACTCCTTTGGGACCTGGCATCTTAAGACATTGATACCCATAATGAGTAGCTATTAAGAATTTTGCCAAAGCTGGTCGTCCGAGTATGGCGTTATATGCCGTATCGAAATCGACCACATCAAAGGAGATTTTCTCTGTCCTGAAATTACTTGGTGAACCAAATGTTAAAGGAAGAGAAACTTGGCCAATGGGTTTGGCCGAAGACCCCGGTACAATTCCATGAAAAGAGTATCGTACCGGTCTTACCTTTGTCCTGGGTACTTGCATCTCGTCCAGGGCATTTGTAAACATTATGTTCAAGGAACTGCCACCATCAACCAAAACTCGATTGACCCGACAGTTGTTGATGGTGGGTTCGACCACAATCGGATATCGACCTGATCGATTCGAAGTGATAGGGCAGTCACCCTTCTCAAAAGAAATGGTAACTTCCGACCACTTCGGTAAATTATTGACAAGAGGAGCATCTATAGAGTTTACCTCTCGTCCGGCAGCTTTGAGTTGTCGTTTTGACTCGTATGTCGATGATCCTCCGTAGATGTGCTTAACGGTATGTTGCGGATCTTAGAACGGCATCTCTTCATCATCCGACGACTTTTGGCCACTCGTATTCCCTACCTGCTCGAGAGTGGGGAGTGGTTCTTTGCCGTTGTAGTAGTCCTCGAGCTTTCTTTGGAAAACTTCGGCGATTCTTGAGGTCGTGTCCTTCCTTTTTATGAAAAGGACACCACCTTGGTTTATCGTTCTTTCGATCAGGGCGCTTACCTTTGCCTTGATCAGGGTACGACTTGGTGGTTCGTGGCTCTTTATCTTTCACAGCCAAGACCTCCTTGAAACCACTGGTTTGTGATTTTTGACCCTTTATCTTATTCTTGGACTTCTTTGCTTTCTTGTCCTTTTTTCCACCAACTTCACCTGGCTCTCGAGGAGTATTTGTTTCTCGATCGATGGTGTTGTTCCACTCGACCGCCTCAGAAGCAGTCGCATATCGATCAGCCATCTCGAAGAGCTCAACAATAGTGTTGGGAGGATTCAAAGCAATATCCTCTGTTATCCTTCTACTACGGACTCCTTGCTTAAAAGCCCTGATAACAGATGAATCAGAAATTTGCGGAATTGAATTACGAACCTGACTAAAGCGTTTGATGAATTGACGCAAAGTCTCGTTGTTGTTCTGTTTTATCCGGTGCAAGTCGTCTTCCTTTCCAGGGCGGTTGTATGTGCCTTGGAAATTCGCCAGTAGAAGGTCGCAGAGGTGTTGCCAAGAGTAGATCAACTCGAGTGGTTGGTTTAATAACCACGATCGAGCGGATCCTTCAAGCACAGTCGGAAGGTAATTTGCCATTACATGCTCTCCTCCTCCTGCTGCTCAGACAGCTGTTGTATAGATTTGAAGAAATTCAATGGGATTTTGAGATCCATCAAATTTCTCCATGTTTACTGGTCGAAAATGAGGTGGCGGTGATAATTTCGAAGGTCGCGAAAATGCCCGCATCCGTAATAACTTCTTGACGTCTTCTTTGCGGAAAGAAGGGTTAATATCACCGGTGATCGATACGACGATACCCGAATGGTGCCGACTGTCCCCGTAGTAGGTCTCGCCTCTCGAGGGGAATACTCCTCGTACTCCATCCGTTGCGGATTTCCTTGTCGAAGTGGTGAACGATCACCTCTCCGAGGGGCTTCTTGATCATCAGTCAATCGAAACATATTTCTCCGAGTAGGAGATCGATGCGACTTATGGCCGTGTCGATTTCTACGTGGTGAAATATTTGATTGACTGGTAGCTGAGGAAGTCGCATTGCTACGACTACCTGAATGATGTCGACGAGGTGCTTCCAGTCTGGTCATCACGGTTCGAAGCCTTTGCGCAATTTCTTCAGTGAAGAGATCGTATCCTGGCGTTCGAGCAAGCTTTTGAGTGGGATTTTCGAGCAAGTCTTTGATGTCCTAGAGTTCTTGCACCTCCTTCGACTAATATTGGATGCGCCCATGCAGATTTTTCTGGGCTGCAATCTTCCTCCGTCGGATAACCTCAAAATTCTCCTCATTAGATTCTTGAGGCCTTCTCAATGGAGTGCGAGAATATCGAGGATTTTCCTCGCGCTCATCAGAGTATTGGTCCTGCCCGCCATCGGTGATGCCCTTACCATTATCGCAAGGGGGCGCAGTGCGTGATCTTCAGGGAGTGTTCTTATCTCGGCCTCCATAAGGCTGACCCTGATCTGAGGGAATGACGAAGACCTCCCGTTGATGATTCTCACTTGCGCTCGAGGCCTCCCCGCTTGAGGAGTACTCGAGAGACACCATCTGGCGACTTGGAGTAACCCCCTCCAGGTAGGGAAACTCTGGGTTATAACTGTCTCCGTCCGCAAATGAGATCTGCGGAGAGACGGTCGAATTTGCAGGAAAAGCATGCTTGATCCCACTCCCTCTGGAGTTATCCTGAGAGAGAGGATCACCAGATGTTGGTGGAGTCCTGGAATGGTGGCTCTCAGAACTTGTCTCACCAGGTCGGACCGTCTTAGGGGGACTTGAACACTTGGAGGAAAAACTCTCGTCGTATTGTGAGTCCTTCTGGGTGCGGTCCTGGTCGGATTGACCCTTGTCCTTTGAGGGAATTGGCTCCTCTGTTGGACGTATCGTTGTGGGGGATAAGGATCCCTCCTCAACTCCATCGATGGGATGGTTTCCTGGAGAATGATCTCCGGAGGTGACATCACAATCAGAGGATGCATTACTCGGCTCGTAGTTGAAACCGGTATCCATGTCGACGTCTGCGTAATCTGCCAAGTCAAACAAGTTCTCCTCGTTCCATTCCCCTGCCATGAGTGCATGAGATTTGGAAAAAGAGAGTATGTTGACAAGAGATTACCGGAAGCTCCCCACGGTCGGCGCCAACTGTCGGTGTTTTAGAACCGATCTTACGTAAAGATTGTTTGATTCGGGGGGTCTCCTAGAGATGAAATCACGCAAAGCGATTGACACGGGATTTTTATACAGGTTCAGGCCTTCTCCGGGGAGAATAATAACCCTACTCCTGTGTGTGTGTGGTATTGACTGTATTCTCGACAATCAAGCAAGAAACTAAGACTATTACAAAGAACAGTACTTGTCTTTCTCCTTGATTGTCCTCGATTGGCCTTCCCCTTTCACCCTCTGATTGATGTCTTTATATAGTCGTGAAGGAGTAGCCGTTTTGTCCTGCGGAAGAGGCGCCTAATTAAGCCAGTAATGGGCGCATGATGGCAATAATTACTGGCGTAGTGGCTCCTTCACGCCGTTGGGCAGTTATCTTTCAGAGGTAATGGGGTATTAAGCACTATTACTACGCGGAATAATAGTGTGTGTGAACCGTCATGATTCCTTAATCAATTGGACCCACTCGCTTGTAGGTCTTATTGATTATAAGGTGGTCGTGGTTGACTTGGTCGTAGTAGGACTTACGACTGGGTACAATTCGTAGTAGAACTTACGACTGGATAATAGTCGTAGAAGGACTTACGACTAGGTACATGTCGTAGCATAACTTACGACTGGACAATAGTCGTAGAAGCACTTACGACTAGGTAATGGTCGTATAAGGACTTACGGCCAGGTAGTGGTCGTAGAAGGACTTACGACCATAACATAGTCGTAGTAAGACTACGACTATGGGGGTGATTGTAGGAGAACTTACAATCACTTGGTAGGCCTACCCCTTATAAATATAAGGGGTACTTCTGGGGACTACGTGACATCATATTTACCCCTAATAAGAATTATAGATAAAAGATAAAATGAGGATTATCAGATCCTCGTCAAACTTTAACAACTTTAATTTATAAAAGCTCTTTTTTACAGATGCAGTATTCACTGAAATAGTCAACAAAATTCTATATGCAACAATTGCATTACGAAAATAATTTAGCCTTCTCATAAACTTTAAAATATCGACAGGACTCGTGTTTTTCTAAGGAATGAGCTTTTGGAGTAAATATTTAGCAAAAGAAACCAAAGAGGGGAGGAGGCGGGGGGAATGGATGTGAACCAGTGGTAGTTTTCGGTAAGAAGTGAATAAAAGATCTGCTCATTTATTAGTCTTTACTATTATTAGAACAAATATTAGAAAGTAGTCGTTGAAGAATGGATAGAAAAAAGATGCTCCTAATTTATTTTTTGGCCTGTGCAGCAGCTCACGCTGCACATGCCTCCGGTAGGGCCTGTAAATTTGGTGTAGTAGTAACATACCTCGCCAACAAAGAGCAAGCCAAATGCAGAACATGGAACATCAAGAAGGACACGGCCAAAGCTGTTGGGCAAAAACCCCTTTGAGTGTTCAACTCTACCACCAGAGCAATTATTTCTTCCTGGTCCATTCCTCATTCGCCTTGCGTTTTTCCTGAGCTCTGCCTTGCTAACATATCTTTTGGAATCTGGTTTTCGGTCATCTAATAAAAGAAACTATCAAGTGAAGAAATTCAGGCTTTGTTCCTTACTCCAAACTAGTAGTACTCAAAAGGATTCCTAAATGCCGATGTGATCCTATCAAGTGAAGAAAAAGAGAGAAGGGTCCCAGGAAGCATACGGTATAAAATTATAATGCTGACATAATGAAGAAAAGTGGGGGGAAATATTGAGTAAAAATTACATGCTCCTTACCTGTCTGCGCAACTGTTGTAGTCCAGCTGTCTTCACTCTTCACCTGCACTAGTAACCCCGGTATCAACTGTAGTACGGCAAGAATCAGAATCTTCCTTCATTATCTCAATTGCTTCAGTGTGATTATCTGCCACCCCGAGATTTATTGCCTCATTAGTCTTTCTAACAGATTTAAGAGCGTCAAGTGTATAAGCTTTTATACAATTTAAGTCCATCTCAGCAGCATCTCATTAGCCTTCCGTCAGTTCCTCTCGTTAGAGGATACTCTTCCCCAGTTGTCTTGCTCTGGTGCTCATCCTCGTAATGATGTCGTTCAGCGTAACCACCGCGACATCATGAAGACGGCTCACACTCTTCTAATTGCTTCCTTTGATCCTTCTCATTTTTATGCGGAGGCTATCTCGGATGTTTATCTTATCAATATTCAGCCATCTTTAGGGCAAGTGTCCTAAGGAGGTTTTCTTTAGTTCTCCTCCTGGCTATGATCATCTCCGTGCTTTTTTGTTGTATTTGCTTTGTTCTCTTGGTACCTTGGGAGTATGCTAAGCTGACTGCTCAGTCAGTTGAGTGTGTCTTTTTTAGGTACAGTCTTAAGCATAAGGGATATCGTTGCTCTGATCCCTCTGCTCATCGTATTTGTATCTCTCTGGATGTCACTTTTGTGGAGGATCGGACTTATTTCTACTTCTCCACTCCTAGGACTTCATCTTCCACAGACTCCATCTCCTTTCTCTATCTTCGTCCTATTCCACCATCCAATATATCTACCATCGAGACACCATTACAGTCCTTTGTTCTGTCTTCTCTTGATACATCATTGTCACCTTCCTATGATCCATCTTCTTCTGATACGTCGTTGTCCACACCACCTCTAGTTCCAGTTGTGTCCCCTTTTCTTTATCACTATAGTCGCCGACCTATAGTTTCCTTCGAGTCTCAGCCATCCACTTCTGCTCTTTCCGATGTTTCGGCCAGTACTATTGATGCTCGTTCTGATGATCAGTCACCTGCCGCTACTCCCAGGCATCATCTTCACGATCGTGGTACTAAGATGCTCCTGGTTGATATGGTTTTCCTATTGCTGGTATTGTATAAGACCTTAGAACTTATCAAGAGGCAGTGAGCATTCTTGAGTGGCATTTAGCCATGTCTAACGAGCTTGCAGCATTAGAGTGTACTGGTGTTTGGGATTTTATTTCTCTACTTGTTCAAGCTGTTGTAACATCCAAAATTACCATAATATAAAGATACGGGATTTTTAAAACTTTTTGCGTATTATTTCATTTTTTTTGCCTTTATTGCATTTTTGGGAGTTATTTGAATTGCATTTTCTCTTTGCCAACACAAGTAGTGTAAAACGAAAACCCTAATTAAATAAATTGCAAACGCAAAATAAACCTAAGGTATTATCCCTGAAATATTACCTGAAGTGTAAAACCTAAGATCGACAGCATAAATTTCAAAACCTAACACACTAAAATGATCACAAGCCCAATTAAAATTCTTCAGCAAATATCAGATTTTATCGATCGTCAACAAGGATGTTCTTAGCAAAATACTTGGCCTAATCACCGTATTTCCACCTCATTTCTTTTGGCTCAATCCTGTTAATCTGACCGAACCCTATTGTCACCCAAACCAACCCAATCGGTCAACTTGGCTCAACACAGCTTTCTCCCTTCCTCCTCTGTTCTTTCCCGTAGCAACACACTCGTCATGCCGTACAAGATCTTGCCCACGTCGTCGCTCGCCCATGCCCTGGCCATTCCGCCAGCTCCCGATCGCCACGCGCCCAAGCAGTTCAGCACTCATGCCGTAGTCGCCTGACACGCCCCCATTTCGCCAGCTCCAACCGGGGGCAGCGACAAAGCTTCATAGAGCGCATCACCTCCTTAAGCCATGCCCCAAGCCATCCTTCCCATTCCTATTCTCCACCGAGAGCCAAAGTGAAGAGATCGCAGAGCAAGCTCTGCCTCGGCCGCACGCAAAACCGTCCATGGCCGCCGAGCCACGCCGCCCTCCTCGTTCTGGCCACCTCGGTGATCTCCTCTCCCCGCCGGTCGCGTCACTCCGTCTTCCACAACTCCAAGAGCCAGAACCCCTAATCAATTGGAAAATTCCCCGCCTGCAGTTCGTCGCTTCGTCTTCTTCCCTACCTCAGGCCACCAACCGCCGCTCACGTCGCCCCTTCTCCACCGATGGGTATTTCTTCGATTCGCCATGAATGGAGCACCACCTCGGCTCCCCCGTCCTTCCCCAACCTCCGATTGGAGTTCTCCATCACCCGAGCGGCGCCTCCATGGCGAGCCCTCCGTGCCGCCACTGGCTCCGGCCGCCGCACATAGTCGCTCGGGCGCCACCGTCCGCCTCAAGCTGCGAAGCCACCATCAATAGGATCGCATCCCCCTCGGCGACCCATTTTTGGGATCTCCGCCCCCTCACCGCCGCCCCCTCGCCTCCGGTGAAGCACCCCCGAGCCCCCCGTGAGCTTCCCCTATTTCAGTTTTGCTCTTCCTTCTCTGTGTTGTGTGTGTTGGCATGTGAGCAAATGACAGTGGACCCCCCAGAGATTGGATTAGAAAGTGGTAATTCAAATAGTTAAGGCAATTAGTGGTTATGTTAGAGTAGTCAATAAGGTAACTGCATGCTAGATATTTTAGTTAGCATTCACAGATTAGTTAGTAACATTCAGTGGATAAATCAAGTGATTAACAGGACAACTAAATGGATGGTTAGGCTGGAATAGTGTAATCAGGTGGGGTGAATGCTAAAACAGCCATTGCCTTTTCCAATGAAACTAGTTGATAATTAATTGAAGATCTATTCTAAGCAATTAGGCATTGTCAAAATAATCTTATGATTAAAAGTACCTACATGTTAGTACGGTCCTAAACCATTAAGTCATTGTTAGATTTTCGGTTGAGACTAACCCAATTTAGTGCTACTGACTTATGATATGGTAATAGGTTATCGTATTACTTAGGTTAAGACCGTTTGTTGTAATAATAAAAGTAATAATTTAATCAGATAGTTTGTCAGTACTGTGAGTAGCATTCTCAGTATAGCCAGTAGATTAGCTGGTAAGTAAATTAAAACTTATGAATAGAAATACCTTTGGAGAAATTTAATTGTAGTAGCATTCTCAGTATAGCCAGTAGATTAGCCGGTTCCTTGGGAACCGTTATCACAGATGGTTCTTCGTTAACCGTCTGTGATGTGGACGTATCACAGACGGTTCGTATAAAGAACCGTTTGTGATACTTATTTATCACAGAACCGTCTGTGATATATGTGGATTTCATGGGGATATGTTCGAGATCTTAGGATGATGTGACAATTGGCAATGGCGTTTACGGTTTGTCGTTTCATGTGTTTTCGACAAAGTTCTGACTTCTTTGATAGGCGGTCCGACCGGTCCTTGCTGCGGTCCGATCGGTCCCAAATCGGTCGGACCGGCCATGTGGGCGGTCGGACCGCGATGACCAAAGTGGTCAAAACGAGTGGGCCAAAATAGGTGTTGTAGGCAAGTGAGGATCCCAATGCACTTGGTCTCATGATTTTGGAGTCTCCAAGAAAAGTTCTATTGGTTTAAAGTTTCCATGGGTTTGGATTTTCAGGGTTGAAATTGGCTAAATCCCAAGGCGATCCGACCGCTCACGAGGAGCGGTCCGACCGCCAGGGCGGTCCGACCGGCCACCCGAGCGGTCGAGCCGTATTGACTTGAGCGTCCGCCAACTTCGTGGCGATGTTGATTTGTTAGGTCAAAGTCATTGGTATCGTGGCATATGGTTTGCATGATGCATGTTTTGACTAACATGGGTCAAGTTGTGAAGAACTTGTTCCCAATTCGTGTTTGCTTGTCTATGGTTGTGCGGTTGCTTGGTGGTCAACGACGGTCAACGGCGAAGAGGATCGGGACTAGACTTGGAGAGTTGAGGTCCGAACGATCGACGATGCGGGTGAGTCAATGACTCAAGCGTGACACAAGATGGACAAGGGTGACCTATTGGCGAATCCATGGCGCATGGTGAAGCGGTTTAGGTCAAAAGGTTAAAGACGGCGCTTTGCGAGCGTGCGTGTGTGACCCGTTTGTTAGTGGGCCTTAACGGAGCCCAATTGAGTCAAACCCTAGGAGTTCTAGGCCTCCACTATAAATAGGAGGAGGTGGTGGTCGCACCTCGACCCTCGCTATTTTTCACCTCTTTTGTTGCTTGCAAAACCCTAATTGGCTTAGGGGAGTTGAGGTGGAGGCTAGGGCTTTTCATGGTTTGAGGAGAATTTCGTGATCCTTGATTGTCCATCGATCCATGATGGTGTGGATGTAATCCAAATCAATCACGAAATCAATCTATGCAAGGTTTGCTTGAGATAAGTCTCTTTTCGTTCTTGCTTTCAATTTCGTGTTTTTAGGGCTTTCTTTGATCCGCGAGTTTGTGATTGATTCTTTCACGTGGATTAGTTTGTTGTGATGTGTGGGAACCCATCTAGGATCAATTTGATCATCAATCACCCACGAGCAAGCGATTGGATCTAGTTTTCACTTTTGCGGTTTTGCACCCTTCTTCAATCGATCATAAAAGATCTTTGTTCGTCCAAGAATTATCATAATTGTTGATTGGAATAGGTCCTTAATATCATAGAGAAGGTGTGTGCAAAGTTTCGTGAAGTTTGGAGTTGAGAATCAAAAGTTAGACCTAATTGCAACTTCGTCATCGGGTGATTTTCTCGCTCGAGCTGCCGGTCGATCGCCCCACACCGTAGGTCGACCGATTTTGGTGCCGGTCCGACCGCCCCACACCGTAGGTCGATCGATTTGGTGCGGTCGACCGCCAAGATATAAATGATCGACCGGCCGATCTCTGTTAGTTTTTATTCTTGCCGATTTTTATCACATTGCTTAGGGTTTTAATTGGATTCAATACTAGTCTTCCATTTGTCTCGATATATTGATCTTCATAGCTTCATCATAGCTATTGGAGTGAAATTGTGTTGAATTCATATTTTGTGAAAAAGTGAGCGTGCTCCTATTCACCCCCCTCTAGTCGCCTTTTCGGTCCAACAAGTGGTATCAGAGCCCAGTTAGTTCAATCTTGATCTTAACCGGTCACTGAACTTTGGCGATGGATAGATTCACTACAAAACCGCATATGTTCAATGGACAAGACTATGCATATTGGAAGAATCGTATGCGAGTATTCCTTGAGAGCGAGGGACAAGCAATGTGGGATGTTGTTCGATCCCCGCTCATTATTCCTGAGGTTGAAACTCCTGCTTCTGTGGTTCTTTTGGCTAACAACAACAAGGCCAAGAATCTTTTATATGGTGCGCTTGGTAGACAAGAATATGATAGGATTTGTAATGTTGCATTGCAAGCATTTAGATTTGGAACACTCTCGAAACATATCATGAGGGTTCGTCCCAAATTAAGAAAGTGCGCCAAACAATCTATAAGCGTGATTATAACAAATTTGAGATGCGTCCTGGAGAGAGCATCGATGACATTTTCAATCGTTTTAATAAAGTGATTAATCAAATGAAAGTTGTTGATATTGAATATTCTCAATCTGAAAATGCCACCCACCTCTTGGCTGCAATCAACACCAAGGAGTGGGAGATGAAGGCTACTGCTATAGAAGAGAATGTTGATCTTTCAAGTCTTACTTTAGAATTGCTTTATAGTAAACTCAAGACTCATGAAATTAAAAGAGTTGATCATCCCAAGAAAGATAATTTAGCTTTGGTAGCAGATCCTCTCAAAAAGGCTTTTGATGACTCTTTTGAATCTTCTTCTGGATTTTCATTTGCTTGTTTATCTGCTATTCATGAAGAGGAGCTTGAGAAAATCCCTGAGGTTGAGTTAGCCCTTTTAGCTAAAAAATTTACACGGGCTTACAACAATGTGAGAAATAAAAAGAGAGGTGGTCCTGTTACTTGCTATGAGTGTGGAGAGCTTTACCACATCCGGGCCAATTGCCCCAAGCTAAAAGGTAATGGTAAGTATAGGGAGGAGAAGACAGCTTGGAAGAAGCCTCATGAGAACAACTCTGAGTATGATGCTGTCAAGCTCATAAAGGCCGCTCACCGGGTCCTTGCCGCTTTTGGAGAGCAATCCGTTAGTGATGTGGACTCCGGGAGCGAAGAGGAAAAGAAAGGGAAGGCCAAGGACTTTACTGGCATGTGCTTCATGGCTGACACCAACGACATTGATAATAATGAGATATCTTTTTCTTATGATGAGCTTTCTGCTAAATATAATTCTATAGTTGAGCAAGTGCTTAGTCAAGATGAAGCGCTAGAATTTGTCATGACTAAAAATAAGAAACTAGAGTCAAAAATTGGTAAACTAAAACTAGAACTTGCAAATGTTAAGACTCTTGAACCTGATGAATGTTTATCTTGTCTTGATATGCACTCAGAATTGGCTAAACTGCAATCTGCTCACAATATTGCTTTACAACAACTTGAAAATGCTAGAACTGAGCTAATTGAAATTAAATCTGCTCCTTGTGAAAAATGTTTAGAATCTAGTAAATTGATTGCTTTTGATGTATTTGATTCTAGCCCTTGCACTTCATGTTTAGAAAAAGAACGTGAAATCAAAGATATTTTAGAAGCTGCTAGAGTCAAATATGCTAAGCTTAAGGACAATATTGAAAATACTACTTGTGCTTCTTGTTCCACTCTTAAGCTTGAAATTGCTTTATATAAGGAGAAATCTATGGATAAAACTTGTGATGCTTGTGTTAACTTGAGAAAAGAAAATGCTTACCTTCATGATACATTAGAGAAATTTTCTAAAGGTAAGAAACAATTAAACATGATTCTTGACAAGTCTAAAACTCCTTATAAGAAGCAAGGTTTAGGATTCAATTCTTTTCAAGACAATTCAAACCCAAAAGTCATTCAAGTCTTGGAAAAGGTTTAATTGAATTCAAAACCCAACTGCAAAAACATCCTTTAAATCTGCAGGTTTTGCCCAACCTTGTATTAACTCAAATGGTGCTTCTTCTAGTGGTACCAAGTACCATTGCACTTATTGTAAGAAAGGTGGGCATTTGATTGAATTCATTGGCGTAGGTTGAAAAATGATAGGAAAAATCTGATAGAATTTCATTCGGGCAACCTAGAGCTTTTATGAGACATGGTAACACCGAAAGGAATAAACACGGATTAGGATTTTCTCACATGCTAATCATCATGCTTCTACATATCCTAATTCTCATGTTCTTGATTGTCACGGCCCGACTAGTTGGTGGTCACCGGCCCGACCGATTTGTCACCGGCCCGACCGCCAAGACAACGCCGACGACCGCTCTGAACGATTTAATTCCTATGTTAACTTAAAATTGCTCATAATGAAATTTTAGATGAAATCAAGGATAACATACGCTTTGCATACTACTTGCGACGTGTGTCTCAAGATCTTGGGTTCCCAAGTCTTGTTTAACTAACTTGATGTCGAGACACATCGTTCTTCGTGCCTTGATTTTTCAGATTGCCGCGAAAGAGGAAGAGCACGTGCTTTGTTGACTCATTTCACGCCATATGACCGAGACTAAAGATGGTTCACCTCCTTCACGCTGATCGACGGGTTTCAAGCATCTCGAGAACTTCCCATCGCCAAGACTTTAAGCTCTTATTCAGTACTTACACTCTACTCTCTTTGTATGGCATTTGATATTCTGTTCTTTATCCTTGTCCATTCGGGGTTTTTCTTATCCTAATTGTGCGGTCAGTGTCGGCTAGATAGGAAGAGTACCTCAGCGCTTGTCACCCACTAGTCACTTATCTTGTCTCTTGTTTTTATCCTCACCAAATCTTTAGACCCAACTAGGTTTGCCACCTTGAGAAGCGAGTTAGGGTTATTTATCCTTATGGGTTGGTTTGAGGGGAGTTTGATATTTTCGATCTTTCCTTGTTCTTTTGATCTTTTATTGTTCTTTTCCGAACTTAGTGATCTTTTGAACTTTTTAGGTTTTAGGCTTTTAATTGCATCTCATTGTGTCATATTGCATTCATATGAAAACTCCAACAAGTGGTTACAACAAGTGGTATGAAAAATCCAAAAGATGCATTGTAATATAAGATTTTCTCGCTATCTTTTAAAATTGATGAAGCTTTGCCTATTACCCTTTAGAGCTTTTGTATTTCAATTCTTGCTCAATGTCATGTCTAGGTCTTTGACTTGCTAGAATTATCATGCTTTTACATGTGTAGCTAAGTCTTTGCTATATGAGCTAGAACCTTTTAAACAACTCAAACTAAGAAATTGCAATTTGTGGATGTTTTAGCGAGTTGCGCAATTAGTGCTCCTCTTGTGACATTGGCCTGTCGAATTGCTTTGTTAGCTCTTTGATCTAAAATTGACCATTACTTGAGCTTTTGTGTTCTTGAGATTCTAAAGCCGCTCATGTGAAAAATGAAAATCAAGATTGTCTTATGCTTAAATTGTGCCAAACTATTCTTACGAGACCGCTTGTCAAATGACATGAACTTGGAGATAGTTTGATGAACGAACGATCTCATGGGGACCGCTTGTCGAAATGACATGAACCTCAAGATTTGTCGCCCGGTAGAAGCTTAGAAAGAGTTTGTGGATGGCTCCTAGTCCGGGATCTTCTTTACTAAGATATACCTTTAATCAACTTTTGGTCAAGCTTAGGATGAGTTTGTGGATGGCTCCTAGTCCAGATCTTGTCACTAAGTTAGATCATTAGTCAACTTCAATATTCAATGCAAATGAGAAAAATATTGACAAATGGGCGTTTACAAAATATTGAGCAAAATACTTCAATACGGGACTTGATTGACTCTTAATGTGGTTTTTGTTAGATTTTTTATCTCACTTTGACATTTTGACATGACCAATTTCACTTTAGGATCCTGTTGATGAACTTGTTTGAATTTGAAGCGTTGCTTAAATTGATCAAATCTCTCGCTTTACTTTTGAGTCTTTGTGCTTAGCTTTGATATATATGTCTTACCATGATCTTGCTAATATTTGTCGGCTTGATATCTTTGTTTGTGCAATATTACGATACTAGATTGTTCTTTTGGGTAATCTCCAAAGCTTCTTGTAATCAAAATTGAAAAATACAAAAAATTGAAGCCACTCCATTGCACTTCATGCATACTCCTGCTTATGCTTCTTTTATTTACCTTCTTTCTTTATCATCTATTGGTTATCTCGGATGAGAGGAAGGCGTGATTCCTTGATGAATCCATTATCAAAGGGGAGAAGATGTGTTAATTAATGAGAAGATATTTCTTTGGGAGAAGATGTGTTATATCTCTTTGCTATTTTTATTTGGAGAAGATGTGTTAATGAGAAGATATTTCTTTGTTAAGGGAGAAGATTTTACAAAGGGAGAAATTTGAAGATATATATATTGTTGTTTTACAAAGGGAGAAATCAAAATTTGAAAGTTTTTGAAAATTGAGGATCATAGTGAGGGAGTTCTTGAGTTGCATTCTTATTGTCTTATTGAATATTCGAACTTGAATTGCATTCTTTTATACTCACAATGATCATAGGTCAATTGAACAATTGTTCTTTCATATGGACCTTATGTGAGAATTTTGACCCTTTTAAAATCAAAGTTTTTATGCTTACTTTTGCCTTATCTCACATGCCTATACTATTACGATGCCACTTGGTCATTTACATTGCTTTTTCTTGCTTATGGACCAAGTTGTGCCTTTGTCTTAACTGCGAGTAAACTCGTTTTCAAACCTCTTACTTACATTTTCTGGATAATTGCCAATGTGTTCATCAAGGGGGAGATTGTGGATTTCATGGGGATATGTTCGAGATCTTAGGATGATGTGACAATTGGCAATGGCGTTTACGGTTTGTCGTTTCATGTGTTTTCGACAAAGTTCAGAGCTTCTGGACAGGGCGGTCCGACCGGTCCTTGCACGGCGGTCCGACCGGTCCCAAATCGGTCGGACCGGCCATGTGGGGCGGTCAGACCGGCGATGACCAAAGTGGTCAAAACGAGCTGGGCCAAAAATAGGTGTTGTAGGCAAGTGAGGGGATCCCAATGCACTTGGTCTCATGATTTTGGAGTCTCGGTAAAAAGTTCTATTGGTTTAAAGTTTCCAGAGGTTTGGATTTTCGGGGTTGAAATTCGGCTAAGTCCCAAGGCGGTCCGATCGCTCACGTGGAGCGGTCCGACCGGCCAAGGGGCGGTCCGACCGGCTCACCTGGAGCGGTCAGACCGGTATTGACTTGAACGTCCGCCAACTTCGTGGCGATGTTGATTTGTTAGGTCAAAGTCATTGGTATCGTGGCATATGGTTTGCATGATGCATGTTTTGACTAACATGGGTCAAGTTGTGAAGAACTTGTTCCCGAATTCGTGTTTGCTTGTCTATGGTTGTGCGAGTTGCTTGGTGGTCAACGACGGTCAACGGCGAAGAGGATCGGGACTAGACTTGGAGAGTTGAGGTCGAGCGATCGGCGATGCCAGGGTGAGTCAATGACTCAAGCGTGACACAAGATGGACAAGGGTGACCTATTGGCGAATCCATGGCGCATGGTGAAGCGGTTTAGGTCAAAAGGTTAAAGACGGCGCTTTGCGAGCGTGCGTGTGTGACCCGTTTGTTAGTGGGCCTTAACGGAGCCCAATTGAGTCAAACCCTAGGAGTTCTAGGCCTCCACTATAAATAGGAGGAGGTGGTGGTGCACCCTCGACCTCGCTATTTTTCACCTCTTTTGTTGCTTGCAAAACCCTAATTGGCTTAGGGAGTTGAGGTGGAGGCTAGGGCTTTTCATGGTTTGAGGAGAATTTTGTGATCCTTGATTGTCCATCGATCCATGATGGTGTGGATGTAATCCAAAGATCAATCACGAAATCAATCTATGCAAGGTTTGCTTGAGATAAGTCTCTTTTCGTTCTTGCTTTCAATTTCGTGTTTTAGGGCTTTCTTTGATCCGCGAGTTTGTGATTGATTCTTTCACGTGGATTAGTTTGTTGTGATGTGTGGAACCCATCTAGGATCAATTTGATCATCAATCACCCACGAGCAAGCGATTGGATCTAGTTTTCACTTTTGCCCGGTTTTGCACCCTTCTTCAATCAGATCATAAAAGATCTTTGTTCGTCCAAGAATTATCATAATTGTTGATTGGAATAGGTCCTTAATATCATAGAGAAGGTGTGTGCAAAGTTTCGTGAAGTTTGGAGTTGAGAATCAAAAGTTAGACCTAATTGCAACTTCGTCATCGGTGATTTTATCGTTCGAGCTGCACGGTCGACCGCCCCACACCGTCGGTCGACCGATTTTGGTGCCATCCGACCGCCCCACACCGAGGTCGACCGATTTGGTGCCGTCGACCGCCAAGATAACAAATGATCGACCGGCCATCTCTCGTTAGTTTTGATTCTTCTTGATTTTTATCACATTGCTTAGGGGTTTTAATTGGATTCAATACTAGTCTTCCGCTGTACTGATATATTGATCTTCATAGCTTCATCATAGCTATTGGAGTGAAATTGTGTTGAATTCATATTTTGTGAAAAAGTGAGCGTGCTCCTATTCACCCCCCTCTAGTCGCCTTTTCGGTCCAACAATATACTACCTCTATAAATAGATGCTCCCGACAGGCCCCCGCCCATTCCATTTGAGGCGCCGCCACCTGCTGCTTTATTCTTTGCCTCCCCCATTAGCCACCTGCTGCCGCCGCCTCCTCCCCGTTCGCCACCTGCTGCTTCTTTGCCTCACATTGTTGCCCATTCCGTTTTGAGCTATCACCACTGCTTCCTCCTCCCCCATTGCGGCACCTCTGCTGCCTCCTCCCACATTCCGCCACCTTGGAGAGAAGGGTAACGATCTGTAACCCGTTATTTTTGCTCTAGACTAATCACTAATGTGTAACGATCTGTAACCATTTATATTTGCTCTAGACTAATCACTAATGTGTTTGGTCATTATGAAGGGTACTTGCGGTTTATTAATATAATTTAACACTAATTAATTTGTTACGTGCGTATACGTGTAGATGGACCGAAACTGGATGTACATTGAGAACCATGTGAGTGAAGAGTATATTAATGACGTGTTTGCTTTTAGAAGATCCGCTGAACAGGATATGTTGAAGAAAGCAATAAAATTTATGTACTGTCCATGCATTGATTGTGGTAATATGAAAATGTTTAACAACCCGGCGCAGATCGAAGCTCACTTAATACGAAGGGGTTTCAAAAAAGGATATACATGTTGGAGTAGTCACGGTGAAGAGCGATTATCTGGGAAGTCGATGTGACGACATCGCCGAGGAAGTCAACGATATGCAGGGTATGGAATGTGCTTTTGATGAGGATAGGTCGCATGATGACAATCTGGATCAGATGCTACGCGGTGCAGAAGGGAACTACGGTGAGAGAGAGTTTTGTAAATTCGAGGGCTTAATGGGGGAGTTGGGGAAACCTTTGTTCCCTAGCTGCAAGCCGGAATACACAAGGTTATCAACTGTGCTTGAACTGCTGAAATTGAAGGCAAGCAATGGTTGGTCCGACAAGAGTTTTACGGCGTTGTTAGGTATCTTAGCTGACATCCTTCCGGAGGGAAATGTGTTGCCCAGCACGACCTACCAAGCTAAGAAGGTTATTTGTCCATTGGGAATGGAAATATACAGAATACATGCATGTTCGAACGATTGTATCCTCTATCGTAAAGAGTATGCAGACATGCATGTATGTCTTGTGTGCAAAGTATCCCGATACAAGCGTAAGAATACTGCTAAGGCGAAGCAAGGACCTCCTGCTAAGATGTTGTAGTATCTACCTGTGATCCCACGTTTGAAGCGTTTATTTGCGAACCGAAAGGAGGCAAGATTGATGCGTTGGCACTCGAAGGAGCGTAAGAAAGATGGGAAGCTCAGACACCCTGCTGATTCTGCATAGTGGAGAAACTTCGATCGGAGCTTCGAAGAGTTCGGTGCGGAACCGAGGAACATAAGGTTAGAGTTGAGTACGGACGGAATGAATCCTTTCGGTAACATGAGCAGCCGACATAGCACCTGGCCCGTGAATCTATGTATGTACAACCTTCCTCCTTGGCTGTGTATGAAGCGGAAATACATTTTGATGTCACTACTTATCCAAGGGCCGAATCAACACAGGAGCGATATTGATGTGTACCTAGCACCATTCTTTGGAAGATCTTGTGACACTTTGGAGCGAAGGGGTACAAGTATGGGATGCGTATAAGCGAGAGAACTTCACTTTACGCGTCATGTTATTCTCGCACCATCAATGATTTTCCCGCCCTTGGTAACTTTGTCGGAGTTCGAGACAAAAGGAGCGAAAGCTTTGTCTGCTACCGCTTAGATGGTACCGAGAGTGTATGGCTGAACAACTCGCGCAAAACTGTGTATATGCGTCACCGTAGGTTCCTTCCCAGGATTCACCCACACCGCAAGATGAAGAAATAATTCGACGAAAATAAGGAGGACGGTTCAGCTCCAAGGGCTTTTAGAGGGAAAGAGGTCTATGATATGGTTAAGGATATCGATGTTGTGCTTGGAAAGGGACGTAAATTAATGACCCCTCAGAAAACATCTGGAAGAAAGCGGTCAATTTTTTGGGACTTGCCTTATTGGGAGCACTTAGAAGTTCGCCACTGCATCGACGTCATGCACGTGGAGAAGAATGTATGTGATAGCTTGATTGGTCTCTTACTGAACATTAGTAGCAAAACAAAAGACGGTGTTAACGCACGGAGTGACTTGGTAGATATGAACATAAGAACCGAGTTAGCACCGAAAGAGACCGATAAAGGACGAATGTACCTTCCCCCAGCTGGCTACACTTTGTCCAAGGCCGAGAAAAATGAACTGTGTTAAAGTTTGCATGGTGTGAAAGTTCCGTTCGGTTACTCCGCCAATATTAAGAAACTTGTTTCCATGAAAGATTTGAAATTAATTGGTATGAAGTCTCGTGATTGTCATGTGCTGATGACACAGATGCTTCCTGTTGCAATTAGGAGTATCATGCCAAACAAGGTCCGAGTGGCAATCTTTAGGCTGTCTTATTTCTCTAACTCAATTGCTCAGAAAGTCATCGATCCCGAAGGACTCGACGCTCTGCAGGCCGAGGTGGTGACGACTCTATGTCATCTTGAGATGTATTTCCCTCCGTCATTTTTAGATATCATGGTCCATCTCATTGTTCACCTTGTGAAAGAGATAAAGATATGCGGCCCTATGTTGCTACGCCATATGTACCCTTTCGAGAGATACATGGGAATTCTGAAGTCCTACATACGGAATCGATCTCGGCCGGAGGGCAGTATCATCGAAGGTTATGCAACCGAAGAGGTCATTGAGTTCTGCGTAGACTATATGGCTCAGGTGAAACCGATAGGTGTGCCTCTATCTCGTCACGATGGGAGACTAGAGGGTATCGGGACCATCGGGAGGAAAGCAATCACTCCCGATCTAGATACATACGCGCAGGCCCATTTCACGGTCTTGCAACACATGACCCAAGTGTCCCCGTGTGAGACCCCGGTTTATCCGACTTGTAATGCTTAACCAACCGCTTGGCCCTAGCATCACAAAACAGATAATCCGAGACTCGAGACATGTATACTTCCCAGAAATGCAGTATACACACCTCTTTACAAAGTTCATGCATCAATTCCATTCATTCACATAGAACCAAGCAAAAACAACAACGGAAGATGAAATACATAAAGGATAGTTATTACAAAAGAGAGGCCAACCGCCCAAAGACATAATACATAAAGAAATTTAACAATGAAGCAAAAGTGCCATAAGATGGCCATAAACCAAAAGAGCCAATCGGTGTGCCTTTAACCCACAAGGCAACCGACAGGACCGCCAAGCTAGTCGTGAAACCACGGCACAACTCACGTAAGTGAGGCCCTTGGGGCTCACCTTCTTCCTCTGCAAACAAAAGCGACCAAATAAAATCGGGTGAGTACTTTGAATGTACTACAAGATATATAAAAATGATAACAGACACGAACAATAACTACATGCAAGCTTATTTAAGTGGAGCGAGTTAGGACTCAAATTTTTAAGCGTAAAGCAAGTTTTATTTGCAATAATGTAATAGATGGAAAGCAATTTAACAAATCTGATTTTATTTGATAAAAGCAGTAGTAATCAAGTATCAACAACAGTAAAACAGTCCTGGAAGTGACTAAACCATTAGTCACCACAATAGCATGAATTACCCATTCATGCCAACCACGTCAAGTTTTAAATTTTGAAAACAAAAACAGTTGTTGAAGTCTAGATCTTGCGGGAAATCACCAAGCGTGTCCATAACCTAGGACGAGGCTATTCGAATAGTTTTATCCCTGCAGGGTGTACCAACTTACCCACATGCCGACCGCCTTTTGCCAAGCTATTAAGCACACTTCCTTAGGTATGCCAAGACGGCTAAGTCCTCTGAGACCTTTCCAATATTGTGAATTATTCACGAGCCGCCCGTATGGATAGAAACCCATACGTTGTGTCGGAGTCATCGTAAAGCCTCGGTCAACTACCCTTCCCTGTAAAGCCTTGGACAACTACGACGCCCTCGAGGTGGAGAGCCTACCCTAATCTCCACCACCGCACACCCAACACAAGAACACCGAGAACACATATCATGTTTCACACAACACACACAACCCCCTCCTGCGACTCGGAGATAACCCACGCCAAAGTACTAGGTCAAGAGGGTCCCATATAACCCTCATGTGGTTAGTACGCAAAAGTACTTGGATCAATGGCGCAAGCAACATTTTCGGTCCTTAGGGACACAGGCACCTTTCCTTGTCACACCCAACAATCACACCAACATGCCATTGTGCCCAAGTCAAATCATTTTGTTTCATTTTCGTTTTACAAAACTAAAGCATAAGTTCTTGAACCAAAAATAAACAAAATGATTTGTGTGATCAAGGTCATCGACTAAGTCGATAACCGCCCAATTCTACCTGTAGCTAAGCATTTCTAAGCATGACATCGCAAAGACAAGAAAGAGCATAATTAAATCACCGGCTCTAATCCACCAAATATTAATAACTTATGGTTGTGGCGGGATAACATTTTAATGGCAACAATGCATTAGGAATAGCTACCTCTAAGCAGGCAAAAATAATTGGACACAAAAGCAATGCATACATGTAATTTGTAAACAAGATATTAGACTTTGAAAGTACTGGGACATTTATGATCAAATATCTTGCCTTCTTTGAAGCTCATTTGTTTTCTTTGCAGAGGATCACTCTTGATATTATCAATATTGTCGCAACCTATCGAAAGAACCAACAAGAACCAATAAGGCGAGAAAGAAACCGAAAAGATCCAACGGTCAACTCCAACAAAAAGCTCTCAAATTTTTACGTAGAAAGAGCATGATTTTTATGAACTAATGCAACAAGAACCAACTGATTTGGATTCTCAATGCAAAAGTTATGGCCAAAACAATTTTGCTCGACTTTTATAAATCAAAAATGCTACTATGCATTAGCAAAAATTTCGGAACTATCTTGGGTTGGAAACATTTTTAGATTAAATTTCAGTTGGAAACATAACCCACAAAATTTGAATCTCCAAAAAAGGATTTAAAATGAATTAGTTATGCATTTTACAAGTTATCCCCTTTTTCAGTTGATAACTAAATCCTTTCGGGAAAGTCAGAATTTTGAAAAGACGTGGCCGAACGAGGAGCGTCGATCGTGGATCCGACGGTCCGCGTCCCAGCGCTAACGCGCGCGCGTGGGATTCACAAACCCCAAACGCTCACCGTTGGATCTGGATCCAACGGTTCACGTGGATCAGGACGTTCGGACGGTCCGAACGTTCATTCCGATCTGCACCGTTGATCTTGGATCCAACGGTCCACACGGATCGAACCTTTCGGACGGTCCGAACGTTTGCTCAAATCGGGACCGTTGATCTTGGATCCAACGGTCCACAATGACCTACGCTCAAACGTTCGCCCTGTTCTCGTCCGACAAAAATGGCCGGGAAAGAACGGCTCGCCGCCGGCGGCTCTGGCCACGGCGGTGCGAGCAAAGGCCCAAAATGGGTTGCTAACAAACTCGCGCACCCAAAGGAACCAACAATTTCCGCTGCGGCGTTCTAGAACGCCGGCAAGCCGGAGACGACAGAGATGACCGAAAACGGTCAAAAACGAAAACGGCAAATGAGCTCTGCTGCGGTCCAAACAAGCGGGTGCCAAGCAACTAGGGGCTAAAGAGGGTTCACCTGAGCGCGAAGAAAGTACAGAGAGGATCGGAGCCGCTCGACGAAGAAAAATAGGGCTTCCGGCGAAAGGGAAAATCAAAAACAAGCCGCTCCTGCGCCAAAACCCAAATTGAGTGAGGTTAATGATCACCGAGGTGAGGGAATCGGAGGAGCAAGACGAAAGAAATGGAACCCAGTGGTACCGCTTTCACCAAGAGCTTGAAGCTCGGCAATGGCGGCATGAAGGTTTCAAACTTTTGAGCTCAAGCAAACCCAAGAGAGGTCTTTGGAGCTTGCGAGGGTTTGAAAGGCTTCAATGGAAGGACCAAAGGAGCTTATATAGCGGGAAATGGCGGTGGGCAGCGGCAATACCCTCTCGGGTCAAACTCGCCATGAGAGCCTTTGAGAGCGGCGGGGCGGTTGAACAAGGGACGTCGAGGAGGAGCACGACGGCATTTAATGCGCTCGAGAGAGCCGTTTAAAAGCGACCACGGAGGTGACTCCACACTGCGCGCTTCTCCTCTGCTCACGCCATTGCTTGACTTCGGGCCGCCGCACGAGGAAGGAGATGACTCATCCACCGCTCGGATTGAAATCGGATGGTTCAAATCGAGCGGGTGATAATAACGATCCGAACGCTCACTTAATCTCGACCGTTGATTTAGATCCTACGGTTCACGTTGCGCGAGCGTTGGACGGTCCGAACGTTCACGCGATCGTGGTAGTTGATTTAGAATCCAACGGCTTAAATGGACCAATAGCGCTCGGGCGGTCCGAACGTTCACGCGATCGTGAACCGTTCGATGCCGATCAACGACGCTGCAACGCCGCGCTCGATCGATCGCGCCGGTGCGATTAGTTGATGGACCGAAGTCAATTTGCTTGAGCCCGAGTCCGACTCGAACCCAAGGAACAGTGAAAACCAACTAGGGTTTGAATTAAAGGCTGATTTTGAGGAATTTGTTTAAAGTATCAAACCAGCTCCAAAAATTATGAAATTGTAATCGAGCTTCTTGACAGAGGAGGAACCTTATATAAAATTTTGAGAGACTTTTATGCACCGCATTTTCTCTAAAAATTCCGTAAGGCTATTTTAGGAGTTTGACTAATGTTTGACTTGTCTCAAAATTATCAAATAATTCTGAAAATTATGAAATAATTACGAGGTGTTAAACATCAACCCTAGACCCCGAAAAATTATTTCCAAAGGTTGGGCCCAAGATTTTCAGGAAGGAGATTTGGGTTGGTGTCCAAACGGCAATTTGATTTTTGATTTCACATAATTCCTTTACACAAATTATGGAACTGATTACAAAAATCAAGATCAGAGAAAAAGTTTTAATTTCTCCTCATTTTTATTACATTTGAAACACAAACCAAGTTTGGGATGTTACAAAACCTCCCCCTTACAAAATCTCGTCCCGAGATTTGGCTCGCTCGATAAAGAAAGATGGATAGTCCGCACGAGACGATCTTCCCTTTCCCAAGTAGCCTCATCCTCAGAATGGTTCGACCACTGAACTTTGAGGAATTTGATGGTTTTATTCCTCGTTCTTCGTTCAGCCTCATCGAGTATGCGAACAGGATGCTCGCGGTAGGTCAAATCTTCTTGGACATCGAGAGTTTCCAACGGAGCTTCCTCAGTTGGAACACGGAGACACTTCTTTAATTGGGACACATGGAAAACATCATGTACCCCATCAAGTGCAACTGGCAATTCCAACTTATAGGCAATAAATCCTTTCTTCTCGATAACACGGTAAGGACCAGACATATCGAGGAGCCAACTTGCCCTTGGCGCCGAATCGATGACCCTTCAAAGGAGAGACTTTGAGATAAACAAAATCATTAGGCTCAAAGCTCAACTCACGACGACGGCGATCCGCATAGCTCTTTTGCTGGATTGAGCCATGCGCAAACGATCACGAATAAATTTGGACTTGACTCTCGGCCTCATTAATCGAGTCCGCCAAAGAAAGGTCTTTCGCCTCTCCACCAATTCAGCGGGGTTCGCACTTTCTCCGTATAAGGCCTCGAAGGGTGACATGCCAAGGCGGCACGAAAGTCGTTGTTGTAGGAAAACTTCGGCAAATGGCAAGCACTTCTCCCGCTTCTTTCCATAGGAGAGGACACAAGCACGAGCATGTCCTCCAACACTTGGTTGACTCTTTCACCGCCATCGGTTTGAGGATGATATCTTTGATCGAAAGAAAGACGAGTGCCCATAGCTTCTTGCGGACCACGCCAAAACCGGAGGTAAATAGTGAACCACGATCGAAATGATCGTCTTTGGTACCCCATGCAAGCTCACAATCACGAGACGTAGAGCTCGGCTAGGCGATCGGCACGAAGCTTGGTCTTGGCCGGAAGAAAATGTGCCACTTTGGTTAATCGATCAATAATTACCCGGATAGCATCATTCCCCTTTTGTGGCGTGGGCGGGCCGGTGATGAAGTCCATCCCGATCGAATCCCACTTCCATTCGGAATAGGCAAAGGTCAAGCAAACTGCTTTGCGCCGATGCTCGGCCTTGACACGACGACACCGCCGCGCTCGACAACGAACCGCAATCTCCCTCTTCATTCGGGTCCACCAAAATCTCGCGGAGATCTTGATACATCTTTGTGGCCCCGGGTGGATAGATAAAGGCGAATCATGGGCCTCGCGGAGAATCAAATCCAGCAGCCCATGTCCTTTGGAACCACAAGTATTTGCCGAACCTTACAACACCATGCTCATCCTCGGAGAAGCACTTGGTCGCTCCGTTCTTGACATTTTCCTTGATGCGGCTTATTCCAAAGATCCGATTCTTTGGCGAGCTTAATCCGATCTACCAAGGTTGGTTGCACAACCAAGGCAATGAGGAACCACGCTCAACCAAACCTAAGTTGAGGCGCTGAAATTCCTCGGTAGGGTGGGTTGACATCCTTGGAGCAACAAGGCATTGCAATGCGCTCTGCGATCGGCGCATCGGCAACGACATTAGCCTTGCCCGGATGGTAGTGAATACCCATGTCATAATCTTTGACCAACTCCAACCATCTCTTTTGCACGAGGTTCAGATCTGGTTGGGTGAACAAATACTTTAGGCTTTTGTGATCCGAATACACTTCTAGCGATTCGATTAGGTAATGTCGCCAAATCTTAAGTGCATGAATCACAAAGACCAATTCCAAGTCATGGGTAGGGTAGTTGAGTTCATGAGTCCTTAATTGCCTTGATGCATAGGCCACTACCTTGCCTTCTTGCATAAGGACACAACCGAGTCCTCGCCGAGAAGCATCGCAAAGATATCGAAGCCTCGATGGATATCGGAAGGACGAGGACGGGAGCGGTGGTCAAACGCTTCTTAAGTACTTGGAAACTTTCCTCACAAGCATCGGACCACAAGAACTTCTTGTCCTTCTTGAGCAACTCCGTCATCGGCCAGCGATCTTGGAGAAATTCTCGATAAAGCGGCGATAATATCCCGCTAAGCCGAGAAAACTCCGCGCCGGTTACAGTAGGTCAACCCATGAAAGAACATCGCCGACCTTGCTAGGGTCAACGGCTCGCCTCTATTTGAAAGAATATGACCCAAGAAGGCCACTTCCTTCAACCGAGCAGCGCACTTGCTCGAACTTTGCATACGGTGATGCTCACGAAGCTTGCCTAACACAAGCCTCGGATGCTCATCGTGTTCCTCATCGTCCTTGGAATAGATGAGAATATCATCGATGAAGACCACGACAAACTTATCCAAATACTCCATGAATACCGAATTCATGAGGTTCATGAACAAGCGGGAGCATTGGTTAAGCCAAATGACATGACGGTATACTCATACAAGCCGAAAGAAAGCGAAAAGCTAGCGACTAGGGAATGGAATATCACCCTAACCGAAAGCCAAAAGCAAGAAATATATAAACTTTGAAAAGGCTTATGAAAAGACTCCAAAACAACAAGGAATCATAAAACCAAAGCTCAACTCCCCAATTCAACTAGCCCGTATTGAATGAGCGAGTAATTGATTGAGAAGATAAAAACCGGAAGATTAAGGTAAGATCTAATACCACTTAAGATCAAGGCTAAATCAAATAAAATAGTGTTAGATACATAGCTAACTAGTATCACATCTTACCCTTCTTTAACCCCACAAGTTTTAGTTGATTAAACTCTCATTTTCTACCCCATTAGAAACCATCGAGCTTCTTGTCCGGAAATTGAGGTTCTTTGTGGCGATTTCAGCATCAAGCTTCCAAAGAAGTCTTCCATTCTAGAAACTTCAAAATCGGCACACTTCAATTTGCCAAGCGCAGCGGTCCCATCGAAACCATTGAGCTCATTGTCTGAAATTGAAGCGTGTGGTCCAGATTCGCATCCAAGCCTCTAGCGAAACCTTCAGTCCAGAAACTTCAAAACCCTAAGCACTTCAATTTGCCAAACTCAGTGGTTCCCAAAACCCATTTAATCGATAACATTATCTTTGAAAAGGAGATGAGAGGAAAACGACTCTTAAAACTCAAATTAGAGTAAGATGAGAGGAGAAAGCTAAGATAGGTAAGGAATAAAATCTGATAATTCCTTAAGCTTTCACAAATCATTTGATACTTTTGAAAATAAGATTTTCCAAAATATCCTAAAGACGACCAACTTGGGTTACTACGGTCAGTATGGCTCTGATACCAAACCTTGTGAGACCCCGGTTTATCCGACTTGTAATGCTTAACCAACCGCTTGGCCCTAGCATCACAAAACAGATAATCCGAGACTCGAGACATGTATACTTCCTTAAATGCAAGATACACACCTCTTTACAAAGTTCATGCATCAATTCCATTCATTCACATAGAACCAAGCAAAAACAACAACGAAAGATGAAATACATAAAGGATAGTTATTACAAAAGAGAGGCCAACCGGCCCAAAGACATAATACATAAAGAAATTTAACAGCGGAAGCAAAAGTGCCATAAGATGGCCATAAACCAAAAGAGCCAATCAGTGTGCCTTTAACCCACAAGGCAACCGACCGGACCGCCAAGCTAGTCGTCGAAACCACAAAGACAACTCACGTAGTGAGGCCCTTGGGCTCACCTTCTTCCTCTGCAAACAAAAGCGACCAAATAAAATCGGGTGAGTACTTTGAATGTACTACAAGATATATAAAATGATAATGACACGAACAATAACTACATGCAAGCTTATTTAAGTGGAGCAGGTTAGGACTCAAATTTTTAAGCGTAAAGCAAGTTTTATTTGCAATAATGTAATAGATGGAAAGCAATTTAACAAATCTGATTTTATTTGATAAAAACAGTAGTAATCAAGTATCAACAACGATAAATAGCAGTCACGAAGTGACTAAACCATTAGTCACCACAATAGCATGAATTACCCATTCATGCCAACCACGTCAAGTTTTAAATTTTGAAAACAAAAACAGTTGTTGAAGTCTAGATCTTGCGGGAAATCACCAAGCGTGTCCATAACCTAGGACGAGGCTATTCGAATAGTTTTATCCCTGCAGGGTGTACCAACTTACCCACATGCCAGACCGCCTTTTGCCAAGCTATTAAGCACACTTCCTTAGGTATGCCAAGACGGCTAAGTCCTCTGAGACCTTTCCAATATTGTGAATTATTCACGAGCCGCCTGTATGGATAGAAACCCATACGTTGTGTCTGAGTCATCGTAAAGCCTCGGTCAACTACCCTTCCTGTAAAGCCTTGGACAACTACGACGCCCTCGAGGTGGAGAGCCTACCCTAATCTCCACCACCGCACACCCAACACAAGAACACCGAGAACACATATCATGTTTCACACAACACACACAACCCCCTCCTGCGACTCGGAGATAACCCACGCCAAAGTACTAGGTCAAGAGGGGTCCCATATAACCCTCATGTGGTTAGTACGCAAAAGTACTTGGATCAATGGCGCAAGCAACATTTTCGGTCCTTAGGGACTGGGCACCTTTCCTTGTCACACCCAACAATCACACCAACATGCCATTGTGCCCAAGTCAAATCATTTTGTTTCATTTTCGGTTTTACAAAACTAAAGCATAAGTTCTTGAACCAAAATAAACAAAATGATTTGTGTGATCAAGGTCATCGACTAAGTCGATAACCGCCCAATTCTACCAGGTAGCTAAGCATTTCTAAGCATGACATCGCAAAGACAAGAAAAGAGCATAATTAAATCACGGGCTCTAATCCACCAAATGATATTAATAACTTATGGTTGTGGCAGGGGATAACATTTTAATGGCAACAATGCATTAGGAATAGCTACCTCTAAACAGGGCAAAAATAATTGGACACAAAAGCAATGCATACATGTAATTTGTAAACAAGATATTAGACTTTGAAAGCATGGGACATTTATGATCAAATATCTTGCCTTCTTTGAAGCTCATTGTTTTGTCAGCAGAGGATCACTCTTGATATTATCAATATTGTCGCAACCTATCGAAAGAACCAACAAGAACCAATAAGGCGAGAAAGAAACCGAAAAGATCCAACGGTCAACTCCAACAAAAAGCTCTCAAATTTTTACCGTAGAAAGAGCATGATTTTTATGAACTAATGCAACAAGAACCAACTGATTTGGATTCTCAATGCAAAAGTTATGGCCAAAACAATTTTGCTCGACTTTTATAAATCAAAATGCTACTATGCATTAGCAAAAATTTCTGGAACTATACTGGGGTTGGAAACATTTTTAGATTAAATTTCAGTTGGAAACATAACCCACAAAATTTGAATCTCCAAAAAAGGATTTAAAATGAATTAGTTATGCATTTTACAAGTTATCCCCTTTTTCAGTTGATAACTAAATCCTTTCGGGAAAGTCAGAATTTTGAAAAGACGTGGCCGAACGAGGAGCGTCGATCGTGGATCCGACGGTCCGCGTCCCAGCGCTAACGCGCGCGCGTGGGATTCACAAACCCCAAACGCTCACCGTTGGATCTGGATCCAACGGTTCACGTGGATCAGGACGTTCGGACGGTCCGAACGTTCATTCCGATCTGCACCGTTGATCTTGGATCCAACGGTCCACACGGATCGAACCTTTCGGACGGTCCGAACGTTTGCTCAAATCGGGACCGTTGATCTTGGATCCAACGGTCCACAATGACCTACGCTCAAACGTTCGCCCTGTTCTCGTCCGACAAAAATGGCCGGGAAAGAACGGCTCGCCGCGCGCGCTCGCTACGGCAGCGGTGCGAGCAAAGGCCCAAAATGGGTTGCTAACAAACTCGCGCACCCAAAGGAACCAACAATTTCATTGCGGCGTTCTAGAACGCCGCAAGCCGAGACAGCAGAGATGACCAAAACGGTCAAAAGCGAAACGGCAAATGAGCTCTGCTGCGGTCCAAACAAGCGGTGCCAAGCAACTAGGGGCTAAAGAGGGTTCACCGAGCGCCAAGAAAGTACAGAGAGGATCGGAGTGCTCCGACGAAGAAAAATAGGGCTTCCGGCGAAAGGGAAAATCCAAAACAAGCCGCTCCTCGGCCAAAACCCAAATTGAGTGAGGGTTAATGATCACCGAGGTGAGGGAATCGGAGGAGCAAGACGAAAGAAATGGAACCCAGTACCGCTTCACCAAGAGCTTGAAGCTCGGCAATGGCGGCAACAGAAGGTTTCAAACTTTTGAGCTCAAGCAAACCCAAGAGAGGTTGCTGGAGCTTGCGAGGGGTTTGAAAGGCTTCAATGGAAGGACCAAAGGAGCTTATATAGCGGGAAATGGCGGTGGCAGCGGCAATACCCCTCTCGGGTCAAACACGCCATGAGAGCCTTTGAGAGCGACGGAGCGCTTGAACAAGGGACGTCTGAGGGAGGAGCACGACGGCATTTAATGCGCTCAGAGAGAGCCGTTTAAAGGCGACCACGGAGGTGACTCCACACTGCGCGCTTCTCCTCTGCTCACGCCATTGCTTGACTTCGGGCGCCGCCTCGGACGAGGAAGGAGATGACTCATCCACCGTCGGATTGAAATCGGATGGTTCAAATCGAACGGGGTGATAATAACGATCCGAACGCTCACTTAATCCTGGACCGTTGATTTAGATCCTACGGTTCACGTTGCGCGAGGCGTTCGGACGGTCCGAACGTTCACGCGATCGTGGGCCGTTGATTTAGAATCCAACGGCTTAAATGGACCAAATTTCGGACGGTCCGAACGCTCACGCGATCGTGAACCGCTCGATGCCGATCAACGACGCAACGCCGCGGCCGATCGATCGCGCCGGTGCGATTAGTTGATCGACCGAAGTCAATTTGCTTGAGCCCGAGTCTGACTCGAACCCAAGGAACAGTGAAAACCAACTAGGGTTTGAATTAAAGGCTGATTTTTGAGGAATTTGTTTAAAGTATCAAACCAGCTCCAAAAATTATGAAATTGTAATGGAGCTTGCTGACAGAGGGAGGAACCTTATATAAAATTTTCAGAGACTTTTATGCCTTCGCATTTTCTCTAAAAATTCCGAAGGCTATTTTAGGAGTTTGACTAATGTTTGACTTGTCTCAAAATTATCAAATAATTCTGAAAATTATGAAATAATTCTGAGGTGTTAAACATCAACCCTAGACCCCAGAAAAATTATTTCCAAAGGTTGGGCCCAAGATTTTCAGGAAGGAGATTTGGGTTGGTGTCCAAACGGCAATTTGATTTTTGATTTCACATAATTCCTTTACACAAATTATGGAACTGATTACAAAAATCAAGATCAGAGAAAAAGTTTTAATTTCTCCTCATTTTTATTACATTTGAAACACAAACCAAGTTTGGGATGTTACACCCCGTACATCGACGAGCACAAAGACATGGTACGCCAACAGAATCCAGACCGGTCGGAGGTTTGGATAACGAGAGAGCACAACCGTCGGTTCAACGAATGGTTAAAGATGCGATTCACTTGTAGGTCATTAAGTGATGAAACGCTGCTGTGGTTGGCCAAAGGACCAAAATTTACAATTGTGACATGGCAAGGATACGATATAAATGGGCACACGTTTTATACGGCAGCTCAGGATAGGAAGAGCACAGTCCAGAACAACGGTTTCCGCATAGATGCATTTCACAAGGGGTTCAATAGCGCGGGGGCATGTAATACTCCGAAAAATATTTTTAATAAAAGCGTTTTAAGAGTCGTAGAGTAATTAAATTAATTAGTTAAAGAATTTAGGGCTTTTGCGTAATTAAATAAAAAAAAGATTTTGTGAAGAATAGATTATTTTCGGAATTTTCTGAGCTATATAAATAGTGTGGATTTTCTTAAAACCCTAGCCTTTCTTTTCTTTTTCCCACCCTAGCCGCCGATTGCTTTTCTTTCTTTCCTGTGCTGCAGCCCCCTGCGTTGCCGTGCTGTGCACCAAACCAGCCGAGCCGTCTCCATTCATTTTTTTCTTCTGCGCCGCCAACTTCTTTTTTTCTGCTGTGCGCTGTGGACGCCGGCCAATTCTCCTGAGAAGTTCTGCTGTCGCCGAGTGCCATCCTGCGCATGTTTGCTCTTTGTTCATTTGCTTTCTTTGTCAGCTGCGTCTCCTGCGAGAGCTGCTCTGCTTGTCGGTTCTGCTTTGGAGCCCCAGCTTCTTGCCGCCCCTCCGCGTGTGTTTGCCGCGTTGCTTCTTTACGCCGCCGATTTCGCTCCGGCTTGCCGCTGCTTCTTGCGCTCACTTTGTGTATCGCGCGTGAAGACGTCGGTTGTTTGGCCGTCGAGGGGAGAACAAATTTTGGGAGGTTCGCTCGTGTCCTTTTGTTTTTCAGCTGCTAATGCTAGTTCCATTAATTAATTAAGAGGGCTGCGATTAGTGTTTGATTAAATTTTGGTGCGTGTGCTGTAGAGTTTCATTAATTATTTGATTTATTGCTATGAGTCAACAGATGAGTAGTGCCTTGGTTAGCGATCTTTGAGTTTAACGTATTGAGGTGCCATGCATGCATGTGATTAGTGGAACTAATTGATTATTTAGACTAGAATGCTTGGTCGGAACATTAAGGGAAAATTATTATGATGTTTGTAGTCGAAGATATTGAAAGTAGATTGGTTTAGCCTGCGGTACCGTTGTACAATTTATTCGGGTATCTTAATGGCGAATTCTGATAATATCATCTACTAGTTAATTGTAGATAATATCGATATCTTTCTATAGCATATTTAATCTTGTCAATCGGACAAGTATAACTTGAGTTATGTTTTTCGGAAGACCGCTGTTTTTACTGTTGTCGTTATTCAGCGCTGTTTTGGTAGACTGTAGATTAAAAATAGTAACCAGATTAATTAGTGTTCTTGATCTACATGAAAGTTGTAGATAATTGTCCAATGGTTCTGTAGAATCTGAGAACGCGCATGTTGGTTGAGTAAAACAAAAGTTATGAAATTTGGAAGACCTGCTGTTCCGAAGCGGACAGACCGACTTTCCGGGTTAAATACGGAGGGTTAGATGATTTAATTGGAAGTCTTCGTAATCTAAGAAAATGTGGATAATTTTATAAAGAATCCAGAATGGGTTGGTTTGTTGTGATCGGACTTTTGAGTCAAAAGTTACGCTCTTTTTAGTAACCGGTCAGCTATAGGTAACTAGTCGATGCCGCGTAACGTGTGATATTTGGGGACGTGTAGGAGCGAAGCATTTTGATTGCTATTCTTGTTGCTGTAATTTGTATTGAAGTTGGTGTATTTAATATAGGAGGCGTCGTGCTTGTTGCCGTCTTCTAATCAAATCGTCGTCCGCAACTAGTAAAGGCAAGTGCATGGTAGACAATGATCAATGGTCGATCATCGCTTTTCTTTATCTTCTATTACCATTATTGTTGTGCTTTTATTCTGTTTAATTGCAAACAAATAATTGGTATGTTTATATCTTTGTTGAGAAGCATGATGAAAAGTTGGATATGATGTTTATGATGGAGTTGCATGTTTGCATTCATAAGCATCTTTGCATAAGAGAAGGTGATCATGATGATCACAACTCCACGGGAGTGGAGGAGGTCCCCGATCCTTATGGAGGAACGGGCTTGAGAGTGAATGTTGTCGCGAGCATTCACTCACGCTATACCGGTATACGCGAAAGAAGTGCATGTGGACATATAGAATAGAGTTGCATTGATATTTGAGATTGATGAATGAGAATGTTAATAGAAGTGCATATGATGATAATGAAGTTATTGAATGCTGTTGATTTATTATTGTTCGGTGTTTATGGATGTATTTGCTGAGTCGTGGACTCACCCTTGCTCTACTGTTGTTTTTAGGTGATCTTCGAGGATGCCGTAATTGAGGGCGAGTAGAGCACATGGGCATCACATGATCATTCGCCATGATAATCATTCATTCAATATTGGTTTACACATGGACATGTTAGTTATTGAATAAAGTTTAGGACATCATTTGGACTAGACTATTTGCTTTATTAATTTGGATTCATTGGTCGCTACTACTTTGGATTATTTACCTGGTTTTATTCCCCTTGCTTATTGATTATCGTTTGATCCATATTTATACATGTTAGTTTGTGATCCTTGGATATGTTTAACATTGTTTTCTTGCTGTAGTTTTATAGTGTGTCGATAATTATTAGTTTAAAGAGTAGTGTGGTGGCATTCTAGGCTCAGTGTTGGGCTGGGGTGTTACAGGGCACGCGGGTTGAACTCGTACTGTGGGTTCGTAGAGGAGATTTGGGAGCTCGACTATGTACTTTTCAAGATCCCCCTGTTTCGATGTCATTGGGTTAAACTTCCGCAGGGCGTGAAGGTCGACAAGTACAGCGTCACTACTGTGGACCTCAAATGTGTCGGATACAAGGACGAACCATTCGTACTCGCTAAGCAAGTTATTCAAGTTTTTTTATGTAAAGGACCCAGCAAATAAGAACCGCCACGTAGTTCTTCATGGGAAAAGAAGGATTGTCGGAGTTGAGAATGTCGTGGATGAGGAAGAGTACAATCAATTTGACGAGTTGCCTCCTTTCGGAGACGGCATCAGACCGGAGGAAGAACCTAGTGAGGAAGCTAGCTATATGCGTGTCGATCATCATGAAGGACTATATTTCAATTAAGCATGTATTCCATTGTAATTTGATGTTAACATGTGTTATAGACTTGTCATCTCTAATGTTGATGTTATGCGGACTTGTTAGAGTTATCAACTTGTTGAGAATATCATCATTGAAACCTTGTTGGAAATGCACACAAATTGGCAAATGTATTTTGTCATTTGAGAAAAGTTAAAAGTGCATTATACGTGGCACAGTGGTCCGGCCAGGTGCTAAATCGGTCAGATCGCCATGTGCTCAAGCCATCGGACCAAAGCCACCCTTAGCGATCGACCCGATTTGGCGTGATCGACCGGCAATTAGTTGTGTTTCAAATATATAAAAATGAGGATAAATTAAAACTTTTGTATGCATCCTTGTTGTCATTTGAATTCTCTAGAATTTATCTCCTTGAAATGTGGACTTCAAAGTCAATTAAGGTTATTGACTCGAAGTGTTGCAATTAAAGGTCTTCTAGTCAAACCTTGTCACCATCCTCGGAAAATATTTTTTCTAAATTCTTGATCATCTGGGTAACCTCCCTGAGAAATTTCAAAATTTTTAGAAATTATTTGCTATTTCTTAAGGGCTGGTCAAACCTATTGTCTCCCTGGTCAAACCCCCTGTCCAGCAGCTTGTGAATTTTCTAGCGGGAAATGGACTGCATGAAAAATTCTGGAAAATTCATACACGGTTGAGCTTGAAGTTAGGATCACTTAGTAAAAAGTTCAGAATTTTTGGAGCTGTGGAGCTACCTCTGGAAATTCCCAAATCATCTCAGCCTTTTAATTCAAAATCTGGAATCATTGTTCCTCGGGCTCGAACCCGAGTCAGACTCCGACCCGAGTCTCGCGGTTCAGCTCAACCGCCTAACCGTGTCGTGTGTGTGCCGTCCGATGGAGATCCTCCGATTCAGATCTCGTACCCGTTCGGACCACTCGGGTCTTCCCGCTCTTGGATCCGAGCCGTCCGATTTGGAGATCACGGCCTGGATTGAGTGGCCGATCGGACCGGCCGATCGCCCTTTCACTTGAACTGTCCGATTTGGAGATCAACGGCCTAGATTGAGTGGCTGATCGGACCGGCCGATCGCCCCGTTCACTTGAACCGTTCGATCTCGATTACTCACAAGACAGATCAGATAAAGATGAGCGGTTCTTTAATGGAACCGTCTATGATTACTCACATCACAGACGGCTCCATTAAAGAATCGTCTGTGATGTTTAGGGTTATCACAGACGGTTCTTTAATAGAACCATCTTTAATAGAACCGTCTGCATCACAGACGGTTCTATTAAAGAACCGTCTGTGATGTTAGTCTATATAAGTGTCCGCTCGAATTGTTGCCCTAGTTCTTAACACTTCCCATAATCGCCCAACGCCGCCTCCCCCGTTCCGGCCACCAGTGCTCCTCTGGCCGATTCGGTGCCGCCGGAAGCTTCGCCCCACTGCCCTCGCCTATCCCCACAAGCCGGCCGTGCGTCTCCCCTCCGACCGCCTCGGCTCCCGTGCTGGCCCGCTCCGGTGCACCCCCGCCTCCACCGAAGGCTTGGTGAGCATCCCCTCTCCTCCCTCATGCCCTTGCGCACCTTCATTTCCTCTCCACTCCCTCCGTCCGCCATCGCCACTAACCGACACATGCGGTCGTCCGCTCTCGCCGCCGCCGCTCCCTGCTCAGCGCCGTTTCGGCCGCGCCACCACCTCTCTTGCCTCCTCCTATCCTCGGCATCCCATTTCACCGGCCCGCCGCTCTCTCGACCTCTGCCCACACGCCGATCCACGCCCGAGCGCCCCCCCTTTTCTCCTCGCTTTCTCTGGATCGCCCCTCTGTGCCTCTCTCTCCTCTCGGCACCTCTGTGCTGCTGCCCCCTCTCATCGTGTAGTAGCTGCTATTTAGCTAATCTGGCAATTATCTTTGGTGGTAAAACTTGCAAATATTTGATGAATCTCTATTATTTGA
The DNA here is from genome assembly GCA_036346395.1 of Hsuehochloa calcarea. Classification (NCBI taxonomy): domain Eukaryota; kingdom Viridiplantae; phylum Streptophyta; class Magnoliopsida; order Poales; family Poaceae; genus Hsuehochloa; species Hsuehochloa calcarea. The sequence continues at coordinate 17,959,912 of CM070607.1, forward strand.
TTATGGTTTGAACAACGTCAGTAATGTCTGAGTATTTTGCTGCCATGAACTGTTGCCGAGGCCAGTTGTTGGTCGAGCCGGAGGTATTGATTGTTGGTTGAGGTTTATTGCCTCCTCAGTTCATTGATAGATAGGGGTTGGCAGTGATCTTGAATGTCAATGGATGGATGTTGGCAGTGAATTGAGTATGGATTGTTAACTGTGACTCTTACTTCTCCAGTTGAGTGTTTTGTTAAGAGAGCTATGGGAATCATCAGTGGCAGTGTTTGTTGTTTAGCAGCAGTGGCTGGAGTAATCTGGCACCTTGGAAATTTTGTGTTTGATCTAGCTCTGCAACAATATTTGTAGAGGGAATACAGTGTGTAGATGATCTTATATTGTACAATAGAGGCCTCATCATTTTCCATTGATGAGAATAGTTCATCCTTGTTTATAAATGCAATCCCTTAAATTGCATTTAGTCCAAAATAAAAAATATATGTTATTTTATATCCGCAAAGCTATTAGACGGACGTGTCTTTACCTGGGTTTTACCCCCTCGTAAAAAGGTATACGAGTTTAGACACCGGCTGCTCTTATCGTTTTATGCTGTGCACCTGCATCTGTCACGAATCGAACCTGCTGACCGCTATAAGTTTAACATGTACTTACCGTAACATCCATGTATGTGTGTTTGTTTGTTTGCAATATTTCCTTTTCCTTTGCAGTTTTTTTGTGCAATTTCATATATTTTATTTACTACGTATCATATATTTAGGTTCAATGGGTAACTCTATTTGATTATGTAATCATTGCGTACTACGTAACTTATATAGATGGCAGAGGCACCGTCTTCGCCGCCGTCAGCGACGTCGCCAAATGCGTTTGGATCTCCGATCAAGGTGGTATGCAGGCGAGAAGGCAGAGGAATCTCCAAATTGCCCTCGGGCCGCATGACGATCACAGAGGTCAGTGACGTCGGGATCCCGCTGAGTCCCAAGAAAGCAGCTGCGAGATTCCAGACCGTCTGCGGGGTACTTGCAAGGGAACTGGTCCCCATCACCATCCTAACCTGGAAGTCTTTGACGGATGTACAGAGAGACCAGTTGTGGACTGAACTTTCTGCCTCGTTCACTTTCCCTGAAGCAGACCAGGCACGTGTGCGATGGCACGCACTGCTCGCGATGTCCCACGCGTGGAGGACCTTCAAGAGCCTGCTTGTCACGCAGTACGTGAACACGGGTCAGACGCCCTTCACGACGTACCAATTTTTGTCGCGGGATACATGGGACGCATTCGTGCAGATGAAGACGACGGCCGAATTTCAGGAGCAAAGTGTGGCGCACAGAGCTATTCAGGCACAAAACACTCACCCCCACAGACTCGGCACTGCTGGGTACGCGGGTAAAGCCACGCAATGGGCGGTGGAGGACGAGACCGCTGCCCGACCGTTTGCTGAGATCTCAGACGAGCGTGCTCGAGCTTGGTTAAGAGCGAGGGCATCAACCACGTCTTCGGGCCCCATCTCTTTCAAAAACCCTGCAGACGAGGCAGTGTCTCAACGCCTGGTAAATTTATCGAACCACTTAATTGTTAATAAATCCAAAACTTCATGGAGTCTACAATAACATGATGTTCTCTTGCAGAAAGCATTGACTTCCGCATCTTCCCAAGATTCCTTCGAAGTAGACAGGGAGAAGGATGTACTATCTACGGCCCTGGGAAACAAGGAGCACCCGGGTCGCACACGAAGCGTTGGGGTTTACGTACCTTGGAGGGATGGATTCCCACACAACTCCGACACATATAGGAGTAGGAAGAGATCCAAGGACCAGCACGACGCTCAGTTGGAACATGTGATTATTGAAAAATTTCAAAAACAAATAACAAACTTGCAGAACTAAGTAAATCAACTCATGCAGGCGCAAGCCGCCCCTGTTAATTTGGGAGCAAGTCCTGCTCGACATCGGAGTAGCGTCGCGTCCACACATAATTCTGGACATGACAACGTGCAATTACCGATCGACGACATCGAGGTAATGTACATCTCTGGAATGCTCCAAAGATAGACCTATAGGATGCCTTAGCTAATTGTGTACCGTTTTGTAGGGGCCGACGCCCTGCAAGCTCCAAGTGAGGATGGTTGGGTCGATTCCTATTGAGGTTGGGCGGGGTATGGTGTATCCATACCGGAAGAAGCGATCAAGACGGCGGTACCCCGTGGCGCAGGTTACGCCAGGGTGCAGGTGGACATGGTACATGATAATTTCATGGTCATCCCGCTGGAGATTCCCCCGAACGAAGAAATCAGAATACTAGGGGATGCCACACACACTTTTATCCAGTGACCCAAGAAGGACATCGAACTGGACCCTTCAGTGACGCGATATCGACAGGACCCTGTCTCTCCAATAGGACCCTCGATGAGTCCGCCTCAACCAAAGCTTCAGAAGGCCGCCACATCGCTTCCCGTCGAGAAGACGACGAAGGGATAAGAAAAGCGTGTCACCATATCGGTCCCTGAGGTGTCTCACGGGAAGACGTCCCTCAGCCGCCTCATTAAGGAGAAATCGAAATCGAAGAACATTAAGGCACCTCCCAAACCCGTGAAATACTCCCTCGGAAGTCCGTTTGTCTCCGCCGCAGAAATAAAGAGCTCAGGACTAGCTTGTTAAGCTTTGCATAATTGGTACTTGCGCAAGACCCGAGAGGAGGGGGGCCATACTGGAATCACTGTCAGATACGGGAGGGAGCATTTTCTCCACGAGCCTGGCCACTTCGTCGTGGGCTTCGAAGACTTATTTGACCTATACAACCTAACTGCCCTCGACGCCTCACTTCTACGATGCTGGACACTGTAAGTGTGTACAATCAATTTCTACACTCACGTGATACCGATAAATATCATAACTCATTGCTTATGTATAGATACATTATGAAATGTGCCCATCGAATCAAAGAACCGGTGGGATTCCTCGACCCACACGTGGTCTCTGAGCAAACAATCAACCAAGACGCATCCTACGTCGAGAATTACATAAAAATAGGATTGCTTGCTCTGGACGACAAGGACTACATAATGGTGCCCTACAATCAGAAGTAAGTGCTTCAATATTTGCCATACAAATTACGTTTCAACATAGGTTTATGACTATAGCGACATACATGAGTAGGTTCCACTGGATTCTTCTGATTCTTGTGCCAAAGAAGAACATAGTATTGTACCTTGATTCTCTACTCAACAAAAATCATGACTTCACCCTTCTTAAAGGAATACTCGACAAGTATGTTCATTTCCTCCGCACATAACTCTATTGTAGTCTTCCTTCGTTTGAAATGGACAAGGATAACTTTTTTGAATCATGTAGGGCGTTCATCGGCTATGTTACCGAGGGAGGTTTATACAAGGGAACGAACGCCACACTGACTCACAGGATGCGATTTTCGGTACGCGCTACAACACAATAATCATATATCATACTCCGTAATATTGCGTCTCAAACTGATTGTACATATATATGTAATTCTATTTTTGCAGTGCTGTCGGCAAAAACGAGATCACCTATGGGCATTCTACATATGCCATCAAATGCAGCTATTGATTGCTTCTAGGACGCACGATCCCCAGGTTTGTCAATCTCGTAATAATTATTTTCTAATTATAAATTTAAATATATATGCTTACTACTTTACTCCTGCTAGCGATAGGGCTTGAACATAGAGTTAAATGCACTCGAGATGGACCAGGTCACACACGTTCGAGGGGAGCTCTGCGGCTTCATCAAGGCAGACATAGTTAACACCACTGGAGAGTTTCACGCCGTCGACACCGATGAACGACCTCGAAACAATTGATTCAATATTGTAATTCACTTTGACTGGTTGTAATTCAATTTGTAACTCTAGCGACAATATATACTTGAAACATTCTTTTGTAATTGATTTTGAGTTAAATGATCACTTTGAGTTGTCAACAATTATCTGTGATATGTTTCTGCTTGCTAGTTTTCAGAGGGTATGGCTAGCAATTCCTGAGGCTAGCTGAAAATACGATAAAAATTAATTAGGTCTAAAGACTTATCACAGACGGTTCCAAGCACGAACCGTCTTGATTCTGTAGTATCACAGACGGTTCTAACCACCAACCGTCTGTGATACTACAGAATCACAGACGGTTCATGGTTGGAACCGTCTGTAATAAGACTTATCTCAGACGGTTTTTCAACCGTCTGTGATAACCGCCTGCTATCACAGACATAAAATTTCAGACGGTTCAAAAACCGTCTGTGATGACTGTTACGAACCGTCTGTGATGAGCTTTTCTGTAGTAGTGTAAGTTAATTAGTGTGTAATTGTATAAAGATATTAACTTGAATAGTACTTGGTTAATTACTACGGTAAGAGTAAGGCGGCCTAGGTATTTTGCTAAGTAAGTTCCAATACAACTATGACCCACTTGCGGAGGCGATTAACCAAAACATGTAGCATCATAAGCTAACCATGGATAATTAGCAAGTCACCGGGAGATGGTTCTAGTGTCACTTAGCATGAGGGTTAATTAGTTAAAAACCCCAACTAGATTGTAGTAGTGATGAACATTGATAAAGCATTAACATGAAATCATCAGTGAGCTAGTGTAGTTAAAGTAACAAAGACAACAATTTGATACTAATTCAGATCGAGAGATTATAAATCAGATAGGATCTTCATAACTCTAGATTATAAGAAAGGATGTTTGTGAGGTTATAACCTAGTGACCGGTCAGAAGAGCAATAGAGCTATAGTCCATTGTAAATGATAGTTGGTGTAGTTAAAACAATAGTGGAACACCTTGTAGCTAAGGAGCAATCGGTGTGCTAGGTTTACATTAGTATATGCTAAACCATAAGATTGAACCTTGCTAAGAAATGATCATGTAAACAGTGTCTAGGCGACTGTTTAACCCCAGTCCATTAGCTATTGTCTAGTAAATGTTAGTTTGCTCAACAAAAGTCAATATCAACTGAAGCAATAATATGATCAGTACACTTCACGTATAATTAGGTCTAGATGGCAATTAGAAACTAAAACAAGAATTAGCAGCCAATGATACAACTGGTTAACTCATAAGGCTGATATCTTAGCTAATGTTTGGAAGTTCTAGCTAAGACTCATAGAATTTCCTTGATAAATATAAAGTAATAAAAGAAGTTATTAAGTGAACTAGGCCCCATGTGTCGGTGAGGCTTATGTCTACCTAGAGCGAACCCCGTACCTACACATAGGTCTCCCCTGACTATCAGGGAACTTCCTCTGTAAATAGAAAATAACAACTCCTTTGGATATACTTCATTTGAAGTATTTCCTTCACCAACTCCCTTGATTATACTTTCGGCTGCAGTATTTCTTTCATCAACTCCTTTAGGTATGATGAGTTTCACCTGGAATACTTCCGTCCTTCAAGATGTTGTTAGCTATGTTTACTTATGTTTACTTTCGTTCGAAGTGTTTCCTTTTATTTGAATGTATTTAGATTTGACTTGTTTTCGCGTGTAGGTTTCGACGACTCCAAGGAAATTGATTTATTTGAAGAGTTAGATTCTCAAGTATACGAGCAAGGTAAGTTACATCCTTTGATCATATTTAAATCACAGTATTTCAAGTTATTTAAATTATATTTTAAATCATTATTGCATGTGTACTTGTATTCAAGTAATTCAAATTCTTGTTTTAAATTGTAGTTATTCCTAATACCTTTGTATAGCCAAAATTTGCTATTGAATTAGCCATTTCTTGATACCATAGTTAAATGGTTATTATTTGCATATTTTAAATCATTTTCTTTCATCAATACTATTTTTTGCATATTTTTATTGTTATTATTTGTTATGTTAAGATGAAAACAAGAATAGTGTTAGTTTTGATTTTGTAGTTTTCGTTATAAAAAATCACGATAGCTTTGCTATTGGTGATTACGAACATTCACCAGAGGAAGTTGCATCCATAGAGGTTGCAGCTACCTTAAACCATCTGGAGTTATTACCGGAAAGGGAAATGCGGAGTTCCGTCATCAGGCTCCACGCCAGTATCTTCATCGGTGACCATCGGAGCAAAGAGGTCGAGGTCATGTAGGGAGTCTTGGAGAATTTCGACAGGACAATCAAGCCAGACACACAAGGAAATCAGGTACCATATGATGTTTGCAAAATTTATCGTCATGAATTGTCTGCAAAGTCTTCAGGTGGAATGAGGCATGATTTGTCTGCAAAGTCTTCAGGTGGAATGGAGCAGTTGTTTAGACATGTTATAAGATGTAAGGCCAAGCAAGGATTGGTGACGAGGCAGATGCTACTGCAGTACAACCCCGATGGTACGGTACATACCTGGGACTATGTGAAGGAACGAGGGAAGGCTACGATAGAACAAAATAAATTTTTTACCGCGCAACCAAGGAACCTCCGCTAGTATTAGATCACGAGATTACCACTAGATGCGCCGACTCGTTGCAGAAGTAGAGTCGATGTAGCGAGATGATGCGGTCGTAGTCGTACTCACTGCGCGTCTTCTCCTTCAAGTGGTCGTACTCGTCGTGCGTCTGTTCCTCTGAGTAGATGTACTGAGTTGCGGATCGTCCTAGTGCTGATACTTCGCAACAACACCTCTAAGGTATCCACACGTACGGGGCAGGGACACCACGCGCTAGAGTGCTAGCACCGGCAGCGTGGTTGAGGAAGGCGTGGCTATTAGGGTTTCAAGAAATTCTTCAAAAGATCGTCATGACACCCCTTGCCACCGCCTCTATTTATAGGCATCCATGATGGGTCTCAAACTTGAGGCCCATTACGAACTTGAGGCCTACAAGAATTCGGATCACCATCCAAATTAAATCCCAGCCCTTTAAGTGTGTGACCCTATAGATTCATGTATAATCGGTTGTGACTCGAAAACTCTTTTTCGACTACTAGTCGTCAGCGGTACCTAGCAGCACATAACGATTCCCAAACATACATAGAATATATCGAACGAACCTTAATGCAATATAATCTATGACCAGGTCTATATCACTAACGACCAGCTTGTATCTCTATACAACCAGTTTATATTTGATCTCGACCAATTCGTAACTCCTTACGACCAGATTTCGACCACTTAGTGACTATGTTTGACCAGCCTACGACCAGCTCGTATCTGATCGAACTGAAAGACCTTCTCGTGTATACTCCCTTTGCCTCACGATGTTTGGTTGAACTCTAGGTGAGATTTTATATCATCCATGGACTGTTTAATACTTTTTCGATCGAGTGTCGAATAACTTCATGTGGTCGACACTTCGACCACTAGTGGCATGACCATGCACTTTCTTTATCCGACCACAACGAGGGGCCTATAGACATCCCTCCGTATATTTCATAGCATACCCGAAAGCTACCTTTATAACTACCCAGTTACGAATAGCGTTTGACAACCCCTAAGAGTGCTACTACATATGTAGGAAACCATACTGATCTCAGGTCTAAGGATTATACATCATTTTTGCTTGAGACCAACTAATGATAAATAGAATCATAACAATCTCAACAGTGTTTCAAGGTGGGTCTTTTCCAACACTATGTTCTATAACATGTGTTCATATTATTGGTTTGATATCTCCATATCCATGACTTGTGAAACATAGTCATCAACCAATATATATGCTAGTTTATTCATATATGTTCTCGTATGTTTCCGACCAGGGAACGTTTAAGAATAATCATCATAGAAATATAGAGTTTCACAATCAAGTCACATACTTGATGATAAATATTATTGATATTATTCTATGAACAAGATAACATATTATCCAATGTTATGAACATATTGAAATATAATCATCTTTATGATTTCCTCTAGGGCATATTTCCAACACTATGATCCTAAGGTAGTCCATCAATCTCTCTGGCGTTTAATTGCTTCTGAGGATTTACTGTTAGGCTTTGGGGAGTCTACTGCTTTCCAAACCTACATTAGGACTGTGCATAATCCTAGATTTTCTGTCGTTTCTAGATAGACAACAACTAGAGATCTAGTAAAATACTATAATGAACGCCATGATAAATTAAAGGAACTATTTAGTATATGCATATTTTCGGTGGCCCTAACCTCAAACATATGGAGCGGTCAGGTAAGGGATGATTATCTTAGTGTAGTTACTCATTATGTTAATGACAACTCGGTAGTGGAGAAAAAAATTATAGGTTTCAAATTAATTGATGTAGTACACACGAGTGAGAATATTGTAGACTGTATTATCATACTTGTGGAAGTCTTTGGTCTTATCAAAAAAATATTCTCAATTACTTTAGACAATGTCGCTTCGAACTCTAGGGCCATGGATATTCTTACTACACTGTTGAGTACATACGCCGATTCCTTCTTGCTACATTAGTGATGCACTTGCCATATTATTAATGTTATAGTCAAATGCAGTTTGAAGAGGTTGACTTCGTATATTAAAGTTTTTCGTGATGCGATATCTTACTTGAATAATTCTAACGTAAGAATAACAACATATAAGAACTTTTGCAAAACGATGGGTACACATCCAAGAAAGTTTGGTTTGAACATGCCAGTTAAATGAAACTCTACTTATTTGATGCTTAAGAGTCCTTTACCATATAAGAACACTTTTTCTGTTTTTATTTAAACGCACTATCAAAGCACTGACGTTAGTGTACTATTGATTGAGTAACATTGGTTCATTGCTAAAAAGATACTTCGGTTTTCAGATTTTTTTATCAGGCCATTGCTGCTTTGTCTGTTGTCTATTATCCAATATCTCCTATTGTTATGCATAGTATTTCAAAGATTATTAGTCAATTGAAAAACTATGAAAATGACACAATTTTACGAGAGGCTATTGTTGCTATGAAAAGTAAATACCTTAAATAATGAAGAGAAATACTTTACCTATATTTATTTGCATTTATTTTAGGTCCTAAATCTAAATTTGAGGGATTTGCTAATGTTCTTGATCTTTTTAGTGATACTACATGGCTAACTATTTTGCAGATGTTCGTTCTCAATTACATGAGGTTTTCCAAATGTATGAAAATAAGTTATATGGAGTCTGCTTGCAACGACCTCCCCTAGCACCCAGCTTAAGTAACAAGATATCTGTGGGGCAAGATCTGGGGTGTAGGCTCTTCCTCTCTGTCTAGGTATTCTTCTACCGTGGTACCTTCTCACCCATGTCCAAGACCAACCTCTCACCCAAGTTGTGGGGGGCTAATCCGCCTATCTAGACAGCAATACGATGAATTTCAACTCGGCAAGCTTCAAAAATTTGCAATAGTGGTGTAGCCATAAGTTAGCATATACCGTGCTATCCATACTTGCACATGATGTGTTAACCGTTCCTGTCTTGACGAGTTTCTCTAAGTCTGCTTTTAGTTTTTCTAGAAAAATATTATAGGGAAGAAAAACACGTTTCACGAGTGAGATGACGGAGATACATGTAACTATGAAGGACCGAGAACAAACTGATTCACAAAACACAACACTTTGTGAAAAATTCAGAGTTGTCGGATGTGTTTGAAAATATATACCTAGACAACGACACTTAGAATAAGGATGTATGTAGATCTAGGTTTTCTCATGTTGAGTTTTTACTTGGCAAATGTTTTAACGAGATAGCTATTCGAACGTTAATAAAAACTTTTTATTACATTTTTAATATATTTGTTTTGTTTTTAATAATTTTTATATGTATTTTTGAATTTTACATATTTTGAATTTTGAATTTTTAGAGCTCATAGTGAGTTAAGTGACGTCGACCTTGATCCGCTGAACCAAATAGGCTCGAACCGACAGCACAAAAGACCGACCGTGACTAAACTGCCTTGCCCACGATCCATTTAACTCACGGGCCACAATAAATCATCTCTAAACGAGCCGTGCCGGACGGTCCATCCGACGGATGCCGTTTTCTCTTCGGGTAAAATTCCATGAAGTTTTACAACCCTCCTGGCAGATTTTTGGAAAAACGATATAAAAACCCGTCTTGGCTCTTGCTCTGGTATACGAAGATACCGACGTCTCGCAGGAAACCATACACTGACACGTGGGTCTCCTCTGGATTCCGAAATTAGAAGGTCCCACCTGTCATTGAAAGCTTCTTTTCGATATAATATCCCCGGGTGGGCCATCAATTGCGACTCCAGAACCTTCCCCCCATCTCCATATCTTCTTCGTCCCGTCTTCCCCTCCCCGCAGTTGCGTGCGTTGCGTTCGCGAAGTCGAGACTCGAGAGATCCCGTGTGAGGCTGCTGTGTCGGACCGGAGATTCAGCGAGAGAGGAAGAGAGATGGCCGGGATTGGTCCGATCAGGCAGGACTGGGAGCCGGTGGTCGTGCGGAAGAAGGCCCCGACGGCCGCCGCCAAGAAGGATGAGAAGGCCGTCAACGCCGCCCGCCGCTCCGGCGCCGAGATCGAGACCATGAAGAAGTGTGCGTGCCCCGTCCTTTGATTTGCCCCTTCTTTTCTTGGAATATGTTCTGGGTTTTTTTTTTGCGATTCGTTTGGATTTCTTCGATCTTTCTCACCGTCGCTCTGTTGGATTGATTGGATGCGGAGGTGTTACTTTTCTTTTGCTGTTTCTACGGATTTGTTAGCTTTTGTGGATTATTTATGGGCTTATTTTGGTATTCTTTCTGGTCTTGCTAGCTTCTTTATCTAGGGTTGGAGAAAGTTTTGATCGGGGATGTTGTTCTCTGATTTCTAAGGCGATTTGTTTACTGTTCTTTTGTGCCCGAGTTAAAAATTGTTCTTTAGTTTTCAATCTTTTCTTAACGATTTTGACCAATCAGTTTGATCTTTTTTATGTTCTTTTTCTCAGTTTCTCCCTCTTAGATTTTGTATTTGCTTGATCTATGTGTGACATATTTTTTTGCTTGCAGACAACGGTGGGACGAACAAGGCGGCGTCCAGCGGCACATCCCTCAACACCAAGCGGCTCGATGACGACACCGAGAACCTTGCCCGTGAGCAATCATCAATCCCCCACCCCACCATCTTATCTATCATAACAAATTCTCCCTATGCTTTCGTGCTTGTTTATCCATTGTGAATAGTATACTTCCGTAGAGAAATTTGGTTGGTTGGATTACGGCGGAGTTAAAATTATTTGGTAGGCTGTTAAGAGACGTGCTTCTGATAATCATGCTTCAGTTTAGGGAGCAAATTCTTATATATTATTGCAATATTACCATATTTTGGGATGTCACTTCTTTTGCTTGTTGCATTAACTTATGATAACAAAAGATACCTGTGGAATAGTAGGCGACTGATATATGCTTGCTGAATATCTGCTGAAGTGAGTTATTACTTATTTTATATTTGTATTGATACATCTTTTTTTGGATTAGTGCACTGGTGTATGTATTAAAGTTTCAGTAGCAGTGTATGTGTTAATATGGGCATATTTTCTTTGGCTGGGTAGTGTTAATGGTTATTTTATGATAATTAGATAGAAGATTATATCTATGTAGTTGAGTCTTAAAGAGTTATGACATGATCTGCTATGGGATTATGTCAGATTGCAGAGGTTGCCACTATGCATTTTTTTTAATGTAGATCATAGGTGTGATACGTCTTAGAAGGGAAAAGTAACTCCATATTTCTGTTGTTACAATTGTTATCCCTATTCAATTTCTTATACATTATGCTTCCTAATTTCTGGTCTATAATTATTACCCAAGTCCAAAGACCAAAGTTCACGCACACTTGTAGCCACAAACTGAAAGAAAGTCCATAGTTTTTGTCTTTGCCTTGGAGATCTATGGTATGGGACAGACTTGTCAAATCAGTCCCATGTTCTTCATTAGGATACTGAAGCTGTCTTAATATTGAGAGTCTACCAATGACATTGTAGATTTCTGGCTACAGTGAAGAGCCTGCTTGGATTGGCATTTGTGTTGCTAAAGATCCTTTATGATGTATAAGATAGTAACAGATTTGAAAATTAAAAGATACTAAAAATGGGTTTGACAGAAATAAGGACACCATGAGTTCTACATGTTAATAGTCTTGAAGATGAGTTATGATTGTACTTTGCAAAGGTGTACGGAGTTGCAGAACTTTATAGTCTTTTTGGATGTTCAACATGTTGAATTCCAATTCATACTGTAAACGAGCAGAATGTATATTTGCATCCTCTTATTCATTCTGGACGAATATACATGTAGAGGGCCTTTTGGAGGAAGTGAATATGTAGTTTAAGACTAAGGAGAATGTGCTTTTTCACCATTGAATTGTATTTTCATGATACAAACTCTACCATGTTGTGACATGGCTTCCATCATCCTCTTTTGATCTGCTGTTTTTTTTCTACCAAGAGCAGTACAGATAGAAACATGGTGATGTAGTGCAGTCAACGCTCTCTGATATTGACTGTTCACTTAAAGGGGGTTCTTTTCAATAACCCTTTATTTTTGGGTTTACAATTAGTGAGGGTAGCAAAAATCGAGTATGTTTGTAGCCCTGACTTACCCTACCAACTTTTTGTGATGCCTACCTATTTGGCTATTGTTTGGTTTTCTACTAAAATTATGCTGACCCCATGGAATTTGGTCATATCTAGTGCTTGTTCTGTTCATATCTGATGGATACCATTCCGATATGTGCTAAAATTATGTGTTACAAAAATTTGGTTATGGATTTTGGTTGCCCATTAGTTGGCCAAAATTTACCTAGATAATGAACTTGGAAGACAGAGAATAGAATCTTACCATGTTTTTTTTGCAAGCAGACTAAGCACATGCCAAATTTGGTCAATGCTGCCAAATTCTGGAAGCCAAAATTTTGGGAAGTGTAGGCTAATATATGGCCAAAACTTGGGCTAGCAAATGCTTGAGCAAATTTTGGTAGCCAAGGGGTTGTTTGGTTTGAAGCCTATGTTTGCCATATTTTTGTTGCCAGAACATGATGGCGTTGACACTATTTGGCTTGCATTTGTTTTGTTATAGGCTATTTTTGGTTGGTTCACGAAATTGCCCTGCCAATGTGTGCCAAAATTTGGTATTACTAAATAGGCAAATATTAGTCATCAGATTGGCTGCTTGTGAATTGGCTAAGTTTGCACAAGAAAATCAATTAGTACACCAAAAGGAATGGAATCTTGACAAAGTTTTGGCATAAAACCATGCTTATTAAGTCGTCGACTAGTCGACAAGTCGGTGGAGCAGAGGCGACTTGGTCCGGCGACTCGACTTGCCAGGTTCCCAGCTCGTCGCTGCTGCCCATCGTCGGCCTCGGCCGCAGCTCCCAGCCGGCGCCTCCCTTCCTCGCCCTCGGCGGGTGCTGAAACTCCTAGCTCGCCGACGGCGGAGATGGAGGCGACGTGGATCTGGTGTCGGGGAGGTGGAGGTGAGCTCGATGTGGTCGGAGATTGTCGCCCTCGGTCGCAGCTCCCAGCCGGCGCCGCCCTTCGTCTCCCTCGGCTGGAGCTGAAGCTCCCAGCTCGCCGACGGTGGAGGTGGAGGCAAAGTGGATCCAGCGTCGGGGAGGTGGAGGCGAGCTCGATGTGGCCGACGGCGAGCTCCCTGCTGCTGTCACCATCCCCATCGCCATCACCCTCCTTTGCTCCCTCTCCCTCTCCCTCTCCCCATTGCCATCACCCTCCTCTGCTCCCTCTCCCTGTGGCTGTGTGGTGTGATGTGTTGTGCTGTGCGGTGTGATGGATGTGTGTGTGGCTGTGGTGTGATGTGCTGCGTGTGTGCGTGTTGCTGTGTGGTGTGTGCTGTGGTGTTGTGCTGTGTGTGTTGTGTGTGTGTGCTGTGTGTGTTGTGCTGTGTGTGTGCTGCGTGTACCATATAAACAGTATCTTTCGGCCGACTAGTCGGCAAGTCGGTCACTAGGAGAGTAGTGACGACTTACCGAGTCAATAACCTTGCATAAAACCAAATGGATGCCAAATCAGGTACATGATCAAAATTTGGCAACTAAAAATAAGCAACACCTAAAATTTTGGCAAGATTCCGTCCACATTGGCACTCTAATTCATTTTCTTGCCGAATTTTAGCCAAATCATGGGTTACCAATTCCATCACAAGATTTTGGTTGAGTTGGTAGGGCAGATTTTGGCACAAATCAAACAGTCTCCAAATTATTCCGCCCTTCTTCTAATGGCATTGACATGAAGAGGGTCAATGTTGGCTTGCCAATTTTTTTAAAGGTAACATAAATTGAGTAGTGCTTCTATGCATCACCCTCCTAATACAAGTTGCACAAATCTTGAAGCAAGGGAAGGGGTAAGTAATCACCATCCACCCTTCATTCATGCTTTAATATCTGTGCAACATTCAAATAGTGATACATAGAAGCACCTCCCACACAAATTTCGTCTAGGTAATACTTCTGTAACTGTTTGGTTAATGCCCAGAGGTGTGGCAAGCAGCCAAACAAGTCTGTAGGGTCAATGTTGGCTTGCCAAATTTTGGCTAGCCAATATTTCGGTAGCTGTTTGGTTTATAGCCAAATTATTTGTTCATGGCCAATTATTGATTGGGGTAGTAGTGCCAACTGCCAACTAAGCACCCGTGAAATTTGGTTTCATCATTCTATATATTCATACATTGTAAGATAGCTTCTCAGCACAGTGGTTTTGAGATTTGCCTTACCAAATATTGATAGGTATAGTTGTATCAACCAAGTACCCCTAAAATTTGGTTTCATTTTTTATTATTATAAATTCAGACATTGGAAGATGGCTTCTAACTTTTGAACAATGCGGTTTTGACATTTTCCTCTGGTGCTAGCAATGGCATATTCCAACAAAAAAAATGTCACTAAACATGCGGGGAACATAATTGTTGTGGATAGGGATACATCAGAACCGCAAATAAAATGGTGAGGGCTGTGTTGGCTGGTAATCGTGAAACAAATAGTTCGGTGTTAAAATCTTCAGCATGTTCCAAATTCCCTTGCAATCTGTTATTTTTTAGGCATTGTTTGGGTTGATTTTTTTTTTCTGTGACTGTAAAGGCTACACACTGAGATGAGTAAAATTTTGGGTCTCCATAAAATAAATATCACTCGTTGCTTTTGTAGCATTGGTTATGCCTAAAAAGGTCTTTTTACATACTGTATTTCTATTTCACAGTTCTTATTGAATCTTGAGTGTATTGTATATTTCACAGTTCATATATTGGTTATGCCTAAAAAGGCCTTTTTTTCTACTCCCGAGAGTAGTTACTCCCTATTCCGTATCTCACAAGGTAAGGAGTGTTTTACGCTAGTATGTATGTGTAATATGTGAGTATATAAGAGCACTTAGGTGGTATTTGCACCTTTTTAGGGGTGGTATGTACAATTTTTTAGACATACTCCTTTTTTTTGTGCGAATATGAACGTATTTACAAAATATGCTAAAAACTATGAACTCTCTTGCAATTTTTTCATGTGGTTCGCATTGGAGTATCTTATAATTAGTATATGAGTATACCCAAAGTGATAAAGGGATATGTCAAGTTCTTTTAAGTGGTATAACTACACCCGGGAGTAGAAAATATTAATCCTATATATATATATATAATGAATTGAATTGAATGTAGAAAAAAAAAATCAGGATGACTCCCAGTATGAATTGGTTTATGGTAACGAAAGTAATGTGATTTCTCTAGAATGGTTGCCACTGGCCAGATGGTGCAGCATTCCCCTTAAGATGGTAAATTAATTTGTTTGTCCTTAGCAAGTATAGATTTTTGTGCATCAGATTTCATGGGATATATAAGATCTTGTGGGTAATGTCCCAAGTAAACATGATACTTTTGAAATAGCATTGAGGGATCCTGTCTTTTCTGTACAGTATTCTGATATGCCCTAACCTGATAACAGATGAGCGTGTCTCAAGTGACCTGAAGAAAAATCTCATGCAAGCAAGGCTGGATAAGAAGATGACCCAGGCACAGCTTGCTCAGGTACCTAGTTGAATCATAAGATTTCAGAATTTCCGGAGTTTCATGCTTACCCAAGGAAGAAATCTTTGTGGCCTACAAATTGCATGAACATACACTATAACCCCAATCTTTGTTACATTCTAAAACGAATTTTTGCTGTAACAGATGATCAATGAGAAGCCACAGGTGATCCAGGAGTACGAGTCGGGCAAGGCGATTCCCAACCAGCAGATCATCGGCAAGCTTGAGAGGGCCCTTGGAACAAAGCTGCGAGGCAAGAAATAAGTGCTGCTGCTTATTTATCTATGCTGGGTCTTTAGCCATGCAAGCTGTTTCTGTTGGTGCATGAGTGAATACTTAATAACTATGTTGTTAGAGACCTTGTAATGCTGCTGCTCTTATGTGTCATATGTGTGCAAGAGTTGTGCTGAACCTGCAATGCATACTGACATGATAACCTGCGTGGTTTATGCATGATGATGTTTATTACTGGTGATCATTACTGGTGCCTCGGATGCTTGCAACTGCTATATTTTCGTTTTTTTTTCCTTGTTGTGCAACCGTTTACTGTTTAGTCTTCGTGGTAATCTCGAGCCCTACCTTGTTTTACAACACCGGATAGAATTTATACGTGTCAAGTCAGTTTCGCATTATGAAGTGTGCCCAATGCGGTTTAGTTGTATTCAATCGGTTTTAGTGGCCTCTGGACAAGCTTGCTCCTACCGTATGCGTTGACGCTTGTCTGCTTATTTCTGTATACCAACAGGCAGGCCAGTAGATGTAATTTAAGGATTCAAAAACAGGATACTGGGAAAATATCGAACCGGTTACCGGTTTAAAATTGGTCAAATTTTGTGATCATTATAACACGATAAAATTCAACTGCTTATATAGCTGATGAGCGTTGAGGACGAAATTGGATGTCACTCGTCGATAATGATAACACTTTGGTATTGAAGTACTATCTGTTTGTATTGGTGCCAATTAATTATGGAATATTTTTTTTAATATAATAGCGATAATATGCTTGATAGTACATTAACACTGTATTGTAAACATGAATATGATACGTTTATACACTTTTTGATGCAGACAACGAATCATCTTGATTGACAAAGAAAGCTTTCATGTTGTTGTTTCATTCTATGCAATTCAATTTCATTACTTTAGCTCAAATACAATCATACAGTAACACATTTTGCTACAATTTAAAATTTAAAAATTTCGGAGTCCTGACCGATACGGTCGGTTACATTGTAATTCAAGTGTTCAACCACCAACTCGTCGTGTTGTTCAGCCCGTTGTTCTGAACAACATAAATCTTAAAAGTGCACTGTTGGATAGAAGCTTATGTCTAGTATTTGTAAACTCCTTTTTCCCTTGTATAGTAGTAGGAGAGATATGATCTGGGTTATGATGACGGTCTTGTGGCAAAAAAAAAAAAGATACAGTTTTGGCTTGCGATGCAGCGGGAAAGGGTGTTAGGCTAGCCAAGTTGCTCAGGCCACAAGATAAGTGCTTCGAATGGGCAACACAAATCTTGAAATTGCACAGTGGGATAAAACTTCAATTGATGCCTAGTATTTCTACACTCCTATTCCCTTTGTATTTGTAGGAAACATATGATTTGGGCTTTGAAGGCTGTCTGGTGGCAAAAAAGAGACAATTTTGGCTTGGGATGTAGCTAAGTGATCCAAACAGACAACACAAATCTTAAAAGTGGACAGTTGGGTAAAAGTTAATTTGATGTCTAGTATTTGTACACTCCTTTCCCTTTGTATAGTAGTAGGAGAGATTTGATTTTAGTTTTGATGGCGATCTTGTGGCAAAAGACTGGCATTTTTGGCTTGGGATGTAGTTGGAAGGGGTATGAGGATGGCCAAGTGGTTCAATCAACAAGATAAAGCTCCGAACGGTAGCACAAATCCTAAAAGTACGTGGCTGACTCGATGTTTAGTTGATGTCTAATATTTTTTTTACACTCCTTTTCCATTTGTATAGTAGTTAGAGAGATATGATTTGGGTTTTGAACGCGATCTTGTGGGGGAAAAAAAGAGACAGTTTTGTCTTGGGATGCAGCGGGAAGGGGTATCAGGCTGGGCAAGTATCTTAGTCCGCGAGATAAGTGCTTTGAACGGGGAACACAAATCTTGAAAGTGATAGATGGATAGGAGTTCAGTTGATGTCTAGTATTTGTATACCACTTTTCCCTTTCTACTGTAATAGGAGAGAGATGATTTGGGTAAAAAAAAAAGAGAGATAGTTTTGGCTTGGGATGCAGAGGGCAGGGGGTATCAGGCTGTCCAAGTTGCTCGGTCCGCGAGAAAAATGCTTTGAACGGGCAAAACAAATCCTAACAGTAAACAGTTGGGTAGAAGTAAAATTGATGTGTAGTATTTGTACACTCCTTCTCCCTTTATATAGTAGTTGAAGAGATATAATTTGGGTTTTGAAATCGGCCTTCTGGCAAAAAAAAAAAGAGACCGTTTTTGCTTGGGATGCCACGGGAAGGGGTATTGGCCTTGGCACGTTGCTTAGTCATGAGATAAGTGCTCCAGACAGGTCACACAAATTGTCGGGACCCGAATTTTCAAATCTGAATCCTCTGTTTATTTCTGTATTAATCCCTGATAAGTAGCTAATACACACAGTGGATATAACGTTGATAACAAGTTCGAATCACGATTCAACACAAAAGTAATAACAAAGTACCAGCTTTAAGACCATTTATTATAGTAAAGGTCACATGACCTCAAGTCTTATATCAGCGAAGACATCAAATGTTAAACTCCGAGTGATGACCCATCAAATTACCCATGAGCATTCGATTGGAGAGTGAAGCCTAGTACTCTGGGTGCCCTTCATCAAAGCTATAGGCTAAGTAGTCATAATCCTCCGTGTCATTGAAGGCTTCTGATATTTAATTTGAGTGTAGCACAGGAGTACATAAAGTACTCCACAAGTCTTGGGAAAAATGCATATACATAGCTTTAACAAATGATGCTTATATAGTTCTTTTGCATGAAGTAATATTTTATGTTTCAATAATTTTTCATAAAGCATATTTGACAAATGTAGTTTCAATAAATTAATTAATTGATACTCTAGTGAACGATCTAGCTACCAGTTACTAGTATTGAGACTCTATCCGCTAAGTTTTTATGTGTAGGGCTCTAGCTGCCAAAACAATATTCTAAGAGTTCCAAATACTTCAGGATTCGCAAAATAATTCTTTGAAAACAAAACTAAAATATACATGTGAAAATGCACCTTGCCCGCCCTTGACTATAGGCACGACTATTCGAATAGTTTTACATTCTACAGAGGTTATACAACTTGATCCATATGAAATAATCATCTTATAATATCCGTCCGACACACTTTCAAAGGTGTGAGACTAAGTGATTATCACAAGACCTTTATAACACCACGGTCTAACACCAACCCACCCGATGAGTTGTTGGGACCCAAAAATACATATCAGGAACCCTCCGTGTATTCTGAACTAGCCCAAAATCAGTAGCTAGCTCACACAGAAAACAGTGATGAAGTACCATACATTTATTCGATTTAACTAAGAAGATCTCAAAATAACAAATAGTAATAATAACTGAGCCTTATGGTCAACGTTTACTTAACTTGCCACGCAGAGCTAAAGAAACAAATAAACTCTTGCAACGAAACGGAAAACTTGGAAATGCCAATCAACATGCCAACAAGCAATCGAGTGAAGAATGTATCATAATCCGCAAAACCTTCATAGTCATCCTTCCGAAACAACTCTTGAGCAACTTGATATTCTTCAACTGATCAACAAAAATGTAAAGCCATGAGTACATAAAGTACTCAGCAAGTAGTAGGAAAATATATACAAATAGTATTCATGCAAGGCTTACCAAAGGTTAGCTGTATGGTTCTTTTGCAGAAAACAGTATTTATGATAAATACAATAAATAGATTGAAATGCGTAGTTGAAAAGAATAGTAAATAAGTAAACAATTTCTTTGAAATAACTAGTGAACTTCTCACTCACTTCCCAACCAAACCAATGATAAGTGAATCCCCAATTCACCAATCGACACAACCCACCAAGTGAATTACTCATTCACCGAACGAATATTATATTTATCAAGTGAACTTCCCCTTCATACTCTGATATATTTTATGAAGAAACTCTATCTCTCGTGTGAAATATCCGAGCACGTCCATAACTGCGGACATAGCTATTCGAATAGTTTTACACTATACAGAGGTTATACAGTTTTTCCCACATAACACGACTTCTCTAGTTTGTTTGGCATCTGTCGATACCATTGCTCACTACCTTAGGCCTTAGGTAAGCAGTCTAGAGCACGTGACAAGGCCTGTACAAACCTCTTTCTTAGTCTAGTTCTGCCCGTTAAGGTTTCAACACTGAATGTCTTAACATTAATAAGTCCATAACTTCATGGTGTCTACAATAACATGATGTCCTCTTGCAGGAAGCATTGACTTCTGCATCTTCCCAAGGTTCCTTCGAAGTAGACAGGGAGAAGGATGTATTGTCTACGACCCTGGGAAACAAGGAGCACCCGGGTCGCACACGAGGCGTTGGGGTTTACGTACCTTGGAGGGGTGGATTCCCACACAACTCCGACACATATAGGAGTAGGAAGAGATCCAAGGACCAGCACGACGCTCGGTTGGAACATGTGATTATTGAAAAATTTCAAGCACAAATAACAAACTTGCAGAACCAAGTAAATCAACTCATGCAGACGCAAGCCGCCCCTGTTAATTTGGGAGCAAGTCCTGCTCGACATCGGAGTAGCGTCGCGTCCACACATAATTCTGGACATGACAACGTGCAATTACCAATCGACGACATCGAGGTAATGTACATCTCTGGAATGCTCCAAAGATAGACCTATAGGACGCCTTAGCTAATTGTGTACTGTTTTGTAGGGGCCGACGCCCTGCAAGCTACAAGTGAGGATGGTTGGGTCGATTCCTATTGAGGCTGGGCGGGGTATGGTGTATCCATACCAGGAAGGGGTAGTGCAGCATGGTGCCCAGCTGGCACAGGGTCACGCCAGGGTGCAGGTGGACATGGTACATGACAATTTCATAACTATCCCGCTGGAGATTCCCCCGAACGAAGAAAGTAGAACACTAGGGGATGCCACGCACACTTTTATCCAGTGGCCCAAGAAGGACATCACACTGGACCCTTCAGTGACGTGATATCGACAGGACCCTGCCTCTCCAATAGGACCCTTGATGAGTCCGCCTCAACCAAAGCTTCAGAAGGCCGCCACATCGCTTCCCGTCGAGAAGACGGCGAAGGGACAAGAAAAGCGTGTCACCATATCGGTCCCTGAGGCGTCTCACGGGAAGACGTCCCTCAGCCGCCTCGTTAAGGAGAAATCGAAATCGAAGAACATTAAGACACCTCCCAAACCCGTGAAATACTCCCTCGGAAGTCCGCTGGTCTCCGGCGCAGAAATAAAGAGCTCAGGACTAGCTTGTCAAGCTTTGTATGATTGGTTGACCCGAGAGGAGGGGGGTCATACTGGAATCACCGTCAGATACGGGAGGGAGTATTTTCTCCACGAGCCTGGCCACTTCGTCGTGGGCTTCGAAGACTTATTTGACCTATACAACCTAACTGCCCTCGACGCCTCACTTCTACGATGCTGGACACTGTAAGTGTGTACAATCAATTTCTACACTCACGTGATACCGATAAATATCATAACTCATTGCTTATGTACAGATATATTATGAAATGTGCCCGTCGAATCAAAAAACCGGTGGGTTTCCTCGACCCACACGTGGTCTCTGAGCAAACAATCAACCAATACGCATCCTACGTCAAGAATTACATAAAAATAGGATTGTTTGCTCTGGACAACAAGGACTACATAATGGTGCCCTACAACCAGAAGTAAGTACTTCAATATTTGCTATACAAATTACGTTTCAACAGAGGTTTATGACTATAGCGACATACATGAGTAGGTTCCACTGGATTCTTCTGATTCTTGTGCCAAAGAGGAACATGGTATTGTACCTTGATTCTCTACTCAACAAAAATCACGACTTCACCCTTCTTAAAGGAATAGTCGACAGATATATTCATTTCCTCCGCACATAACTCTATTGTAGTCTTCCTTCGTTTGAAATGGACAAGGATAACTTTTTTGAATCATGTAGGGCGTTCATCGGTTATATTGCCGAGGGAGGTTTATACAAGGGAACGAGCGCCACACTGACTCATAGGATGCGATTTCCAGTACGCGCTACAACACAATAATCATATATCATACTCCGTAATATTGCGTCTCGAACCGACTGTACATATATATGTAATTCTATTTTTGCAGTGCCGCCAGCAAAAACGAGATCACCTATGCGCATTCTACGTATGTCATCATATGCAGCTATTGATTGCTTCTAGGATGCACGATCCCCTGGTTTATCAATCTCGTAATAATTATTTTCTAATTATAAATTTAAATCTATATGCTTACTACTTTACTCCTGCTAGCGACAGGGCTTGAACATAGAGTTAAATGCACTCGAGATGGACCAGGTCACCCACGTTCGAGGGGAGCTCTGCGTCTTCATCAAGGCAGACATAGTTAACACCACCGGATAGTTTCACGCCGTCGACACCGATGAACGACCTCGAAACAGTTGATTCAATATTGTGATTCACTTTGACTGGTTGTAATTCAATTTGTAACTCTAGCGACAATATATACTTGAAACATTCTTTTGTAATTGATTTTGAGTTAAATGATCACTTTGAGTTGTCAACAATTATCTGTGATATGTTTCTGCTTGCTAGTTTTCAGAGGACATGGCTAGCAATTCCTGAGGCTAGCTGATAATACGATAAAAATTAATTAAGTCTAAAGACTTATCACAGACGGTTCCAACCACGAACCGTCTGTGATACTACAAAATCACAGACGGTTCGTGGTTCGAACCGTGTGTGATAAGACTTATCACAGACGGTTTTTCAACCGTCTGTGATAACCGCCTGTTATCACAGATATAAAATTTCAGACTATTCAAAAACCGTATGTGATGACTGTTACGAACCGTCTGTGATGAGTTTTTTTTTGTAGTAGTGACTTCTTATTTGCTTCGTAAGATTTCGGTTTCTAACATGTTAATTATGTGTACAGGTCGATCTGCACTGGGAGATGCATGAATTGGCGGCCTCCGTGCATCAGAGGATGCTCGGGGAGCGCTTCAGCATGACGGTGTAGGATATCAGAGTGGTCATGGAGCAGTTCCTCGATAAGACGAGACAAGGGATCCAGATCGCGACTTGTCGTACGCCTAGGGACACGGTTGACCCACCTGCGTGTGGACGGGGGGTGAGCCACATTGCGTCATGCCCTAGGACTAGGGCTCCACACCCAGACGCGGCGAGCGGGTCCTTGTGGTACCGTGCTGGTAGTACCCCAACACAGTTTGTAGGTCGGCATAAAATACCGACTTCCAGTTCTTTATTTCAAACTCCAGCAGTTAGTAATGACAATTTTCTCCGATAGGTCCTGTGTTGCACCTATACACGGGCAGGTGTACGCGGAGTTGTCCGCTGACTTCGTTCGATGAGGTATGACTATTTTGCTTGCATGCATAGCGTACTATTTCAGGGTTTTCGCCAAGGTTACATGCATAACGTAATGTTTCACAGGTCTTGCACCGCTCTGGGACAAGCCGAGGGTGTTGCACGAGGAGTCACACTCGGGGGGACTACCAATTCGCCCGGTGTGTCAGCCAGGTCTCAGTGGGGGCTTCAGCTGACTCATGACTCCCACCCGACACCCCCCTGGCTACTCGCGTCGGTCGCCTGAGCCTTTGACATACTCGCACCGGCGCCCGAGGCCAGGGGCGACACGCAGGGCACACGCTAAGAGGGCCCATGAGTAAATATTTGTTCTTGTAAATATCAACCATACTATGTAAATACTCATTTCTGTACTACTTATGCTTGTCTTGTGTTTCAATATCTCTTTTTTTGTATGCACACTACAACCATGTGAGGGAGTCAACATCGGGACGCCCACACCACCCTGTTTGTAGCCTTTACTCCGCTACGCCACCTTTTCAAACCGATATGACAACATACCGCGACACTTACTTTTCAGACTAACAAGACCACACTCCGTCATGCCACATTTTCAGACCGAAAAAGACTCGCCCCATTCACGCCACATGCTGCACTTTTCATAATGACAAGATCACACTTCGCCACGACACTTTTTCAGACCTAAAAGACCGCATCCTGTTACGCCACACTTCAACGTATTACCAAATTTTAAAAATAAAACTAAAAAAATTAAAAAATTGCGCTACACATAATTTTTTTTAAAAGATAGAGCCCTCCTGTCGCCAGTCAAATTGGCGATAGAAACCTCCCCCACTATTCCCTTTGGCAACAGGGTCCCTGTCGCCATTGGCGACAGGAACCTAGTTTTGTAATTTTTTTATTCGGCTATTTAATTTTGTTATAATATTTTAAAATAATATTATTTTTAAAAAATTGTGGTTTCCACATACAGCGATTTCAGGAGTTTCTTTTTCCTCGTTTGTTCTGTTTTGACGACGAAATAGCAAATCTAGCTCTCCCCTGACGAAATGAGAAAAATAACGCAACGGATGGATAGGCATACGACATGTCTTAGAGCACTTCAGGTCCTGTTCGCAGCAAACGACCCCCAGTAGACAGCAGGTCATCTTCCACATTGGTTTTGCATGGAACTAGTTTTGCTATTACGTTTTAAAAAGAGGCTAAATGAGAGCTGGGTGTCTCTTCTAACGACTTTGCTTTTGACTCGTGAGCACGTATACGGCAGCTCAAAGGTTTGAAAAAAAATTGCATGTACGTAGCTTGATCACCAGCCATTACATATCTATATAAGATTAATTGTATCCATGCTTAATTTTCCCTTAACATGAAGGAATCGACCCATTTCGAAGCTCTCAAAAATTTAAGTGTTGTTGGGCACTAATCACTCTGCACAACCTTGAATTGTCCTTGATTGGATAAGCTGTGAATTACGCACGAGTACACAGTATGGTCAGAACCAACATGAACAAGAACACGTAATGGAGTAGTAAAATCTTCCTTGCAAGATATATTTGTTCAGAAGTTCCAACGCAAAGTGCACACGAATGAATAACCCACCAACATTTACAAGTGTAAATAGTGCTTGCTTTCCCCCATACATATACTACTCCGTCTTCACATGAACAGGCAGCAGCTCCTTCGTTTCATTCCTGCACACTGTGAAATCACCACTCCTTTTACTGAACATGTTAGTGTAGCAATCAGCTTCGTTTCATTCCTCCACAAGTCTGTTAGAGTTTCGTCGATGGAACTACTGAACTCCTGATGCATGCACTATAGCCTCTGGTAATTAACCTTGGGGTTTTATTTTATCTGATCTTCGTCACCTTGCCAAGAGCTATTTGATTTCTTCTGAAATCCTTAGTACTCGAGCCATTGGACTGCTCTGAATCTGGAAGCTTTTGGACGGAGAAGAGGAAATGAACCGCTCCTGAGCTTCACTATGCCAAAGTCCATTTAACACTAGCAACTACAAATCTGTTCAACTTGTATTGTTATATTTTATAAAATAGCCACCAACTCAAAACTATTCCCGTTTTAAGTGGACGTGGCGTCCCAATTAACATATCAACAACTACAAACGAAGGAAAAGAAAAACGGGAGAGTAAAATGTAATGGCTTATCGAATCGTATAGGAAACAAAACCACGGGAATCGCTCAAAAGAGGTGTTTGGATGTTTCACATGAAAATTGTAGGAATTTTGAGATTAGATATTACTTAATTAGCGAGAGAGAGTGGAGAGAGGAAGAGATAGATTGCATTGGACTTCTCAGGAAAAAAAACAACATGATGTTTGAGCTCATGTTTGTTTTTCTATGGAATTAGAGGTATAGGAATGCATTCCATAGGAATTTGATAACTATATTCCTATGTTCCAAACAACCCTTATAGGAAAAAAAAAATCATAAGGATTAGAATCCTCTAAAATTCCTATGAAATTCCTTCAATCCAAAGAGGCCCTTATCATGTGGGGGACTTGTATAATTTCATTTCCATTTATAGTATGTGGCCTCTATCATCAAATAAAACTATGTGATATTGCTTATTTGGTCCCCTTATTTTTTTCTGGCTTTTCGCCGCTGCCTCTGCCGCTAAAGACACTATACAACAACAATGTGGGATATTGGTGAGGCAGCGCATACCCCGCTTAGCGGTGTTTAGGGGATCCGGATCTTCTGCATTACTACAGAGAGCCACTGTGTGAGCAGTGTTTCTCGTAGACAGTGCTCTAATGTAGTACTGTAGTAAAAATATCGTATCAATAGTGAAAAAGTACTATAAGGAATTTACTTACTCTTTCAATTTTTGATATGACCCATGCACAACAGAGGATCCCAGTCCATCTTTAGGTGTCTTACACGTGCTACAGGATGTATGGG
The DNA here is from genome assembly GCA_036346395.1 of Hsuehochloa calcarea. NCBI lineage: Eukaryota > Viridiplantae > Streptophyta > Magnoliopsida > Poales > Poaceae > Hsuehochloa > Hsuehochloa calcarea. Next base: position 17,986,312 of record CM070607.1, read on the forward strand.
CTGCTGTGAACGCAGTCACCACAAATTTCCCATTTCCCATCTAAGTTGTTGCCAAATATATACAAACATATACAAATATGTCTAATTACACACATTTTAAACACCTCCACTCCCCATCTCGATTCGATTTTTTTAATTAGTTAAATCTTTTTTAATTTTATTTTAAAGTTAATTCCCCGTTAACTTTATTTTTAATTTCAACTCTTTTGGTCATATTACCATTTATGGTGTGACAAAACAATACGGTAACGTCAACCCGTATCTGGGCAAACTCTTGGCAACATCACCATTGGCGTGACAAAAAGTGCTATTTTAACGGACTTATCCTATGACGTCATAACGTTGTTTTGTCACGCTACGAGTGGTGGTGTGACCAGAGGGGTCAGAATTATAAATAAAGTTCACGGGAGGTTAAATTTAAAATAAAATTTTAAAAAGAGTTAATTAATAAAAAAAAGTTCTCTCGATTCTTGCCAAGCGGATCGCCTAGTGACCCTAGTCTATTTCCCATCCATTTGCCACATACGCTCCTATTGTTTCTATTGTTTTTCCCCATCCATGTCGATTCTTTATTTGCCGCAGCTGCCTGCCTGCCTGCCTCGTGGCCCAAACAGGCCCAACGCCCACTCGCGAAGCGGGCGAAACACTAGCCGTGGCCCACAATGAAGTCTCCTCGTCACGGCTACGAGGCCACTCGCTCGCCCGCGCCGCGGTTGCCCAAGAAACCAGCCGCACGGGCGCCACTCCCCACTCTACCCTACCCAAACCCTCCTCCCTCTCCGCGCTGGCGGCGGCGTCGCGTGCTCTGCTCTCCTTTGCTCCTCGCGGTGAGACCGCTCGCTCTCTTGTACACTTGTGACGCTCAGTTGACTCCTTCGTTAACGTCCGCCGCCACCGGTGGGGGAATAAGTTAGTTTTAAGCTAAATAGAGACCTACCCCTAGCTACCTCGGCGCATGTCCCGGGCAGCGGCGGCTATGGAAGGGCATGGAGGTCGGAGGAGTTGTGAGGAAAGCAAAAGAGGAGTAGCGTCGGGTGGGCGTCGATTGGAGGTGTGGGCCGTGGAGGAAGATGAGCCGGTCCATAGCAGCCTACCACCTAAGTAAAACCCTAAGGCCACCATGTTCCATTTTTCAGCTCGGCCGCCACAAAAACACACGAGTGGCGATTTCAGGCAGGCGGCGGCGCGCTGCGACGGCGCGAGCCAGGAGGTGCACGGTGCGCTTGGATGCTGGAGTAGTGGAGTGTTCATGGTAGAAACTACATGGGGATGGATGTCATGGCCGCTTCGTATGAGTCGATGACATAGCGAATTAGCGATTAGCTTTCGCTGTTTTATTGCTATCGGCTCACTGTAGTGGTTCAGTAGCTCATGGTGTTGTATATAGACATGAGTTCACTGTAGTGGTTCAGTAGCTTTAACATTGTTGGTCTCTACTATCTAACATTTCAATAGTGTCATAGTAAGGTGAATATGCTTGTTAGCACTTATGCTAAATTCAAGTTCATACGATTTTTTGTTGTGTCGACATGTTGTAGGTGGCTGTTCCCAGCTGTTGTTTCGGACTTCTTGTGGCAGCCACCGAGCAACGTAAGTATCACAGAGTCCTAGTTAGTACTTTCTATCAGTTCTTTATGTTGTATTCTATATTTGTGTAATTGTCTTAGTCAGTATTTGAGAACTTGAACCTTCTTTGGATTATTAGTTGTGTTGAATAGTGTTGTGCCTCTATTTTTTATGTTAAAAGTTTGCCTCGGGTCTCCCAAATTCCTGACACTATGGTCAGCACATATATGTCCAATTTCTAGGGGTGGCTTTGCAAGATAATCCAGGATCGCATAGTTATTATGAGATTCTCATGTGGATCCAACATTTGATATCACCTCTGAAGCGCCGATACGGCTGGAAGGCGAAGTATCGGTATCCCGGCCCGATATGTATCGAGAAGTAATGGAAATATTTATTTTTTTTAAAAAATAAAATAAATACCCGATGCGCCGTGATACGCCGATACGGCCCAAAATACAGTCCAACCGGGAAAAAAGAAACTGTACTGTTCACAGCCCAAACCGAACGGCCCACCACACACACTAGCATCACCCCTACTCTAAATCGTTGCCCCGTGCGCGTGCAGCCCTCCGTGCGCCTCCATCCTCCTCACCGCGCCTCCAGCTCTCCGTGCGCCTCCCGGCGAGCAGCTGCCGGCGGCCGGCGGCGCTCCCTCCCCTGCACCCCTCCCGTGCGCCTCCACTCCTCCGGCGGCGCTCCCCCCGCTGCAACTACTGCTCCTCTGTGCGCCTCCCGGCGACCAGCGGCCGGCGGAGCGGCCTGCGCTTCCATCTTCCCCAATACTCTTCAGGTGCATTTTCTGGTTGCTTTGGGGATTTTTACAGATGGAGCTCCATTTGGGGATTGTTACAGATGGAGAGGGAAATACCTACTCTGTTGCATCTATACTTCGTGCCTTCGTGGTATAATCTAGTTTTTCATGAGCTTAGCCGATATACAGTTTAAAAAGGAACTAAATGCTAGCCGTTGGAAACGACAGAGAACAAACTTACTTTGGAATTATCAGTCATGGGTGTATCGTTAGCATGTGCAACTGTCACATTTGATTTTCTTGAGCCAGTACCTTTCTTCTCAACAGGCACTTGGGGCTCAATTCTATAGGCTTCACCACTTCAGTGTTCTTATTGCATGTGGTACCGGGTAGATCAGCTTACAAACTGAGCTGGTAACAGGATATAGTTGGATAGAGGATACTCAGTTACTCACCATCACCAATCACCATTACTGGCAGAGATAGTCTGATAGAGCCATAGAGGAATATAGTTGGATACTCAGTTACAGTTACTCATTTTCTTTGTAGATTCAGTGCTTTGAGCCTTTGACTAATGATGTATGTTCTATTCATTTTCTTTAGGTCTTTTTTGTGTAAAAGTAAACCCTTGACTGAAATTTGTCAAGTATCATATTTTATATTTTTACTATTTTTAATATATTTATATATAGGAAAATGGTATGGTACTCCTAGGAGTATGTACTCCCACTTCTCATATACCATTTAAATCGTATCATGATACCTCTTTATCAATATAAGCATACTCCAATGATGATTATAAGATACCCTAAAGTGGGTTTAATGAAAAATTTCATAAAAGTCCACTTTTTATGGCAAAAATTGTATATATACTTCTTTTATATATGAAAAAGGGTATATAGCAAAAAATAAAGGGCTCAAAAGAAAATTTTTCAATCAAGTCGCATTGGAGTATGTTTTAATTAGTATTTAAGTATACTGAAGGTGATAAAGAAGTATAATATATTCGTTTAAGTGGTATATTGGAAGTGAGAGTACGAAACGAACGTCATATATGTACACACACACACACACATCCGTATCACCGTATCGGTTTTTTTTTTTGAAGAAATGGTGTATCGCCAGAGATCGAAATCCCGACCGGTTCCCGCCGGTTACTGGCGGTAACCGGATTTACCGGTGGGAACCGGGATTTGAAATACCGTCCGGAAACTTCAAATTCGAATTCAAATTTAAAATTCCGGCGGAAACATCTCAAATTCAAATTTATTTGGACGACTTTTGACCGAGTTTTTTTCTCCGGGAATTCCGGTTACCGGCTGGTAACCGTTTACCGGCCGCCCGGCGGTATTCCCTCCGGAAACGGTATTTTGATCCTTGTGTATCGCCGTATCCGTACCACCGTACCGGTATCGTGTATCGGTGCATCATAGGATATCACACGAGTGTAAATCTGGTTAAGAGAAAAAGTTAAATAGAGCATCCATTGACATTAGTGCAAGAATTTATTTTTTATTCTTTATTTTGATTGGCATTTCATTTCATTGTGATATCTCTATTGTTGTTGTAGTGATATAAATTCTTACAATTTTGTTATATGCTGATGTTGGATTTGCAGAGAAGGCAAGTAGCAGAAAGACAATAAAAAAGAGAAAGATAAGCTGTGTGCTGTTCACCCAAGTTTTGGGAACAACCAACCTGTACTCAACGTCAAAGCAACGTACAAAGAAATATTTGCTCCAAATCCTTAGTGTAATTACCCTGCACACTTGCTGCTGTTCACTCAAGAACAGGACATAACAGCAGTACTAGAGTGAACAAGGAGGCAAGGAAGGATGCCGAAGAAGGGGGTCAAATCGGCGAACCACATAGATGATGTGCCCAACCAACAGCAATATAAGCTTCCAGACCACCTTGAGCTCCAGCACACCCGTGTTGTCTGCAAGGCCGATGCCCCCACTCATGTATACATTTATATGCTACTCTTTATTTCGCTTTCTTACATTTTTGTGGCCATCATACACCTGTATGCATGTGCATATAGGTATATTTTTCTGCAGTTAAATTGTTTGTTTGATAAATTCACAATTTGTTCGCAGAAATCATGTGTTCTGATAGGTTGTTCTTATGTAAGAACCTTATTTCTCATAGAAGCACAAATCTTTCTACCTTATGCATCTAATTGGCTAATTCACAGAATATTGAAAAGAAGGGGTTTTCTCTTCCATCATTTAGTTTATGTACTATTTTGCTTCTGATAAAGGCTTGAACATGTTCTCTTGAATCTTTTTGCTTGTCTAGTTGTGTTTTTTAAAAAGAAAAGGTTGCGTGGATAACGTATTTACTCAGAATGTGGCTGTTAATGGAAATAGTCTTTTCAATTTTGGAGTATTTGGTTGTTTCATAATTGTCTAATTATACTGGTAAAAAGTGCTACTCTGAATACTGACAGGACATTCTTTGTGAAACAAAATTTTCTGTTTATTACAGTCGCAGTATATCAGTAGGGCTCATCTATTATTTTTGTATGTTTTCTCTTACATGTTTAAAAAGACGGAAGGTTTTCAATACTCGGGTGCTTATTCTGCTGTGGGAGTTGATAATAGTGTGTCAGTGGAGAAATTTTACAATAACTTTAAAATCAAGATAAATCGACTGACAGAAGAAGATATGGAGTTTGATATGATTGGTGTTGATGCATCGATAGCTAATGCTTTACGGAGAATCCTCATTGCAGAGGTATGCAAATTGTTGTCATCTGTACCATCTCGATAACTGTTTGCTGTATTCTAACACGTCATATATTTTGGGGGTTCCAGTTCAATATCTAAGCGTTTAATATATACTTCCTTTTTTTATTAATAGGTTCCTACAATGGCAATTGAGAAAGTCTTCATGCTTGACAACACCTCAGTTATAGCAGATGAGGTTCTTTCGCATAGGCTAGGCCTTATTCCACTTGATGTGGATCCAAGGCTTTTTGATTATATCTCAGGCCAGTAACTTAAATTGCTCTAGTTTCACATTCATAGGGTTGCATTATTCCAATAATAGCCATCTCATTATTCCATTGTCTTTTGTAGAAAATGATGTCCCAAATGAAAGGAACACTATTGTGTATAAACTGCATGTTTTATGCGAAAAGGGTTCTCAACGACTTACAGGTATATCTTATTTTCTTGCAACCTTTACCCCAGTACAGTTTCCAATCATCTTACTAATTTTCATTATAGAATTTTTCCTTTCTAATGTATATCATGCAACAAATAGTTTATTTCTCAATATTCTGCTTCAGGCTTCAGCTTATTCTTCTTAGTCATTTTTGTTCATTGCTTTTCAAAACAAAATGCACAAGATACCTTATATTTTTATACTATCTCATGTACAACCTCAACCACATAAATAAACTTATTTGCTGATAAGTGTATGAATGATATTCTTGATACTGCACTTCGGCTTATTGATGCCCATTCTTTTATCATTGTTCAACATGAAAAGCTTGCAGTGCCCTTTCTTGTAATCTCTTATGTTAATCAATCATCTGATCTAAGAAATTGCTTTACTAAAAACTTGAAACTTATATCAATGATAAATTAAACATGTCATTATTAGTTCTCTTGTTAGCATAAGCCAGTTCTATTTATGGGAAGGACGGTTGAGATTTTCTAGTGTATCAAGTGTTGACAGCTTTGTTGATTGCACAGTGAAGTCTGGTCAATTGGAGTGGTTGCCAGAAGGTAGCCAATTAAATATGGCATCCCCTGCGCAATCTGGGGATAAACAAAAGACCTACACTTCCTTCAGTCAAAGGCAAAATGATATCTCTAAAACGTCTCTTGCTGTGAAGTATAAAGATATAACTATTGCCAGGCTTGGGCCAGGACAGGTAACTTTTTTTTTTGACAGAAACAGGACAGGTAACTTTGTTATTGTAGTTATTTTGCTTGGCCATTATTATAATACGAGTAGCTGGTAGCTATATCTGCTGCCCTTTTGGAATCAATATTTGGACTAAGGTACTTTGTTAAGTCCACATGGTACAAAAAAGACTTCAACCCAGTCAATTAACAGAGTTGTATTGTATGCAGCTTTATCTTAATTTATATGAATAAGCTATGTTGGTTATTTAACTCATCAAACCTGTGTTCAGTTGCATGCCTGAGCCTGATAGAATTTTTTGTAAAGAAATTTTCTTATATCAGATTTGTTACTCTGATTTTTTTTTCATCGGGTCCTCTCTGTATACCGTTGTGCCTTCTCATATAATATGTTCTATTTTAGGCTATTGAGCTCGAGGCACATGCCGTTAAGGGAGTGGGGAAAGTTCATGCCAAGTGGTCTCCAGTTGCTACAGCCTGGTACAGGGTGCTCCCTGAGGTAAAATTCTTTCACTTCGGCATTTCCAATAAGAAAATAGCGAGCAACTGCGTCATTGCTTGTGTCCTTACTTGATTCTTGTTGTTGTATTGTCGTATAGGTTGTTCTTCTCAAAGAAATTAAAGATGATGATGCAGAGAAACTAGTGAAGAAGTGCCCAGTTAATGTTTTCGACATTGAAGACCTGGGAAATGGTAATTTCTATTTCCCTTTCTGTTTTTAGAGGCTGAGGTAGCACTGCAGAGAGAGTGATCAATGATGGTGGCAGTAGGCAAGTTGTCGGTGCTAGGTTAGCTGTCTGTGTGCTTTGTTTTACTGTTCCTATCGGCTAGTTAGGGGGTGGTGGCCAATCCTACTGGGACTGAACTCTGCCAGGTCATCTCCAACTCTTGATATAGGAAGTGGACGTGTTGTTATCTTTGCTGTTATTGGCTTCTTTTCTCAGTGTGCTTGACTGGGATGTTAACGAGGTTGAGGGGAGGGAGGGGGGATGAAAAATGTTCACAACAATATACACCTTTCACCTGGTTGTGAAGACTGGCCAATCCTTACCGTTCGACACTCATCGCTTAACTCCAATTTTGGCATTTAATTTACAGCGTTTTCTGGCATTTTTAGCACTTTAATGTATTTGTTGGAGTTTACTTCATGTTGCACCATATTTGCATCAAGCATACATTCAATGATGGCATTATTCTCATAATATCAGTTGTCATAACCAGAGAAAAAAATTCCCGGCCGGTTGAATGTATTCTCATAATATCAGTTGTCATAACCAGAGAAAAAATTCCCGGCCGGTTACCGCTGGTTACCGGCCGGGCGGTGGGAAAAAAAATATCGGCCGGTTTTCTCGAGTTTTACAAGTGCTGGTTACCAGCCGGGCGATGGGAAAAAAATATCGGCCGGTTTTCTCGAGTTTTACAAGTTCAAATTTGAATTTTTGAAATTCGGCTGGTTTTTAATCAAATTCAAACGATTTTTATCCGGTTTGAACGGTAACTGGCCGGGATTCCGGCCGGATACGGTTTTTCGATCCCTGGTCATAACCAATTAACAACTAAAGCATGATTAAAAGATTTGATTCTTGATGTAAACATGTTTCAAATTATGCAGCGAAATAGGCATGACATGTTTAGAGAAACTCTGTTTGAACACTTCCATCAAAGAATGTTAGCTAACCAATTCGAACAAACTCTAGATCCCTAACTTCCAACATCTTGCTTAAGCAAGATGATGGTTTTTGAGAGATTTCCATTTTCTTACCAAATAACTTCCAACATTTTAGTACAAGTCAATATGAGAGGTAGTCCATTGAGTTTCAATGGGTTCGAAGTCCAAACAAGAAAACCAAGGAATAGATCAGCAACAATTAGTGAGGTGACATTAACCTGGAAGGCTGTAACTGTCCCTCCTTTAAAATATTGTGGCTTTAGTCTTCTAATTCGTAATGCAAGCTGCGTTTTTATCTGCACTTCTGCAGTTTATGTTACCCCTTTCCTTTCCATATGCAGGGGAAAAGAGAGCAGTTGTTGCTAAGCCGAGAGCATGCACGCTTTGCAGGGAATGTGTTATGGGACCGACCGGGGATCAAGTAGAACTAAGGCGTGTAAGAGACCACTTCATCTGTAAGTAGTGAACAACCTGATTATTGTACACAAATGTGCAATGATTCTATTGTTAGTTTGTTACACCTTCAGTTAAGCTGTCGCAGTATTGGCCTGCCTTGTTCTAATCGCTATGTTGGCTATTGTTTTCCCTGGCTAGTTACGATCGAGTCTACTGGAGCTCTACCCCCAGAGTTGCTCTTCACAGAGGCCGTGAAGATCCTCGAGGAGAAGTGCGAGAGAGTGATATCTGAACTGTCCTGAGTCATGATACTTTGAGCACTTGAGTTATCTCAGCGTAGTTTTTTCATCGTTATAGTTTTGCTGGGGACTTGGTGCGCGAATATATTTTTGCCTGATGAAAGCTGAGTTAGTATGGTTAGTTGTTACCCTGTGAACTTGTCCAATCCCTGCTCATGCAGATGTTTATTGCTGAAACGTTGTGTATGAACGCTTGGTGTTTTGGTAGATTGACACCGGTAGAGGATTAATTAAATTAGCAGCTCGCACGACCTACACAGGCGTGGGAAGATAGGCCAGTCGCAGCAAGAAAGGTGTTGTACTGGCTTCTAGGGTGTACAGCCTTCAGATTACTAGAAATCATAGATGTCAATTCTATTCTGGAGGTTATTGCGGTTTACCTTTTGGTATGGAATGATATATATATATATATATATATATATATATATATATATATATATATAATTGTATACACATATAATTTTACTTGGAATCTCATTTTAAATACATAACTATAAATAAAAATGACACATAGTTCAATAATTTTATAGATACAACGGTCGTATATAGTTATATAATATAACACGAGTTCATAACTTCATACATTTTACCGTAGTCTAGTATTAGTTTAATATAATTTCACTTATCAATGAAGCAGTATTAGACTGAGTCTTTGGAGTTGATTTAAATGAGTGGTCATATCAATTATGTTTGTACTGAAATAACCGGTATCGAGGGTGGTATGAGATTGAGACTACTACTAGTGTGTGTCACTTTATATGCTGGTATGATATGTTTCGGCCATCCCGACTGGTATCGGAATGAAATTGATATGATTGTTAGAGACCCAATCAAAAGCTACACCTCCCCAATCGGTGATGATTGAAAGACAAACATAAGGAAGAAAGCTCGGTGCACAGCCAAAGAACTAGTTTGTTATTTGTCTTAGCGCACACGCACCCAATACCGACGGGTCCAATTTCACGTGGAACACACCACACAATGCCAAGGATTCACCCTAAAACTCAAAATAAATTCATTATCGACAATCTAATATAAAACGTGGATGTACCCCGGCTTTATAGCCTTTGCACACACGTACGAACTTGGCCTAAGGCAGGTTCTGATTTTCGACCAAAAATAAGATATTTTGGTTCTACCATCCAAACCGGCCTAAAAAAAAAATCGTCTTGGATGAATTTTGCAAAGAAAGAAAAATGAATTTGCTTGAATTTTATTCTAATTTAATCCTTCTTAATTTAAAATCTGAAAAAAATAAAAAAATAATAAAAATAAAAATAAAAACTTCGACCAATTTTTTTTTTTAAAAATTTCGTCCAAACCGACCTTACCAGCCCCGTTAAAAGAAAAAACCGATATTGAAAACCATGGCCGACCCATACGGCCATATACGGAAGATGGAACCGACTCAAATAAACAGCAGGACTAGATCCTATCATGTTACATGAAAGAAGCGATGAGAAATCCTTTTCTTCCACTAAGCACCTACTTGGCTGAACGCGATTGGACGTGACCACATCACTACGTACTTAGTCGGATGGAGATATTTCTCGTCAGGTATGGAGTTCGAGTGAACATTGGGTCTCCTTTTTTTGAGATCAAAAGCTCCACTTAGATTAAAACGCCAGGATTACAATCCTGCTGCAAAAATGGCAGCAAGAAAGCAGTCACTTGTCCCAACCATGCGCTGCCGAGTTTGCTTGCCTCTTCACAGAAACAATACTAAAGAAAGTAAAATCCCTACCTAGTTCTTGAATTACATGTGGAGATCGAGGTGGGAGGGACACGCGCGCTTTCCTTGTTTTTCTCATCTCCTCGAGCCCGGACGGCAACAAAATGTCCGTAATTTCTGTAGTTTCGGCGAAATTCCCGCAATTTCCGAAATTTCAGCAAAATTTCGCCGAAATTTTGAACCATGAGCGCGTATGTTAATTGCACTAATGCACTTGGCACTGCACGCGCATCATGCACTTCTTCTCCATCTTTTTTTTTTCTCTGCAATTTCTGTAAATTACTCGTGCGAAACAAAATTGCACACGAGAATTGATTTCCAAGATTTTTGGGGGTTAGGTCCGCCCCTGTCGTAGCCTCCATGGCCACCGCTGCGGGCGCCGGCATGGGCGGGAGGCGGCTGAGGTTGTTCTTCCTGCACTTCTTCGCGCGGGGGCACCTCATCCCGATGACCTACCTGGCGTGCCGCATGTCGGCGGCGAGGATTGACGAGGTGGAGGCCACCATGGTGGTCACGCTGGCCAACGCGGCGCTGATCGCAACCATGGTCACGCGCGCCGCGGCCGCGGGGCACACGTGTGCCTGCTGTGCATGTGCTACCCGTTCCCCGACGTCGGCTTGGAGAGCAGGTTGGAGTGCCTCCGCAGAGCGCCTAGCGAGTGTACCCCTACGGGAGCACCGCCTGGACGCCATCGTCGCCGACGTGCCGTTCTGGTGGGCCACAGACGTCGCCACCGAGCTCGGCGAACTGCACAGCACGTTCCACGCCGTCGGCGTTTTCCTGCAGCTCACCATGAACAACCTCGTGACCATTCGCTCCAACATCGTCCGGGGCGCCCCGGCGGTGTCCGTGCCGGGCCAGCCCGACAAGGAGATCACCATCTGGGCGTCCGAGCTCCCAGACTTCCTCATCCAGGACGACCACCTCCATGCCGTGGGACCGGATCAAGGTGGCCCAGCTCGCCGGTTTGGGCGTCGCTGCGGCAACATCTCAATTTTTCTAAAGTTTAAATATCTTTTTAAGTAGTTTAGTTTTATAGAAAAATTCATCAAAATTTTTTTTGAATTAAAATAAAGCTTAATATGAACTTTCAAAAGTAAAATAATTTAATATGATTAATGTCAACATCAACTATTGTCAAAATTATTTTATTTGGGTTCTATGTGCTTGTATATTTTTTGTATATTTTTCTAGAATTTTTTCGAGTTCATTTGATATTTTAATTATATATATTTTCTAAAAAGAACCTTTTAAAAATATCAGAAAATGCTTTAGGGCCAAATCTCCGGTCAAGCCCATTCCTATTCCTTCAATCCAACCTAGTTTCTCGGCCCGGTCCTTTTCCCTTAGCCTGCCTCGCTATTTCCTTCCCGTGTCGAAGCCAACCGAGCCGGCCCGTCGTTTCCTTTTCTTCGCGTGAAGCCCAGCCGAGCCACAGTTTTCCTCGCCTTCTCTCTCTGCCCGGTGGACCCATTGGTCAACGCCACGTGTGCATCTTCTTCATTCTGTCCCTGTGCTGGACTCCTTAAGTCCGAGTGCAACACGAGCGCTGCCACCGCCGTATCCAAACCGATTCCTTCCCATCCGGTGCTATAAAAGAGCAAGGACTGTGTCAAAAGTTTCACGACACTTTCCTCTCCCAAAACCCTAAAGGCTCCTCCCCGCTCTTGTCTTCGTTGCACCGCAATCATCGAAGAGCCAGCCGTCGCCGAAGGTCTCCCTCGCCGGAATTCGTCGTCAACAAAGCTTCTTCGGCTGTTCTGCCACTGCCGTTGGGATCGCATCATCGTGTTCTACACCGTGCTCTCTCCATCTTTTCCAGAAGATCTCTGAGCTTCCGTTTTCGTCTTTGTCATCAAATCCGGCCCCCGCCCACTTTTCCGATCTAATCCTCCAGTGAGTTCCTTTGTTTTCTGTGTGCGTCACGATGTGCTCCATGTCCTTCTCATCTAATTCCCTACCTCCTCTTGGTTTCTTTGCCACTGAGATGACACTGCCATGCTTCTTCTTCTCCACCGGTCAACCTTGCTTTGCCGTCGTCCTCGTCGCCCTCCAGTCACTTGGCCTACTCCGTTGAGTTCCTTGCATCGTCGCCGAGCCGGTGCTCATCTCCAATTTCTTCGGACATCACTCCATCGCCAATTCCACCGTGCACCATGAGCACTCCGCCGCCAAGGTCGCAGCTACCGTCACCTCGTCGCCGATGATGCTGTGCCACCACCACCCAGAGCACCGCCGTGTTCTCAGGAGCTCGTTTTTGTCACTTTCCAGAACATGCTAGTATGGAGGGGCAAAGCGTGCTGAATATGTGGAGAAAATTCATGCCAAGACAAAAGAAGAGATTGAAAGGAAGGCGCACTACTATGTTGATAAGGTGAACAAGTCAAGAAAGAAGGTGTGCTTTGAACCAGGTGATTTGGTTTGGATGCATCTACGTAAAGAACGCTTTTCGGACAAGTGTAAGTCCATGTTGATGTCTTGAGGATACCGTCGGAGTATTACTACATACTAGACGGAATGATACTACACTATCAGTGTAGTTTTATTGCACGAACGACATCAAACTCAAATCTGAGTTGGTTGCAACTTATTTAAGTTAGGTGAGTCCGAACCAACTTTAGCGATTTGTGTGTGTGGGGGCCTCGAGGGAACCGAGTAGTACTCGATCTCCCCTAGTCCCTAGTTGGCCCTTGGTCTATATATTTTGTTATACGTACTCTTTGGGTCCACAGACCACGGATATCAATCTATTATTTTCATATAGCTATATGCTTGTCTTCTCCTACGTATGTCGCGCAATTGCAACTAGAGATGGGGATTTGGCGTTCCCTACCCCCGTTTTCTTGTGATTCCTTGTGTTTTACAAGAGCAACAACACGTCTACTTGGTGTCGTGGAGTAGACGAGGATCGAAGCATGTGATTGGGTGAATTTAAGTGTCGCAAGTTGCTATAATCGAGATGGTGGTTGGAGCCATATTTCGTCAGGTTGCACGGATCCAACCTTCGAAATCTTATACCGTGTAGATCAGGCATACCCTATGTCATTAAGGTATCTATGTAACCATCGATATGAAGATTGGCGCATAGAGAGCCTCTTTGACTAAGCTATTTGAGGTTATTTATGGGAGTTTTCGAGAGGAAGATACTTGCTATCTGACTCTGTTGCCTTTAGGTGTGATTGAAATTAGCATTCGTCTTGCTATAACAGAGTGCTAGCAGCCAACAGTCGGCTCGCCCACTCACACCCTCATCTGCCTCCTCCCATCCCCAACTCCCCTGCCCAAGGACTGCCTACTCCCTCCCCTCATGCAGCGTCGCCACCCACCACCCATCCTCCTCTCTCACCGAATGCTAGCCAGCTCACTCCCACCCACACCCACCTCCCCCTTCCCATACCCCATGTCCTTCGTCCACTTGCTCCATCCTCCCTGTTGGAAAATAATCTGGACTTACAAAGTAATAGGGTGTTAGGATCCTGATGCGATCAATATCGAATCAAATTAGTTTGTTTCCTTTGTTAGGATTTTTATGTTTAGTTGTTGGATTGGTTATCAAGTTGATTAGGTAGTCCTTAAAAGGATGTGTAATCATATGTGTTTGATGAGAGAATACAGAAAACAAAAAAGATTTAGCTAGGCAGATTGTAGCCGAGCACCAATGTTCTTGTGTGCGCACATTTTTGTTCTCTTCCATCGTGAATTGGTGTGTGTGTGTCCAGGTGCTAGTGTGAGTTGTGTTTATAGGTTCACGTGCGTGAATACCTGATCTACACCAACATTTGGTATCAGAGCACAAGGTGAAGATCAAGGTGCTCATGCGCGCATAAGGGGTGTAGGTGGCGGTGGAGGGCAAGGAGCTGGTCGACGAGCGCAAGGACCAGATGGCTCTCGCCGCCATATTCCAAGCCATACCTGAGGCCATAATGATGGTATTGGCCGAAAAGGAGACGACCAAGGATGCTTGGGACACCCTGAAGCAGATGCACGTCGGTGCTGATCGTGTCAAGGAGGTGCGGGTACATACCATGAAGAGTTAGTTCGATGTGATGTACACGAAGGAGATGAAGTCCATCAAGGGCTTCGCCATGAAGCTAACCACCATCGTCTATAAGATTCGTGTCCTCGGAGACAAGATGGATGAGTACACCATCGTGAAGAAGTTTCTGTGTTGTCCCTAAAAAATTTATGTAGACCGTCTCCACCATTAAGCAATTTGGTGATATCCATGCGATGACGGTTATAGAGGCGGTTGGACGTCTAAAGGCGTACAAGGAACACATGAAGGGACAGTGACACAACGAGGAAGGTGAACACCTGCTGCTCACCCATGTTGAGTGGGAGTCTAAGGCCAAGAAGAAGGAGGGTGCCAACAACTCTAGCAAGAAGAGCCACAAGCTCGACAAGGCAAAGGTTCGCTGCTACAATTGTTAGGACTACGACACTTTGCTTCTAAATGCCATAAGCCGAGATAGGATAAAGCAGAGACGCATTTAATTGAGGCAGATGCTGAAGTAACAACAATAAGATTAAGGGGTTTTGGTCTTAGTATTTTCCATGTTAGTCGAGTTAGAGTCCCTACATGTAGATGGACGTGTACCAGTTGAGCTAGTACACGCAGTTATGTGCGTTTAGTTTGCTTGTAGACCGCTTCATGTGGAAGCGTAGCTGGTAGTTCGGATTATGCGTTGAGTCTAACGTCATCAACTAGAAGAAGACAAGTATGGATTAGGAGGGAGATTGTTGGAAAATAATTTAGATTTTCCAAGTAATAGGGCGTTAGGATCCTGATGCACGTATCAAATTAGTTTGCTTCCTTTGTCAGCCTTTCCATATTTAGTTGTTGGCTTGGTTAGCAAGTTGATTAGGTAGTCCTTAAAAGGACGTGTAATCAGATAGAGAAAACATAAAAGCTTTGGCTAGGCAAGTTGCAGCCGAGCACCAAAGTTTTTGTACGCACATGTTTTTGTTCTCTTCCACTGTGAATTGGAGGGTGTGTGTATATCCAGCTGCTCGTGTGAGTTATCCACAGGTTCACATGCGTAAATACCTGATCGGCGCCAACACTCTCATCCACCTAGCCAGCAGCACCAAGCAGCCCAAATCGCCGTCAGCAACACAACACCTCATGCCGTCGATAGCATATCCATTCTCCACAACCGCTGCTAGGAACCATGCCACATCATCTTGTGTTCACTTCCTTCCCCAACTCCTACCGTTGATGCTCCGTTTCTCTACTGGGTCATTGTGGCCCATCTTACTCTACACCGCCGACCTCAACTCCTAACAAGAGAGAGAGAGAGAGAGACTCGGCTTTACCGAAGCCAGAGCAGAGAAGAGAGTGCAAGATGTGAAGATGGAGATAGGAGGAAGAAACCGAAGGGGAGAGAGTGGAGAGAGATGGTTATTTAATTCAATTTGTCGACTCATGTCCACACTGTCGGCCACATCATCTACCACAATGGCAAAATCACATTCGAAACCGCCTCAAGGCAGTAGCGAAGCCAAGATGGAATTGAAGGGTGGGCTTAAAGTCTCAAATGATTAAACTAATTTAAAACAAATATGGTCTTGTGCAGTCAAATTCATACATTAATAAAAGCAAAGCAAAGCAAAAAAAAAAAATATAAAAGAAATACAATAAAAGTACCTCGCTAATAGAAAGTGCATCTTCAAAACATGTAAATATGGTTCTAGCGGGTAACAACCTGTACATCAAAAAAATAGTGATAGAATAGCACATTGTACTTTAATGATCATGAACATTAAAAATAAAAGAACCATACCACTAAGACGCTAGCTTGAATCACGACTTTCACGAGGCAAATTCATTATACGAGATTTCATTATACCACACTATATTCGTGAAGAGAAATATGGTTTGTTTCTCTATTATTGCAAACCTATAAATAAATTACTAATTGAGTATATACCACACTATATTCTAACACACAAATGAATTGCTAATTGAGTAATGAGTTCACACGTACCAGCAATTCAACAAAGACACACAAGTACACAATAGATCATCGAAGACACTACAGAATGCGGATCATGTGAGACCTCGGGGTATTTAACTTGTAATACTTAACCAATCAAATGATTAAAGCGTTACAAATCAAATATCACGGCTCTCGGCGTATATGTACTTCCCAGAAGTGCAGTACACACACCCCATACAAAAATTATGCATCAACTCCATTCATCACATAGAATCCATAGAACAACTAAACGACACGAAAGACATACAATATAGAGTTATTACAAAAAGGGGCCGACCGGCCAAATGCAACTAAAAGAGTCTAAGACAACAGCGGAATCAAGGTGCCATAAGATGGCGATAAACAAAAGCCAATTAGTGTGCCTTTAACCCACAAGGCAACCAACCGGACCACCGAGCTAGTCGTCAAACCCGCAGCACATCTCACAAAAGTGAGGCCCTTGGGGCTCACCTTCCTCCTCTGCAACAAATAGTTAAGCAAAGCAAATGAGTACAAAAATTGTACTCCGCAAGACTTACGTGTAGAGTAACAGACCTATACATAGCTACATGCAAGCTTATTTAAGTGGAGGCTGTATGTTTCATTTTCAGCACAAAGCAATCTTTAATTGCAATAATGTAGTACATTTAAAAGCAAGTTTACAATCTGTTTTTATTGTTCAAATAGCAGTAAATAACATCATAATAACAATAAATAGATGACAACAACATCCTGGAAGTGACTAACCCAATAGTCACAACAACAATAGCATGAATGACCCATTCATACCACCCATGTCAAGTTTTAAAACAAAGGTTGTAGTCTAATTCTTGCGGGAAATAACCAAGCTTGTCCATAACCTAGGACGAGGCTATTCAAATAGATTTAACCCTGCAGGGGTGTACCAATATACCAACACGTCGGACCGCCTTTTCGCCATGCAATAGATCACACTCCCTTAGGTATGCCAGCAAGGCTAAGTCCAACGAGATGTTTCCAATATTATGTATTAACTATGAGTCGCCCATATGGGAGGAAACCCCAGACGTTGATGCGGAGTCATCAAAGATGCTCACCTCCTTATAAAGGACGATGCTCCTTGTAGTGGGTAACCCCCACTACTGCTCACCCAAACACACAAGTTATCTTTTTCAACACAACGCACACAACCACCATGCGACCCGGAGCGAACACACGCCAAAGTACTAAGTCAAGAGAGGTCTTATATCCCTCTCGTGTGGTTAGCACGCAAAAGTGCTTCGATCAATGGCGCAAGTAATTTGGTCCTCATTGACTCGGGCACCTTTCTATGTCACACCAAACAATCACACCAACATACCATTATGCCCAAGTCTAAAATAATTTTATTTTCAGTTTTAGATTTACAAATTAACAAAGCACAAGGTGCTGGACATAATGGAGTAATGATAAGTTTTGTGTGATCAAGATCATCAACTAAGTCGATGATCGCCCAATACTACCGATAGCTAAGCATGTCTAAGCATATTAACTCGAAATCTACTAAGTGCTAAGAGCCTATCCAATGAACTCTAATCACAGAAAATAACCTAGACTTAGGTAGTAGAGAGTAATCATTTTCCTACAGAGTATGCAACTATAGGATCAAACCATATTTTAACAACAAAATAGCAATGCATACATACAAGTTGAAATCAATATATTAGACTTGAAAATACTGGGATTAACATGATCAAACTGCTTGCCTTGCTGTGGATTACCCTCTTGCTGCAGAGAAGCGCTCTTGTAATTAATAATATCATATGAACCTACCGAAAGAAATCGAAAGCACAATAAGAATGAATAACACCGAAAAGACCCCAAAATACAAAGTCATCCAAAAATTATGAAAAATTCACATAATAAAAATCATGATTTTATATTAATTTAGCAACAAGAAAAAATTCATTTGGAATTTTTATACAGAAGTTATAGCCATTTGAATATCAGTTTTCAGAAAAATCCAATTTAATTATAATCTGCCACTGTTCACCTCATCTAAAACTTTCGCAAAATTTTCTGAAGTAGTGGTGGACATGAGGATTACAAAAATGGATAGAGAATATTATTACATGACCAAAATAATTTGGTTCACCTCATTTGGAGTTTTTATGAATTAGTTATGCATTTTCAAAGTTAAAAGTAATTTATAATGTATTAATAATTCCTTTTTGAAGCACTCTCCACAAAATATGTTTTCTGTGATAGTGATAAGGTTGAAACCTATTTTGATATAAAGTTAATTAAAAATAAAAAATAATAAAAGTGGTCTCACTGTTTTTTAAGTTAAAATGAATTAGTTATGCATTTTTGAAGTTAATTGTATTTTTCAGTTAACAAATAAATCATTTCGGGATTTCCTAATTGCATTTTTACTTTTCTTACCGAACCCCACTCTAGCCGCAGCCAATGACAGGTGGGGACCTCTAGTCAGCAGTTGACTCTGTCACTGTGCCCCAGCTCAACCGATGATGACGCCAAAGGCGTATTTTTGGAAATGCGCCTTCGGATGACCAACCCGTACTTTCGGATTTAGTGTATAAGAAATACGCTTTGCTAAAAAGAAAACGTATCGACTAAGGTTACGCTACCACTTAACCGGCCAAGGGGCCACATGTCATAGACCATTAGCTAAGCATTTAATGATCTAACCCCGGATTCCGACAGTGATCACGCCATTAATACTAATTAATATCCTAATCACGTTTCTACAGTAAGCTGTCGGTTTTCCGACAAAACGGGCAGCGGCTCCCACTCGCTTTGCCGGTGGCTCGCCGGTGTCTCTGGCCACGGCGGTGCCGGCTAAAGGCAGGAATGGGCTCTGCATACAATTGCGCACGTACTGGTGGTGGCGGCTGCGATTGGAGTGACCCGTATCGGCGGCGCAACGCCCGGGAGCAGAGACGATGATACGGCCATGGTGCAAATGGCGGCATGGAAAAAACTCGGGTCAACCGGAGGGAGCATAAGCTACAGGGGTGGTTACTGAAGCTTACCAATGGGAAGAGAAGACTGGGGAAGCCTCGGCGAGGTGTTGACCACAACAATGGCGGTGGCGGTGGTGCGGCTCACGACGAGAGGTCACCCTGGACAACCAGGCCAAAAATTAGTGGGAGAGACAACATCAGGGGGTGGTGTTGTCGGCCGAAATATGGGGTCGACAATGCACTCACCCGATTGAAACTGGTCGGGGAATAGTGTTGTCGGCCGAAATATGGGGAAAGCTCCAAATTTCAAAATGTCCCTGAAGCATCGACCAAATTTTTCGAGGGGAATTCATGAGAACACTCAAGGGCACGGAATGACGCAATTACCCGAGAGAAATTCTTACTGAAAACAACGATGGCCTAGGGGCGAAGTTCCGGGCGTTGCTTTGGACACAGCGGGAGCACGAGCTTGCCCTGGACCCTACAAGCAACGGCAAGAGCTCCAATGAGAGAAAATGGGGAGGCCTTAGAAAATGAGAGCCGAGGGACACCGTGGGTGGAAACTTACCCGAGAGAAATGCTCGTGCGAGCTTCCCTCTCCTCTGCCACCGAGAGGAGAAGTGAGTTGAGAGCAGGGCATAGAGTCGGTTTTGAGCAGGAGCGAGGACGGAGCAATAGGCGGTGTGAGTGGGTGAAACCCTATGATTGGTAGCCAAGGGCGGTGCGGCAACGCCGTTGCCGAACGTGCGCAGCATGCAACGGCCGCGTGGAGCTCAGCTCCTATGCGACGTGACGGGAGGTGGACGAAGGAGCTGACAGCCCGGGCCCAGCTGCAGCGAGACGACGAAACGATAAGTTGGCGGCTGCTCGGGAGCGTTCGATCGGGATCGGACGGCTCAAGAGAATGGGGCGATCGGCCACTCAATCCATGCCGTTGATCCCAAATCGGACAGTCCAAGTAAAAGGGGCGATCGGCCGGTCCGATCGGCCACTCAATCCAGGCCGTTGATCTCCAAATCGGACGGCTCACAATCGGCGCGGTCAGTTGGTTGGGTCGAGCCAAGCTGGCTCGAGTCGAACTCTGACTCGGGTCTGAGTCTGAGGAATAGTGATTCCAGATTTTTAATTAAAAAGGCTGAGATGGTTTGGGAATTTTCAGAGGTAGTTCCACAGCTCTAAAAATTCTAAAGTTTTTACTGAGTGATCCTGATTTCAATCTTAACCGTTCATAAAATTTTCAGAATTTTTCATGTAGTGCATTGCCCGCTAGAAAATTCACAAGCTGTTGGACAGGGGTTTTGACCAGTGAGACAACAGGTTTGACCAGCCCTTAAGAAATATCAAATAATTTCTAAAAATTATGAAATTTCTCAGGGGGCTTACCAGGATGACCAAGAATTTAGGAAAAATATTTCCAGAGGAGGTTTGACTAGAATATCTTGATTTGCAACACTTCGAGTCAATAAACCAAATTGAATTTGAAGTCCACATTTCAAGGAGATAAATTCTAGAGAATTCAAATGACAACAAGGATGCATCCAAAAGTTTTAATTTATCCTCATTTTTATACATTTGAAATACAACCCTAGAACTTTGGGATGTTACAAAACCTCCCCCTTTACAAGAATCTCGTCCCGAGATTCCGCCTACTCGGTAAAGAAGGATGGGTAGTCCGCACGCAGGCGGTCTTCCCTCTCCCAAGTTACTTCGTCCTCGGAATGATTCGTCCACTGAACTTTAAGGAATTTGATGGCACGATTCCTCGTTCTTCGTTCATCTTCTTCAAGGATGCGAAAAGGACGCTCCGGTAGGTCAAGTCTTCTTGAACATCGAGACTTTCCAAGGGAGCTTCCTCAGTAGGAACACGAAGACACTTCTTCAGTTGAACACGTAGAATACATCATGTATTCCCTCAAGTGCAGCAGGCAGATCTAATTTGTAGGCAACAACTCCTTTCTTCTCAATGATGCGGTAAGGTCCAACATATCGAGG
The DNA here is from genome assembly GCA_036346395.1 of Hsuehochloa calcarea. Taxonomy (NCBI): domain Eukaryota; kingdom Viridiplantae; phylum Streptophyta; class Magnoliopsida; order Poales; family Poaceae; genus Hsuehochloa; species Hsuehochloa calcarea. The sequence goes on from CM070607.1 coordinate 18,007,521, forward strand.
AGCTAAGTTGCCTTTGACGCTGAATCGTTGATGACCTTTCAGGGGAGATACTTTGAGATAAACAAAGTCATTTGGCTCAAAACACAACTCACGACGGCGACGATCCGCATAGCTCTTCTGCCTTGATTGAGCCGTGCGTAGTCGATCACGGATAAACTGAACTTGACCCTCTGCCTCCTTGATTGAGTCCGGGCCAAAGAACAACCTTTCATCGGTTTCTGACCAATTCAACAGGGTTCTGCATTTTCTCCCATATAAGGCCTCGAAAGGTGTCATGCCGAGACTGGCTTGAAAGCTATTATTGTAAGAAAACTCGGCGAATGACAAACATTTCTCCCATTTCTTTCCATAGGATAGGACACAAGCACGGAGCATGTTTTCCAACACTTGATTGACTCTTTCAGTCTGGCCATCAGTTTGAGGATGATATGCTGAGCTGAAAGAAAGGCGAGTTCCCATAGCTTCTTGCAAGCTGTGCCAGAAATGGGAAGTGAAGATGGAACCACGATCATAGACGATCGTCTTCGGTACCCCATGCAAGCTTACAATCCTGAAGACATAGAGCTCAGCTAGACGATCGGTACGAATCTTGGTCTTGACTGGAAGAAAGTGTGCCACTTGAGTCAACCGATCAATGACCACCCAAATGGCATTATTCCCCTTTGGTGACCTGGGTAAACCGGTGATAAAATACATCCCGATCGAATCCCACTTCCACTCTGGAATTGGCAAAGGCTGAAGCAGGCCTGCTGGACGCTGATGCTCGGCCTTGACACGATGACACACGTCGTACTTAGCAACGAACTTTGCGATCTCTTTCTTCATTCGGGTCCACCAAAACCTTTGCCGGAGATCTTGATACATCTTTGTGGCCCTGGGATGAATAGATAAAAGAGAATCATGTGCTTCACGGAGAATCAAATCCCGCAATTCCATGTCTCTCGGAACCACAAGACGCTGCCTGAACCATACAACACCATTGTCATCTTCTGAGAAGTACTTGGCTATCCCGTTCTTGATATTCTGCTTGATATGGTTCACTCCTTCGCTTGATTGCTGAGCTACCTTGATCTGATCTTCTAAGGTTGGTTGCACAGTCATGGCAGCGAGGAACCCATGCTCAACCACTCCTAAGTTGAGCCGCTGAAATTCTTCACGAAGGGCGGGCTGCTGCTCCTTGATCATCAAGGTATTGCAATAGACCTTGCGACTGAGAGCATCGGCCACAACATTAGCTTTGCCCGGATGGTATTGGAGACCCATATCATAATCTTTGATCAATTCCAACCACCTTCTTTGCCTAAGGTTTAGATTCGGTTGAGTGAACAAATATTTCAAACTTTTGTGGTCCGAATACACTTCGCAACGATTACCGATGAGATAATATCGACAAATCTTTAATGCATGTACCACTGCAGCTAATTCCAAGTCATGGGTCGGATAATTGAGTTCATGAGGTCTCAATTGTCTTGATGCATAAGCCACTACTTTACCCTCTTGCATAAGAACGCAACCAAATCCTTGACGAGAAGCATCGCAATAGATATCGAAGCTTCGGTGGACGTCGGGAAGAACAAGAACTGGAGCCGTGGTCAATCTCCTCTTGAGCTCTTGAAAACTATTCTCACAATCGGCGGACCACACATATTTCCTGTCCTTCTTGAGCAATTTAGTCATTGGCTTTGCAATTTTGGAGAAGTTCTCAATAAAGCGACGATAGTATCCTGCCATACCGAGAAAACTCCTCACGTCAGTCACTGATTTGGGCTAACCCCAAGAGAGCACATCGCTGACCTTGCCAGGATCCACGACTATGCCTCCTGCTGACAGAACATGGCCCAAGAACACCACTTCATCCAACCAAAACTCGCACTTGCTGAACTTCGCATAATGCTGGTGCTCACGCAGCTTTCCCAACACTAGCTTTAGGTGTTTAGCATGCTCTTCATCATTCTTCGAGTAGACGAGGATATCATCAATAAAGACCACCACAAACTTGTCCAAATACTCCATGAATACCATATTCATAAGATTCAGGAAAAGAGCAGGAGCATTGGTCAAGCCAAAAGACATGACTGTGCACTCGTACAATCCGTAACGAGTACAGAAAGCCGTCTTCGGAATGTCTTCAGGCCTGATTCGGACTTGATGGTAGCCCAACCTCAAATCAATCTTGGAGAATACCCGAGCACCGGTCAGTTGATCGAAGAGGTCATCAATCCGAGGCAGCGGGTACTTGTTCTTCACCGTCACAACATTTAACGGGCGGTAATCAACACACATACGCAGAGTCTTGTCTTTCTTATTTACAAAGATTACAGGACAACCCCATGGTGATGAGCTCAGGCAGATGAAACCCTTCTCTTGAAGCTCACCAAGTTGCTTCTTCAACTCTTCCAATTCATTTGGAGGCATCCGATACGGCCTTTTTGAAATTGGGGCGGTACCGGGCAGCAACTCGATGACGAACTCAATGTCTCGAACTGGAGGCATCCTAGGCAATTATTCAGGAAAAACATCCACAAAATCACACACCACTGTGACTTCATGAATCTCCATAGCCGGCTTCGCTTCAAGTGCATAAAGATGTGGTTCTTGCAGCTTCGGAGAAATTCCAACTTGCTTGCCGGACGGACTCGTGAGGGTGATGAATTTTCTGGCACAATCGATTTGCCCCAAGTGTTGGGACAGCCAATCCTTGCCAAGTATCACATCCAAACTTGCTGAATTGAGGAGAATAAGATTTTCCAAAAATCCCACTCCTTCAATCTCAATAGAAACATCCCGACATTCATATCCAGCTCTCATTATCGATCCCGGAGAATGAATAATCAAAGGAACATTCATAGGAACAATTTGAAGATCACTAAGTGCAGCAAAATACTTTGATATAAATGAATGAGAAGCTCCAGAGTCGAATAAAATGGTAGCTGGCTGAGAGTTGACAAGAAGCGTACCCAACACGACGTCGGGTGCCTCCTGAGCCTCCTCGGCTGAGATATGGTTGACTCGACCGCTGCCCACATTCTGGGTCTTTTGATTAACCTTCTGATCATGGCCATTTCCTTGCCTGCGTCCTCCATTAGGAAGAGGGGCCGCTCTAATCTTCTTAGGGCAATGATTAGCATAATGCCCCTTGTTGTTGCAGAAGAAACAGGTGACATCAGCAGTTGGGTTGCGGGGACCTCCTTGCTGTCCCGCAGGTGCACGTGGTTGAGACACGGCCTGCGGTGGGCGAGGTACAAACACCGGTGCCCTCGGTGGTGCTAAAATATGAGAATGATGCACCGGGGCTTGCCCGCCATAAGGACGAGGAGCATTAGCCCTTGCTGATTTTTGGGCCTCCCACTTGCACTTGAGTGAATCACCAAGCGCCTTTCCCTTGTGCTCGGCGATGATAGCCTTGTCGACCAGCGTTTGGAAGTCAGGGAAGTCAACAATAGACAGCTTGTCCTGAAGCTCATCAGACAAGCCATCCATGAACTTCTCTTATTTTGCCTCATCAGTGGGCACGTCCTCAGGGGCGTATCAGGATAGATGGTTGAATTCGTGGAGGTACTCGGTCACTGATTTGCGCCCTTGCTTGAGCGCCGAGAATTCCTTCTTCTTAAGCTTCATCAATCCAGCGGGAACATGAGCCCGACGGAAAGCAGTGCGAAACTCTGCCCAAGTGATAGCCCGGCCCTCGGGCTGCATGGCGAGGAAGTTCCCCCACCATGAGAGTGTTGCCCCCTCCAGCTGATGGGAGGCAAAGAGTGTCTTCTCCTGCTCCTGGCACTGAGCAACATTGAGCTTCCGCTCGACAAGACGCAACCAATCATCCGCGTCAAGTGGGTCCTCGGACCGCGAGAAGTTAGGTGGCTATGTGCGAAGAAACTCTGAGAGTCCCCCCTCTGATGGTGGCCACCTCCCTCTTCTGATCCGGAGGCACTGGAAATGCTGGAGGTGTTCCGAGCAATCGCCTCTAGGATCCTCGTCTGATCCATGCGATTCCGCTCAACCAGCAAGGAAACGAATTCCAAACATTTGTAAAAAGGCATAAGACCCAATGCAAGCTCATAAGACCAAAGATTCAACTTCTCGGTACGACTAACTTGTATTGAATGAACAAGCAATCGTTTTGAGAATAAAATTTCAGAACGTAACTCAAGTCTTATTGCATCCAAAGATCATGATAAAAAACCATCTTAGGGTGTGTTAGACATTAGCTATCGAATATAACATCTTACCCTTTTAAACCTTACAAGTTTTAGTTGAATTATCATCTCTTTTTAAGCCCTATCGAAGAACTAGGTGCTTGCTGTCCAGATTTTGCATCTAAGCCCCAAGCCGAATTTTTCAACTCCAAATGCTTCTAACCTTCATCAAAAGACAGCCAAACTACATATTCTCAACACTCATTGAATCACAACCAAAATTAAACGGTAACAACTATCCTTTGAAGTAAAGATGAGAGGAAACAACATTTAAAAATTTAAACAAGAACAAGGTGAGATGAGCAGTCTAAGATAGGTAAGGAGTAAAATATGATAACCCACTTAAGTTTTCATAAATCATTTGACATTTTGAAACTAAGTTTATCATTTGACATTTTGAAACTAAGTTTTTCAAAATATCCTAAAGACGACTAAGCTAGTGGTTTCTATGGTTAGTATGGCTCTGATACCAACTTTTGCGAGACCTCAGGGTATTTAACTTGTAATACTTAACCAATCAAATGATTAAAGCGTTACAAATCAAATATCACGGCTCTCGACGTATATGTACTTCCTAGAAGTGCAGTACACACACCCCATACAAAAATTATGCATCAACTCCATTCATCACATAGAATCCATAGCACAACTAAACGATACGAAAGACATACAATATAGAGTTATTACAAAAAAGGCCGACCGGCCAAATGCAACTAAAAGCGTCTAAGACAACAACGGAAGTAAGGTGCCATAAGATGGCGATAAACAAAAGCCAATTAGTGTGCCTTTAACCCACAAGGCAACCAACCGAACCACTGAGCTAGTCGTCAAACCCGCAGCACATCTCACAAAAGTGAGGCCCTTGGGGCTCACCTTCCTCCTCTGCAACAAATAGTTAAGCAAAGCAAATGAGTACAAAAATTGTACTCCGCAAGACTTACGTGTAGAGTAACAGACCTATACATAGCTACATGCAAGCTTATTTAAGTGGAGGCTGTATGTTTCATTTTCAGCACAAAGCAATCTTTAATTGCAATAATGTAGTACATTTAAAAGCAAGTTTACAATCTGTTTTTATTATTCAAATAGCAGTAAATAACTTCATAATAACAATAAATAGATGACAACAACATCCTGGAAGTGACTAACCCAATAGTCACCACAACAATAGCATGAATTACCCATTCATACAACCCATATCAAGTTTTAAAACAAATGTTGTAGTCTAATTCTTGCGAGAAATAATCAAGCTTGTCCATAACCAAGGACGAGGCTATTCGAATAGATTTAACTCTGCAGGGGTGTACCAATATACCAACACGTCGGACCGCCTTTTCGCCATGCAATAGAGCACACTCCCTTAGGTATGCCGGCAAGGCTAAGTCCTACGAGACGTTTCAAATATTATCTATTAACTACGAGTCGCCCATATGGGAGGAAACCCCATACGTTGATGCGGAGTCATCAAAGATGCTCACCTCCTTATAAAGGACGATGCTCCTTGCAGTGGGTAACCCCCACTACTGCTCACCCAAACAGACAAGTTATCTTTTTCAACACAACGCACACAACCACCATGCGACCCGAAGCGAACACACGCCAAAGTACTAAGTCAAGAGAGGTCCCATATCCCTCTCGTGTGGTTAGCACGCAAAAGTGCTTGGATCAATGGCGCAAGTAATTCGGTCCTTGTTGACTCGGGCACCTTTCCATGTCACACCAAACAATCACACCAACATACCATTATGCCCAAGTCTAAAATAATTTTATTTTCAGTTTTAGATTTACAAATTAACAAAGCACAAGGTGCTGGACATAATGGAGTAATGATAAGTTTTGTGTGATCAAGATCATCAACTAAGTCGATGATCGCCCAATACTACCGATAGCTAAGCATGTCTAAACATATTAACTCGAAATCTACTAAGTGACAAGAGTCCATCCAACGAACTCTAATCATAGCAAATAACCTAGGCTCAGGTAGTAGAGAGTAATCATTTGCCTACAGAGTATGCAACTATAGGATCAAACCATATTTTAACAACAAAATAGCAATGCATACGTACAAGTTAAAATCAATATGTTAGACTTGAAAATACTGGGATTAACATGATCAAACTGCATAACTTGCTGTGGATTAATCTCTTGCTACAGAGAAGCGCTCTTGTAATAAATAATATCGCCTGGACCTACCGAAAGAAATCGAAAGCACAATAAGAACGAATAACACCGAAAAGACCACAAAATACAAAGTCATCCAAAACTTATGAATAATTCACAGAATGAAAATCATGATTTTAGATGAATTTATCAATAAGAAAAAATTCATTTGAATGTTCTATGTACAATTTATAGCCGTTTGAAAATCAGTTTTCAGAAAAATCCAATTTAATTATAATCTCCCACTGTTCACCTCATCTAAAACTTTCGCAAAATTTTCTGGAGTAGTGGTGGACATGAGGATTACAAAAATGGATAGAGAATATTATTACATGACCAAAATAATTTCGTTCACCTCATTTGGAGTTTTTATGAATTAGTTATCCATTTTCAAAGTTAAAAGCAATTTATAATGTATTAATAATTCTTTTTTGAAGCACTCTCCACAAAATATATTTTCTGTGATAGTGACAAGGTTGAAACCTATTTTGATATAAAGTTAATTAAAAATGAAAAATAACAAAAGTTGTCTCACTATTTTTGGAGTTAAAATGAATTAGTTATGCATTTTTGAAGTTAATTGTATTTTTCAGTTAACAAATAAATCATTTCGGGATTTCCTAATTGCATTTTTGCTTTTCTTACCGAACCCCACTCTAGCCGCATCCAATGACAGGTGGGGACCTCTAGTCAACAGTTGACTATGTCACTGTGCCCCAGCTCAACCGATGAAGACGCCGAAGGCGTATTTTTGGAAATGCGCGTTCGGATGACCAACCAGTACTTTCGGATTTAGTGTATAAGAAATACGCTTTGCTAAAAAGAAAATGTATTGACTAAGGTTATGCTACCACTTAACCGGCCAAGGGGCCCACATGTCATAGACCATTAGCTAAGCATTTAATGATCTAACCCCGTATTTGGACAGTGATCACACCATTAATACTAATTAATATTCTAATCACGTTTCTACAGTAAGCTGTCGGTTTTCCAACAAAACGGGCAGCGGCACCCACTCGCTTTGCCAGCGGCTCGCCGGTGTCTCTGGCCACGGCGGTGCCGGCTAAAGGCAGGAATGGGCTCTGCATACGATTGCGCACCTACTGGTGGTGGCGGCTGCGATTGGGTGACCGTGACGGCGGTAACGCCCGGAGCGGAGATTTACGATCCGCCATGGTGCAAATGGCGGCATGGCAAAAACTCGGGTCAACCGGAGGGCGCATAAGCTACAGGGGTGGTTACTCTTACCAATTGGAAGAGAAGACTGGGGAAGCCTCGGCGAGGTGTTGACCACATCAATGGCGGTGGCAGTGGTGCGGCTCACGATGAGGGGTCACCCTGGGCAACCAGGCCAAAAATTAGTGGGAGAGACAACTTTAGGGGGTGGTGTACATGGTATAAACGCAAGGAGTCGACAATGCACTCACCCGATTGAAACTGGTCGGGGAATAGTGTTGTCGGCCGAAATATGGGGAAAACTCTAAATTTCAAAATGTCCCTGAAGCATTGACCAAATTTTTGAGGGGAATTCATGAGAACACTCAAGGGCACGGAATGACGCAATTACCCGAGAGAAATTCTTACCGAAAACGACGATGGCCTAGGGGCGAAGTTCTTGGCGTTGCTCTGGACACAGCGGGAGCACGAGCTTGCCCTGGACCCTACAAGCAACGGCAAGAGCTCCAATGAGCGAAAATGGGGAGGCCATGGAAAATGAGAGCCGAGGGACACCATGGGTGGACTGTGACGCCCCGTGTCATTACCCCTAGGGTAATCACACTTAGGCATACGGATTACTATTCGTCTGCCCGGTAGAACACCGCTCCGACGAATAGCAAGCCATTTTATCGAGTTGCGCAGTGAACAATAAGATAGAAATGTACATCTTTATTACATGAGTAGCCACATAAGACTAGGGTTCTTAATAAAGCTATTACACAACTCAAAGGAGCTTCTCGCCTCGAGTCTCGCTCGGACTACCGCCTCCTACTGCCCCACGAGTCAAAGATGGCTTCCATCTCGTTCGAGTCCTCGCCGCGGTGCCTTCTCCTCCTATTCTTTGCATCGGTACTGCAAGTCCTTCGCCCCACTCGGGATAACTCCGTACGGACTAGGATCTAACAAAGGGAATACTAACAAGGTTGAGTCTGAAGTACTCGGCCAAGCATTAATAGCAAAAGATGCCTTGCATGGTGATCTCCGGTTCTTATCACAAATTCTAAAATCATCTCATTCGAAAATAAATCATAAAAACATTAGGTTGCAATTTTAATTACAAAATACTACTAGTCACTCGGAAGAAGAAAGACCCCAGTGGTTCCGTAGACTCCAATCCAGAGACCGCATGAATTCATGATTTGTATAGCATCGCGAGCTTGTACCACTTTACCCATAGCTATTCTGAGCTCTCTGTGAACTGGGTCCATCGCATTTCCTTTGATGCGACTTCGAGTTCAGAATACAGAATGTTTTCCAGGTTACGTGATTAAGTCTCCACCCATTGTTTTCCGTCCGTGTCCTGGGCGCACCCAGTCCTCCACCGAGTTCCAACAATGTTGGTTGAGGCGGCTCTCATCCGTGCTCAACACTCCACCTTGGGCCGGCTATCCTCCGTGCCCAATATTCCCGTTGTGGAGAACGTAATTACGTAAGCAGTAGCATTTTCGCGCGCTCACAAACGGGAAATGGTTGGCACTGATTTTACGGCATCTGACCGAGTAAGAGTTTTGTTAGTCCTTATATTATAGCTGTAGGTAAAGGGTCCCACCTCTTACTATCATCATCATCATTATCATCATCATCATCATCTCTTTTCTCTGCCAAGGCCCCCTTTACCCACATAGTAATTCTCAATCTCATTCTCATTCTCAGCTTTCTTATCTTTCTCATCATCTCAATCCAATTTGATTTTGAGAAATAGTTTTGATGCAATACATATATGATAGAGCAATATACGGTTTACATTTAACATAACTATATTTATGCTCAAAAGGATAGCTTGCCTTTAGAGTTGTTGGAAAGGTCGACGATGACGAATCTCTGATCAGCTTCTCCTGTCGGCACTGATTTGTCCTCTGTAGCAAAGCGGTAGCACGAATAATATATAAATAAATACTTAGTTGGGTTTGAGTGATAATAGACGCATAAAATGCTAAGACAACTCCTATGTTAGCCAAATTTTAATTTAACAAAACTTTTTGGAATCCGACCCAGTTAGCACTCTTCCGCTAAAAATCGTTCTAGGGTTAAGCTCGATCTATTGCCGACACCGCCGAACTCACGTTCTAGACTCAAAACCAAACAACTAATTCTAACCCTAATATCTAATCACCTATTTACTAAACCCCAACCTACCGGCTAAACCCCCTCCTTCTAATCCTAACCCTAACCCTAATTACTAATCCTAACCCTAACCCTAACTAAACCCCTAATCTCCCTCTCTCTCTCTCTCTCTCCTCATCTCTCTTCTCGGCGCGACGCCTCTCGCCTCACCCTCTCACGCCCGACTCTTTTCTCGCCGACTCCTTCCCACCGCCGCCTCTCTCGCCTCTCCTCTCACTCTCTCGCCTTCACGCCTCCCCTCTCTCTCGAATCCCGCGCCATCGTCTCCACCGCGCCGCCTCCCGGCCGGGCGCCATCTCCTCGGCCTGGCTCGGCCTCCTCCTTGCAGCGGAGCTGAAGGCCAGCGCCGCTGCGCTAGCTCCTCGCCTCGGCCGGTCGCTCAGCTCCACGGCCGGCTCGGCGTCTCCTCCCGCTCCGATCTACTCGGCGCGGCCCGGCCTGCACACCACCACCTCCGGTGCCCTAGGTCGCTCCGCCCGACCCGCCCTCGCGGCCCGACCTCGCGTTCTCTCTCTACCTCGCCTCCTCCGGTCGGCTCGGCGCCTGGCGCCGCCGCCTCTGGCTTCTCTGGCTCGGCCCTGGCCTGGCTCGGCTCGGCCTCTCGGCCGCCGGCCGCCATGGCTCCCAGGTAACCCAACTCCCTCCTAACCTACTGCTTTGAGATGGAAAGGATTGAAATCTATGTTGATGCTATCGGGACCTGGTGATGTGAATGGATGATGATCAAAGCAAATTGATTTGTGCTAGGGTTTACCTTGTGATGGATCTAGGTTGGGGAGAAGGGATGGCGATCTTGGTGGTGGTGCTCTCCCTTCTCTGCTCTTGGCTCCAGTTTGCATTTCTTTGAAATGGCTTTGGTCTTCTTCTTTGCTGGTGGCTCCTCTGCCCCAGCTCTCGCTGCTGCTTCTTGCTCTTGGGCTCATTGAACCTCCTTCGGTTCTTGCCTCTGCTGGTTGTGGAATGGAATGAAATGGAATGGATGGCTTGGCTTGTGGTTGTGTTGCTGGCTTTGCTGGCTTTGCTGGCTTTGCTTGCTTTGCTGGCTTTGTGGATCTGGTAAGTGGCTTCAGGAGAGGAAATGTATTCTTTGGGAGGGATGCATTCTTCTTCTTGCCTTCGGGAGATGCACCGGTGTGTGCTCTGTCTTTGGGATGCACTTGTTGGTCGGCTATATTCTTTGGTTGGGTCAGATTGGGGAGATGCATTTGAGCTGGTTTTGAAAAGGGGATGCACTTGTGCTGCTATTGGGGGGATGCATTTGTGTTGGCTTTCAGGGGATGCATTCTTTGCCGGTCATCTTGGTGCTAATTGGGAAGGCATTCTTTGGGGAAATGTAGTTGTCTTGGCTTCGGAAGGGAATGCACCTTCTTGGTTTGTCTTTGGTGGGATGTATCTGGACTCTTGGTATTTTTTTTTGGGAAAGAATTTGCTGGCTTCCCTGTTTGGGTTCAGCCAGAGGGCCGCCACTCTTTGGAATTGGTTGCCGCACCGGTGAAGCTTGGTGAGGTGCGATTCTGGGTATGCTGTGAGGGTTTGCATTTGTGGTTTTGGCAATTGCAAGCGATGGGTGTTGGGTTCTAATAATGCGGATGAGGAGACCCACGTATGAGCGGATGTCGAAGGATCTTGGGTGGTGCGGATATCTTGGCGATCAAGGGCCGACTAACTCCGGTTGGTGCAGGGATCTTGATTGCCAAGGGACCGACTACTCGAGGTACTCGGATACTCTCTCGCACTTCGGAAATCTGACGGCCACTTTCTATACTCTAACTTCTATACACTACTGCTCACAGGAATACTCTCGACTACGATTACTAACCAATTGCTGCTTTTCTTGCGAGCGAGGAAAATGGATCGCGAGGTGGCTCTACGGGCAGGCGCTCAAAGAACAAGGCGACGAGGAAACTGCTACTACAGACGGCAAGAAGAGAAGAAACTAGGGTTTTAATTATTTACTGCCAAAAACATTGTAAATGCTTGTAAAACAAATGTTGTAAAATCTTTTTGATGCAATGAAATGAAAATGTTTTATGTTAACAAATATGTAAATGGTGCGGGTCGTCACAAAACTTACCGAAGATAAATGCTCGTGCGAGCTTCCCTCTTCTCGGCCACCGAGAGGAGAAGTGAGTTGAGAGCAGGGCATAGAGTCGGTTTTGAGCAGGAGCGAGGACTGACGAATAGGCGGTGTGAGTTGGCGAAACCCTGTGATTGGTAGCCAAGGGCGCTGCGGCAACGCCGTTGACGGACGTGCGCAGCATGAAATGGCCGCGTGGAGCTCAGCTCCTGCGCGACGCGACGAGAGGTGGACGAAGGAGCTGACAGCCCGGGCCCAGCTGCAGCGAGACGACGAAACGGTAAGTTGGCGGCTGCTCGGGAGCGTTCGATCGGGATTGGACGGCTGAAGAGATTGGGCCGATCGGCCACTCAATCCAGGCCGTTGATCCCAAATCGGATGGTCCAAGTAAAAGGGCCGATCGGCCACTCAATCCAGGCCGTTGATCTCCAAATCGGACAGCTCCCAATCGGCGCGGGAGCTTTCGGACCTAGTCGAAGGGTTGCGCGATTTGGACCGTTAAGTTTCCATCGGACGGCTCACAATCGGCGCGGTCAGTTGATTGGGTCGAGCCAAGCCGGCTCGAGTCGGACTCTGACTCGGGTCTGAGTCTGAGGAATAGTGATTCCACATTTTTAATTAAAAAGGGTGAGATGGTTTAGGAATTTCCAAAGGTAGCTCCCCACTCCCCACTGAGGCCCAATCCGCCTCCCCATTCTGGTCCCCGCTCCAAGCTCCAGCGCTCCCCCAGTCGGCTCCCTCGGCTCCTTTGCAGGTCACAGCTCCTGCCTCCTCGGTCCTCGCCTCCGTAAATGCTCTGTAACCTTCGCTGCTCCGCGGCTCTGCCTTGCCTCCTACGAGATCCGGCCACCGGTGGGCCATGGGCGGCGGAAGCTCGAAGCTCCCCTGGCCAGCTCCCTCCTTGGTTCCTCGCCCCTCCGTCCTCAGCGGCACCTCGGCCCTCAGGTGCGTGAATTTTTGATTGAGGAAATTTGGGATTGAATTTTCGATTGGGGGAAATTTGGGAATGGCCAAATGGTGGGGATTGGGGGATGTCAGGATGTGGGATCTAGAATGGATCATGGATGTGAGCAGGTGGGCCGAGTGGGCTTGGCTTCGGCAAAGGCCCACGTAGGAACGTCTTCTTCTCCTTCTGCACTTCTGCAAAACGATGCGTTGAGGTTGAGTCGGCCATGGCCGTCGTCCGTTGGAGAGGCTGAGGTTGATTGGAGCCGCCGAGGGGTGTTCGGTGCCAGCGAAGGGTACGCTGAAGCCTGATGAAGCCCCCTGGAATCGCCCCTGCCTCAGGGTGTTATGTAGACGATTTTGCATAGTTTATGAGGTTATTTAAACGGTTTCGTAGTTCGCGGGGTAGATTAGACGCATGGGGTTGAAATAGACGTATTCCTTTAATAAATGGAGTGGAGTCAGGCAGTGATTCTGCTGGCAGACCAATGCAACCATACAAGATAATGAATAATATACGAGCTGTCACATTTCAACATTTGTGGTTTTCATCAACAAGGGAACTCTGCTGTTACAAAACTCTATCGCTCAAAAAGAAAAAACCCAATGATTCCTAACTGCTGGAAGGAATTTTACGCACTGCCCTTCTTGACATAAATTTGTGAGTAGTTCTTTAATTTGTGCATAGCATCTTTACACAAAAGAGATGTTTGTAGCATTCAAGACAGTTCAACTACTATATCGTATGTAAACTGTTACAAGCCGACTTCTGCTCGCCTTATATATCTCCGGCCTTTTACTTTGGCCTAGCCCCACGGCAAATCTCAGCTCCTCCCCTCTATATTTGGGCCCTGGTTTGCCCCGTCAGGAAACATTTGATTTAATTCTTGAAGCGAGACTAGCTTGCTTCTTCCTTTACAAGCTTAGCGTGCTAAGTAACTATGTTTCTGTGCGAACAAGTCAGGCAATGCATGTAACTGTGCAGATTTGATTCTTTGGGCAAACATAGTTGCGTAGCAGCGCAAAATCCGGACGCCAACAGCTGCATATATTTGCCCGTACAAGCAGTTCGACCAACGAAAACATGCAAGTTTTCTTGTCACCATATACAAAATACATTGGAAGTGGACCAACATCTGAAGCCAGTGGAATGTGACCATCTGAGTTTGGGAGACATCAGGGAATGATATGTTATTAACTTGGCAGTGATGCTAGGTCAGCTACTGTACTACCGAGAAAAATGTTCTTTGTATGCCAGCGCTGAAGAGAACGCAAGCGTTGTCACTGGCAGAATTGCCTGAGCCTTGCAGGTCATATGGATCATGTAAGGGGGTAATTACCTGATTTTTTTAGTTTAGGAGGCTAAGCAGACATTTTGCAAAGTTCAAAGGGTAAAATGGACCTATTAATTTTTTGGAAACATCCAAAAAAATCCCCTTTTGGGTAAGTGCATTAAAATAAGTAAGGAAATAAAAATTTAAGCATGATTGTTTGTGGAAATTTTATTTGAGCATGTTTTGAAAATTTTCATCAAAACAAATAATGCAATAATATGTAACAACAGCTTAGAGGAAATTTTGAGAAAATCATAGAACAGATAAAATCCTGAAAATTTTACGCAATAAAACATACTGTAATAGAAGCCTCCACAAAAAAAAATTCATAATTTTTTGGAGAGCATTTACTATGTTTAGAAATTCTAACAACGATCAACTAGTTTGAAAATTCAAAAAGTTAAATTTAATTCCCGCTAGGCGAGTGGGCCGAATTTGCCCGACCCAACTTCTCTCGCACAGCGTTTCAGCCTGCACCAACCTTCCTCGCCCCCTCTCGTTGACATGCTGGGCCCACTCGTCAGGTGGTGTCTCCCACCTCACGCTCGCACGCACCAACACACCACCTCGCGCCCGCACGCACCAGCACACCAGAGTGCCTCGCTCGGCCACCGTTCACGACTAGCACCCACAGTTTTGTGCCCCCGCCGTCTCCGCCTACCCTCGCCCATGCTAACTGCCCTGTTGACGAACCGTTATCCCACGCGGATGGCGAGACCGAAGCTCAACACGAGAAAACCGTTCACGGTGCCATTTTCTCGCTGCATCTCTCGCGCCATTCACAGACGCATTTAAACTCATCACTGCATCACGAGTTCCTCAACTCACCATTCTCGCTTCTCGCAAAGAATCAGAGCATATCGTGCCTTGCTTCGCTAGAATGAGAGCGTCGTTCTCAACGCTTGTGAGCGTGCCTCCACACTCCGCCCCTCTTGTGAGCTTCCTCGCCCACGACATTCGCGTCATTTTGATCCTCATGCATCGTTCATTCCTCTCCTTTGCTCAATGCAGCTCCAGGAGTCCTGTACCTTGATCGTGTTCTCCTTCATCCCCAAGTCCGGCGTGCACCCGATCTGAGCCGTTGCATTCCCGCCACTCCAGAAGGTTTGAACCTCTCTCGAGTGCGTCATTATGTGTTTCGACACTCCTTCATCTAATTCCCTCGCTCAATGCATCCATAATTGCACATAATCTAAGCTTCACCGTCATCTTTCTCTCTCACGGCCGCCACTGCCATTTTCGTTCTTCTTCGAAGTCCGGAGAGTTTCGATCTGATTCCTTGTATCTACACCATCACTAGGATGTTAGTGAACTAATGTGGTGCTCCTTGTAGCACCGTGTCGCTGTGGTGAGATGTCACCATGAACCTCCTTTGTGCCTGTCGAGATCCAAATATGCAAATCTGGACTCTTTGTGTATAACACATTAGTCCAGAATCACCCTAGTGCACACAGTCTCAACACAGATAAACAAAGATAGCTCATCTTCGAAGGGTGAAAAGCCACGAAGGACAATGATGAACTCATCTGTAGGAGGGAGTTCACAAAAATCTGTAAATTCTTAGGGGGGGAAAGATGGCAGAGGATGAATTTAGCTTGTCGACGAAACAGAAGGAGGAAATTCATGAAATTTCAAATGAAATTTCCTGAGTGCTTTTTCCTGATTCCTTCTGACTTGTTGTCCCCTCTCTGAAGAAATGTAAATCCGTCAGGGCGAGCAACGAGGTCATTCTCAAAGCTTGGCTAACCAAGGAGAGGAACAGGAGAGCTTGGCCCTAGTAGGGAAAACAATTTCGTTTTGAAAAAAAAATCAAAGGGTCGTTCCAAAAATTCAGTTGGTTTTCAAACTGGACGAAATTTGACTAAATTTTGTCCAAAATCAAATTGAGGATGTAATTTTTCAAAATTCAAATATTTCTAAATTTTTTTGAATGAATTACAAATATTTCGGAGGGGCAAAATCACCAAAATTTCTGAAATTTTGGTTTCATTCGGCGAAATTGTTTTCCTTGGGCCCTAGTGCCGGTCAGTCAAAATACAAATTGGATCACGCTGGATATTTAGATTCCAATTTGGAAAGGGTGCAAATGATAAACTTCATTGTCTCTTTCATAAAATATCCTACGTAACTCAGTTCTGACTCAATTGTAATATCAATCAGACGTCTCATGGAGATCCTAATTTGGATCACGATGATATTTGCGATACAATCCAGATTGTCTGCATAGACACAGGTTTGGCTGAGCTGTCCAAGTTGCCCAGATGTCCCACTTTGCAACCTGGCCTATGTTTACTTTGCTTTCAGCAAAACCTAGCTAGCTAGCCTTTCGCTTACTTTAAAGGATATGCAATAGCGCTTGGCGCATGCCTCCTAGCTACTCCCTCTATTTTGTTTTACATGTTTTGGACATTGCCACGATCTCCAATACGCACAATTGACCACTATTTTTCAATTTTTCTATTAATAAAAATACAATGATATGGAAGTACTTTTAATGATAAATCTACTAATATTATTTTCATGTGAAAAATCCAAATAATTTTGTTTATATTAATGGTTAAAGTTTTAAAATTTTGACTAACTACATTCTAAAATGATATCTATTCGAGAACAGAGGGAGTACCTTCTTCTTATAACCTTCTTAGCCATACATATGATATGTTCGATCCATTGCTTCAATATGCAACTTGATCGACACCACAAAACATAAAGTAATATTCGAGACTATAGAATCGGTATGGCAAACAGAGGGGAGTGAATGTTGCCTCTAACTCCCCTCCCCCCGATATTCCAAGATTCTTTCACTCCAATAGTTATGAGAAGCTATGAAGATTAAAGACTAACACCCACAGCAGAAAAGCCATGAAAAACCAAGCAAAACTCTTCTTAGGAACCAAAAGACTGTAGGAGGATGGTCCACCCCTCGTAGAAAGATGGTCCTTCTAGACAGGAAATTAGTTCACCCAAGTAGGAGGATGGTCCTTCAGGTAAGAGGATGATCCACCTAGACAAATAGAACAAAAAATTCACAAGAACTATTGATACGAGGTCGCCCGATCTTCTTGACATAGGATCAAGGTACTCACGTGCAACCTCTCGAATCGTAGTGATCTTCCGTTGCTCGTGCAAGGATTAGCACTCTTTAATTCGCAAAAACACACGTTTTGGACTTCACGACCACCAAGCGAAGCCTTATCGTGCTCCCAATTCCCAGTGGAAAGGTTGAACGATCTTGATTTCAAAGAACTCCTAATCCCTCTCAAGAACATGGTTCGGCAATGTGAGAAGAAGAACAAGAGCAAAAGTTTCAATCTATTATTTCTGAATAAAAGTGGTCTCACCTCAAAAGGCACAAATACATCAGTATATATGACCCCTAGGGCCGACCACAACGTATCTAAATTGACTCCAACTCATCCCTACATGTATTGGACTCGAACTCACACAAAAAGGAAACCTAAATTTATAATCATCACATTGTTTCTATCATAATGGAGCGACCATAGGGTTTCTGAAGCTGGGGCCTTATCCATTGAGTTGTGAAAGTTATAACCTTTTTATTACGAGCCCTGTGGGTTGTCCTGAACCAAATCCGAATTGAATTATCAATTGATTCCGAATTTGATTTTGGTTGGGCTGTGGGAGGTCCGAATTGGGTTTGGAAATCTTATCCAAAACTTAGGCTTCTCCCCTTTTGCTTGGCCTCATGGGCTTCTTCTCCCTTGTTTGCCTGCATGGGCTTCTTCTCCCTTGTTGGTTGCATGTGTTGCTCTCCTCTATGACTTTGTCCGCAGCCTCCCTCTCCTCCCTCTCGGTTCCAAAGTCTTTAAGCTTGTCAAACCTGAGATTGGACAAAGTAATTTTTTAGGTAGTATCCAATTCTCATCGACAACACAAGGAAACTCATTAAGAAACAAATGTACATGTTGTTTGAGAAGTTTAGTTCTTGCTCTTGTCATAAGTCCTTTAGGTACATGCTGTTCGACTTTTCCAAAAGCTGCTGGAAAAAAGGCGCCGTTTGGGATGGCTTCCGTCTTTTTCTAGCGAAAATCCAAAGCTAAAGCCATCCCAAACATGCCCATAGAGTGCAAAATGTCTGGATTTGGTTAAGTGGTTTAAGAGTTATGGCTTCTGGAGTGATGTTGTGCATAATTCCATTGGCGTTAATAGTAGTCGTGTAGATTACTTTATTACATACAGTAAATGGTCAAATTAAATTATTGTCATAACTAGTCTTAGTTAGATAATTTTTCATAGTTTACAGAAGTCGTAGGTTTGCTATTTTCATGTGATATAAAATAGATATAATATTATTAAGCCTGTTATTCAGTAACTTTGCAGATAGACCTTTGAGGTTAAAAACGAGAATTTAGACAATGTAATCAAAGAATTTGCATAACTAGTAAAGTGTATAAAACTTTGTGTTGGACCGAAAAGGCGACTAGAGGGGGGGGGGTGGATAGGAGCACGCTCACTTTTTCACAAATTATGAACTCAACACAATTTCACTCCAATAGCTATTAGGAAGCTATGAAGATCAATATACCAGTACAGCGGAACACTAGTATTGAATTCAAGTTAATCCCCTAAACAATATGACAAAATCAACTAAGATTAAAACAACACAAGCACTGGCGGTCTGACCTCTGGACCCAACCGGTCGGACCGATTGCCGGGCGGTCGGACCGCTCCAAAATCGGTCGGACCGGTGATGATGGGCGGTCGGACCGGCAGGCTCCAGAACCGATCTGAAACAGTAAAATCAGCCACATGACGAAGTTGCAATTAGGTCAAACTTTTGATTCTCAACTCCAAACTTCACGAAACTTTGCACACACCTTCTATATACTATTGAGGACCTATTCCAATCGAATATTATGATAATTCTTGGATAGATCCTGAACAGTTGTCAATTGAATAACAGAAGGTCTAAAACCGGGCAAGAACGAAAACTTGATTCTAATGCTTGTTCGTGAGTGATTGATGATCAAGATGATTCTAGATAGATTCACACATATCACAGCGAGCAAATTCACATGAAAGAATCAATCACAAACTCGCAGATCAAGAAAAGCCCTAAAATCACGAAATTGAAAGCAAGAACGAAAAGAGACTTATCTCAAGCAAACCTTGCATAGATTAAGAACGTGATCGTTGCTGGATTACACCCACACCATCATGGATCAGTGGTCAATCCAAGATCACGAAATTCACCTCAAACCATCAAAAGCTCTAGCCTCCACCTCAACTCTCCCTAAGACAATTAGGGTTTTGAAACATAAAGAAGCGAGAGAGGGGTGCAGCCACCACCTCCTCCTATTTATAGTGGAGGCCTAGAACTCTCTAGGGTTTGACTCAATTGGGCTCCCGTTAAGGCCCACTAACAAACGGGTCACACACGCACGCTTCACAAAGCGTCGTCTTTAACCTTTTGACCTAAACCGCTTCACCATGCGCCATGGATTCGCCAATAGGTCACCCTTGTCCATCTTGTGTCACGCTTGAGTCCATTGACCTCACCCGGCACCGTCGATCGTTCTGGACCTCAACTCTCCAAGTCTAGTCCCGATCCTCCTCGCCGTTGACCGTCGTTGACCACCAAGCAACCTGCACAACCATAGACAAGCAAACACGAATTCGGGAACAAGTTCTTCACAACTTGTCCTATGTTAGTCAAAACATGCATCATGCAAACCATATGCAACGATACCATTGACTTTGTCCTAACAAAACAACATCGCCACGAAGTTGGCCGATGAACAAAGTGGAAACCGGTCCGACCGCTCCCTGTGAGCCGGTCGGACCGCCCCTCTGGCCGATCGGACCGCTCCCTGTGAGCCGGTCGGACCGCCACTGAGGACTTAGCCAAATTCATGCCCAAATTCAAACCTTCGGAAACTTAAAACGAATAGAACTTCTTCTTGGAGACTCCAAAATCATGAGACCAAGTGCATTGGGATCCCTCACTTGCCTACAACACCTATTTTTGGCCCGACCGATTCAACACTTTTAGGTCACAAAGGTCCGATCACAAGCACATGGCCGGTCCGACCGATTTGGGACCGGTCGGACCGCCATGCTAGGACCGGTCGGACCGCCCCTGTCCAGAATGCCTGAGACTATGTCGAAAACTCGTGAAACGACAAACCGTAAACACCATTGCCAATTGTCACATCATCCTAAGATCTGGAACATATCCCCATGATATCCACAATCTCCCCCTTGATGAACACGTTGACAATTATCCAGAAAATGTAAGTAAGAGATTTGAAAACGAGTTTACTCGCAGTTTTTGCACAAAGGCGCAACTTGGTCCATAAGCAAGAAAAAGCAATGTAAATGACCAAGCTGGCATCAGAATAGTATAGGCATGTGAGATAAGGCAAAAGAAAGCATAAACACTTTAATTTCCATAAAAGAGTCAAAATTCTCACATGAGGTCCATATGAAAGAACAATTGCTCAATTGACCTATGATCATTGTGAGGATAAAAGAATGCAATTCAAGTTCAGAATATTCAATAAGATCAATAAGAATGCAACTCAAGAACTCCGCCTCACTATGATCCTCAAATTTCAAAAACTTTCAAATTTTCCAACTTTCTTCCCTTTATATAATCTTCTCCCCAACATTGAAATATCTTCTCCCCCTTTGACAATGGAGTCATCAAGGAATCACACCTTCCTCTCATCCAGCGATAACAAGTGCAGAATGGAGAAAGAAGCAAAAAGAAGAAGTATGCATGAAGTGCAATGAAGTGGCTTTATTTTTGTATTTTTCAATTTTTGATTACAAGAAGCTTTCGAGATTACCCAAAAGAGCTAGCCAGCATTTCTAATATTTCACAAATGACATATCAAGCCTGACAACGCTAGCAAGATCATGGTAAGACATGTATATCAAAGCTAAGCACACAAGATCAAAAGTAAAGCAGTAAATTTGATCAATTTAAGCAACGCTTCAAATTCAGCGAGTTCATCAACAGGGATCCTAAAGTGAAATTAGCCATGTCAAAATGTCAAAGTGAGATCAAAAATCTAACAAAAACCACATTAAGAGTCAATCGGGTCCTGTATTGAATCATTTTGCTCAATATTTTGTAAAAGCCCATTTGTCAACATTTTTCTCATATGCATTGAATATTGAAGTTGACTAATGATCTAACTTAGTGACAAGATCCTAGACTAGGAGCCATCCACAAACTCATCCTAAGCTTCGACCAGAAGTTGATTAAAGGTATATCTTAGTAAAGAAGATCCTGGACTAAGAGCCATGCACAAACTCTTTCTAAGCTTCTACCAGGGCGACAAATCTTGAGGTTCATGTCATTTCTGACAAGCAGTCCCCATGAGATCGTCTGGTTCATCAAACTATCTCCAAGTTCAAGTCATTGACAAGCAGTCTCGTAAGAATAGTTTGGCACAATTTAAGCATAAGACAATCTTGATTTTTCCCTTTTCACATGAGCAGTTTTAGAATCTCAAGAACACAAAAGCTCAAGTAATGGTCAATTTTAGATCAAAGAGCTAACAAGGCAATTCTGACAGGGCCAATGTCACAAGAGGAGCACTAATTGCGTAACTCGCTAAAACATCCACAAATTGTAATTTCTTAGTTTGAGTTGTTTTAAAGTTCTAGCTCACATAGCAAAGACTTAGCTACACATGTAAAAACATGATAATTCTAGCAAGTCAAAGAACTAGACATGACATTGAGCACGAATTGAAATAATAGAGCTCCAAAGGGTAATAGGCAAAGCTTCATCAATTTTAAAAGATAAGCAGAAAATCTTATATTACAATGCATCTTTTTGGAATTTTCATACCACTTGTTATATTTTTCATATGAATGCAATATGATACAATGAGATGCAATAAAAAAACCTAAAACCTAAAAAGTTCAAAAAGATCACTAAGTTCAGCAAAAAGAACAATAAAAGATCAAAAGAACAAGGAAAGATCAGAACGGATTAAACTCCCCCTCAAACCAACCCATAGGGATAAATTACCCCTAACTCGCTTCTCAAGGTGGCAAACCTGGTTTGATCTAAAGGCTTGGTGAGAATATCCGCCAATTGAGCTTCGGACTCCGCGAAGTGCATCACAATATCCCCTTTTTCAACATGATCTTTAAGGAAGTGAAAGCGAATGTCTATGTTCTTAGTCCTAGAATGTTGCACTGGGTTTTTTGCAATGTTAATAGCAGAAGTGTTATCACAGAAAAGAGGAACACTAGCAAAATTTAACCCATAATCTTTCAAAGTGGACGTCATCCACAAAATCAGCTCTGACAACTAGCGTGACTACATACTCCGCTTCAAAGATGGATTGTGCAATGTAAGACCGCTTCCTAGAAGACCAAGATACAAGAGACGTGCCTAGGAAGTGACAGGTGCCTGAGGTACTCTTCCTATCTAACCGACAGCCCGCAAAAACAGAATCTGAAAAACCCCTAATGGACAAAGCTGAAGAGCAGGAATACCAAATATCATATAAGAGGGTAGAGTGTAAATACCTGAATATGCGCTTAACGGCTTGGCGATGGGAAGTTCTCGGAGACGCCTGAAATCTTGCACAAAGGCATACCGTGAAGTGAATGTCCGATCTCGAGGCCGTCGATCTGAGAAGAGAGCCGATCATCTTTGCGGTACTCGCGTTGATCCACGACTTCTCCTTCCTCATCCGATCCAAAGCGATCGGCGTTGCCATGGGAGTAAAGATTGGCTTGCAGTCACCCATGTCAAAGCGTTTGAGTAGATCTTTAGTGTACTTTGTCTGATGGATAAAGGTTCCTTCCTTGCATTGATTGATTTGAAGTCCCAAAAAGTAATTGAGCTCTCCCATCATACTCATCTCAAATTCCCTGGACATAGTCTCAGAAAAGCTGGAAACAAGAGCATTAGAAGAACCACCAAAAATAATATCATCTACGTAAATTTGAGCAAGCAAAAAGTCATTTCCACGGCTAAGAATGAATAGAGTTTTATCCACTTTACCCATCTCAAAATTATTTTTAAGCAAGAAGGTCTTAAGTCTATCATACCAGGCTCTAGGGGCTTGTTTAAAACCATACAAGGCTTTGAATAACTTGAACACACGATTTGGATACTTGGGATCCTCAAAACCCGGGGGTTGCTTAACATACACTTCCTCCTCTATGAAACCATTTAAAAAGGCACGTTTAACATCCATCTGAAATAATTTAAAACCTTTTGATGCAGCAAATGCGAGCAAAATGCGAATGGCTTCTAGTCTAGCAACAGGAGCAAAAGTCTCATCAAAATCTAACCCCTCAACTTGGCTGAAACCCTGAGCTACCAATCTGGCCTTGTTTCTAACCACAGAACCGTCCTCACCTTGTTTATTCTTGAACACCCAACGGGTTCCTATAACATTATGACCACTAGGAGGTTCTACTAGGTTCCAAACCTTGTTTCTTTCAAAATTCTCTAACTCCTCATGCATGGTATTTACCCAGCTAGAATCAGATAAAGCATGTGATATATCGCGGGGTTCAAAAGAAGCAACAAAAGCAGAATGAGAGTAGAGATTTGGATCATTATACCTGGAGCGAGTGACTCGCTCATGTAGATTACCTATTATCTGATCCGGAGGATGCTGTCTCTGAATGCGAAGTGGGCGCCGGGTGAGATATCGTTTCTTCGACCTCCGCAGGTACTGCTGATGATGATGATGCAGCAGGAGCCTCAACTGAAGGTGAAGTAGACGTAGTAGGTTCTTGTATCAATATGGGCGCCTCAGCAGCAGCAGATGACGGACAGATATCAGCTTCGTCCTCATCTTCCTCCACAAAAATGCTCTCTGTCACCAGTGAATCATCTGTAACAACGGATCTAACTCCAGGGCTAGTCTCATCAAAAGTGACATTACAAGTCTCCTGAATAAGGTTAGTCTCAGTATTAAAAACCCGAAAACCCCTCGAATGAGCAGGATAACCCAGAAATATCCCATCAAAAGTCCTTGATTCAAATTTATCTAAGTTTCCTGTCTTAAGAATAAAACACTTTGATCCAAAGACTCGAAAGTGCGAAACAGAGGGTTTTCTACCAAAACGAAGCTCATAAGGAGTCTTGCCTAAAGATGGTCTTAAAAAGACACGATTTGCAATATGGAAAGCTGTAGCAATAGCTTCGGCCCAAAACCTCCTCGGTGTGCTATACTCATCTAGCATCGTCGTAGCCATTTCGACCAAGGTTCTATTCTTCCTTTCCACCACGCCATTTTGTTGAGGGACGTGTGGAGAGGAGAACTGATGCTCAATACCGCGCTCAGCACAAAAAGAAGCAAAAGAAGTATTTTTGAATTCCGTGCCATTGTCACTACGGATCACTCTCAGGGCACCAGGAAGTTCAGAAGCCAAACGAAAAACAAGGTCATGAAAATAACCAAAAACTTCATCTTTTGAAGCAAGAAAGAACACCCAAGAATATCTTGAAAGATCATCGACTATGACAAGAATATACCATTTTCCACCGACTGACCGGACTCTAGCAGGACCAACAAGATCCATATGAAGCAAGCGTCACGGTCCGTCGGTCCATAACCATAGTCCTGAGAATGGTGTGAGGCGGCAACTTGTTTGCCATGCCTACAGGGCGCACATACAACATCCTTGACAGCTTTGAGTTTGGGCAAACCTCTCATGAGATCAAGGTTGCTAACTCGCGTCAGATGATCAAAACCAATGTGCCCCAAACGTCGGTGCCAAAGCCAGAAATCAGAAGAAGATGTAAGCAAACATTTAAGAGATCCAAAGAAGAGATTACGAAAAATCGGCTCCAAAAATTCTACCAACTCTAGATATTCCAAACATAAGCTCACCAGTAGAATCAAGCACACGACAAGCATTTTTCTTAAATACAGTCTCATAGCCATCATCAAGAAGCTGAGAGACAGAAAGGAGATTATACCTAAGCTTGTCCACAAGAGCGACATCCTTTAGGATGAATTTGTTGTTCACCCTAATTGATCCTGTTCCTTCAATTCGCCCTTGTGTATCATCTCCAAAGGTGATGAAGTCATCACCTGTTGCCCGCGTGAAAGAGGTGAACCATCTTGAGTTTCCGGTCATGTGGTGTGAACACCCGTAGTCAACGAACCACGTGTTCTTCCCCTTTCCACGGTAATCCTGAAAATCAAGGAACAGAAGAACGATGTGTCTCAATACTGGGGTTAGATAAACAAGATTTAGGAATCCGGTACTGAGACACACGTCTGCAAGGAGTATACAAACCAGAAGTACTATCCTTGATTTTATCTAAAATTCTGTTATGAGCAATGTTTAAATTAACATGTGAATTAACTTTGTCGGTGATCGGCCGGCCTTGTCTTTGTGATCGACCGGTGACCAAATCGGTCAGACCGGTGACCACCAGCGGTCAGACCGCCAGCCTGAAGAACATGAGAATTAGGATATTTAGAAACATAATGATTTGCATGTGAGAAAAATCCTAATCCAGGTTTATTCTTTTCAGTGTTACCATGTCTCATAAAAGCTCTAGGTTGCCTGAATGAAATTCTATCAAGATTTTTCCTATCATTTTTCAACCTACGCCAATAGAATTCAATCAAATGCCCACATTTCTTGCAATAAGTGTAATGGTACTTGGTACCACTAGAAGAAGCACCCTTTGAATTAATACAAGATTGGGCAAAACCTGCAGATTTAAAAGATGTTTTTGCAGGTTGGGTTTTGAATTCAATTAAACCTTTTTCCAAGACTTGAATGACTTTTGGCTTTGAATTGTCTTGAAAAGAATTGAATCCTAAACCTTGCTTCTTATAAGGAGTTTTAGACTTGTCAAGAATCATGTTTAATTGTTTCTTACCTTTAGAAAATTTCTCTAATGTATCATGAAGGTAAGCATTTTCTTTTCTCAAATTAACACAAGCATCACAAGTTTAATTCATAGATTTCTCCTTATATAAAGCAATTTCAAGCTTAAGAGCGGAACAAGATGCACAAATAGTATTTTCAATATTGTCCTTAAGCTTAGCATATTTGACTCTAGCAGCTTGTAAGATATCTTTGATTTCACGTTCTTTTTCTAAGCATGAAGGGCAAGGGCTAGAATCAAACACATCAAAAGCAATCAATTTACTAGATTCTAAATATTTTTCACAAGGAGCACTTTTAATTTCATTTAGTTCAGATCTAGCATTCTCAAGTTGTTGTACAGAAATATTATAAGCAGATTGTAACTTGGCAATTTCTGAATGCATAGCATGACAAGATAAACATTCATCATGTTCAAGAGTCTTAGCATTTTTAAGTTCTACTTTCAGTTTGTTAATCTTTGACTCTAATTTCTTATTTTTTGTCATGACAAATTCTAGCGCTTCATCTTGACTAAGCAATTGCTCAACTTGAATCATATTTAGCAGAAAGCTCATCATAAGAAAAAGATACCTCATCATCATCAATATCGTCAGTGTCAGCCATGAAACACATGCCAGTGAAGTCCTTGGCCTTCCCTTTCTTTTTGCCTTGAGGGATCTCCTCCTCCTTGTCCTCCTCACTCCCGGAATCCACATCGCTCAAGGATTGATCCTCAAAAGCGGCAAGGACCCGGTGAGCGGCCTTCACAAGCTTATTAGCCTCATACCTTGATTTGTTGAAAAGAGGCTTCTTCCAAGCTGACTTTCCTTCCTTATGATTGCTCTTACCTTTCAGCTTGGAGCAATTTGCCCAGATTTGATTGAGCTCACCACATTCATAGCATGTCACCGGACCACCTCTCTTTTTGTTTCTCATATTATTGTAGGCCCGTGTGAATTGTTTAGCTAGAAGAGCTAACTCTATCTCAGGAATACTTTCAAGCTCCTCCTCATAAATCGCATATAAACAAGTAAATGGAAAATCAGAAAATGATTCAAGAGTACCATCAGAAGACCTTTTGAGAGGATCAGCTATCAATGCCATGTTGTCTTTCTTAGGGTGATCAACTCTTCTAATTTCATGAGTCTTGAGTTTACTATAAAGCAATTCTAAAGTAAGACTCGAAAGATCAACATTTTCCTCTATAGCAGTAGCCTTCATCTCCCACTCCTTGGTGTTGATTGCAGCCAAGAGATGGGTGGCATTTTCAGATTGAGAATATTCAATATCAACAGCTTTCATTTGATTAATCACTTTATTAAAGCGACTGAAAATGTCATCGATGCTCTCTCCAAGACGCATCTCGAATTTGTTGTATTCACGCTTGTAAACTGTTTGGCGCACCTTTTTGATTTGGGACGAACCCTCATGATATGTTTCGAGAGTGTTCCAAATTTCGTGTGCAGTGGCAAGATTGCAAATGCGATCATATTCTTGTCTACCAAGCGCACCATATAAAAGATTCTTGGCCTTGTTGTTGTTTGCCACAAGAATCGCTGAAGCCGGTGTTGCAATTTCAGGAATAACAAGTGGGGCTCGAACAACATCCCAAATAGCTTGTCCCTCTCTCTCAAGAAAGAATCGCATACGATTCTTCCAATAGGCATAGTCGTGCCCATCGAAGATATGCGATTTAGTAGAAAACTTATCCATCGCCTAAAGTTCAGTGACCGGTTAAGATCAAGAGTGAACTAACCGGGCTCTGATACCACTTGTTGGACCGAAAAGGCGACTAGAGGGGGGGGTGAATAGGAGCACGCTCACTTTTTCATAAATTATGAACTCAACACAATTTCACTCCAATAGCTATTAGGAAGCTA
This sequence comes from Hsuehochloa calcarea, assembly GCA_036346395.1. Lineage (NCBI taxonomy): Eukaryota > Viridiplantae > Streptophyta > Magnoliopsida > Poales > Poaceae > Hsuehochloa > Hsuehochloa calcarea. The sequence goes on from CM070607.1 coordinate 18,035,293, forward strand.
TGAAGATCAATATACCAGTACAGCGGAAGACTAGTATTGAATTCAAGATAATCCCCTAAACAATATGACAAAATCAACTAAGATTAAAACAACACAAGCACTGGCGGTCTGACCTTTGGACCCAACCGGTCGGACCGATTGCCGGGCGGTCGGACATTGTTATCTTGGCGGTCGGACCGCTCCAAAATCGGTCGGACCGGTGATGATGGGCGGTCGGACCGGCTGGCTCCAGAACCGATCTGAAACAGTAAAATCAGCCCGATGACGAAGTTGCAATTAGGTCAAACTTTTGATTATCAACTCCAAACTTCACGAAACTTTGCACACACCTTCTATATACTATTGATGACCTATTCCAATCGAATATTATGATAATTCTTGGATAGATCCTGAACAGTTGTCAATTGAATAACAGAAGGTCTAAAACCGGGCAAGAACGAAAACTTGATCCTAATGCTTGTTCGTGAGTGATTGATGATCAAGATGATTCTAGATAGATTCACACATATCACAACAAGCAAATTCACGTGAAAGAATCAATCACAAACTCGCGGATCAAGAAAAGCCCTAAAATCACGAAATTGAAAGCAAGAACGAAAAGAGACTTATCTCAAGCAAACATTGCATAGATTAAGAACGTGATCGTTGCTGGATTACACCCACACCATCATGGATCAGTGGTCAATCCAAGATCATGAAATTCACCTCAAACCATCAAAAGCTCTAGCCTCCACCTCAACTCTCCCTAAGACAATTAGGGTTTTGAAACATAAAGAAGCGATAGAGGGGTGCAGCCACCACCTCCTCCTATTTATAGTGGAGGCCTAGAACTCTCTAGGGTTTGACTCAATTGGGCTCCCGTTAAGGCCCACTAACAAATGGGTCACACACGCACGCTTCGCAAAGCGCCGTCTTTAACCTTTTGACCTAAACCGCTTCACCATGCGCCATGGATTCGCCAATAGGTCACCCTTGTCCATCTTGTGTCACGCTTGAGTCCATTGACCTCACCCGGCACCGTCGATCGTTCTGGACCACAACTCTCCAAGTCTAGTCCCGATCCTCCTCGCCGTTGACCGTCGTTGACCACCAAGCAACCTGCACAACCATAAACAAGCAAACACGAATTCGAGAACAAGTTCTTCACAACTTGACCCATATTAGTCAAAACATGCATCATGCAAACCATATGCAATGATACCAATGACTTTGACCTAACAAAACAACATCGCCACGAAGTTGGCCGATGAACAAAGTGGAAACCGGTCCGACCGCTCCCTGTGAGCTGGTCGGACCGCCCCTCTTGCCGGTCGGACCGCTCCCTGTGAGCCGGTCGGACCGCCACCAGGGACTTAGCCGAAATTCATGCCCTGGAATTCTGAAACCTTCTGGAAACTTAAAACGAATAGAACTTCTTACTGGAGACTCCAAAAATCATGAGACCAAGTGCATTGGGATCCCCTCACTTGCCTACAACACCTATTTTTGGTCCAGCCAGTTCTGAACACTTTTAGGTCACAGCCGGTCCGACCGCCGCACATGGCCGGTCCGACCGATTTGGGACCGGTCGGACCGCCATGCTAGGACCGGTCGGACCGCCCTTGTCCAGAATGCCTGAGACTTTGTCGAAAACTCGTGAAACGACAAACCGTAAACACCATTGCCAATTGTCACATCATCCTAAGATCTGGAACATATCCCCATGATATCCACACTTTGTGTAAATTCTATAAAATATAGAGTTTGCTATTTTTGGATTCTATGAGTAAAAGTTATGGCGGTTTGATCACCCGGACAACGGGTGGGTTGTCTGGTGAGGAGGGGTTATTTGTGTTGGGTTTGCATGTAGGAGTGATGTTGAGTTGTTTTATGTTTATGTACTATTGTTGCATATTTTTAGGTGAATTATTTGCTTTGACCTAGGAGTGTTGCTTTGAGTTCACTACCACCTTTGTATCATCCTGGTTTTCGTGGCTAAAAGGCAAGTGCATGGTAGAGCAGTAGACATCAGTTTGTTTGTCACTTGCCTTTACAATTAAATTTCCATGATATTTATTTATGCTTATTTAAATACCATGATAATGATGATGGTGTGGTAAGGATGATAACGTGATGATAATGGATCATGTTAATGGATAATAAAAAAATGTTGTATCAATTGCATTCATCACGACAAGATTACGTAAGCACGGTCGGTGAGAATGTTATATGGCTAGTCCGAAAAGCTCTAGATAAAATCTTACTTCGGTAGGAACTCCACGGGATAGAGGATAGAATGGTTCATTGACGGGTGATCACTCCGCTATACCGGTATAAGCTAAAAAAGATGGATATGGACATGTAGCATAGTCAAGCATCGCATATATGAAAAGTTGATGATATTAAATGAATACATGAAAGATGATAATGTTATTTGAGTGTGTGAATGATGATGATAATGATTTAATTGAATAATAAGCTATTTATTTATTGTTCTATTATGGCCCTGTTTGGGGGAGTTGTAGCTTTGCTGAAAAAACTATTTTTGGTTTTCTGAGCTGAAAAGCAGCCGTAGCTAGTGGCTGTAGTTTTTCCTGAGAGGCTGTTTGGCAACGTGGCTTTTTGTTAGACTGGTTGGCTGCTGCAGCTGTAGATGAATGATGAAATGTCTAAAATATCCTTTAGGGTTCTGAAAGCATGTTTGTGTGATGTTTTAGTGTAAATATGGTTTTTTTTTGTGGAAATATTGATTAAACGACTTAATTTTACTAAGTTATAAATAATTGTGTAATAATTTGCAACGTAACATCATATTTGGGAGATGAAATGCATATTTTATTTATACAAAGCAATGGTAGTCACGAAACGTGCAACATCCACTATTATATTCAAAAGATAAACAGTACCAACAAGTCTACATCCAGTTAAACAATACCAACAAGTCTTATCAAGAATTTCCTGTAACAGATATTGTTGATCGTTGTTTTGTTGTCATTCCGGCAAGACAGATGACTGCACGAAGAAACATCACAGATTACGGAAAGATTCAGCTCGCAGGTGAGCCTAACGTCGTTGCAGTTGGAACAATATTATCAGATTTGATTGGGTTGCAAACTGTACATAATAGTTACTGAAACTGAAACAACTATTGTGGTAGAGATCATCACATATGTACAACGCGGGGGGGTGGGGGGTGGGGGGTGGGGGGTGGGGGGCGTGGGGGGATAAGTAGCAGGCTAGCAGCATACATAGCTAAACTTCAATATCTCGACAACCACCAAAAATATCCAACAAAGGCCTGAAACAAACATTCTCCGGAGCAACTAGTAGAAAAGTAGTCATCTAGAACAAGTACAAAAAACAACTACTGCATCCAAAGAACATTCGGTGTCAAACCAGTAAATAACGGAATACGATTGTTGGACGGATAAGGTACCATCAAGCGATTTATTGAAATTATACGAACAATTTGGCGTTCTAACATATTTGATGATAAAACTAGTTTCAGATATATTTGAACACAATATATTGTCAATACTATCAAAGAAACTTATATCACCCTCCGATTGTATATGATAACTTATTACTAACTCAAAAGATAACAAGATTGATCGGTGGACTATTATAGTTCTGCACTAAAGTATGTCTTGCAACGAGTTTAAATAATAGATTAAAAACATGCATTGTCACATAGATTAGACTAACTTAACACACTGACGAGACGACAACCAAAAGAACTAGGTTTTAAATTTAAGTACACAAAATGACCCAGAATTAGTTACTTTAAATCATTGTCAACAATCTAGTTTTGTGATAGTTATATATGAATTAGTTAGTCTGAATCAAGGGTTTTGTGTTTGAGTATATTAGAATTATAACTAGGCTGCTATTAGGCTAATGGTAACGGGATGAATTCTAACTTGACTAAAGAGCTGAATTTGATCAATTAAATAGATTATACGGATGATTATACGAAAACGACTAACTAATCAGATAATACGGCCAATTTAACGTTCACAAACGTTAAATACACGACCGTTTTTACGACACTGTCAAACTTCAATCTTCTGCTTGTTGGAGCCCACCCTTGCATCCGGTTGAAGGCTTCAATGCTACTCGTGCACAAGAAGCGCCCGCGCTGTAGCCTGTAGCTGTTCACAGGCATCGTCGTCTTGCAAACTAGACCAGTATCGTATCCAGTGACAATCTCTTACAGCTAGCTAGGAATCATGGGGCTACACATTTTTAATTGTTGTAGGTCCTCCAAACGGCCCAGCACTCCGCAGCTACACCAACTCTAATTAGCTTTTGTAGATGCCCGGGGAGTTGATGAATCCAAGCTCCAAACAAATATTGTGCACTTACAAGTGCAGACCTAAAACCAAATGAACAGCACATCATTAGCCATACGTATTTGGCTAAGGGATATGTAAAGATAAGTGGTCAATGGTTCCACCAAGGGAAAAAAAATATGAAAATTTGGCAGCATTTCTTTCCTGGACGCAGATAGGAACTTTGTTAGATGAGGCAACTGCAGGTACTTCTGTACAAATTATAGATGCTCACTATGGCTATGAGAAAGCAGAACTTGTGCTTAACAGTTAAGAGTTGGAACCACCACAGATAATATACATAAAATGGATATTAGGAAGACTGGATAGTTGTGTACAAAAAAGGACAGTCAAGTAGGAATTAGCTGAAAGCGTGAAACTTTCTGAGGAAAACATAGGATCTAGTATGTGGCAACATGACAATGCGATGCTTACTTGGTATTGTGTTAACAGCAGATGCAAAATTGCTCCCCAAACATTTATGTTTTGGTGTCAAAACTCAAGTATTGTGTTAACAGTGAGCAGTTCCTCAAGTATTGTGCAAAATTGTTCCCCCAACATTTATGTTTTGGTGTCAAAACTCACATGCTAGCTAGTTGCTTCTGCAGCCACTATCCAATAACTTGCTTGCCATGACACCTCCTATTGGTGGGGTGTATCTTGAGACTAGAATTTCCAGGACTAAAACTAGTTCAAACAGCCTGGCTGACAAGTTTTGTAAGATGATGTTGTGATCCAACTCCTTCATTTTTCTTACCTGCTTCTAAATTCAATGAATAAACACTTTTCATGTTTAGACTGAAGCTTTAGGCAACATTTTAGTTTTTCCCAGGACTAAAACTATGTAAAACTGCAAAAGTCTGAACCTGTAATCTTCAGTTGAGTCATCATTTATCTGTCAATTACTGAATTTTCTTTTGCAGTATCAAAAACCGCAAATTCTAAAGTTTCATACTGCAAGAATCTTATAGTAACAGGATGCAATGATTAAGGTAAGGTGCTTCATCTTTCAATGCCTTAGTGAAGTACATATAATTATGATCTGATCAGTAGGACAAAAAAGCTTCAGCTTGCATACACCGAAGACTGGACCTTCACATAAAGATATGAAAATCTGATGGTCATCTGTGACAAGCAAACAGAGTTATTGTCCTCTCCCACCACAATATATTATCTCATTACAGAATCGGTGTTTACTATATTGTGCCTATCATATCAAATTTAGCATCAAATTACACTACTACAGATCAACAAACATAAATATGTACAGCAATCAAATGATCCAACCACAGATCCACAACAGGTGAGGCGTGGAGTCGCACCCCAGGGGAGCGAGGTGTGGAGTCGGGAAGGGGTACGGGTGGCAGGGGCGGAGCTGGGCCTCCCGGGCAATGGCCCGAGGCCCAGCAAAAAAACACCAGCCTTCAGTAAGTTGGCAACAGCTAAACGCCTATCGCTCTATAATTGCTCACCTGTTGGCAGCTTCATTGTGTTGGGCCGGCGCTGGCTCCGCCCCTGACGGGTGGGGAGGAATTGTGAACAAGAGCGAACCCTTTTAACTAGTGGTATTTAGAGGGTAATTTTTTTTGAAGTTTTAGTGGCAAATAGATATACCCCTTTCGCAATAAGTCCATAAAGCTAGTGGGAAGGTGCTTTGGTTTTAAGATGTATTTCGGTTGTGGCTTAAGAGGTAAGCGGCTGTAAAGCTGGCCTATTTGGGGAGGCTTCGGGCTTTTCCAAAGCGTAAGCCGGCTTAAAGCTCCCCCAAACATGGTTTTTGTACTTACTGAGTCTAGAACCCACTCTTACTTTATTGTTGCTTTTAGGTGATCAATGAAGATAACATGTATGGAATGAAAATATCACATGTGCATCACATGCTATCGATCACACATACATCTTTAATTAGTTGCTTTCACTAAATCTAGAGAATTGATATTTTCATCTAAAGTTGATTAGTAGATATGATTATCATTAGCTTAATGACTTTGGAACTTGATTGCTTCAATTATGGTTTGGTTATTTAGTTATTGCTAATCAATATTCCTAGGTGGATAGTTCCGGGCGTTCTTAGGCGCTGGCCCCTAGTATTGTTGGGCGTGTGATCCCAAGCTGTGTATTATATCGTTATGATTGTTGAAGAGTGATATGTTGTAGGTTTTATTCAATGGATTGTTTGCTGAAATTTAACTATAATTTAAATTAAGAATGAGAAATGTTTAGATAGCATTCTAAGTTCGGTGTTGACCAGGATGTTACACGGCCAAAAATGAATATTATCACTACTTTGGTAATGGTATAGTGATTCCTACGTAACCACTGGTACATATATACACTGACAAGTGCTTTGCTCTCTTTACAGAAAAGAGATGCTTTTAGCATTCAACGTTCAACTACAATATTGAACTCCCATTATTGCGCACCAGCCACTGCTCTCTTTATAATTCTCCTATCTTCACTTCAGCGTCCATACATGGCAAATTAACTGGCTCTCTTCTTTGATTGTTCTCAGCTCATCTTAGAGCATTGCAGAGCAATTCTTATCTTTCTCCTTGCAAAATATTGCAGATCTCGTGCAATTGTGTCTGCTTCTGCGCACAATACAAAATGCAGAAGGCACGGCAGTCCGTGCCGCGCAGAATATGAGAAGCTTATAGTGGCACTTGGTCATTCTTGTTGTTGTTCAACAAGTTTAGCCGAAAGGTAAATAAATTTTCAGAATTTACTGACAGCTCACAACATGCTGATACATCCAACCTAAGCAAAATGTTGGCTTGGGCGGCACCGGGGAAAAAACTGGTGGCTATAAAGTAGGAATAGGGCTGTTCATTCGGTAAATACGGTATTTTAAAAATGTCATTCGGTGTTGATCAATACCAATTTATTTCGGTATGGAATCGGTAAATATCATATTTACCAAAATCAACACGAATTGTGAACGATACCACGAGTCTACAACTTGCGGTCACAAATTTTTACACTTGACAACCGAGCCTAAGCATCAGCATTAAACAATACTGATACTGCACTAGCAGGCAACAAAGCTAGAGAGGAATCCAATAGGTTTGTCATCGATGTGCTTATCTCCTTTTTTTTGTTTAGATGTTCATTATGTTGTTCTACTCTTAATCTCATTTTGTTTTGAGCAACCCAAATCCTTACACTAGATTGTCTATTTGTCTTGACCAGTGCTCAAAATACCATTTTGAGCCCATTGTAAGTGTTAGGAATAGCAACTTGTATTCTCAGGTGACCAATGGGCTTGTATATATAGACAAGTATAATATGCAAATAACCCCTTATAACAATAGGGAATAACACAACTATACATATATCTCTAACACCCCCCTCAAACTCATGCTGGATCAACAACACTGAGTTTGGAGAGGTAGAAGCCGCGTTGTGCTCGAGTCTGGGTCTTCATGAAGAAATCCGCTATCTGAAACTCGGAAGGCACATACTGAAGAGCAATCATCTGATCATGCACACAAGACCTCATGAAGGAAGCATCAACACCAATATGCTTGGTGAGCTCATGCTTCACAGGGTCACAGGCAATACTGATAGCACCTGTACTGTCTGACAAGAGAGGAGTTGGTGTAGTGACAGAAACACCAAAATCCTCAAATAACCACCTTAGCCATGTAATTTCTGCTGTCAAGAGAGCCATAGCTCGTAACTCAGCCTATGCACTCGAATGGGATACTGCAGTCTGTTTCTTCGTCTTCTAAGCAATGAGAGAACCATAAAAAAAAAACAAAGTAAGCAGATATAGACCGGCGATCAGATGGATCGCTGACCCAAGTAGCATCTGAATAAGCCTGAAGCTGTAACGAGATGGAGTGTGGAAAGAAGAGACGATGAGAGATAGTCCCACAAAGGTATCACAGAACTCGAAGAAGGTGACTGTAGTGGACCTGAGTGGGAGCATAGACGAACTTACTCAGAATGTGGACTGGATAAGTGATATCCGGATGAATAACAGTAAGATAGACAAGACTCCCAATAAGATGACGATAGCGAGTCGGATCAAAAAGAGGCTCACCATCAGAGTGCCGGAGATGAACATTGAGCTCCATGGGAGTCTCAGCAGTACGCTGGTCAGTGAGAGAAGCGCGATCAAGAAAATTCTGAATATACTTCTCTTGGGACATAAAGAAACCATCTGCAGTGGAAGTAACCTCAATCCTAAGAAAGTAACGAAGAGGACCAAGATCTGACATAAGGAACTGCTCACTCAGACGAGCCTTGACAAAGGCAATGTACTCAGAATCACCTCCGGTGATGATCATGTCATCAACATATAGAAGAACAAGAGTCCGACCACGAGACGAAGTGTGGACAAAAAGAGCATGATCATGATCACTAGCTGAGAAGCCAACAACAGTGACCACAGAGGAGAAGCGCTCAAACCAAGCACGAGGGGCTTGTTTAAGGCCATAGAGAGAGCGACGAAGACAACATACCATGCGCTCAGGAACAGAATACCCAGGTGGCGGATGCATGTAGACCTCCTCACGCAACTCGCCATTAAGAAAGGCATTCTTGACATCAAGCTAAGAAACGGACCAATGGCAAACATATACCACCGAAAGAAGAGTGCAGACAGTGGTCATGTGAGCCACAGGAGCAAAAGTCTCATCGTAGTCACGACCATACTCCTGTTGGAAGCCACGAGCAACAAGACGCACCTTATAGCGCTCAAGAGAGCCATCAGAGCGAGTCTTAATCTTATAGACCCACTTACACGTGATGGGACGAGAGTGAGATGGAAAAGGAGCAAGATCCCAAGTACTAGTACGCTCAAGAGCAGCAATTTCCTCGGCCATGGCATGCTGCCACTCAGGGTGAGTAACACATCCGGTGGAGAGCGAGCTCATGGGTAGCTGCACCAGCAAAACCAAAACGGGCAGGAGGCCGAATCGACTAACGATCGCGGAGAACGTAGCGAGGAGATGATGACCCATCGGGGGAAGATAGACCAGGCGGTCTGACCACCAATGCCGCCGGTCTGACCGCCTGAGGTCTGAACAGCACAGGAGGTTTTCCGAAAATGCGAGATTCGTCAAACCAACAACGCCATTTCCAATTGACTCATCATCCTAAGATCATGCACATATCCCCACGATATCCACATCATTCCCTGAAGAGTCAATAGCAGAACCGACAGAACCTGTCGAGGGAGAACCTGAAGCGGCAAGCAGACGTAGAAGTCTGGCTATCTCCTGCTCAGTGAGAGAAACTGCTGAAGGAGTCGATGTAGAAGTACTGGTGCCAGTGCTAGGAGAAGAACGGCGTGAAAGATGCCGCTGCTTCTTATAGCACTGGGACTCAACATGGCCGACCTTGTCGTAGTAGGAGCAGTGAGGACGGCTACCGCCAGATGGAGGGCGGCCACCACCACCTGTGGCAGCCGCTTGAGGAGGCAGTGTACTGAAACGTAGAGCAGTCGGTGTAGCAGGCGGACGAGCAGCGAGCACGGAGGGGAGTGGCATCAGACCAGCACCACTTAGACGAGTCTCCTCTGCGCGTATCTCGGTAAGAGCCTCCAAAAGAGTGACACGAGGGTGGCGTGCAAGAAGCTGGACACGCCTCTGCTCGAACTCGGGACGAAGGCGAGTAAGTAACTCATAGATACGCTGAAACTCTAGGTCAAGACGCACAACCAGCAAAGACGAGCAGGGCGACAACCAAGGCGGCGAAGAGAGTTCGGTGGCGCTGCATGCAGAACTCGGCGTAGAAGGCGTCAACAGTAGCATCACCCTACTGAAGAGAGTGCTCCCAGCGAACCACTGACAGGTAGAGAGCATCTCCAAAGGGTTCGTAACACTGACGAAGGTGAGTCCACATCTGGACAGCCGAAAGGAGTCCCACAACCTTAGAAAAAAAACTGAGGCTGGACACTGGCGATGAAGACAGCAGCAGCTCGAGCGTCGTCGTCACACCACTGAGTGTAGGCGGTCAATCGATCCATGTACGAATCCAGAGCCTCTTGGTAAGCAGAGGCAGCCTTCTCATCAGCAAGGCCAGCAGTCTTGTCAGCTGTCGGAGGAAGTGCAACAGACGTAGGCTCTGTCGGAGGAGTAGGGCAAGGTGGGCAGGTGACATCGCCAAAGAGGACACCCCAGAGACAAAGACCACGCATGTGGATGCGCATGTGAGACACAAAATCGGTGTAATTGACACCATCGAAGATCACCAGGCAGCGAGGGAGGGAAACGGTGCCCATTGGTAGGTGACGCTGGACGACGCGGCGACAAGGGTAACATAGTCTAATAGGCGGCCCGACGGTAGGCGATCGACAAACGTTTTTTGTGCCAATAATCGCCGCGATCGACCCGTCCTATTTTTAACGAGCGGCCCATGCGCCGCGCGCACCCAGCGCTGCGCAAGCGCGGGGAACCCAAATCCCCCTGCTGGCGGCGGTGGTGGCGGTAGCAAGCGGCGATGAGGTGGCGGCGGCGGCTGCGATGAGTCGGCGGCGGTAGCAAGCGGCGATGAGGTGGCAGCGGCGGCTGGCGTTGGCGAGCGGTTGACGACGGGAGCCGAGCTTCTGGATGGCCCGAGGAGGAACCGAGGCGCGCCGATCTAGCAGTGGAGCGACGAGGCGGCGGCGGCTGCCTCTTTGGTTTCGGCGCCGATCTCGGAGCGGGAGCGACGAGGCGGAGCGACGACGTCCTTCACAGCGGGAGGAACCGAGGCTCCAAGCGGCAGTGATGAGGCGGCGGCTGCTGCCTCTCCGGTCGTCTCCAAGTGGCTTCGGGCAACGAGGCAACGACGACCTGGAGGGCAACGGCGACCTGGGGCTTCGGCGAGCTTCGACAACTTGATCGGGAGGAGCCGAGGCAAGCGTCGGTGCGTCGGCGCCCGAGAGACCCAAACGGCAGAGGGAGCAGCCTAGCAGCGGCGGCAGACAGGGAGAGGCCGACGATGGCAAGGGAGCAGTCTGGCGGCGGTAGGAAGAGAGAAGCTGACGACGGCGGCTAGGGCAAGGGAGGACGAGTTGCACGTCCGGGACAGGTAACCCTAATGGGATCTGATACCATGTTAAGAATATATTGAATATATTAGCATTTTTTTAATTACTTTAATCCAGAAATATACTAGATGAATCATGAACAATATTCTAGCCTTTTGCATAAGACAGATAAACATGAACACCATAGTCATACCAATTTCTAACAGAACAGAAACTAGCATTTCTATCTCAGTGTTCAAAACAATAACATAATCTAAAGATAAACAAAGTACAAGGATTAGATTGATATACCCAGAACCAGTTGAAGGAGCAGCAGCAGGAGAAGAGTTGACGAGATTGTCGTTCGCCATGGCGTAGTGGATGTAGTCATGCAGTTGATGTAGATGAAGCAGAAGATCGGATGATGACGAAGCAGCGAGCAGTCGCGCGAACGCTCCCCAAAAAGCTTATTCGTCATCGCTCGTGTAAGCCTTCAAGGACGGGGTTCCGGAGGCCTGCTCTCCCGGTTCGACCGTACACGAGCCTCGCCGGGATGGAGATCGTCAGAGAAAGCAGCAAAACGTGGAGAGGAAGAGACTGAAAACTGTCACCATCAACCAGTGCTAACAGCAGCCACTAGTAACTGAACCGTTACTTCTGCCTGCCAGTTCGTTTGTTAATTCCATTACTGCGAGTCGGTGCGTTTGATTTTGAATAGATAAAGAAAAACGTCGCGCGCGCACCCGACGCTACGTCTGTAGCGCGCCCGACGCAGACGCAAGCGGGCTCGGCTCGGCTCGGCGACGAGCGAACGTCTTGGCGCAAGCGTGTGTTGACTCTCTCCAATTCCACAAGAGGGTTACCATGATCCACCTTATAAAGTGGTGTAACTCCCCACTAATACTCCATGTGGGACTAAACAGTTTTAGCACGTGCACATGGGCCTTTGAGATTTTTCAGAAATTAATTAGAGTTAAAATTGGGCCAAGCCCGTATTAATTCCAACAGAATAGCAACTTGTATTCTCAGGTGGCCAATGGGCCAGTATATATAGACAAATACAATATGCAAATAACCCCTTATAACAATGGAGAATAACACAACTATATATATATATATATATATATATATCTAACAGTAAGCATCCTCTCTGAACAATTATTTGCCAATTTTTTTTGTTAGCCTGTTAGATATGCTTGATCTTGTCATGATTTGACACCAAAATAACATCCTATGACTCATGAGGGCTGTGATTCGGTCTGAAATATGTGCCAAAATATGAAAATATTGTTGTTCTGTTATATATGCATTAGATCATGAAAGTAAATAAATGAGAGAAGCATTTAGATCATGCAAGAGACGTCAGAGAGTTAGTCGGGATCGGCTGGGCTGTGTAGCCTGTGTGGGGGTGAGCTGAACCTTATTTCCGGTTTTTCCAGTTTTGAGCTGGTTTTTACCGAAAAAAAGGACCTATAGAAACTGATTTTCAAATTCTCTACCGCTTGCTAGCAACTTGGTGTTTTTTTTTTTTTGGTACAGTGCTAAGGTACACAACCCTAAGTAATATGCTCATATCACATATGCAGCAGCATCTGACATGAAAAAACAAAAGCTACAATGGATCGAAGTACCATACAGTGTTATTCCTTTGGAGAACATTTGGAGGCATGTTTGCAAGGTGCATTACGGATTTACACTTGCCATTGCCATTCCTATCAAAGGTTTATCTCTATCTCTATGTGCATTAAGCAAATAACAGCAACAACTGTATGTGAAGTATAAGTTGGAGCTCGGTGTGCAACACCGACATGGGGAACGTGCTAAATAACTCGCTGAACCAAACCTTGTAGTTAATCAAAGGGATAATTAGGTGCATGCCACCCAAAATAGTAAAATATGGGCATTAATTCAGATAAATGCACACTAGTATAAAAAGTACGAGTTGGTTTTTTCACTATATTTACCCCCATTTTGTATCCCAGTTGAATCGTGACCGTCCTAATGGCTCACATTCAATGTTGGTCCTGCCATCTGACAATCTTGGCCTTCCATCAATCAAATCCAATGGACCAAATCAAATGTTGGTTCTGCCAGACCTTAGTCGCCTCAATAATTATATTTACTCACCCCTAGTGGCCAACACTCCAAATCAGAATTCTCCAGAGACCCCGTCCCCTTTCATTCTACTGCGATTCCAGCTCTCCGTGTGTCGCACTCGGCTCTGTCTCCCAGACATTTTGAGAGAACCCCTTCCCCGTGATGTTCATCCTGGCAACGACCTGGTCCTCATCGAGATTAGCCGAGACAGGGAGTGGTAGACTGGTTGGTAGTCGCGGGTAACGCTCGCATGATGTTGCGGCGATCACCAGCGACAATGGTGTTGTAACGCCACGCCCAACGCTAAGCTCAGGATATCAGCAAATTATACTAACTATCTATTTAAACATTAATTTATAATAAATTTTAGTAAGTATATAAAGATTAAAACTCATCCACGGATCACAAGATGGACGTTTAAAGTAATACTATTCAACTAATGAATTTACCAACTAGTCTAAAGCATTACTCTTGGCAATAAATAAGTCCATGAACAACGATCTAAAGAAATAACCAAAATCTCTAGAGTTATATGGAAGCACTATAAATAAATATAGAATGTGTATTTGTTTCACATGTGACCCTTGTGATTTACTCCCTCCTAGTATGTTGCTATCAAAAGTAACCTAAAATCAGCAAGAAAGCAAGAGTAAGTCTAAGGCTCGTCAAATACATAATAAATCCATAAACAACAATTTATCAACCATAATCGAGGTTATCATCATCATTTATCTATTTAATGTCATTCTTACACTCAAATAAACAAGTCATATTCTATATAGATAAATTTACATAATTTAACAATATACACATATATGTGAAGGCACCATCATATTTATGCTCAAATGCATCTCATTAGTTAATACCGGTATAGCGGAGTGTTCACCCGTCGATGACACGTTCTTCCCCTCATCTTCTTTGGGATGGGGTCTCTACATTGTATGACTTTAACTATTCCCTACACATGTAAGACTTTATCTAGAGCACTCCAGACTAGTGATGTATCTTTCTCACCGACCTCACCGAAATAGTTACATGATTTTTTCACCAACCTGACTTGTGCACACTTATTATGATGAATGTAAAATGATACAACATTATATCTAATCATTTACACAACTGTCTCATTAAATCAATATTTCATTTTCATTATCTCAATACCATAATCTCTATAACTCAATGTCATCAATTTCATGTATATGAATAAGCTTAACGAAAACATTAAAAATAACATGATAAGTAATATAAATGACAATGGCAAGCAATCCATTATTCACCACTCTATAACGCGCTTGTCTTTTTAGCCTTTACAAACTGGGTGGCGAAATTATGGCACGACGCATGAGGCCACAGTCATTGAACAAGCAAATAATAACACGCACTCAAAAACATACCACTACAGTACCAAAACATTGAACAAATCATCATCAAACCTATATGCAAAATCAACACCCATAACTTTACTTTACAGGCGCACTACCCCGCTGTACTAGTAGTAAAAATACTCTTAACTTATTCACTCGAAATCCAAATCTAACAAACTAATACTTTCTGGAATCCACATGATTTCCTACAACTTTTCTAGTTATGATAGACTTCTGATTCTACTACTTTCTCCCCCGTTTCCTTCCATGAAGATTGTCCCAGAATCTGTCAGGATGGACCACTTCACAATTCTGTATCTTTAATTCTAAAATTTGAAAAGATATGAACGATACCAATTATGAAAACTACTCAAAAATTTCTAGATAATTCAAGTTATCACCAAAATTTAATTCTTTTATTTACTAGGTGAAAACAGCCCATCTACGCGATATCTGCTAACGACGCATAAATTCTGAACATCGATATTCCCGATGCTGTAACTTTTCACTCGCTACTCCGATTCTAGCAATCTAGATTTTCCTAAAAATCTAACGAAATTATCTATATATTTTCTAATTAGAAGAAATCCCGAATCTAAGCCTAAATACCTTGAATTGCTTCCGTAATATTCTGTATCGAAACTCGACGAACTAGGACATGCTGAAAACCAATCTTCCCTAAGGCAAAACGATCTACAAAATGCAGCGACTAATCCAAGTTAATTCTAGCTACTAATCCCTTCCTTCATCCCTTCTCCTTACAGCCACCCCCTCTGGCCACAACACAGAAGGTATGCAAGCAGCAGCTAGGGAAGCATGCTACGTTTGCAGCAAGAAACACAGAAGCAGGAGGTGCGTGCGGCACAGCAGCAGCACAGCGGCAGCATGCGGATTTGGCAGCAGCGGGGGCGACTAGGGCACGTCCACCTGTTCATGCGGAATTGATGCACGAATACAATATCAGGAAGGGGCCCTCATCATCAGATGTGTTTCCATGGGATAAGAGAAAAGGGAAGGCACATCAGATTAAATTCAGAATTTACGCTTCTCACTCTAATTAATTCAGAATTTACACCAGGGAATTGAACCCAGTAAAGAATGAGAGGGTATATTAGCCATTTCAGGCCCCTCGGATGCTCCTAAACGATGGTGTCGAAATGGAAAAGGCGACATGTTGTTTATCTTGTGTGTTGATCTCTTAGGATCCACACCTCATTTATTTATAGTCTCAAAAAACTAATCCGACCCTTACACAATCTCCTAATCCGAATCTCATATGATTGGGATATCTAACTCAAACTCAAAACTCTCCAACACTCCCCCTCAAGATGGGCCGAAAATATCAATCATGCCCATCTTGTTACATATTATATAACACTCACTAGGACCCAACCCTTTAGTAAAACAGTCAGCCAATTGTTCACCAGACTTGACATACTCCAACTTTAGTATCCTATCATCGAGCTTCTCCTTAATGAAGAATCTGTCAATCTCAACGTGCTTGGTACGATCATGCTGAACTGGGTTGTTAGCAATGTTGATTGCAGATTTATTGTCACAATGCAGTACTAAGGGATTATTCTTCCATATTCGAAGTTCGGACAATAAACCCTTCATCCATATCATCTCACTCACACTCAACGCCATTGCTCTGTACTCTGCCTCTGCAGTAGACCGAGCCACAACCTCCTGCTTCTTGCTTCTCCATGACACAAGGTTACCTCCCACAAAGATGCAATATCCAGAGGTAGATCGCCTGTCATCCATACTGCTTGCCCAATCAGCATCACAATACCCTTCCATATTCAGATGTTGGTTTTTTCTGAACCAAAGGCCCTTTCCGGGGCTATTCTTCAAATATCGTAAGATTCGATAGACAACATCCATGTGTCCTGTTCTAGGATCATGCATATATCGACTAACCACACTCACTGCATATGAAATATCAGGTCTTGTATGACACAAATAGATAAGACGCCCAACAAGCCTTTGATAAGCTTCCTTGTTGACTGGATCTCCCGATTCAGCACATAGCTTGTGATTCCTATCAATAGGTGAAGCAATAGGACAGCACCCAAGCATACCTGTTTCTTCCAAATAGATCAAGAACATACTTTCTCTGGGAGAGAACTATACCATTCGAAGAACGGGCAATCTCAATCCCAAGAAAGTATCGAAGAGGTCCAATATCTTTCACCTCAAACGCCTCTCCCAATTTTTCCTTTAAGGACTTGATTTCCTCGGCATCATCTCCAGTAATCACAATATCATCAACATAGACTGCTAATATAGTGATATGTGATCCTTTATGCCTATAAAACACGGTATGATCTCCATTGCACTGAGAATAGCCCATACTACAGACTGCACGTCTGAATCTATCAAACCATGCCCTTGGAGACTGCTTTAGACCGTATAAAGACTTCTTGAGTTTACATACCTTCCTCTCAGTCTGCCTGTTTTCAAAGCCTGGAGGAATCTCCATGTATACCTCTTCTTGTAAATCACCATGTAGAAAAGCATTCTTTACATCCAACTGATGTAGAGGCCATCCGAAATTAGTTGCACAGGAGATCAACGTTCTTACCGTACTCATTTTTGCCACTGGTGCAAAGGTCTCATCATAATCTATTCCGTATGTTTGACTGTAACCTTTTGCAACCAATCGTGCCTTGTATCTCTCTATCTTGCCTTCAGGAGTTTGCTTAATTGTAAACACCCATTTGCATCCTACTGCCCTTTTTCCTGCTGGAAGTGGAACAAGATCCCATGTTTTATTCTTTTGAAGTGCACTAAGTTCCTCCTTCATGGCATTCTCCCACTTAGGATCTTGCTTAGCAGTTCGCCAATCCTTCGGAACATGCATAGTCTGAAGAGATGCAATGAATGCTTTGTATGCAGGTGAAATATGGGAATACGAGATGAACTTCGTGATATCATGCTCAAAGCCATACCGGACTGGAGGCTTTCCTGCATTAGCTCTAGTTTCCCTACGTTGTGCAAGTGGTAACTCTAGATGGGAATGATTAGAATCAATATTACCATTCGCCCCAAGGGGAGGCAAGAAACTTGATGGAGAGAGACCCGAGGAGGGATTTGGGACTAGATCAACCGGCAAGGCTGGCTGTTCAGAAGGCTGTTCTGGCTGTGGTAATGCCGGTTGTTCAAAAGACTCCACCGTTGTTGACTCAGTCTTGTTGCTGTCTCTTGGTTTCTCCCCCTGTTTCCCGAAGCGTCTTGATAAACTTTTAAGTCTTTTTTGGTTATCACATCTCTCGCATATTCTGTTAGATTTGGGCACGGAATTGTCCCCACAATAACTTCTTCTCGTTGACTAACACTCTCTTTGTTCTCCCCCTCTCGACTTTCATCCTCAATGATAGGAGAGAATTCCAAAAACTGATCAAGATTACCTCCACTCGTGTAGTAAGGTTCTAACTCCCGGAATGTTACATCCATACTCACAAATAACTTTCGTTCAACTGGGTTCCAGCATCTATAGCCCTTCTGACTTGATGAATAGCCTATGAAGATACATTTTAATGCCTGTGGATCCAGCTTGCCAACTGTTGGTCGGTGATCTCGTACAAAGCACACACAACCAAACACCTTGGGAGGCACCTTGAACTCTCGCTGACCCAAAAGGAGTTCTGCTGGAGACTTCATCCCAAGTATTCGAGATGGCATGCGATTGATGAGATATACTGCCGTCATTACTGCCTCGCTCCATAATCCCTTTGGCACGTTCATCTGAAACATGAGTGAACGTGCTACCTCCAATAAATGTCGGTTCTTCCTTTCAGCCACTCCATTCTGAGATGGAGTTCCTGGACAAGTAGTCTGATGAAGTATCCTCTTACGAGAGATATGTTGCAAACTCATTATTAACATACTCAGTTCCATTATCTGAGCGGAGAATCCGAACTTTTGCATCAAACTGAGTAGCGGTCATCCTATGGAAGTCCTGAAAACATCGAAGGACCTCGCTCTTGTGTTTCATCATATAAATCCAAGTCATACAGTATAGCAATCAATGAATGTGACAAACCACTTAAAGCCACTCACGTAAGTAATGAGCACGGACCCCAAACATCCGAGTGTATTAATATAAAGGTTCATAACTCAAGACCAATACTACTATATGTAGACCGTGTATGCTTTCCAAACTCGCAAGCATCACACACAAGTTTACTCTTATCTACCCTTTTGAATAAATCAGGTATAACCGACTTAAATTCTCAAATGATAGATGTCCCAGCGGCGATGATGTAATAAGACTTCTTCCTCGTTTCCTCTTATAGCCACGACCAATGCCGCATCAACTCGATCAATGTACCACACCCATTACGCCTTATTCGGTCCCAATCCTCTTCCCGCTTCTCTTCTCCAGTAACAAACATGAATCCCCATCAAATGTGACAAAGCATTTGAATTGGTCAATGATAGAACCGATCGATGTAAGGTTGATCTGAAAGGAGGAACATGCAAAGCGGTGGACAAGGCAATGGATGGTGTACATTCTACTGATCCAACACCACGAATAAGTCAAGGCGGTTCCATCTGCTTTGTTTGGACGGTTTGAAATGAGTATATGGGGTGTAAGATGTGAAAGCATTACGTGAACCTGTGACATATTTGGATGCCCCTGAATCTATGATCCAATCAATATGAGAGTGCTTATATGTGGATGCAAGTGCATGTGTCTGAGTACCTTCACCCACGTGGGCGTAGTTTGCAAAGTTGCCAAAGGAGGTGGAATCATGAGGAGTCTCTAATGCCTTTCCTTGCTGCCACTTCTCCCACTGCATAGCTTGTTCGCCTGTCAGAGTGACAGACGTGTTCTCCTCTGTCTGGGCCATGTTAGCTCTAGGGCCAACTCGGCCTCTTCCTCGGCCTCCACGACCACCACGATCTCCACCTCGGCCTCCACGACCTCCACGACCTCCACCTCGACCTCCATACTGTGGAGAGGGACAAGCACGAATCAGATGTCCTCTTATCCCACAGTTGTAGCACTCTCTATCATCAGGTATGGCATATGCGGACCTGACCGGGTTGTTGTCCCCCATTACTCGTAGTCGAACTTCCTCCTGCACCATAGCTGAAATAGCCTCCTCCATTGTAGGCAATTTTGCCAAGCGAAACATGGCAGCCCTTCTACTCTCAAACTTTGGATTTAGACCCTTTAGAAAGTGTGTAACTGCTCAAGCGTTAAGCCCACACCCTACCAGCCTCAATATCACCAGCACATGTCAACTGTAGTGGATCATAATGGTCTAAATCTGCCCAAAGTTGCTGCAATTCACTAGCATATTCCTGGACGGTCTTCTCCTCCTGTTTCAGGGCCTCCACCTTGCCTTGGACTTCCACCATCATCATCACATTTCCTGCCCCGGAGTACATGTTGCTTAGTGTCTTCCACATTGCTGGTGCACTCTGCATCATCTCCACCATCCGAGCTATGGATGGAGACATCGAAGTTAGCAACCAAGCTACCACCACAGAATTGGTGGTGTTCCACATCCTCCAATCAATGCTCGTCTTGTCTGCAGGCTCAACACAAGTCTCTTGCAGATAGTGTTCCACCCCCTTTGTCCTCAGAATTAGCTGAGCCCTTCTAGACCAACTCAGGTAATTCTTATTTCCTTCTAATTTTACATCATTTGGCATCAGCTCCAGCTTTAAGTCGGATGACCCTGCACTAACTCTCGGACCTATCATACCCGTCGCGAAGAGATCCTGTAACATGCTTCTTATGTCACCTTGAGTTACTAGCGGGGAAGTAGTCTCAATCACTGCCTTCCTCGTAGCCTCAATTTCTTCGGGGGTCATCTTCTCAATAGCCAGAGATGCCAATTAATACCAAGATATGCCGCGCGTATCTCCCACGATCACGGCAACTCTTCACGCATTAATATTCTGTCGAATCTCGATATTTTCTTTTACCAAATTATACATAACTACACGTACCTCTTTTTTTTTTCCCTTTCCCTCCGGCCGAATTTTTCCTTCCGGCCGATTTTTTCCTTCGGCCTCGAATTTTTCCTTCCGGCCGTTCTTTTCCTTCGGCCTCTTCGGTCTTTTTCCTTCGGCCCGGCTCGGCAGCGCCTTTTTTCCTTCGGCCGTTCTTTTCCTTCGGCCTCTTCGGCCTTTTTCCTTCGGCCCGGCTCGGCAGCGCGTCGTCGCCTCTTATCGTTTTCTTCTCCCCTCAGCCGAGCGGCTTCGGCGTCGTCGCCTCTTCTCCTTCGGCGTCGTCGCCTCTTCTCCCCTCAGCCGAGCGGGTTTCTTCTCCCCTCGGTAGGCCTTGCTTCTTCTCCTCTCGCAGCGTGGCTTGGCCTCTCGCGGCGTCGCTTCGCCTTGAGTCGCGGAGGTCGAGCGAGGGCGCAGCTTCTTCTCTCGTCGCCGGCGCAACGCCACGCGGTTGTCCGCAGAGGCGGTGGCCCGCCCGCCGCAAGTGCGCGCGCAACTGGAGATGAGCGGGCGGTGCGCGGATCTCGATGGTGACGGGCGACGCGGCGGTGGCTTCACGCACGCCCACGAACGGCGGCGGCGACTTGGATCTGAGGTGAGTACCCGGCTCTGATACCATGTTGTTTATCTTGTGTGTTGATCTCTTAGGATCCACACCTCATTTATTTATAGTCTCAAAAAACTAATCCGACCCTTACACAATCTCCTAATCCGAATCTCATATGATTGGGATATCTAACTCAAACTCAAAACTCTCCAACACGACATTTGATCAAACTAAAGAGTGGAAAAGAAAATGAATTGATGCATTTTGTTGGTGGCACCGCACAACGAGTAAGACTTAGCGGCAAAAAAAGCAAGATTTTTCATTCTAGAACATGCACATTAAAACAAGATTTATAATTTTGAATATATTTCTTAATAACAATTATATGTGGTAACCAAACACTAGAATAGATGAAATCATATGTCAATCTAAGTACTAAGAGAACTGTGATTGGGCTCCGTCAAATTCCAATTTCCACTATCAAGTAGACCTACCATTATTTTTTCGGCTTAAATAAAACAATTAGAAATCATGTCAATACTATTGAAAACATGCAAAATTATGGAAATACTGTCACATTCGTAATCGACTGTCCATTAATTGCACCGCGAATGTTCAAAATGATGAAAATACCATCTTTGTTAGATTTATCTAGAGAGGAGGAAGGAGGTGGTGGCAGGCAGGCAGCACGAGACCTAGAGCTGCCTTGTCATGTGTTTAAGATTGATTGCACTAACATAATAATTTTCTAAAAGAAGAAAAAAAATCGGATTGCATATTGGTGTCCTTCCCTTGGTCCGAACTCGGAAGCCATTTGTCCGATCCCGTGCGTCCATCCCAAATCAGCGGTTGGATTGGACATTCATTGCCTTTGTAGTGCCCCACTGGCTAGCATCGTGCCATATTCCTCGGATCTCGGAAAAAAATATGATGGGGAAGGGCCTCACCCTATCAGCCGTTGGATCATTTTTAACAGAACCGATCCAACGGCTGATGAGGAGGGCCTCACGTGAGGCTCTCTTCCAACGAATTTCCTTCCTCGGATCTCATCCTCCGTCCCCATATCCAAAGCCACTGAGCACCACCTCCAAGAAAAAAACTCTTCTCCCCTCCTTCCCCTTCTCCAGTGGATCGGTGTGGAGATCCATCTTCATCCGGGTTCCCGATTTCTTCTGCTGGTAAGCTCGCTTGGATCGATTTCACTTTGTTTGATCTCCTCGATTTGGTCTTCCCAAGATACTACGTCGAATTGGTGTAAAAATTGGGACCGTTATAGGGAGGAAATACTCCCACCAATTGCGGATGCGTTTGCTGGTGCTCTGCACGGTTCGTTTCTTGTTCTTGTGTCGAGGTGTGCAAGATCCATAGGGTGAGGTGACCCGTGGGATAGGACCCAAGGTGCATCCGCGCCTGCCTTACGGTGTTACATTGTTGTAGATCCAGTCTGCCTCTGGTAAAATTTTGGATGTTTAGATGCCATGTGTTCCACTATATTGTTCATTCTGCAATGCATTACGTCAAATGAAGTCTGGGTAGTGGTGTTCTTGTGGGTTGGTGTGTGACAAATTTTGTTTTCTTTTCCTCCTTTTTCCACTCATTTTGTCTTTTGATCTTTAATTTGGCGGTGTTTGTTGTATGGTGGTAATCGCATTAGCTCGCTCTAGTCAGTGGTGGACCAAAAAAAATTATCAATAGGGGTTCGAAACAAAATATTATAATATCTTTTGAATATATATTAATACTCTCTTCATTCTTTTTAAGTGATATTTTAGAATATGTGCAATTAAAATTTCTACAATTTGCATATTAGTATATTTACAATGATCTAGATTGATATTTGTATTAAAAGTTTTTCATAAAATTGTTATTTTTATTTATACTACTATAGAATTATAATATTTTACCTTAAAATTTTCATAGGGGCATTTGAAATAGAACTTAGGGGGAGTAACATACTAAGTATTTAGATGACCCAACTAACATATATACTTTAAAAAAATAGTACATTTTATTTTAACACAACTCTATTACAAGTCATTCTATTTTAAAACAGATATATTGCTCTCTCTCTCTCACACACACACACACACTCTCTCTCTCTTTTCTTATGCTCTATCTTAGCGTAACCGCATATAAGAAATGAGTTATTTTGCTCGTATATATAACTATTATAACCATTAATTCGTGACAATAGATACACTCTAATTCATTGAAAGAAAATGTATAAAGCGCTTAGATATTTTGAAGAATTTCTGAATTTTTAAATTGGATAATCTATAATCTTCTCGTGAAATTATCTCCCTTTTGATCCTTGAGAAACTTGATGGGTTGCATACGCATTGTAGAGAATATCATTAACATGGTACAATAAATGCTATCATTTTCTATGACAAAAAAAGATTAAAAAAAGAGAATAAAGTAGTTCCTATAAATTGTGTAATAGAACTAATTAAATACAAATAGAGCTAAGAAGAGAAATTAATGCACACTATATAGAAAATAATTTGAGAAATATCATTTATCTCAATCAATTGCCAAAATATGTGTATTCCTTTATGAGGATCTTAATGTGGTGGTACAAGGATTTTGATATTGCTATATCCAAATGTGTGCTGATGTGTGTTTCCATAAACTTATGTGCTAGACCATAATATATAATTAAACAAGATAGAAATATAATTATCTAATAAAATTAACTATGGGATGCTTGTTTATCTTTGTAGAGTAGCGATGATAAATATTTTATACACATAGTTTTGTGAGTTGTTGCGCAAATAAGTATATAGATGGAATTGTAGGGTGAGATGTTACTCTATTTGATTAAAAAAATTACTCTATAATTTAAGCGGAATTGTTACATAACTCTTAACTAAAAATTTAAGAAAATCAGTTGATTTTCTCATCATTCAATTTGCACGCACAATACGTGCTTTGCTCAAGAGGTCTTTGTTTTCTCCGACGGATATGATAAGTTTAGAGTTCGGATTCACCCATTTAGGTTTTGGGTTCATCAGAATCCCCAACTATATAGGGTGGATGAAGGATCTAGACATGCAATTATGAGTTAATGGAGTGTTTTGGTGATTAATGATAAATCTAATTGTAAGACTAACATTTCTATTGCTATATCTAATATGTAGTCTCATTTGGATATAAAGGTGAAATTCAACGAGGTATGCATTTAACTTGTACTCTTATATAATGTTGCATTCCTCGGATCCAAAATATAGGTTGAACTCCACCATAAGTATATATTGAATATGTGCATATGTTTTCTTTACACATATGTATATGCACACGTTTAGGGGGAGCTCATTCTATATTTTGTGGTTTCATTTGTATTGATCTATATTTCGTGTTCCATATATATTTGGGATCCTTACTTTGAAACATATCCGTATGAGTATACAAAACTTATGTAGTCTTTGTATACTTATGTTTTGAGTATATAGAACTTGTGTAGTTCGTGTATACTCATGTTTCGGAATATATAAAACTTGGGTAGTTTTTGTATATTCATGTTTTGAGTATATAGAACTTATGTAGTTCTCGTATACTCAAGTTTTGAGTATGTAGAACTTGTGTAGTTCTCGCATACTCATGTTGTGAGTATATATATATGAAACCTTTTTTCTACTCCCGGAAGTAGTTACTCTCTATTCCGTATCTCACAACATAGAGAGTATCTTGCGCAACCGAGAGCATGTATGTGTAGTATACGAGTATATAAGACCACCTAGGTGTTATTCACACATTTTCAGGGGTGGTATGTACAATTTTTAGACATACTCCTTTTTAGTGCAAATATGAAGGTATTTACAAAATATGCTAAAAATTTGTAAGGATCCCAAATATATAAATTGAACCACATGAAAAATTTGTAAGAAAGTCCTTAGTTTTTAGCATATTTTGTAAATACCTTCATATTTGCACTAAAAAGGAGTATGTCTAAATTTTTTTACATACCACCCTTGAAAAGGTGTGAATACCACCTAGGTGGTCTTATATACTCGTATACTACACATACATGCTCTCGGTTACGCAAGATACTCTCTACGTTGTGAGATACGGAATAGATAGTAACTACTTCCGGGAGTAGGAAAAATGCTTCCTATATACACACACACACACACACACACACACACACACACTCATAACATGTTACATTTATCAACATTCAATTTATATGTGATTGAAATGGTTATCATCAATTACCAAAGAGGAAAAGATTGAAGTATCTTGTCCCACCATTATGAGTTAATGGTATGATATGGTAATTAATGATAATCATATTGTGGAACTAACTTTTTCCATGAGTTGGATGTATAGGTTATGTTCCAGGATGATGAAGACTTGAGATAATCATGAGTTGATCATCAAGTCAAGATTCAAGAATGCATCATGCGTTGATGCATATCAAGATTTGAAGTAAAGATTGCATCATGTGTTGATGCACATCAAGTCAAGAGAAGACCTATCATGTGTTGGTGGAGGTCAAGTGAAGGAATGCATCACGTGTTGATGCATGTCGAGACTCGGGATGAAGAAATCATCATGTGTTGATGATGTTCAAGACAAGATCCAGAAGTGAAGAAGATCATCATGTGTTGATGATTGTCAAAATCAAGGACCCGACTTGAAGTGTTGATGTGCGTCATCAAGCTTCAAGAAGATGCATGGTAAAGGTATGACTAGCTAGGGCTAAGGATGTGTTCCTAGTCTTTACAGGTCTTGGTGTTTGGTTGGAAGACCGGATTGCTAGTATAGGATTGCCGTACGATTAAGAGGGGTCTTGACTAGTAGCATGAGTTAGTCATGTGTTGATAGCTCATTGTGTTTGCTCTAGCTCATCTATGCATGGAGTTATTATTTGTGAATGTATTTTGCGAATAATTGATACTCATGCATTTAATCTTTGTAGCATGGGACTATAGTTTGCAAATATATTTTGCAAATGGTCGAAGTCCATGCACCTTAACCTTGTGGCATGATGCTATTATTTGCGAATGTGTTTTGTAAATAGTTAAAACTCATGTTTGATTTCTTGTAGTATGTGACTTAAGTTTGCAAATGTGTTTTGCAAACGGTGTAAGTCTATGTACCTTATTCCTTGTGGTATGATTCTAAAAGTTAGCAAATGTGTTTTACAACTTGTTAGGAATCTTGCCTGTGATCATTGTTGGCATGGCTCATCAATTGGCAAATGTGTTTTGCAATTGAAGTTGTTTTGAAAGTCATTTGCTACTTTGTCAGGATAATCGGTAGTTCCGGTGTTATAATTGCGGAACTACCGCAGGCCGGAAGATCCGAAAATTCAGCAGTATGTTTTTCCCAGAGAGACTACCGCACCGCGGAAGTTCTGATTTTAGCGCGGTATGTTTTTTCCAAAGGGTGCCATGTGTTGGACCTGAGTGGAAGTGGAAGTACCGCCCATCAGAAAAGGAACCACAAATTAGTTGGCGGTAGTTTCGCGCTGATTTTTCCAACGGCTAGTTTCTCGTCTGATATAGCCGTTGATGTGCTTGTCGTTGAGGTGCGGAAGTTTAGGACGTATAACAGCGTAGTTCCGCATATGCTGATTTTTCAGCAGATTTTCTCCCAACGGCTTGTTTTTGTGTGTGGCTATATATAGCCACCTTGGCCGGTTGGGAATGGTTGCTGAGTTTATTGTGAACCTCTATTGAGCCTCTTGAGCTAAGAGCAAGCCTCTCCTCTCTTATGTGCATGTGGTCCACTTGGTGAGCTTGGAGAGTAAACCCTAAGTGCATGTGTTGCCTTAGGTAGTGGATTGTGTATCCACTTGAGCGTTGACACTTGATTAGTTCAAGTGAAAATTGAGATTTATTTCTCTTGGTGTTTGCCGACACCTAGACGGTGTGGAGGCGTCGTGCCTGGTGATCTTCTCAAAGAAGTTTGTGAGAAGGCCCGGTGTGGTTGTGAGTGGTTTGGTGCTCGCCATCTCCGGAGTGGAGGAAGAGCAACCTTAGTGGAGCGAGGTGTTGGTTCGTGTTGGAACCGGTCCAAGTGGTTGGACTTACCTCGGAGGTGTTGGATTAATTAGTGGAGCCGGTCCAACGTGGTTGGGCTTACCTCAACATGGATTAGGGAAGACCGGCAAGTCTTCAAACACCATGGTAAAACATAATTGTGTCATCTTTATTTGTCGTGTGCTTTACTTTGAGCAATTTACATTCTTGCTTTAATTGCTTATATATCATTGTATGATTGCTCTCATTGTATTGTATTCATATTGTTGGTGCATTTAGGAGAGCCTAGTTAATTTAGGTTTTAATTGTGTAAAACTAATTTGTTATTAGCTTCCGCATTATTAATTGGTTTTAGCCCGAAAGAATTTTTAAAACCGCCTATTCACCCCCCTCTAGTCGACCACCTCGATCTTGCAGTGGAGAGCAGCGACAAATCAACGTTGGACGACAAGGTTGCGGTGACGCCACTGGCCGTGGCTACATAGGGAGGACGGCAAACGATGTTAGGGGGGCGATTGTAAGTAGTGAGTTAGGTCTTGAGGAAGCGGTTGTGTGGTGGGGGCGACAGATGCAATGGCTGGGAAGTGGCGGAGAGGTGGAGAAAGGGGTTGCTGTGACTTACATTAGGATAGAGATGGTTATAACAAGAACAAGTACATAGAAAATCCAACTATTTTTTAACGATCAATGACTAATCATTATCTCATTTAAGAAGAGAAGTATTTTTCTACTGGAATCGCATCATTTAACATTGCAACTGCAATGGCAAAGAGAACGATACCATGACATCGTTACTATTCTACATATTTCCATCTAGGGGATCAAATGAGGAACGGACAGGATCGAACCGCCACAGTGATAGCAATAGTAAAGTGAAGCAGTATTTATTGTTCTATATTGTTTTCAATCGTACTGAGATGAATCTCGTGTGTTCCTTTTTTAGGGGGAATTAACTATTTACCCTCCCATTAGATGCATATTCATATTTTACCATCCTTCCTTATGTAATTGATTTTTTACCCCCTCTTACTATGTTTCTTGATTAAATACCATCTTTTCATTATTTTATTAATATCTGGCTGTTTTCTTCGTTTTGACCATTCAAAATACAAATTTTTCCTTGCCCCATCCCTTCCGCCTGCTCCCCCTGCTCCCCCATTCCACTCCATTCCCCAACCCAACGCACCGCCACCGCCTCCTCCCCCCTCCCCTCCCACCGCCACGATCTCCTGCAAGATCTTATTATGCACCCCACCGCGCCCGCCGTCGAAGCTGCTACCCGCACTAGCTGCCGCCACCGATGCCATTTTCTTAGGGAGTTCCATGTGAAGAAGGACGACGTACCCTCCTTCAGCGGCGGCGTGGCGAAGGCGACATTGCCGTTCCCCATGGGGCAAAAATTGAATCGACTAGACAGAGCCATTGGTGCCCTCCTTGGTGGCGTAGATGTCGGTGGAGTTGTGTGAGAGGGAGCAACTAGGGTTGTGCGAGAACATCAAGTAGGAGTAGGACATGTCGTCCGATGCTTAGGGTGCACGTCGTCATCGTGCTATAGGTCCGGCCAGGTGGCGACGCAGCGGCAGTCACTGTGGCCCCAGTCCGAAGATCGCCATCAGATAGAAGGACGGGAGGAGGGACATGAGCTGTGATTGCAGCTGGGAGGACGGCGGTGCGTGCACGTCGGAGGGGAGGGAGAGATAGAGCTAGAGGGAGTCGAGGAGGGACGGAGGAGTCGTGTAGGGGTCCCGTCTTTGGGGTGAGGTGGAGGAAGTTGCGGCGGGGTTAGGAGGGGCCGGCTGCTGCGGCGGTGGAGGTGAGGGGGCCTGGCTTGTCACAGAGGTAGCTGCTGAGGTTGAGCTCGCGGTTGGGGAAGGGCGGTTCGGGGGCGGTGGGAGGGGGGAGGAGGCGGTGGTAATGGGTTGGGTTGGGTTGGATTGGGTTGGATTGGGGAATGGGATGGAACGGGGAGGAGGGAGAGTAGGAGGAAGGGAAGGGTGAGAACAAAATTTTATTTTCGCATGGCCAAACTAGAAAACGGTTGGATATTAATAAAATAATAAAAATATAATATTTAATTAAAGAAACAGAGTAAATGAAAGTAAAAAATCAATTACATTATAAAAAAGAATAAAATATAAATACACATCTAAGAGTAAATAATCGATTTTTTTTTGTCAAACTATGAGCGTTGCTAACGGCTCCGTGACATTAATGTAATGTAGGATGGCATTCTTTTCTTGTTCTGATTCACCTCACGCGCAGTCTCCACATGTTCGCTGGCAGCGGCGCCCCTCCCCCAAAATACGGCAGATCGAGCGAGCGACCGATACCGTCTCCGCCGTTCGCCAGATCCGGTACCGCTTCGCCGGCGGCCGGCGGCCGGCGTGGTGAGTTCTTCTCGTCCTCTTCTCCTCCCCTTCCTTCGTTTCCACCGTTTGCCAGATCTGGCCTCCTCCCCCTTCTCCGGCGGCTTCCTTCGTTTCTACCGTTTGCCAGATCTGCCCCCTTCCCCCTTCTCCGGTTGCCGGCGCGGTGAGCTCCAGCCGGAGATCCCCCGTTAACATCCTCGTGGGGTACTAATGAAGGAGTTACGTCCCTGTATCATGGTGGTACTAATGAAGGAGTTATGTCCCTGTATCATGGTGGTACTAATGAAGGAGTTACGTCCCTGTATCATGGTGGTTGTTTGAGCACACTTCTAGTTTTTTATTTGTCCTTGTAGTGAGCCATATAAATTGAAATTCCTTGTGGTACTATGGTTTTTGTTCTCTGCAATTTGTGGAACAGCAGATGCACACCCTGTTGACACTGTTGAAGTTTGTGGGATCTTGTTGGATTTTTTTTTGGTAAAAAAAAACATATTTAACTGGCATCCCAGTGGTAGTGCTTTTCTTGCTTTGAAGGGTTCTTTTTCTTTCTGTTCTGATAATTATTAGTTTCATCGGATTATCTTTGTAGTTTGTTTGCTGATTAAATAATTGTTTTTTCGCTGTTGACAGGAGCATAATTTATGAACTTGGTTTAGATAATTCCAGGAACCAACAAAGCCATTAAAAATGGTATGGCTACTGATGGAGCTTTCTGATGTTAAGGAACATATTGACATTTTTTTTAATCTTTTTGCTGCTATAAGTAGTTGAATTTTATTGTTTAGAAAAGCTGATTGTTTTTCTGATCCCCCAGGTGGTTCTTGCTGCTTCTATCATTTCAAAGTCTGGAAAAGGTAAGGTGGTTTGCAAATTTCAGTTATTCAGATCTTATATTCTTGTCAATCCCCAAAGAAATTGATTTCTTATTTTCTTATAACATTGCAAAAAAAATCCTGCTATATTTAGATCGGGCATGTTAATGACTTCATTCTACCCACCTTGTGCTAATTGGAATGATAGCATCCTATGCAAATTGGTGAAACCTGAATAGTGCTGTTGTCGTATTGCTGGCTAAGTAGATTTTAAACTTCTGTAGTATATTAGGATGTGGGTTCACTTAATATATAATTGTCATGTAGTCAAGAACTTTATCTCTTTTTTCCCCCTAGTTTGTGCTTCTTTCAAGAAAGTTAAGGGACTAGTCTGAAGGTTGTTTCTTTTCCAATTGCAGCACTTGTTTCAAGACAGTTTGTTGACATGTCTCGCATAAGGATTGAGGGATTACTTGCAGCATTCCCAAAACTGGTTGGAACTGGGAAGCAGCACACTTATGTTGAGACTGAAAATGTTCGTTATGTATATCAGCCTATTGAAGGCCTATATCTGCTACTTATCACAAACAAGCAGAGTAATATTCTTGAAGATCTGGACACGTTGAGGCTACTCTCCAAACTTGTATCCTGTTTTGTATCTGTAAATCTTTAATGTTCTGATTTTTGAAATGTACCTTATTGATATAATCCTATATAATGAAACACATAAAAGGGGGGTGTTTTAGGCAATATAATGATCTTTTTCTTCAGAATAATTAAATAGCAGATAATTTTATTGAGTAATGCTTGCTTTGGGGTATAAAATGAAGGTTATAATGTTATATCCAAGTGGAGCTTGTCATTAGATATTACCAAGGAAACAAAAACAACATAAATAGCACTAGATATTCATACTTGATGGAAATCTACATACAACCTTTGCAGATATGAACCTGTACCCATCCACCATTATATTATATTGCTACTATGATGCATTGTTTTTCTTTCATGGCAATAATCCAGTGCCATTGTCCCCTTAACATTTGTAAAGGTGCCTGAATACTCCCCCTCTCTGGATGAGGAGGGTATCTGTAAAACAGCATTTGAGCTTATATTTGCTATCGATGAAGCCATCTCACTCGGGAATAAGGAAAATGTAACAGTGCAACAAGTCAAACAATATTGTGAGATGGAGAGCCATGAAGAGAAAGCGCACAAGATGATGATGCAAAACAAAATCAATGAAACAAGGGATGTGATGAAGAAGAGAGCTAGTGAGCTTGACAAAATCAGGGTCTGCCCCACTCTTTTCTCCAGATTAAAAATATGTATTCCATCTTGGGGGAAAGATAAAATGACGATTATTTTAATGGGCTTTAGCCGTTAGGCCAAGTAAAAGTAGTTATAATTTCTAGTTATTCCTTATGGTTATTTGAGCTATTTGTTGTCAACATGGCCTTAATTTAATTCGGTTACAGTTGGTATCAGTTCCTACAAAATCTCACATGTTTCCTTTAGTTACGGCTTACAGTTAGGACATGTTTGGGCAAACTTTAATTTTCCTACATTAACTTGTTGGCCTTTAGAAGTTGTAAGCAAATATAACAAATTCATTAGTAATGTAGGTACTTCTAGCAAATCTGTCAAATAACCCAATGAAAAATTAGGTTCAGTAGTAAAAGATAACAGAGGAAATATATCACAAAATTTCAAGAGTGTATATATATATATATATAGGAAAATGGTATGGTACTTCTGGGAGTATGTACTCTCACTTCTCATATACCACTTAAATCGTATGATTATACCTTTTATCTATTTGAGCATACTCCAATAATTATTATAAGATACTCCCAAAGTGAGTTCCATGATTTTTTTTAATTAAAGTCTACTTTTTATAGTAAAATTTATGTGTATACCTCTTTTATATATGAAAAAGGTATATAACAAAAATAAAGGGCTCTAATGAATTTTTTTAATCAAGTCACATTGGATTATCTTATAATTGATATTTAAGTACACTGAAAGTGACAAAGAAGTATAATATATTCGTTTAAATAGCATTTGAGAGATGGGAGTACATACTCCCAGGAGTCCATTGGAGCCCTTTATTTTTGCTATATACCCTTTTTCATATATAAAAGAAGTATATACATAAATTTTGCTATAAAAAATGTACATTAATGAAAATTTTCATAGCACTCACTTTGGAGTATTTTGTAATCGTTATTGGAGTATGTTCAAATAGATTTAGAGGTATCATCATACGATTTAAGTGGTATATGAGAAGTATGAGTTCATACTCTAGGAGTACCAAACCATTCTCCTATATATATATAATGCATTTCATCATTTGCAATGGTATTACCATGCTATACTGAGCATTATTTGTTAACATCTAAGAGGTTAATTTTTATGGTTGGTCTTCATGCAGATGGAAAGAGGCAAACTTGACAAAGGAGGATACTCATCAATATCTGGCCCGCGGGTAATTGAAAAAACTTTCAGCGACATGAGCATTACTGGTACTGGCTTTGGAAGTGGTTCTGGATTAGGTGGACTGAGCACTGATATGGATTCATTTGCTACCAAGCCCAAAGGAGGTAACTTGAGGCCTCTTTTGCCAATTCAGCGAATACTATGTTTCAGCATTAAAGGCAAACTTACTGTTTCAATTTATGTGCTGATTGATTAATCTAGGGTTTTTTTTTGTCCAGTACTTAAGCTTATTAAGACCTTTCATGACTTAACGTTATTAAAACAGTTTTCTCATGTCAGTGGCCTTGCTTGTGGAGAATTTGGGCAATATATTATCTGCCTTCTACTAACTTCTAGAGAGTCCAGGCAACTATATTACCTGTATTTTGTTCTAATTGTAGCAACATTTTGACAGGTCGTCCATCTGCAGCTGCTACTGCTCCTGGTAAAGGTCTTGGTATGAAATTAGGCAAAACACAGAAGACGAATCAGTTCCTAGAATCTTTGAAAGCTGAAGGAGAAGACATTTCGGAGGATGTACAACCAAGTTTAGTTCAGTCAAGGTTGTCACCTCTTCCACCAAATGATCCTATCACAGTGACTATTGAAGAGAGGCTCAATGTGCTAGTTAAAAGAGATGGAGGTGTTAGTAACTTTGATGTTCAAGGAACCCTTGCTCTTCAAGTCCTTAATGATGCCGATGGATTTATCCAGTTGCAGGTAACGTTCTTTCTGAATTTATAGCATTCTGCTTGGATTCTTTGTGTGCAAGGAAATTTCACAATGAAGTGTAACAAAAGAATATAAGACCATTTTATTTTATCTTTCAATTGAACCTATATCGATATTGCACTTTCTAATTAAATAGAATATTTCCATTCTATTGCTGTCATCATCCAAGATAATTCCTGTACAGGTCTTCATTTATCCTTCTTGTGCCATGTATTTGTTGCCGATGAGCAACCCTGTCGCACAGTATTATGAATAATGCTATTATCTGTGTTACAATTTGTAGGAGCTGATTTTTCTAATTATTGGTGTGTTGTAGATTGAAAACCAAGATATACCTGGACTTAGCTTCAAAACACACCCCAATATCAACAAGGACTTGTTTAGCAGTCAGCAAATTGTGGGAGCAAAAGATCCAAACAGGCCTTTCCCAAGTGGTCAAAATGAAACTCCTCTGGTGAAATGGAGAATCCAGGGAATGAATGAGTCATCGTTACCGTTGTCAGGTGCATAATCACTTTATCCTCTTCAGTTATCAAATAATTTGGACTTTCATGAACTCTTTTTCTTTGTGTAGTCAATTGCTGGCCATCAGTATCTGGAAATGAAACCTACGTCAACATTGAATATGAAGCTTCCGAGATGTTTGACCTGCATAATGTTGTCATATCTATACCTCTGCCTGCACTTCAGGAAGCTCCAAGTGTTAGACAGATAGATGGAGAGTGGAAGTAATGTTTCCCTCTTTAGTTTACCTCCCTGTTATGTTTTACTAAAAGAATCTTGCAAAAATTATTGCTGACAAAATTTCCCATTTTTTGAGAAGTAAACCTTTGAAGTTCTGGCTATGCATGGTGTTTGCAGTCCCATCTTAACAAATTACAAGTGATAACTACCACTCTTGCCTCTGTTCTTATCACTGGTATTTCAGCTGTTAAGGGTTGGAATTTTGTGTAGATGGAGCTTAATTTTTATATTATAGATGGCATTACACTACATAATACTGGAAAAGCTGTGGTGTCCTTGTGTTATTCTCATTTCCTTGTATGAAAATTACACCATTATTAATTGCACATCTCTCCCTTTTGTAGCCTTCAGCTGCATATATTTCTTGTTTCTCATGCATTTTGTTGTTTATACTTGTGAATACAGGTATGACTCAAGAAACTCTCTGTTGGAATGGTCTATTTTTCTTATTGATCAGTCGAACCGCAGGTGCATGAAATATATGAATTCTTATAATCATTTTTTAATTGTGTAGTAGCCTTGTTGCTTACTCTTGTTTTTTCTTCTTTGCAGTGGGTCCATGGAATTTGTTGTTACCCCAGCTGACCCATCAACATTTTTCCCCATATCCGTTGGATTTTCTGCATCAAACACTTTTAGTGATTT
Source organism: Hsuehochloa calcarea (assembly GCA_036346395.1). Taxonomy (NCBI): domain Eukaryota; kingdom Viridiplantae; phylum Streptophyta; class Magnoliopsida; order Poales; family Poaceae; genus Hsuehochloa; species Hsuehochloa calcarea. Next base: position 18,070,306 of record CM070607.1, read on the forward strand.
GAAGGTTTGTTTCCCCATATTGGTTGACGGACTCTGCTTTGTATGTATGTTGATCTCCTGATTCATTTCTTTTTTGTTAATTTGGATTATTGGAAATTTCTCAGGTTACTGGAATCTGCCCTCTGAAGGAAGGAAACCCACCAAAGTACTCACAGAGGGCTCGTTTGGTCACCGCTAATTATCAAGTAGTTTGACACCCTAATAAGGGCTGATTGTTCTCACTTTAGCGGTACATGTTTGTGGTATATGATCTTTTTTTTTTGATGAGCTGCTAAGTCGCGTCAAGGAAGGATCATTTTGGACCAATTTTTTTGCTAAGTTGTACTGCTATCTTGGAAATAAGCGCATGGATTCATATGGGAGATGTTTTGAATATCTTTTTTTTCTTTCACGCTGGTTGGCTGCTGTTTTGAATTTTTTTTTCTTTTTCTTTCGAGAGATGTTTTGTATTCATATGGGAACAGTTCACTGTTTCTGGATTTGTATTTCTGGGCGTGGCGTTCTCTCTGCATAAGGAAATATGCTTTCAGGATAGATAATTTTTTGTGCTCAATCTGCTTGCCCTTTCTGTTCTGATCTTCTGTGTTCTGGCTACCTTTCACTTTGTTGCTGCTGGTTCCACAACCTGGCGCAGTCTGATAACCCTGTAATACTTGTAGACCCCAATTTCTGGAATGAAGCAAGAGGCTAAGTTTTGATTTTGATTTGCTCCTTGCTGGAAGGTAGAGAAGTTTCTACCTTATGACCATTGTGTTGAAATGGTTGCTGAATAGTGTTACGATGCTGGCCACGTGCAAGTGAAAAACAAAACCAAAACAAAAGAACAAACAAAAGCTGTACAAACATGGGATTTAAAACTATTGAATTTGCATTGAGTTGACTCCACTGGCGGAGGGAAGCGCCCTTCGGTGTTTGGGTTTAGTCCTTTAGGTTCAGAGGCTGATGTAGTCTTAGATTTGCGGTGAAAAGAGTGGGAAAGCGTAGGTATAATCGCCCAGTGGATGTCATTCAATCCATAAACACGTGCAATTCCATCTCCAACTAAGGCCACTCGACCAGTCCCATCCACTTGAAAATTCGTGTAAAAGTGTGGATGTCCAATAGTCTTTCCGGAATGAAGTAGTCTGTTCATCTTCGATTATGACCTTGGTCATTTGTGTAGTTGCCTCAATGACAGCTGATAAAATTTTCCAGATCGTTGTGTCTCTTGGTCGAGGCTGCATTGGTATGTGGTTTCGATTATATTGATGTCTTAACCAATTGAAGCAAGGTTCAGTCGAGTTTGATAGTAACTTCCCTGCCGATTTCATAATCAAAGCTTTGTTATGATTTTGGAGATCACAAATCCCCAAATCCCCTTGCTCTTTGGGCAGCACTATGGTGGTCCAAGTGATCAGACAATGTCCACCGTGAATCTCTTTATCTCCCTTCCAAAGAAAGGCTCTTCGGATTTTGTCAAGGGCTTCTATGCTGCGTTCTGACCATTGGAGGCAACTCATATAGTATGTAGGTATTGCTGATAGCACGGAGTTTATAATTAGTTCTCTCCTTCCCCTAGACACGGAGTTTATCTTTAGTTCTCTCCCTCCCCAAGATAGTAACCTGGGCATCCAACCTGCTAGTCTTATGTCTATTTTGTCGATAATTGGTTGTAGCAGACTGTGAGGTACTTTGTTAGTGGAGACTGGAGAGTGGCAATCCTAAGTAATTGCATGACAATGAGTTGATCGGGCATTGCAAGGTGTTGGCAGCTAAGGTGGCATCCTGTTGTGATATGTGGATGGGTACTAGTGTACTCTTATGGTAATTGATCTTCAAACCTGAGAAAGTTGTAAACAATTCTAGGAGCTCTTTGAGAACCATGGCTTGCTGCGTTGTACCCTTGAGCAAGATTGGGGTGTCATCCGCATATCATAAGGTGGGTGGGCAATATTCTTTGGAGGACATCTCTTGTATATCCAAAACCGGGAATGTAGGATCAGTTTACCCATTTCTTAAGTATGCAAAGACGTGTAATAGATCATGCTTTAATATGTTCAAGAACTTTTTGTAGAACTCGTTGGTAAATCCGTTCGGCCCGGGACTTTTGTTGTTCGAGGAACGTACAATTGCATTTGCTGTCTCTTCCCAAGTGAAGTTGGTTGAAAAAACCTGTAGACTCTAATCTTGCCGGTAAAAACGTGTAAGGTTAATTGTTGGAGACTATTGAACTGCTATACTGAAAAGGTCTCTGAAATAATCTGTCACAATTTGTAATTTGGAGGCACTGTCATAATGTTCAATTCCACCCTTAACAAGAACCTTGATGCTATTCCTTCAGTGGTTTATGGATGAGGTTACATGGAAGAAATGTGTATTCTCATTGCCCAGTTTGCACCACTTAATCTTTGCCCGACATTTCCATTTTAGTGCCTAGAACCAGGTTAGTCCTCGAAGATGAATTATGATATTCTTTCTGAAAGTGAATTCGAGGGTTGTTAGGGGTCTCCATTCTTCCATATTGTCCAAGAATTCCAAGGTAGTTTTGGTGTTTTCAAGTTGAGTTGGTAAGTTGGGTTTCCTCTTTGACCACAATCTGATTTTTGCATGTAATCGTCATAGCTTGAGATTGGCAATGGAAATATTAACAAAGTTTCTGGTCCCTTGCGTCCAGCTTTGTATCACCAGGTTCTAAAATTCTGGCATACGAAGCCAGGAGTTTTCTAGTCTGAAGAGTCATGAAGACGGTAAATCAGTTGTGATGTCAGCAACAATTGGAGTGTGGTCTGAAGTGGTTGCTACTACTGATTTTGCGGAAGTGCCCAAAAATGTTTGGCTCCACTCTGTATCAATTATAATCCTATCTAGCTTGACCATTGTTGGATTTCTTCTCTTTGTTGTCCAGGTAAATCTCTTGTTAGGAATTTGCACATCTAGCAGGCCATGATCTTGTATCCACAAATTGAATATAGTCATACCTTCTAATTTATATTTTCATTGCTTTTCTCATACACATATCGGTATATATTGAAGTCGCCAATTACCATCCATGGTTCAGATAAGTTTTGTCGGATATCAATTAGTTCATCAAAGAAAGGCCGACAAGCATTATCCTCCAATGGCGCATAGACATTTGTGATATAAAGACGGATTCGGTTAGTTTTTGATTTGAAGGCTACCGATAATGACCAATCATCAGCAAGTATCAGTGATGCGTCCAATTTGGTATTACACTAGGTCTTGAGGGTGTCACCTGAGGTTTGAAGAGATGGATGGTAATGGTAATTTCTCAATCTCCGAGGTATGAAGCTTATTGCTTTGAATCTGTCGATGTTGGTCAATTTAGTTTCTTGAAGACAGATGATATCCGGTTGTCAATCCAGTAGAGTTTGATAAACTAATTGAAGGGATACGGGTAGGCTACACTAGCTGACAATTCAAAAATTCTACCACATAAACCAGAAAGCCATGCAAGCAAGAGATCACAGATCGTTACCATCAGACGCACAATGCAGCGGAAGAAGAGTTGGAACAGCCTGGTCCAACGAAGAGCGCATCGATGTAGTGGTCGTAGTCGATCGTCCAACGTAGTCGATCGTCTCCTTGAGTAACCCATCAAGTTCTTCGCCAAGGTCTCGTATTGTCCCTATCGTATCCACACGTCTAGGGCAGGAACACTGATGCAATAATGGGTGTCCCGATCTTTCGGTGAGAAGGATAACTCGATTTTGGTGGAGACGACTCTCACGATTTGGCTACCAATCGCACACGACAAATATGCCCAGCAATCGCTGAACCAACTCCGAGATCGTTATCGACCTTGCTAGAAGCACGATCGACCTGACCACGAAGGTCTATTCCTGCATGCAATCGAAGAACACACAAGAACAAGATAATAAGCAATCTGAAATTGCAAATAAGAATGAAATATTAGATAAAGTTGGGATTTTGTAGCGGTATTATGGTTGGTCTAATCGACACAAGCCAATATACGAAGTTGCAATGAAACTAACTTTTAACTAAACAAAATCCAAGGAAACTAGAGGGGTACGGACTCCTTAAATATGGGAGGGGAGCCGCACATAGCTAAGAGATAATAGGATGATACTATTTATAGCACTATTCATAGGGTGGTACTGTTCACATGAATAGTATGGGCTCCCTTGTGTGGCTGGCCAGCGCATGGGCCAATTCCGGTACGATTACAAGGTCCAAATTGGTCCAAATAGGTGACACAACACATTCTTTTGATGATTTTAGCATGCACATAAGAAATTTAGAGGTGAAGCCAGATCCATTGGAAAGAGGACGAGATAAACTTTCAATCAAGTACTAGTGGATCTCAAACGGAGTCCGTATGTGAAAGTTACGCTCGTTTGAAGTCGAGGCTGTCTTCGGAGGCCGAATTGGATTCCAGAAGATGTCCAACTTGATCTCTTGCTTGGCTTGTACAAAAAGTGACATGGTGCTACACAAATGACATTTTCATCATTAGGTAGCATCATATAGTTCATATAATAAAAGGCACTCCTAAAAATGAGCTTACCTGATAATTTAAGTGAAGTGTACGGACTCTTGTAATTGGAACAGTAAGTATGGCAAATATGGTTGTATCCATAGGAGTCATGTCCACATCATCATTCCCTTCTTGAAAACAAAGCCATCCTCGGCTTTTGATAAGCTGAAAATAGGGCAACAAAGAAGCCAAGGTATATGCATGGTATATGTATATGTTATCTGTTTTAACGGTTCTTCGTTATTGCACAATTAATATTGTAAAACAACAGTGATCATAAAAACTCATTGTATTATTAGCCCAAGAATAATCATATGTGTTAATGAGCAAGACAAAATTTCTCACACAATAATTATTGCAACTAGTTTTGTAAATGTAAGTGAAGCATTAATGCAATTCAAATCTCCGAAGTTGTAAACATGGAGTGGTAGCACATATGGGCAAATCTACCACTTTTGGAATCAAACAAAGTTTATCTATATAATCATATTTCAATCGAGCAATAGCTAATTCATCTAGCAAGAGTGAACACAAGTGTAAGTTCTTCCATACTTCAACATCATCATGCAGATTGTCAATACTAGATGGTGCAATAAGAGATGAACACAGGCATTGGATGGGCACTAAATTTTATTTTCCTGTCATATTAAACAAGATTCAGCATACAAGAATTATTGTCCAAAATACCAAGCTTCAATTCATCTATGTGATCACAAGTTATGCATATTCGATATACCAGAAATTGATTGTCTACACCATAATCTCCAATTAATTTAAAATAGTAAGTGTAGGTGCTAGAAAGAGAATTTAGAGATGAAATTTTAGAAACTTTCTCCATAGCACATTCCAAACTAACGGGCTCATTAAGCATGATATAGCACAATACTCCACCGCAAGAGATATTCTATCAAAAACTTCCTTATGTGTAATTAATTCGACATGTACAAAATTATGAGAATTTAGATCAGCACATGGTTCGTTCAAGTCAACACAAGGAATATAAAGATTGCACTACAGCAGGTATATACTCACAAGGTTACTCTATGCCTTGCTGTAGCACCAAATCAGTACATTTGTCATTATCGTCCTCATCAGATACTATAGGTACCTCAAACTTCTCCTCTAATGATATAAGATGCGCCAAATCATCCTTCACCTCTTCAAGTGTCTCGACTGTATCTGTAGATGGAGTAGGAGCGAAAACAATGTCAGCATTTTCAGTTACCTTAGGTTGCACCTCGCTTGTGACTGTGGGTGGTGGAGGTACAAAACGACGTTGCAATTTATTCTTCATCTGCTCTCATGTGTACATGTAGTGGTCCTCGAGATTCGACCACCAATATTGAACATCACCGATCAACGCCGTCCTTGCCATGCTATCTTCTCATAAGGACCAAGGTTATGTCTTTCAAAGTAGCTATCCAACATAGTAATCCACAGGAAGTAGTCCAATGATGTACTCTCAGTGGTGAGTGGCAAGATGTGTGCTAGCAGTTGTTTTCCTTTGAGTTCAAATCTGCCCGCAATGTCATCATAATCTACCAACTTCAACCAACATGTCATTGTTAGTAGAAAGCAAGGAAACAAATCACAAGTATATGTCCCTATCAACTACTAGGTTCTGGAGGCTCAATAGTCACTCACATTCAAACTCAAACTAAGTTCTTACCAATTCTTGCCAAGCAAACAGGCAGTGACCGGCAACTAGTGTCGGTGTCAACAATCTCTGAAGATTAACAAAGTGATTGCAAACAACTGGTACATGTGCAATGGTAGAGGTGGAGCTAGGATAGGCTTCAATATGGTAGCAAGGATCAGCAACAATCAAATCAGTAAATGCAAGTTAAAAAATTATTCAAAGTACTAGTCAATGTTGCCGATCCTAGCCTAGAAAGAGCTAGCTAATCAAAGCCTACCAAGAGAAGTGTATGAACGTACACGCAAAGATCAATGTGACTTGATGTAAGCAAAGAAAATTCTCACACCAAGTGCTGGGAGATACGCTAGCCAACTACTCTAACTTCTTTGTAGGGGCACAAGATTGTTCACACGATGTAGAGCACAAAATCAGAATAACGTACAATGTAAACAAACCTCTAGTTGAAGCAGTAAATAATAGCTAGTCTCAAAAGATGAAGAAGTAAAGTTTTATATGGCTTATATATGCCCATTTGAAAGGTTTCGACGAGATCTACAACTTTGCAGTTGAGGCAATCCCCAAATTCCGAAGGGAAGATTGAAATAAAGGCAAAAACAGAAACCAAAAACTTGCGACAGGAATTCGGGGCCGAAGATGGCGATTTTGGGGCCCCTGGTGGACGACTAGTGGCTTAGCTGGAAAGGATGCGCCTCGTCGTTAGCTTTCCAACAAGTATAATAATGTCCAGCAGACACCTTATGCCAAAGTTATACCCGTTTTACTGAAGGTGTCTCGGAAACGGAATCGTACTCAGACTCGAAACCGACTCGGGTTCAAATTTGAAACTGCTATATCGTTCAAACCCTTAGGGCAAACTTGCTAAAATTTTTTGTGAAAGCTTCTGGCTATATGTAGAAGGACTCCACAAATTTTTACTAGTTTTGGCAAAAGTTTGACACACATTTCAATTTTTAGGAAGGTGGACACTCTTTTTTTTTCTCTTTTTTTCTTATGTTTTTTTCCCTCTTGAACAACCGAAACCAACTAATTAGGGTTTTCTCTTTTGATTCTTGTTACTTTCTGAAACTTTAAAACAACGACGTATATTGTAGTATGTCGCGGCAGACAAAATATTTGCGCGGCTAAGAAAACAGTTGCCGCGACAGGCATGGCAGCGTTGGCTTGGCGCGAGGGTGTCGCGGTGGCAAGAGGCAGCGGCGGCAGCAATCAGTGGCTGCCACAGCAGGGAGTAGCAACGGTGGTAGGAGGACTTGGGCTGCCACGGTTGAGATTGGCAGCAGCGGTGGCTAGGCGCGCTGGTGGCTGCAGATGTGGTTGCCGCGGCAGGGGAAGTATTGTGTTTGTCGCGGTAGTGAAAGGAATCATCGGCAGAGCAAGATGTGTGTTGCGGTAGCGGCGTAGGACGTTTTTTGGTGCCGCAGTAGGGAAGCGGCAGTGGCGGCAAGATGCATGCCGCGGCAGCGAGAGGCAGCGATGGTAGGCTGTTTTTGGTGCCGCAGCAGGGAGCGGCAGCGGGGGCAAGATGCGTGCCGCGGCAGCGAAAGGTGGCGGTGGCAGGCTATTTTTTGGTGCCGCGGTTGGGATTAGCAGAGACGGGTAGCTATGGCAGAGATTATGTTTGTCGCGGCAGCGATGGTAGGAGGTTTTGTTTGCGACAGCAGTGATGGCAGGATGTTTTGGTTGCCACGGCAGCAAGCAGCAGGAGGTGGTGGTTGCTACGGCAGGGAGTGGCAGCAGCGGCAGAGATTGTAGTTGCTGCGGCAGTAATAGCAGACGTTTTTAGTTGCCGTGGCAGTGCTGGCAAGCGATTTTGGTTGCCACGACGACGAGCGGCAGGACATTGTTTGGTGCGAAGACGAACACAATGATGAAACTATGCAAAGAAACACGAAGCTCAAGATGCAAATTAGGCAATGATAAACTATACAATAACTAGAACTAGAAATCAGCAACTAGATACGACAATGTAACTAATAATTCAACAAGCAAAAATTACCGAAAAGAAAAATTGCAAAGCACAAAGGGGCTCGGACAGGGATGAAATAACCTTTTTTTTATTTTTCATGGACTGTAGGGAAAGGAAAAATCTCACTGATGAACGAAAGCTCTGATACCATCTGATGCGACAATAGGTGTCCTGATCTTTCGGTGAGAAGGATAACTCGATTTTGGTGGAGACGACTCTTACGATTCAGCTACCAATCACACACGACCAATATTCCTAGCAATCGCTGAACCAACTCTGAGATCGTTCTCGACCTTGCTAAAAGCACGATCGAACTGACCATGAAGGTCTATTCCTAAATGCAATCGAAGAACACACAAGAACAAGATAATAAGCAATCTGAAATTGCAAATAAGATTGAAATATTTGATAAAGTTGGGATTCTGTAGCGGTATTATGGTTAGTCTAATCGACACAAGCCAATACACAAAATTACAATGAAGCTAACTTTTAACTAAACAAAATCCAAGCAAACTAGAGGGGTGTGTGATGGAAACGAGGTGTCCGATCTTTCGATGAGATTGATAACTATCGATTTTGGTGGCGGTGACTCTCACGATCCGACTACAACCGTACGATGACGCTTGCGCCTTAGCAATCGTTGAACCAACTCCGGTGTTACCGACCTCGGCGAGGCGTGATCAACTGAACACAGTTCAATCCTGCGAGCAATCGAAGAACTAGCAAGAATAAGACATAGGCAATCTGATATTGCGAATATGAAGGAAGCATAAATTGTATTGCGAATAGCAAAGATGGGATCCCGAAGCTGTCTTGACAGGTGGTCGTTCGACACAACTGAAGAACAAAGTTTGCACAATGGCTAAACCTAAACTCAACGAAATTCGAGTTCAAGCGAAGGAGACGGCGGCTCCTATATAGGGGAAACGACCAGGGGTGGCGCCCAGTGAGGTGGACGCATGCCCTAGGGTTACAAGGCCCGTGGGCCAAAGTAGAGGTGGCGCGGACCCGCCGACTCGGACTACGATACGGATCAGACTCCTTTGATAATTTCGGCCGGCTCGGATAGAATTTGATGATGAGGTTGGATCCGTTAGAAAGTAGACTTGATAAGCTTTCCACGAAGTCCAGAAACGCCCCAAACGGAGTCCGTATGAAGAAGTTACGCCTATTTAAAGTTAGTCTTGTGCCGTAGTCCGAATCGACTCGAACAGGCCCATCTCGAACTCTTGCTTGTCTTGGACCCAAAGTGACGTGATGATCTCCATTATGCCTTCCATACATCTCCACGACTCCGCATGCCTCTCCATGGTCCTTTCCCATATTCCTAAGCACAATTAAATCACTTGCATTAGGTAGCGGTCTATTCTCAGTAGTATATAATCCTAGGAACGAATTCACCTGATAATTAAGTTGGTGAGTACGAGCTCGGGTAAGAGGTCTTTGTACTGGTTGTGGTTGAGTTGTGTGTGTAGGCACGGTTATATCCATGGTAGGGATGTCCTCATCATCCTCCCCTTCTTGCATTTGAGTCGTCCTCGACTCAAGCTCATTCTCTTCCCCCAAGTATGGCTTCAAATCTGCAATGTTAAATGTGGGACTAACCCCAAAATCTGCAGGCAGTTCAAGCTTGCATGCATTATCATTAATCTTTTCTAACACTTTAAAAGGACCATCAGCTCTAGGCATCAGTTTTGACTTTCTCAATTCGGGGAACCTATCTTTTCTCAAGTGCAACCAAACAAGATCTCCTGGTTTAAAAGTTATATGTTTTCTCCCCTGACTACCGGCAAGTTTATATTTAGCATTCATGCGCTCTATATTCTCCTTGGTTGTCTCGTGTATTTTTAAAATCAGTTCAGCACGTTGTTTTGCATCAAAGTTCAATTTCTCTGAAGGTGGGAGAAGCATTAAATCAATAGGAGCACGAGGCACAAAACCATAAACAACCTCAAATGGGCACATTTTTGTAGTAGAATGCAAAGAACGATTATAAGCAAACTCAATATGAGGCAAGCATTCTTCCCATATTTTTAAATTCTTTTTCAACACAGCCCTAAGCATTGTAGATAAAGTTCTATTCACAACTTCTTTGTCCATCGGTTTGAGGATGACAAGTAGTAGAAAATAACAGCTTGGTCCCCAATTTAGCCCATAAAGTTCGCCAAAAGTGACTAAGAAATTTAGCATCACGATCTGAAACTATAATATTAGGCACGCCATGTAAGCGAACAACTTCACGAAAGAATAAATCAGCAATATGGGCCGCATCATTGCTCTTATGACATGGTATAAAGTGAGCCATCTTAGAAAATCGATCAACAACGATGAATATACTATCCCTCCCCTTTTGTGTTCTAGGCAATCCTAAAACAAAATCCATCGAAATATCTTCCCACGGAACGCTAGGAACAGGTAGAGGCATGTACAAACCATGAGGATTAAGTCGTGACTTAGCTTTTTGACATGTAGTACAGCGAGCAACGTAGCGCTCGACGTCCCGTCTCATCTTTGGCCAAAAGAAATGATCAGCAATTATATCCTCCGTTTTCTTCACGCCAAAGTGTCCCATCAGCCCGCCTCCATGCGCTTCCTGTAACAACAACAAACGAACGGAGCTAGCTGGAATGCATAGCTTGTTAGCTCTAAACACAAACCCATCATTAATGACAAATTTGTTCCATGTTTTCCCTTCTTTACAATTCAATAATACATCTGTAAAATCAGCATCATGCACATATTGCTCTTTAATAGTCTCTAATCCAAAAAATTTGAAGTCAAGTTGTGAAAGCATGGTATACCTCCTAGACAAAGCATCGGCAATAACATTCTCCTTTCCCTTCTTGTGTTTTATGACATAAGGAAAAGACTCAATAAATTCAACCCACTTTGCATGTCTACGATTAAGTTTACTTTGACTTCGAATATGCTTTAAAGATTCGTGATCAGAATGTATAACAAATTCTTTGGGCCATAAGTAATGTTGCCAAGTTTCTAAAGTTCAAAATAGTGCATATAATTCCTTATCATAAGTAGAATTGTTCAAACTAGGCCCACTCAATTTCTCACCAAAATATGCTATAGGTTTACCTTCTTGTAACAACACGCCACCTAAACCAATTCCACTTGGCATCACATTCTAGTTCAAAAGTCTTATTAAAATCGGGGAGTTGGAGTAGGGTGCATGTGTTAACTTATCTTTCAGCGTGGTGAATCGTTCTCTTGTGCGACGCTCCAAACAAATGGCACGCCCTTCTTGGTGAGCTCATTCAATGGTGCGGCGATCGTCTTGAAATCCTTCACGGCGGCGATAAAACCCGAAGAAGTCCTAAAAGCTTGACTTTGTGTGACCGTGTTAGAGTCGGCCAACTTTGTATTGCTTCAACCTTGGCTTGATCAACTTCAATTCCTGTGGAGTAACAACATAGCCAAGAACGCGACTCGATCGGTGCAAAGGTGCACTTCTCAAGGTTACCAAATAAGCGTGCATCACGTAAAGCATTAAAACAAAGACGTAAATGATCAAGATGTTGCTCCAATGATTTGCTATATATTAGTATATCATCAAAATAAACCACCACAAATCTACCAATGAAAGCACGCAAAACCTCATTCATTAGTCTCATGAAAGTACTAGGAGCATTAGTTAAACCAAAAGGCATTACTAACCACTCATATAACCCGAACTTAGTTTTAAAAGCCGTTTTCCATTCATCGCCTAATTTCATGCGGTTTGATGATAACCACTACGCAAATCAACCTTGGAAAAGACAACGAGCCACTCAATTCATCAAGCATATCATCTAACCTAGGAATAGGATGACGATACCTAATGGTGATATTATTAATTGCTCTACAATCCACACACATGCGCCATGATCCATCTTTCTTTGGTATCAAAATGACCGGAACAGCACAAGGGCTAAGAGATTTGCGCACATACCCTTTATCAAGCAACTCTTGAACTTGGCGCTGAATTTCTTTAGTTTATTCTGGATTGGTCCTATATGGTGCTCGGTTGGGCAATGATGCACCGGGGATTAAATCAATTTGATGCTCAATCCCACGAAGCGGTGGCAGCCCCGGCGGGATGTCCTTTGGAAAGATATCTTTGTACTCCTGCAAAATGTTAGTGACAGCAGGTGGCAAAGAAGAAGGTATATCCTCAAATGAAAACAATGCTTCTTTGCAAATTAATGCATAGCAAATGTAATTACTAGCATCCAGCTTGAGTCATATCGATTTGGTAGCAAGAAAACAAGCACCTTTCAATTTAATTTCTTTATTTTTGTCATAAATGATTTAGGTTCTTTCTTTTTATGTTGCTCAAGCTCTTTTGCTACAATCTGATTTTCGCTCTTAGTATTCTCCTTCTCTCTTCTAGCTCTAGCAAGGTCATCTTTAACAATTTGTTCAGGAGTCATAGGATGCAGCACAATTTTCTTTCCCTTGAACATGAGAGAGTATTGATTATTCTTACCATGATGTATACAATCAGTATCGTATTGCCAAGGTCTTCCTAATAATAATGAACAAGCTTGCATAGGAACAACGTCACAATCAACATAATCATGGTATGAACCCATAGAAAAATGTATTCTCACCATCCGTGTTACCTTCAACTTACCATTGCTGTTGAACCATTGAATATGGTATGGGTGGGGATGAGGTTTAGTCGACAACGCAAGCTTCTCCACCATATCCATACTCGCCAAATTGTTGCAACTCCCACCATCAACAATTATACGAATGGAACGTTCCTTGACAACGCCCTTGATTTGGAATAAATTATGGCGCTGATTCTGCTCGGCATGAGACACTTGAGCACTTAGTACGTGTTGCACTATAATACTCAAATACTTGTCGGCATCTTCGGCGTCAACATGTTCCTCCTCATGGTTAGATTTATCATCATGTCCTGCAGGGTCATTTGCAAGCATAGCATATGTTTCATCATCTAAATCACTAGCAGAGGAATACCCACCATCATCACGTATAATCAATACACGCTTGCTTGGACAGTCCCGCATCATGTGTCCATAGCCTTTGCAACGATGGCATTGAACGTCCCTCGTTCGTCTGTCAAGCAACCAAGAGGAAGTTTTGCGGAAGTTGTGGTGTTGTTTTGGGTGCTTCGAAAACTCTTGTCGCTGAATTTGATGTAGTAGGGCGCTGCTTGTTGTTAGCGGTTAATGGTGGGGCCGCCATAGTGGATGAGGAAAAAGGTGTACGCGTCTATGAATTTGTGCGACCTGTAGAAGAGTTAGATCGCGTTCTCGTCTGGCGTCCCTGCAATTCTCGTTCAGCTTTGCAAGCAAGATGAAACAATCTAGTCATGGAGTTATAATCTTTATAATCAAGAATGTCCTGAATTTCACGATTCAATCCTCCCAAAAACCTAGCCATTGATGCCTCCTCATTCTCAACTAACCCACAAATATAACATACCAATTTGTAATTCTGATAGAATTCTTCCACGGACTTTGCACCTTGTTGTAAGCGTTGTAATTTATTTAACAAATCACGAGCATAATATGAGGGAACAAATCGATGACGCATAAGCAATTTTAAAGCCTCCCAATTGTTAGGTATGTTATTGGGATGTTGACGGCAATGTTCTTTCCACCAAATAGAAGCAAAGTCGGTAAATTCACTAGTAGCAGCCCTAACTCGTCTATTCTCGGGAAAATCATGACAAGCAAATTTTTGATCAACAGCTAGTTCCCAATCTAAATAACTATCGTATCATATTTACCATTAAAAGAGGGCATATTGAATTTAACCTTAGCAAAAGCATCTTCGTGGTCACGTACCTCACGTCGTGGGGGTTCTCTTCGCATACCTTGTCGGTTGAAACGCAATTGGAGATGAGCTCGATCGTTGTTGTGGTTAGCTCTGCCATCTGCCTCAGAATCACCCACATATTCATCTTGTCCCTCTACCGGCACAGCAGGGGGAACAGTAGTCGAAGCTTGGAAAATCTCCTCAAGTTGCGCCATAATATCTGCCAAAGAATTAATAGTAATACCTTGTGCTCTCTCCATCACAGCGAGCGTTGTGTTTCTCTCAATCTGGGCGCTCTCTAGTTGAGCAAGTCGCTCATTTGTAACTCTGACGTCCTCCTCAAGACACTCCGTACGATGATTCATTTCGCGCGTGAAATGTTGTATGATTCCCTTCGTACAGGGACTGTGAGATGTATCTTGATCAAGAAACTCTCGTAACTCCGCCATTGTTAGCAAAAACACAAGAATATGTCCCTAACAAGAACTAGGGTATGGTGGTTCAAAGTCGCTCGCACTCAAGCCTTCTATCGAATTCTCACCAATTCTTACCAAGCACACAGGGGCGATCGGCAACCAGTGGTGACAATATATCTTTGAAGATTGGATGGAGCGATTGCCAGGTAAAGCTCAGCCTGTATGGTGTAGAAAAGGTGTAGCTGGGAGGGCTCAAGTTTAGTAGCAAGGAGTAGCAATAATCAATTCAGAAAATGCAAGCTGAAAAATCGTTCAAAGCCGGTGGGTGCTGGCCCTAGGCTAGACCGTACTAGAGACGCGAGTCTAGAACACAAACGAAAACACCGTGCAGAAAGAAAATAGATGACGTTGCACACGGAGTTCAGGAGCTCGGAAAAGGATGCCGTCTGCACGGAAAACCTTAGAATCACGTGTAGAAGGGCTCTGTCAATTTTGAGCGAATTCTGAGTAACTTGATTTTTTCCCGGTTCGCGGGCTCGTTTTGAGGCCCTAAACGACCTTTTTTGGGGTCGGAGCTGCTGCGCGTGTGCCTGGTGGCTTACGCGAATATGAAAACCCCAGATTTCCCAGACTTCTATTTTTTCACTCTATCTTCTCGTTTCGTTTCCAACGGATCAAGAATCGCCTCAGTCGGAGGTCGTATGCAAAAGTTAGCTGTTTCTCTCTCCTCTTTTTTTTTATGCCGCAGCTCTTTTAATGCGGCTGCCTGTTCCTTTTTTTTTCACACACGATGCGGCTGAAACCTACTCCAAAACCAACTCCGAGATCGTGTCCTACTCCAAAACCAACTCCGAGATCGTGTCCTACTCCAAAACCAACTAGGGCAAAGCCTCCCTAGAGATCGAGTCCTCCTCCTTTTCTACCCCTGTGGTAGTTCGAATCTAACTGAACGGTGAGACCAAAACATGAATAGAACTCGAAACTCTAGAGGAACTAGACACTAGGACCAGCAAAGAACACGACGATGCAACCAAAAGTTCAACAATGCAATGTACTGAAAAGAAAAATTGCGAGGCTAAGACTGGTTTGGACAGATTGAACTACTGCTAATTTTTTTTTGTTTTTGTGTACTCTAGGTAAGGAAAAGCAATTTAATCTATGGTAAACTGGAAATTCTCACCGAGCAACCTTGAGCTCTGATACCACTTGATGGAAACGAGGTGTCCGATCTTTCGATGAGATTGATAACTATCGATTTTGGTGGCGGTGACTCTCACGATCCGACTAAAACCCTGACGACGACGCTTGCGCCTTAGCAATCGCCAACCAACTCCGAAGTGTTCTCGACCTCACCGGAGGCGTGATCAACTGAACACGAGTTCAATCCTGCGAGCAATCGAAGAACTAGCAAGAATAAGACATAGGCAATCTGATATTGCGAATATGAAGGAAGCATAAATTGTATTGCGAATAGCAAAGATGGGATCCCGAAGCTGTCTTGACAGGTGGTCGTTCGACACAACTAAAGAACAAAGTTTGCACAATGGCTAAACCTAAACTCAACGAAATCCGAGTTCAAGCGAAGGAGACGGCGGCTCCTATATAGGGGAAATGACCAGGGGTGGCGCCCAGCGAGGTGGACGCATGCCCTAGGGTTACAAGGCCCGTGGGCCAAAGTAGAGGTGGCGCAGCACCCTTCGACTCGGACTCTGATACGGATACGGACTCCTTTGATAATTTCGGCCGGCTCGGATAGAATTTGATGATGAGGTTGGATCCGTTAGAAAGTAGACTTGATAAGCTTTCCACGAAGTCCAGAAACGCCCCAAACGAAGTCCGTATGAAGAAGTTACGCCCATTTAAAGTTAGTGCTGACGCCGTAGTCCGAATCTGACTCCAGAACGAGCCCATCTCGAACTCTTGCTTGTCTTGGACCCAAAGTGACGTGATGATCTCCATTATGCCTTCCATACATCTCCACGACTCCGCATGCCTCTCCATGGTCCTTTCCCATATTCCTAAGCACAATTAAATCACTTGCATTAGGTAGCGGTCTATTCTCAGTAGTATATAAGCCTAGGAACGAATTCACCTGATAATTAAGTTGGCGAGTACGAGCTCGGGTAAGAGGTCCTTGTACTGGTTGTGGTTGAGTTGTGTGTGTAGGCACGGTTATATCCATGGTAGGGATGTCCTCATTAGTGTGGACTCCTTAAATAGGGGAGGGGGAGCCGCACACAGCTAAGAGATAATAGGATGATACTATTCATAACATTATTCATAGAGGTGGTACTATTCACATAAACAGTATGGGCTCCCTTAGGTGGTCGGCCAGCGTATGGGCCAATTCCG
The DNA here is from genome assembly GCA_036346395.1 of Hsuehochloa calcarea. NCBI lineage: Eukaryota > Viridiplantae > Streptophyta > Magnoliopsida > Poales > Poaceae > Hsuehochloa > Hsuehochloa calcarea. Next base: position 18,086,979 of record CM070607.1, read on the forward strand.
GTACGATTACAAGGCCTAAATTGGCCTAAATAGGTGACACAACACTTTCTTTTGATGATTACAGCATACACAGAAGGAATTTGGAGGTGAGCAGATCCATTGAAAGAGGACGAGATAAGCTTTCAATCAAGTACTCGTGGATCTCAAATGGAGTTCGTATGTGAAAGTTATGCTCGTTTAAAGTCGAGATTGTCTCCGGAGGCCGAATTGGATTCTAGAAGATGCCCAACTTGATCTCTTGGTTGGCTTGTACAAAAAGTGACATGGTGCTACACAAATATACATTTTAATCATTAGGTAGCATCATATAGTTTATATAATAAAAGACACTCCTAAAAATGAGCTCACCTGATAATTTAAGTGAAGTGTACGAACTCTTGTAATTGAAAAAGTAAGTATAGCAAATATGGTTGTATCCATAGGAGTCATGTACTCATCATACGCCGTACGTCGGTGTGCCAGCACCATGTCGCACAGGAAGGCTCTCTTAAGAAGATGTTGGCTGGGTTTGGAGCAACTTACGTCCACTCTTGACGTGTCTGCCTTGTCTCATGTTCTTATCCCAATAGCCTCAAGCATCTCCTTATATAGTGCCCGTGATGGATTCTATCTGAACACATTTGATGAATCGTATCCGTACTGGTTTATTCCAACCCGTTAAGTGTGTGACCCTGTAGGTTCATGCGTAATCGGTTGTGACACGGATACCTTTTCCAACCATGGGTCGTTAGTGGTACCTAGTAGGACAAAACGATTCCCGAATACACACAAATTATATTGGACGAACCTTAATACAATATGATCTATGACCTGGTCCTTATCACTAATGACCAGCTCATATCTCTATATGACAAGCTCATTTTTGGTCTCGGCCAGTTCATAACTCCTTACGACAAGGTTTCAACCACTTAGTGTTCATTTTCGACCAACCTATGACCAACTCGTATCTCCATACGACTAGCCCGTATCTGATCAAACTGAAAGACCTTCTCATGTATTCTCCCTTTACCTCACGATATCTGGTTGAACTCCAGGTGAGATGTTATGTCATACATGAACTGTTTAATACTTTCTCGATCAAGTGTCGGATAACTTAATGTGGTCGAACTCTTCGACCACCAGTGGCATGGCCATGCACTTTTTAACCAACCCCATCGAGGGGCCCTGAGACATCTCTCCTGTTATATTAGGAGGGGCAAATCCCATATCCGACCAATCACATTCCTCCGTATGTTTCATAGCATACCTGAAAGCTACCTTTATAACTACACAGTTACGGAGTAGCGTTTGACAACCCCAAAGTGTACTCTTACACATGTAGAAAACTATGCTGATCTCAGGTCTAAGGATTATACATCATCTTTGCTTGAGACCAACTGATGATACATGAAATCATAACAATCTCAGCAGTGTCTCAAGGTGGGTCGATCCAACACTATGTTCTCTAACATGTGTTCACATTATTGATTCAATATTCCTATATCCATGACCGGTGAAATATGGTCATTAATCAATACATGTGTTGGTCGATAGGATCACTGATGTTCCAATTAGTGACATACAACCAGGGATACATTTAGAACGACATCATCATAAGTTAAAAGAGCTTCACCAACAAGTCACATACTCATTGATTTTTATAACTGATGATACATTCAAGGAACAGCATAACACTTATTCAATAACTCATAAACATAGATGTGATACAATCATCTCTATGATTGCCGTTAGGGTATATCACCAACAGTCTCCCACTTGCACTAGAGTCAATTATATAAGTATCTTATACCCATTGCTCTTGTGTGCGTCTCATGCTTAGATTGCGGAGAGGCTTTGTCAATAGATCAAATTCGTGTGCACTTTGCATATCTTACACAAACTCTGATTGCGATATGAGATCATCCTTGTCGGTTTGGAAGCTAGCATCGGTGTAACTATTTACGACTAGCTCTTCCTCACCACGTGACTAGTTCATACCTGGTTGTATCTCTATACGACTAGTCTGAACCTGATCGTATCACCATAAACAAAGAATGCATCCTTAGTCCTTCTTAAGTACTTAAGGATATTCTTGACTACTATCCAATGACCATCACTTGGATTCGACTGATATCTGCTCGTAACACTTAGAGCATACGACACATCTGGTCGTGTACATAGCATAGCATACATGATAGATCCAATAGCTGAAGTATATGTAATTCTACTCATTTTTGTCTTGCTCATCAGTGGTCGTAGGACACTGACTCTTACTAAGATTAATGCCATGCGCTATGGGCACCAGTCTACGACCAGCTCGTATCTCCATACGACTAGTCTGGACTCGGTTGCATCACCATACGAGACATGGGTACCGGTTTGGATCTGGCCGTATCACTATATGACTACTCCGGACCTGGTTGTATCACTATATGACTATGTTCATATCCTAACTTATTCCAATTAGCATTTTAGATCTATCTCTATAGATTCTTATACCAATAGTATATGCTGCATCTCCTAAATCTTTCATTTAGAAACTATTTCTTAATGAAGTTTTAACAGATTCAAGTATTGAAATATCATTTCCAACCAGTAGTATGTCATCCACATATAAGATCGAAACACAAATTTGCTCCCACTAACCTTCTTGTAAACACAAGGTTCTTCTTCGTTCTTGGTGAAGTCAAACCCTTTGACCACTTCATCAAAACGAATGTTCCAACTTCGAGATGCTTGCTTCAATCCATAACTCAGAGTTTGGGTTTATCATCGCTTCCGCATAAGTTTTAGGCTCATCATTATTCAATAATAATACATCATGCCCATACCTTACAGGCAATTAACGTGGCCTTTTTTATCTACGTGGGGCTAATGCCTTATCAACATGTTCAGTAATACTTTGTTCATTCTGTAGAGGTTCAGTAGGAGTTGAAACATTTTCAGATGGTTCCCGAATTTCTTCGAGTTGCACATTGCTCCCACTGACTCCTTTGGAAAGAAACTCTTTCTCCGAGAAGACACCATTACGGGCAACAAACACTTTGTTATCAACCCGATTATAAAAATAATATCCTTTAGTTTCCTTAGAATACCCCGCAAAGAAGCACTTATCATACTTGGGTGTGAGTTTATCAGACGTCAAACGTTTTACATAAACCTCACAACCCCATACCCTGAGAAAAGACAATCCAAGACTCTTCCCAATCCATATCTCACATGGTGTCTTCTCTACAGTTTTTGATGGAACCCTATTTAAAGTGAAAACTGCTATTTTTAGAGCGTATCCCCAGAATTGCAATGGAAGATCAGATTAGCTCATCATTGACCGAATCATGTCCAACAATGTTCGGTTCCATCGTTCAGACACTCCATTCCATTAAGGCGTTTCTGGCGGAGTGAGTTGTGGAATAATTCCACACTTCTTTAGATGATCACAAAACTCAAGGCTCAAATACTCAACTCCACGATCAGATCGTAGTTATTTGATTGTCTTGACAAGTTGATTTTGTACTTTATACTGAGATTCTTTGAACTTTTCAAAGGATTCCGACTTATGTTTCATCAAGTAGACATAGCCATACGACTAGTCTAAACCCGATAGTATCACCATACGACTAGTCTGGATCTGGTCGTATCACTATACGACTAGTCTGGATCTCGTTGTATCATTGTACGACCAGTGAAATCATCAACATCTGGTCGGAGTGCTCATTGGTCCGCATACATCCGAATGTACTACGACCAGTAAGTCACTCGCCTTCTCACCTCTGGTCGTGAAAGGTGCTCTTGTCATCTTGCTAAATAAACAAGATTCATATGTTTCAAATGATTAAAAATTAAATGAGTTTAGAAGACCATCTTTATGGAGCTTCATCATGTGCTTCTCATTTATATAACCTAGTCGATAATGCTAAATAAAAGTGGGATTCAATTTATTAGGTCGAAGTCTATTAGCATTTATGTTATAGATAGCATATCCTCAAGATTTAAAGCATACAATCCATTCACCAATGGGGTATGACCATAAAACATATATTCAAAATAAATTGAATAACAATTATTTTTTATTCTGAACTCATAATATTCTGCTCCTAAATAGGAAGAAGAAATAATGTTTTTGCTTAAGGCTGGAATATAATAATTATTATTTAATTCCATAACTAACCCTGAGGGTAAAGCTAATGGCAAAGTGCTAATAGCTAATGCAACAACTCTAACTCCATTGCCCATGCGAAGATCAATATCTCTTCTTGCCAAACTTCTACTCCTTATCAGTCCTTGCATCGAATTGCAAATATGAGCTACCGATCTCGTATCAAATACCCAAGAACTGGTCGAAAAAATAGCAAGATTAACATGAACTAGAAGTCTTACTTCCCTTGTTTTTTTTTCATCTCTACTAAGTACTTCTTGCAGTTTCTCTTCCAATGCCAAGTCTCATGACAATAGTAATATTCTGATTCAGGCTTAGGACCTAGCTTGAGATTCTTAAGTTTAGCCTTGAGGCTCTCGATCTCATGTTGAGTCTTTCCTTTGCCCTTTCCCTTTCCCGACTTACCATTCTTCTTGAAGCCAGTAGTCTTTTGAACCATCATCATATGATTGAAACTTTTCTTGATGCTCTCCTCAGCACCTTTAAGCATGCCATGCAACGCAGTCGTTGATTTCTCCATGCTATTTATATGAAAATTCAATATGATTGGCTCAAAACTAGTAGGGAGCGATTGAAGAATCATATGAGTAGCCAACTCTTGACTTAGGGGAAAATAAAATTTTCCAAGCTCTCAATCTGACAAATCATGTTGATCACATGAGGACTGATCGGGTTGCCTCCGACAGACCTACAAGAAAATAATGCCTTGGAGGTATTAGAGCTCTCTGCCCTTGCTTCATCCTAAAAAATACCCTTCAGACCTACAATCATATTGTAAGCGTCTGTGGTCTCATGTTGCTTCTGAAGCTCAGAGTTCATGGTCGCAAGCATTAGGCAGTGCACATCGAGTGCGTCATTACAATGCTTCTCATAAGCATTCTTTTCAGCTCGAGTAGCATCAACATTTGGTTCCTCGAGATAGGGACTCTCTAGAATATATTCCTTTTTCTCTTGTTTGAGAGCAATTCTCAAATTTTAAAACCAGTCAATAAAGTTGGTTCCATTTAGCTTTTCTTTCTTAAGAACAAATCACAAATTAAAGGTAGGTGCAGAAGATGTAGTAGGTGCCATAATCTACAACAGAAATATATGCAAAGATTCAATAATATGTTTATGTAAGATCTTCTATTAGACATTCATATTGATGGTCGTGTTTGATCAGTCTACGACCAGCTCGTATCTCCAAATGACTAGTCTTGATCTAGTCGTATCACCATACGACTAGACTGGACCCAGTCGTATCACTATACAACTAGTCTGGACTAGACTGGATCTAGTCGTATCACTATACAACTAGTATGGATATGGTCGTATCACTATACGACCAGTCCATACCTGGTCAAATTTAATCATCAATAGTCAATAAAAGATACTTCCACTATATGTTCTAAACCATATTTTCCTCAAACATCATATAGTGAGTTAAAGAACCAAAAATCATTAAGTCCTAGTGAGCTTTGGCATCTCTGCTAGAAACTTAATGATTTTAGGTAGGCAACCCTCTTGTCAATCATATCACATATGACTCTTGTCTGTTGCGCGACATCTCTATGCCCCGCCATCCAACAGTACTATGCCCCAAGGCCCAAAACCCTTTTGATGACATTGTCAAGTTAAACCAATACAATGCGTGTGGGTGTCCAACACCCACCCCATCTTGTTAAGATAGTCAATGGCACTCTACTTTGGTAGATCTACCAATTAACGATCAAAATCGTGACGGTCGCAATAATTGGAAAGACATGAAATTAACTTAATTTTTCTTTAGGGATACTATTCTACCATGTTAAAATATCTAATGATAAAACAAGATCAAATAGCATGATAGGAATAAATTGTAACATCCTAATTTTCAGGGTTTTTTTTAAAAAATTTCAAAATAAAAATAACCATTCGATTTTCGTTGAGTTGTTAAAGGTTAACTTGAAATTTTGGATATTAAAATCAATTTAAATGACTAAACCAAATTTCAATTAATTCAAAAATTAGTTTAATTGGGTTTTCTAGTATTTAAAGTCAAAAATATTATTTAAATTATTTTGTTGGATTTTTCGGATTTAAAAAGGGGGTTTTCCTTTTTCTAGAAAAATAAAAATTTATTTGAAAAATTAAAAGACAACTTAATGTTGTAAATAATGTTATTAAGTTCAAATTAATTCAAGGAATTTATGTGTATTTTTCTACAATGTTTGGACTTTATTTTCTATTTTCTAAAGACATATTTCCTTTTTTATTTCTGTAAATTAAAAATCTATTTAAATTCCCCTTTCACTGTTTGGGCCAAATTCCGTCGCCCGTTCCTGCGTGTCGGCCCGCTCCTCTCCGCTTCACTCCGCACCCCTCGCTCTCTCTGCTCGGTGGGTCTCGCTTGTCAACCTCCCCCTGCTTACCTTCGTTTCCCTTCCGTTGCTCGCCCATGCCGCCAGCACTCGCGTGCGTCACCACGACGACGAAATTCGTCGTCTCCGACGCGAATCGCGCCCCTTTTTCCCTCGACAACGTAAATATCTCGATCATTCATTAGTGAGTAAAATATTATTTAGAGAGGAAAATTAAAAGAAAATTCAAGATTTGTGGGAGGATTGGACGGCCCAAGGTGTCCTAGCCAAATGGGTCGGCCATTTAGTGGAGTCAAGAGGGGTGCCCTTCCCAAAACCCTAGCACCCTGCTAGAGTACCATCGCCACACTGTAGCATGCGGGTATTGTAGCAGCCCTTTCCCTGTTGGTCTACCAAGAGGAGGAGAAGAGGATAAAGGAAGGAGAGGAAGGAAGAAGAAGAGGAAGAGAGGAAGAGGAAGAGGTAGAAGAAGGGGAATCTTCGCGAGGACTTCAGCGAGGTCCAGCGGATAATTCTTGGGTAAATTCGTGTTCCCCATTATTTATTGTAATTATTTTATATGTGATTTGTTGTCAAAAGTCAGATTAGTACCCTGCTGTTGTAGATCGGTATTTCTGCAGTTCTGATGATCCGTAACTTTGAATTAATTCCAAGAGAAATCAGGGACTATGGTCTCCTAGAGTTATGTGGGTAATTGCGATAGCTTTCTAGAGAGTCTTGGATCGCAATTTTTGGATGGATATATATTTAGTTACGATTTTTGCAATCCGAGTGCCTGTTCAGTCCCTGGATTCGAGTAGCGAACATGGTTTTGCATATTAAGGTTTGAAAACAGAAGAATCTAGACTTTTAGTCTGCATGACTTAGATAGACAACTTAATAATGATTCCAGAGAGTCCAAGTTCATATTTTTTGGACAAGTAGAACGAAAGTTATGGAATTTTTTTATTGTTAGTTGCATTTCTACCCCTCTGTTAGGGACAGTCGGGAAAGATTCTCTGTTAGCAACTTTTTGATAGTACCGAAGATGACAGAATTGTCTTCGGAGATAAAAACAAGGGTTTAGATGGATTAATCTGAAGTTCCGGTCACCTGAGAATTCGTGGGTTTGTTCGTGTAGATTCCATACAATTTGAGTTCATGATTTTTAGAGCTTTGAATCAAAAGTTATGGTTGTCCTGTGGTGACTGTCTGTTTTGGACAGATTGGGACTTGGCAATGTAATGGTATTGTTTCGGGTCGCGAATAGGAGCGAATGGGTTCATTTAGTTTTATTGCTGTGCTATATGCAATTGAATGGTTTTCTTAGTTTACTTTAAAAATACCAGGTGATGGTGAGAACTCGGGGATAGAGTCCTCTTTTCGTCGCCATCCGTCTCGTGGTTGAGGCAAGTGCAAGCAGTGTGGAGTAATTGTGGTGCTATATTCATGATAATTGCCATGGTTTAATTGAATGGAAGTTTATCTATGATTTTGCCGCTGAATATAATTCTCTAATGGTGGGTTAAGAATATTAAATTCTTTTGCATCATGGCATTCATTCTTAAATCTTGGACTACGTGGTAGCCAAGAATGGATTCTTTTGAGGTGCCCGTCATGCATTGGACAAGCATGAGATCCCCATCATGTATTGGACGGGCATGAGATCCCCACACTCTTGGACTGTGGGTTTGAGGTCTCTGTGCCTGAGGGTATAGGCTTGAGTATGCATCGATGGATGTACTACTCCGCATTACCGGTAATTGCAAAGACAGAATAAAGTTGCATTATTGTCATATGCATTGCATGAAAGTGGTTCATTTGCTGATGGCAATATGCAGATTTTGTTATATTCCGTACATGTGTATATTTTGATTACTTCACTGTTGTACTTTGCTGAGTCGTGGACTCACGCTTGTTGTTGATGCTTTCTTTAGGTACTTCTCGAGGAAGCGACATGCATGGGAAGGGTTAGATTTTGGTGCACTTCACACATAATCAACCTTGGTAAATAAAAATAGCCCATTTACTTAAATTTAAGTGATCCTGCTATTAAATTTATTCTCAGATGGTGCTCATCCTTCGTGATGTTTGAGTTATTTATAATTGGGTTAGTAAAGTCTGTCTTGTGGACGATACTGTTATGCTTTAAAATTTTAGATCTTGATTTATTTACTCTTACATGCGAGAATATTTCAAGTGACTTGCTTAGTCTTTCATCCAAATAGAACCTTGAAGAATCCTGATATATTCTTATGGATCTATCAATTGATGATTAGAACAAGGTTTATGTCTAGAATCTTGTTATTCAATATAGTTTTGATTAATGCTAGCTTGTTGGATGTTGAAAAGCTTGTTGTTAATTGACAGTGGATACAAGTAAATTGAATTGTTGAGTTAGTTTAGTAGCATCCTAGGCTCAGAGTTGAGCTGGTGTGTTACAGTACGCATTTAATTGTCCGTCTTTCGCCGCACCCACCCCCTCTGCTGTTTCTCTTCCACACCTGCCCCCATCACACCAGAGCGCACGGACGTCCAAAGCCGCCCATGCTGCGCTACCGCGAATCCCGCCGCTCCATCTTGTCGTCTGGTCCTCCTCCTTCCTCTATAAATGGAGCACCATGACTCTCTCTCTCACCTTTGTTTCGTTGTGCTTCGAGTTTCGCCGCTGTTGGCTAGAACTTGCACCTCCGCCTCTAACACTGCCGTTGAAGCCCCTCTGCCGTTGTGGTCACCTTCATTGGCTTCACAAGGGCGCGTTCAACCCCGCGCACACCTCCTCGCCGCTGAAGCGTCACCGGAGCTCTAGTGCCGCCGCAAGCCAGATCTCGCCACTGCTCTTCCTCTCGCTGCTGGTCTCTCCGTCCAGCCTCGTCGCTGAAACCATGCGCCTTGGGTTTGCCTCGCTCCCCTCTCCCCATTGCTACCTTCGCCGCGTTACCACTTCAGGCTGTAGTCAAACCACCTTCCAAACATGTAGTCGAAACCTCCTTCCGACCACCTGTAGTAGAAACCTCCTTCTAACCGCCTGTAGTCAAACATCCATCCGACCAGGTAGTCGAAATCTTCTTCCGACCAGCTGTAGTCAAAACCTCCTTCCGACCAGGTAGTCAAAACCTCCTTCCGACCACCTATAGTCGAAACCTCCTTCCGACCAGATAGTTGAAACCTCCTTCTGACCAGATAGTCGAAGCCTCCTTCCGACCACGTGTAGTCGAACCTTCCTCCGACCACGTGTAGTCGAGCCTCCTTCCGACCAGGTAGTCGTGTAATCGAACCTCCTTCCGACCACGTGTAGTCGAACCTCCTTCCGACAATGTGTAGTCGAACCTCCTTCTGACCAGATGTAGTCGAGCCGGTGAACGGCAACCGAAGCCCTTATTGTTGGATTTTCTATTCTGACAGAAATGGTTTAGGCTACAACATTCGCATATGAAGTCCAAATCAAATAATTTTTATTTCTAAATTTATCTTTTGGTTCTATGTTGGTAATTTTTGGATTTTATTTGAAATTATTTATTTATTTGGCTCTTTTCGCATGTACAAATTTCAGCGTTTTCAAAGAATTATTGGACCCGACGACTGAAGTGTGTCAACTCTTCAACGAAGGAAAGTCGTAGACCTTTGAACATGTCGTACACACTTTATAAAATTATGTTGCTTTATATCAACATGCATTGCTAGTTTTATAATAATAGTTTCAGGAATAATTAATTATCTAATTGCCATTATGCCTCATTGAAATTTTTTGAATGACATGTACCGTTGGACACCATAGTTTGGGTTAAATTTAGTTGGGCATACTTCAGTTCCAACTTGGGTATCATATATGCATGCTTAGCCATGCTTAGCTATCCAATGGAATTCATGGTCACATGCTCATAATTGTTTAAACTTGACTTAATGAAATATAGAATTGTGGCGCGACCACTGTTATTAAAAGTTTGTTGTGGCATGGCAAGGGTTACCATTTGGTCGGGGTGTAGTAAAAGGGATGATTTTGATATGTAGTTGCCTCGCATGAGTAGTCTCTAAGGACCTAAATTTATGTGCCATTGATTTGAGCCTTATCATACAACCAAAAGTCCATTTATAGAGTGAACATGGCCAACTAATTAGCAATATGTTGTTTCGGTTCTGTTTGGGTTGATAAGTGGCGTTTGGGTTGATAAGTGGCGCAAGAGGGGGCCAGTGTGGCGAATCCTTAGCGAACAGAACCGAGGCAAAACAGAGCTTTGTAAAGGCCTTATGATAATCACTTAGTCACACGCCTTCGAAAGTGTGAAATGCCTGATAGTATAAGATGATTATCTTTTTTGGGTCAAACTGTATAACCTCTGCAGAGTGTTAAAAAACTATTCGAATAGTCATGTCCCCAGTTATGGACAATGATTGGTGATTTCACACGAGAGGTAGATTTTCATAAAAATGTTGGAATGGTGGATCGGTTTGGATTGGAGTGGTTAGTTTTGGTTGATGGCTGGGAAGTGAACATACTGTTCACTAGTTGTTTCAAAAAATATGTTTACTTATGTATTAATCTTTTAAACTGTGCTTTGAAATCTACTTATTGTATTTAATGTTAATACTGTTTTCTACAAATTAAACATAAAACTATCCTTATTCAAGCCTTACATGAATACTATTTGTATACTTTTTCCTACAACTTGTTGAGTACTTTATGTACTCACAGCTATACACCATTTGTTGATCAGTCACCGAAGAAGAGCCAGAGAGCACCGAGTTCTACGAGGAAGATTGCTTTGAGGACTACGCGAACTAGGTCGCGTCCTCCACTCGATTGCCTATGGACATGTCAGATGGATACCAGGAGATGTTTTGTTTTCCACTGCAAGTTTACCTTTTGTTGTTAAGCCCTGCGTTGCAACCTCCGTAAAACTTGACCGTAAAGTCCTTTTGATACTAAGTAATATTACTTTGTTTGCTTTATTAGCTACTTTGTTTTATGGATATGATAACATCGATGTTGCAATTGTGTGAGTGAGCTACTGATTTGGTACTAGTTCAGGGTACCTAGAGGGCTCGGGTGCAGCGACTCGGGGTCCCAACAAGAGATGGTATTAGAGCTATATCGACTGTAGGACGTAACCTTAGCTAGCATGATCGTTTTTGTCGAAAGTTTTGAAATTTATTTTCTAAATCAAACCTCGTCAATTGATGAGTAGTTATTCTTCTCTTGTCTTATTCTATTCTTTTCTCATCTTGTTCTAGTCTCTTCTTATATCATCCATAAGTTCTTGCATCTTATCCCTTCTGAAACTTTATTTTTGAATTTAAATTAATCTTTCTCACCTCAGTAATCTATCGAGTTTTGTTTTAAGTCGACTGCCCATATAAGATAAATTAGTAGTGTTGTACCTAAGTTGTCATTCCCAGTCTTAGTATCGTTTAGTTCGTAATACGATCTTTTTTAGTAAGTGTCGCCTTTTTGATTGCTTCTTGGTAGCTTTTCGACTATTTGTTCGTTGGGTTAAACCGACTTTCCCACTTTGTAGAATCGTTAATGACAATCAGAGAGGGGTGAATGATTGTGAGAGATTTATTGTGCCGAAAAGAACTTGATAGATGCAGTTCCAGCCCGTGCACCATCGGCGGAACTTCATGCAATTAATGGCACTCACAGTCGAGCATGTTGCCAAACCCGCACGAGCAAAAATCCCTTGCATGTTGTCGCGCAACACCTTCATGTGCCACTTCGCGTCGCCCTTCCCGAGCCCCTGATCACCTGGACCAGTTCTCGGTTAACCTGGATGTGTCGACGTTGGACGCAAGCAAAAAAATCGCAGTGCAGAAAAAGATCAAGCCTGGAAGCAATTAGTAGATGGGAATCTTTTTTCTCAAAGCAAAAACATCAACTCCACATAAGTGTTTCTCTGGTACATCTATTGATAACGCACAGGAAAGCATCTAATCACCAAATCATAGCTGGCAATCTCCCTTGCACATGCAGCAGTAGGCAGCAGCTATACAAGCACCAAAGCCAATCTCAACCACAACTGTCTAGCACATAACAGCCGCCGCCATCCACTTATCTCTGCCCGTCGCCTTCTCTGTTCTATGCAGCTGCGTATTTTTTTAACCCTAACAGACGTCGATAATCTATACTTTCCATCGTTGGCATCTAAACACTTATGTATGGCCTAATAGTCCTAGAACCCAATACGTGGGCTTTTACACTAGATTACAAAACTAATTTTGAACACCTCAAAATTGTCACGTGTCGTAGCCTCCGGACCGCACCTCCGTAGCTTTAACATGCATAATCCATCTTTGATCTCCACGCGCCCCAACTCGAGCTTGACCGTCTCCTTCAGCATCCTCGACCCTTTAGACCATGACTTCACACCAATCCATATCCCGGTCACCACCGTAGACAACGATCGCCTCCAAGTTACCCTGCACATACAAAGACCAAAGCAATATATTTTTCTGGTACAAGTTCTTCCCAACTTGACCGACATAAGTCTACACACCATGACACGTCTTCTGTGTTTTGCCTAATTTCATACCAATACCTTTACCAGGAGCAGTAGACGCAGCTGCGGATGGACAACCTGTAGAAATGTTGCTATCAATTAGAACAAAATGCAGGCAATATAGCTCGAACAATATTGAATTTATATGAATTTAGAAATTTGAATAACTTGAATCGGAGCTCAAACAAAGGAGAATGTGCTCTCGAATAATTCAATTCACATGAAATGACAAACATGGAGAATTCTGAATTTATGGAATTATTTTTCTAAATGAAAATCCATTTATTGCGTCGGCATGACATCAGCGAGGGAATTTTGATTTTCGGCCGAATTATTTTTCTAAAGAAAATGAAAATGAGCCAACAACAGGTGGGCCACATGTCTGTGGACTAGGTCGATGGAATTGTGCTAGTCCATGGTGGACCGGGTGCATGGCGGAGCATCGGCCGCCACGCATGCATGACACGTGGGCGGCCGCGTGGACACTGGCGCTAAGGTGGCGTGTGCGGTGGCGCACACGTGTCATGACGTGGCGGCCACATGGCACGACAGTGGTGGCGGCGCATGGGGACTCGAGGTCGCCGGCGAAAGGCGTTGCGTCGAAGGGCATCGAGGGGCGCATCGGAGACAGGGGGATGTGGGGAGGGAGATGCTCACCATTGTGGAGGCTAGGCGTGCAAGGACGGCCGGCTGCGAGGATGGAGGCGGCGACGCGATTTGACTCGCGGTGGCGACGGTGTTCCGGCAGTGCTCCAGTGAAGGCGACACGAGCACAGCGTAGAACGTGGAGAGGCGATGACGAAGGTAAAGACGACGTTAGCAGCACTCCAAGGGAGGCGGCGGAGGAGCTTGCGGGTGGTGGGGAAAAGTGTGGATTCCAGCGAGGAGAGAGGGGAAGAGGAGATGAGCTCTGGAGTGGAGGATGAGGAGGACGAGGAGCACCCATTGCTCCCTTTTATAGGGAAAGGGCGGGAGCGGGGAAAAACATGGATTCCACCATTGGATTCTCCTCGTCTTGTTTTTGTGGTGCTCACCTCCTCATCGCCTGAACCTCGCCGAGTCGTCGCCGCCTCTTTCTTCCCCAAAACCGGCCGCCGCCACAACCACCCGGTCTAGCCGTCAGTGAGCTCCCTTGCCTTCCCGTGTGCATCACGTCACATTCCCGAGTCCCCTCTTCTGACCCCCTTCTTTCTTTTGCTCTCTCCGTCACCCTAGCATCTCGCCGCTGCCGCACGTTCGTCTCGCCTCCGGCAGTCGATGTGCCGCTGTCTCCATCCTTCTTTGGTCTCCTCGAGCCGCACTACGTGATCCTCTTGCTGCCGTCATCTTCGTGCCACCTCGGTTACCTCCTGGCACCACTGTGGACCCGAGTTCCTCACCGTTGTTGTCGCCGCCGCCGACAAGTCGCCGCTGCCCTTGCCACGCCACCACCACCCAAAGAACCATCGTGTCATTGGGGTTCCGTTTTGCCCCTCGACCGCCACTACCTCGCCGCCTTTTGCTGACGCCACCACCGCATGCCACTGTTGCCAGCCAAGCTCCTTTGCTCTCTCTCTCTCTCTCTCTCTCTCTCTCTCTTACATATAGTTCCCACATGTGATCTCCTTTCTATCTACATTTCTCTCTCTTCCAGCCCGGTCCCACTTGTCATCCTATTTTTCTGTCTCTCTGTCACTTACCAGTAAGTCTCACTTGTCAGTTTCAATTTATTTTTATTTTTCTTTAATCCGAAGGAATATTCATTGGAATATTCTTTTCCCTCTCTTTTTTCCTTTTCCGACAAATCTTCCGAGAGTCCGTTCTTCTTCGTCCGAACTTCGATTCAGTCCGTTCAAGTTCCTAAATTCATATTAAATCGATCTCTTTCTTTTAGAGTTGGTTTTTATATTTTTGGTTTTTATTTGATTTTATTTTGGATTTATTTGCGCCTCGCCTGTTGTTTTCTCTCTCATTTAGACGATATGTTTCAAGGGGCAGTAGGAAAAGCAAGCTTTGCAGATCCAAGTGTGGTTACTGAGCAAAGCCAAGGCAAGTTATAGTCCTTTGATCTACCTATGCTTTCAAATTTATATTGTTTTATATCAAATTGCATGTTATCTTTATATCAACTGTTTTTGGGAATATTTAATCACCCATTTGTCACTACGCCTCATTGATTAGTTGAATACCATGAATCATTTGTCACCATAGGGTGGTCATTATTAGTTGGACACATTTGTATCACCAACATGGGTTATTGTAGATATGCTTATTCATGCTTAGTTACGATGGGCTCATAATCACATGTTCAATGCTGATAATCTGACTTAATGATATATGGCATTGTGGTGCGATGCCATTTTTGTGAAACTGTGGTGTGATGTCACTATTGTATCAGTTGTGGTGCGATGCTGATATTGTAAATTTTTGTGTCATGGCAGGGCTTGTTATTGGTTTGGTTGAACAAAATGATTTATACTCAAGCGAGTGATCGTCTAGTAAAGGGTGTGCGTGAGGCACATTGTTTTGGATGAGGTAGTTTCTCCCGAGTAAATTGTCAAGGACTTAATCTTATGTGCCGTTGAGCTAGGCCATATCGTACAACCACTTGTCCAATATGGGATGGACCTAGCTAACTAATTAGCAATGTCTTAGCTTAGTTCTATTTTTGGAAGCATGAGTCCTAGGATGGATACTCACAATGGCGCAAGAGGTGGCCCTTGTCTGGTTGTGATGACATTTAGTGTTGAAACCATAGCGGGCAGAATTGGGTTAAGGAGGAGCTTTGTAAAGTCCTTGTAATGATCACTTAGTCGCACACATAAGGAGTGCAGTCAGACACTTTGAGTTGATTTATCTCTTGTGGGTAAAGCTGTACAATCTCTATAAAGTTAAAACTTTTTAAATAATTGTGTCCCCAGTTATGGACAATGCTCGGATATTTCACACGAGAGTTAGAGTTTCTTTATAAAAATGTGTCAGAAGGTGAATAGGTGATTCACTTGGTGAATATAATGTTCGCTTGGTCGATGAGATTTTCACTTGGTGGTTTGGTTAGGAAGTGAACAGGAGGTTCACATGTTATTTCAAAGCAATTGATTATTTATTTACTGTTCTTTTCAATTATGAATTTTGATCTATTTACTGTATTTACGGTTAATACTACTTTCTGTAAAAAAGAACCATACGGGTATTCCTTTGTTCAAGCCTTGCATTAATATTGATCACATACTATTCTCTACAATTTGTTGAGTACTTTATGTACTCACGGCTTTAAACTTTGCTATTCATTTGATATAATATCCCTTTCGCTTTAAAGAGGATAATTGTATTAGAGAATGAATTAGATATTATTAAAAGTGATGTTTTTTGCCTAATTTAGAGAACTTGGGCTGTGGGCTTTCGGCCCACGGTGTTTGACCCAAAAAGGGGAGCCGACTAGGGGGGCAGGGCAGCCAACCCTAATCTTTTTTCCCTGTCCAGCCGCCACACCCCCCATGACCCTACGCCTCCTTCCTCTGTTGCACCGCCATCCTCCCTGCCATGTGCTGCACTATTTTAGACTAGATAATTATTGCTGCAAGTTTTGTATGGGTATGTGGTCATTCAACAGTAGAAGAAGGAAGGAAGGAAGAGAAAGAAAGGAAGAGGAAGGGAGGAAGAGAGGAGGATATCGCTGAGATCTCGCGTTCGTCATCTTGATCTCCAAGGGTGATGATTCTAATACTTCTTTTCTGTTTAGCAATCAGTAGAAATTGTTTAGTACATCGACATTCTGCTGTTTCTGTTGCACTGTAGTTTCGGGTAATATTGGTGCAATATTTGGGAATTTTGTCTCCTAGAGAATTGTATAGTATCTCAATATCTTTTTGTAGAATATTTAATCATGTCAATCGAATTATTAAATTTTGAGTTACGAATTTTGTAATACTGCTGTTTGGAAAATTATCGTCTTTTGATAACATGCATTAATCTGTAGACTAAAAATAGAAGATAGTTTAGTTTGTGGTTGCGATCTACATGAAAAGTGTAGGCAACGTCTTAATGATTTCAGAGAGTATAAGATCATGATTTTTGGACTTGTAGATCATAAGATATGATTTTAGAAAATTTGCTGCTTTGTTTTGGATAGAACAGTGTTTAGGGAGGAAAACAAGGTTGTAGATGCCACAATCTCAAAAAGAGGATATTGAAGAAAAGGTTGGAATTTTTGTGTGGATTATGAAAAAAATATATTTTAATATGTTTGGGTTCCCGAGCCTAGAGAATTGGCTGTTTGAACAACAGTGCTGCGGGAATGGTTGCTGTTTGCAGGAGGGTTGTTTTGGGTTGCGATTAGGAGCAGTGTTATTTATTTCCTTTGTAACGTTGTACCGCTCTTGGATTGTTTTTTTTGTGTGTTTTATGAATTCTTAGGTGGTGGTGTGAATCAAGGGGTAGCGCCCTCTACTCGTCATCCTTCGTTATACGGTTGAGGCAAGTGCAAGCAGTCGGTAACCATTGCGAAAAAATATCTATGCCTTGATAATGTCTTATGCATATAAATATGTATTCATATTTTTGCTGTTGGTTATGCTATATGCTTATGTCTATTATACCTTAGGTTGTGCTAACATCATGTCGTCTTCCAGCCGTACGTCCGTCCGGATGCATCACTTCTGCGATCGACGTCTGCACGACCTACTCAGACCGGCGGTCGCCAAGCGCCCCCTGTTGGTTATCCGCACTTCACATCGGGGAGATACGTGATGTTCAGCTTAGGTCCTGATTATTGATTTTGCCTAATATCATTCTATCTTACAGCCTTCAGTTGAGCGTACAGGTGACGACGAATCAACCGATGAGGAGGCGGCCATCCCAGCTATTGCCAGGGAGGAGTACACAGTGTTAGGATTTGGAGCGTATCATCTAGGGCGATCACTCCTAGTCTACACTCAGCAGAACTTTGACCAGTATGGAGTATCGTGCACAGGCCAGAGCTCCTCTGAGGTCGCTAGAACATCGTACAGTCAAGGCCAAAGTTCCTCCGCACCGAGGGCCTTTCAGACATCGTACATGGGGGGTCGTGGCTATGGGGGTGGATTCATGAAATTATTTACTATGAATATGACAGCAGGTGGTAGCCAGTTTGGCATGGCTCGACTGGACGACATTGATGTTGGACAGACTCAACTGGGCCAGAGTCATCTTGCTGAAGCACCTCCGCCCACTTAACGGTCTCCATACGCCCTCCGAACCGATACGCGCTCTCTGGACTGGTTCATGTATCCCACGGGACATGCTCAACGCAAGACCAGGATATGCACACAAACGTAGCGAGTAGAGAGTGACTCAGACGAGTGAGCCATATTGTAGTCCGTGTGTAATTACATTGTATACATTATGCACGTATGTATCCACAATGTTGTCCGCTCATGTTGTACTATATTTGTATATATATTTTGCACCTCCACATTTGTGTACATTATGTGCGTAGTTTGCCGATATTCACATGAAATCATAAAATACCAGAGGTTCACATAAAATCATAAATCATATAAAGTAACTGTGGTTCACATGAAATCATAAATCACCTGAAGTTGGGTGGGGGAGTCGAGACCCAAGGGAAACGACAAGGCTCCACCGTGCCCCAGGGGCACTTCAATCGTCAGCATCGTGCATGGTCTAGCTAGGTTCGGCCCCCTAGGGCATGGACGAGCCTAGGTCCGGCCCCAGGGGCACGGACTTGCTACGTGGCGCGTGGAGGAGGCGTCTGGCCCCCTGGTGAATGGATGAGAGGATTTCGGTGCCCCAGTGCACGGACGAGCGAGGTCTGGCCCCCTAGAGACCGGACTCGGCAACGTGTCAAGTGGCGCTAGGTTTGCAATGCTATTTTTGCAATTGATTCCAGGAGGAGGCCAATTTTGTTAATCACAACACCAAGAGTGCCATAACAGCCAAAGACATCCAACTTGCTCTCCTCTCTCTCTCTCTCTCTCTCTCTCAACTGTCATCTTCTTCCTTACAAAGATGCTGTAGATATCACTCATTTGCAGCATGTCACACCGCCCAATAATGCAAGCCTATATACAGTCGTGTGCCCGTGCACCACAGAAAAATAGTTAAGTGAACAGTAGTTTTTTAAAATAGAGCTACAATTGTGTATTTTCCACATTTTACAAGCATTTTGGACAAATGATAAATAAGTATGCAATATTTCTAGGTTCCTCAAACATAGTAAATCTAACTTAATTTTCGTATACATCTACGAGACATCGACAATGTTGCATGTAAGGCACTGGGGAAGTCTAGATGATGTTCGTATAATATCCAGAAGCTGTGCACCATCAACGTGTAAGATGATTGTGAGAGACTCTTCAACCAGATGGTAGAGAAAATAACAACATTCAAAATCACAATGGATAAAATACCCACGGCCGTTCTGACCGCTCCCTTGGAGCATACAGAAAGACAACACGATTTTGAATCCACAAAATGACCTATCTTTTGATATAGAGATCTAAATCTCTTGAGATTTCAAACATAGCTCAACAAGAAGGTTAAGAATCTATTCTAATCAAAGATTGAGACAATCATAACCAAGGTTGCACGAATCCCTTGATTGAGTGCAAGGCAGCTCAAAACCATGTGAAAACCTGCACTTGATTCAATGGTTTGATCGTAGATGAAAGATAGTCAAGATGACCTTAGATCAACTTCTACAAGTCCTAGCAAGTTAGATCACAGTAAAAGATCAAGGCAAAACCCCTAGAACATAAGAACACAAAATCACAAGAAAAAGAGAGAACTCATATTTGCACAAACTTGATTGGATTGATATTAAGGAATTGAAGGAAATTTTGGCCAATTTCGACTGTAATTTTTTTTTAAATGGAAATTTTGGATTTTTTTAAAAATAAAATTCAAGCAAATTCAATTTTTTGGACAAACTTCATTAAAACTGATTTTTTTGGGCCCGATTTGTATTCTTACCGGCCCTCACCGGTAACACAGGTTACCACCGATAATCGAGGAAATTTTCCTGATAACATTTTCACTGCCATGAAGAACAAAAGCTCTCTCATGAGCACCTAATCTCATAATTTTTCTCTCGATGCATCACTCAAACCCTAGCCTCCTCTAGTCTCTCTACTTTTCCCAAATCTAAAATTAGGGTTTCTAGGCTTGGTTCCCTCCTATGCAAAACCTGCATCACCCCTTTTATAGTGAAGGTTAGGTCTATAGAGAAAACCCTAACGGGTACCCGTTAACCATATACACAAATAAGTTTCACACTCACACATGTTTCTCAAAGGGGATGATGATCCGGGTATCCCTAATCCGTCTCTTCGTGATCTTGTCCTCCTCATGACCTAAAACACTCATCCTTTGCTCCGTCATGCGCCACGGTTTCTCCAAGGTCACCAACCTGGTATTTTTGTAAAGATACCAAAATACCCCTTCTCGATGCTTCCATCCTTGTCTGAGTCCAATCACGCGAAGCAATCTCATGTTTCGCCATGCATGCGTAGGTGCATCAATAGCTTTCATCACATCGGCAAGTTTCTCCCATTCAACTCCCACCAAACTGCCTCAACACTTGCATCATCCCAAACCACTTGATGCAACCGGTTGCACTAAACTTCCCGTTCATGTTATTCCTATCCATCTTACGCCTTGCTTGACACAAACCATTTCTCCTAGCATCCTTAATCATTTTGCACCTTGATTTCACAAAACTAAGTCCCAATCATCCTTACCATTGAAATTCCAAGCTTCCCAACTTTAGGTCAAGATATCGATTCCGGGTAAAAAGTTTTTCGCAACTTGACCCATGTTAGCCAAAACGTGCATCATGAAACCCATATGCTTCAGTTTGATGACCCTAGGTCAAAAGCACAAAATTGAATACAGCTTACTGTGTGCTAAATCGCTATGGCCGATCAGACTGCCGCCACCTAGCTGGTATGACCGCCAGCTCTTGGCCTGTCAGACCGTCAACCTCTGGCTAGTCTGACCGCGCTCCCCGGTAATAGGGGACTGGTCTGACCGCGTTCGGTCTAACCGCCAACTATTAGTCGGTCAAACCGCTTCTCAAAACCAGAAAACACTCCTCTCTAGACTTTCAGTTAATTTCTATCTAGTTGAGCACCTCGTCTCCATTTTTAATGTCACCTAGTGCAAAAACATCCCAAATACTCCAACACAAGTGTTTGGTACCCATTTCCCAAAAGATTGTACAACCGGTCTGACATCCACCAACGACCTGTCAAACCGCCCCGAGAGCTGGTCAGACCACCTGATGCCCGACAACAATCCGACAATTTGCAAAATAGAGAATTCACTCCCACAACTCCTCAACAACGATGTTAATTGTTCATCGCCTATACTAGGACCAAACTACATGGCTTCTACACACATCAACACCAAACTATGGTGGTATAAAGTGTTGGAAATAGGCCCATATGAGTGAGGCCTATTTTCTATAATTCCAGAGCATGTGTGGTTTAGTACCATATTGCTAAGGTAAGGTGGAGGTGACCAACATATAAGGTGGAGTCATTGCCACTCTTTGAAACATGTGACACATAGGTGAGGGTGGCACGATGAGGGCTTTATCTAAACACACGCGCGCGCTCACATTCGCGTATTTTCGCGTGAAAAATCGCGTGACTAGTGACTTGTGACGCGCAACTGTGCCATGACGTGGCGTGCCACTTGGCAGACCAAGTCCACTTTATTTTTGCTGAACCATGCATCTCTCTCTCTCTCTCTTTGAATGAGATTCAAATGTTTGAATTTGAGGCTTTATTGGGTGATGATGACAGATAGTTACCAGTGGGTAAATGGCTGGTTAAGTATGTCAGTTACCAGTGGCTATTTAATCAGTCAGTTCACAGTCTGCATCTCTATATATATGCATGGAGACATCCAGAGCATTGTGCGAATACCAACTGCCTACATTCCTTCTCTTCTTCCTGTGAAAAACTGTGCTGTGGAATTGTGCTGTCTGAACCTCGTCGACCCTTCTTCTCGGCGTGCATCATGGAGAAGGGGAGTGACAATAAGCTTTCTGGGCAGCGCACATCTGCGCGACCGCTCGTGTTGCTGATTCATCATCGAGTCTGCACTGCATCATTTCTGCACTGCATCGAGTCTGCGTCTGCGCTGCTTCCTGTTCTTCATCGAACTCATCAGTAAGTCTTTCGTGTGACTGACTAACTTATTTACATTCATTTTTTTGCATATATTGTGAAGTACAATAAGTTGCCTACTGTTAGTACTGGTTTATGCATCATTAGTCTTTTGCAATATCTGTCTTCTTTTAAGATATGGAATAAAATATTGCCTTCATTTTCAACATTCCATAAATCTTATTGTAAACTTTGTTGCAACACAACTATGGCTGGAGCTTCTGATGCTATGAAACCTGAGAGGTTTTCTGGTTAGAACTTTCATAGATGGCAAACTCGAGCCAAGTTCTGGCTCATGTCTTTGGGGCTGTGGTGGGTAATCTACCCGCAGTATCCATTTACGATTGACTGGTATATGCAGTTCGATAATGCGAACAATACTGCTCTTGGCTGCATTCTGACCATTCTGGCAGATCAGCTCTACGATGTGTATATGGATTATAAGTCCGTCACAGAGTTGTGGGATGCACTAGAGCACAAATATGCAGAGGCAGAGGCAGGTCGCTGGATCTACATGTGTGAGCAATTCTTTGACTTTAGCATGGATGAGGCTAAGTCCATAGTTGGACAAGCTCATGATCTCCAGCTTTTGATTGGTGAGATTGTGCACTGGGCTGTGTGTTGCCTCCTAAGTTTGTGGCTGCGGGCTTTGTCGCCAAACTTCCTGTTTCTTGGTGGGATTTTGCCACTAGCTTGAAACACAAGAGGGAAGATATTTTCGTTGAAGATCTCATTGCTGCCCTCGATGTGGAAGAAAAGGAAAGAGCAAAAGATGCACCCAGCACTTCTAGTCAGAACAATGCAAATTTTATAGAGAAAAAAACTATTGCAAAGAAGTACAAATCCAACAAACCGAACAAGACAACTAGCTTTAAGAAAAAACAAAGAAGAATGATATGAGGAACATCACTTGCTTTGTGTGTGGGAAAGACATTCATATGGCGAAAGACATCATTTCTGCAAGATCAGAGATGGTGAACAACCAAAGAAGAAGGCTGTCAACGTGATCATAGGCGAGGCATCAACTTCAGGAGGGTATAATAATTCTCCTGTTTTTTTTCAGCATATCAATCCACTGATTGGTGGGTTGATAGTGGTGCTAATGTTCACATTTGTTCTGATATTTTCTTGTTTTCTTCTTACCAGGCAGTGGGGCTTCCTCCGTCTTAATGGGAAACGGGTCGCATACTTCTGTTCTTGGTGTTGGCACGGTGGATCTGAAGCCTACTTCAGGGAAGATTGTCCACTTGAAGAATGTGCAACATGCTTCTACAATAAACAAGAACCTCGTTAGTGGTTCTGTACTATGAGAGCGGAGGCTTGTTCCGCCTAAGTACTTTAGAGTCTTGTTATAATCTGAATGTTACAACTGGTTTAAATAAATATGAGGCAAATATTTGGCATTCTCGCTTCTGTCATATTGGTTTTGATAGTATTGCTAGAATATCCAGATTAGATTTAATTCCAAAATGTGAAATTGTCAAAGGATCAAAGTGTCAGTCATGTATGCAAGCTAATCAACCCCGCAAACCCTTTAAGGGATTAGAGGACGAAAAGAAGTTGGCACCATTAGATCTTGTTCATTCATATTTGTGTGAAATGAATGGATTGTTGATAAAAGGAGGCAAAATATATATTTTTAACTTTTATTGATGATGCGACACGCTATTGTTATGGGTTTTTGCTAAAAACTAAGGATGAAGCTTTAAACTACTTTAAGACTTATATGGTCGAGGTTGAGAACCAACTAGAAAAAAAAAGACTAAGGTCTAACCGTGGAGGAGAGTACATCTCTCATGATTTTTTCCAATTCTGTTCTAAGCATGGAATAGTCCATGAATTTACACCAACATATTCATTCCAATCAAATGGGGGTAGCTGAGAGACCATGTGAGAGGAGTCCCCATGCGAGTGATGAGTATTTGACACTTTTGTTGAAAAGTTTGTTATTTGATTCACTGATGTTGTGCTGCTGCTGTTTTGATTCTGTATTGTGCGGAACTTCCGCTCTGGGAATGCGGAAGTACCGTTCATCGAAACTTCCACCCTGGGAAAGCGGGACTTCCGATTGTGCGCAGACCTGAGCAGTGAGTGCATATTTTTCGATTTTGAGTTGTGTGGTTCATGAATGGGTTTGAGTCTAATGCAAATGTTGATTCTTGTATCTAGAGCAATGCTATGTGATTTAGTTCTTGTCTATGATTGCAGGACATCGAGACGGAGTCGTGGCGAGACACGAGGTGACCGGACTAGACGCAGGTAGCGTTGAGGTCAGAACGGTCAAGATGTGTTGAAGACGGCGTGAATTCGAAGTGGTTGCGAGTCGTGGACAACAAGGAGTGCGGAAGCCTTCCAGAAGGTGCACGAGGGGCGAAAGGGTAATTTCGCAAGACGGCACAAGTGGAAGCGGGATCCGTTCGGGTTTAGCCGGCGTAACAGGTTGGAGACCCGCTAGCCAAGGGCTATAAATAGAGGTGAAGGGCTGGTTGTAATGTGACTTTTTGATAGAATGAATTAGGGTTTTGAAATAGTCAAAAGTGGCTTTGAGAGGTTGTTTTGGCTTTAGGCTTTAGTTGTTAGGAGAGAACAGAGATGACTTCTTGAAACTTCTCTCTGTTCCTCTCTTCTTGAACTTCCTGTTTCTTGTGTGTTCTTGAGATGGAGAGGGAGAGGATGGATTGAGTCCCTTGTAATCATTTCTCTGTGTGTGCCTCTGTAATCCATTGGTTCAAGGAATGAAAAATCTCATGTTTACTCTTCTGTTCATGCATCTGTTCTTATTCTCTCGTAAGGTTTGATTCTTGAGATTTTGTTTTTGGCTTGATTCTTGTTGGGAAGTTCCAAAATGAGTTGCTCTTTGTTGGGATGATGCCACAAGATCATTTGATCGACTTTTCCCAAGAGCAAATCAACTGTAATCTCAGTTCTTGATTTTTGGCTTTCTCTGTTTTTCTTTCCCGTGTCCAGGTCTTTGATGAAAATCGTGTTTCCCTTCTTGAGATGGCATGAAACTTGGCATGCTGAATCTATAGGCTATTAAGTACCTACCCTCAAAGTTTCATCACTCAAGACTCCGAGAATCATGCGAATTTCAGTTTTTGGTCTTTCTTGCCAAATATTCAAGAAATCCAATTTTACTTTGATTAATGGATCTTTGTCTGCGATTCCTTCTCAATGAGGTCAAGATGTTGTTTAGGATGATGTCCTGTGAGACTTGACCCGAGAAGAGCAGCAATTTGTGAGTATTTCGGATTTTTAGAAATTTCCATTCGTTCGTTCTTACATGCGGGACAATCGGAACTTCCGCATTTTACACGGCGGAACTACCGCAGTCCGAAACTTCGGCACTGGGAGATCGGAACTTCCGATTGTTGTCAGGACAACCCAGAGACTTGCGGAACTTCCACCTAACTGAGCGGAACTACCGATTATCGGAACTTCCGCACTGGAAGACCGAAACTTTCGATTTCCGACAGAACAGCCCAGATTTTATTTCCTTTTTCTGATTTTGGTTCGTTTCTTTTCTCTTGATTATCAGAGGGTATTGTTTGTCAGTATGGTTAGTTAGAAGGGGAGAATCTTAATTTTTAAGGCACCATTCACCCCCCCCTCTGTTGCCATTTCGGTCCTACAGTAGCTGAGAGCAAAAACCGGTTAATGCCATGTTAGAGAGTGCTGGTATGCCTAAGGCATGGTGGTGGGAGCTATATTGACAGTAACTTTCATACTAAACAGAGTAATCACTAAAAAGAGTGAGATTACTCCATATGAGCGATAGGAGAGAAACCGAATGTTAATTTTCTGCGAACTTAGGAGTGTTTGGCAAAGGTCAATATACCATTGCAGAAAAAGAGAAAGCTTGGACCTAAAACAATCAACTGTATTTTTCTAGGATATGCTCAAAATAGCACAGCCTATAGATTTTTAGTAGTGAAATCAGAAACTCCTGAGATTATTGCTAACACAATAATGTAGTCTAGAGATGCTTCATTCTTTGAGGATTATTTTCCTATGAGAACTGCAGGCAGTACTTCACGAAACAGGAATGCTCAAACTGAAAATATTGAAAGTGAGAATGATCAAACTTCTGAACTTCCCACCATTTTTGAACCAATATGTGATATCCATGAGGAGGATATCGTTCTAGTCGCACAAACTCATCGCAGGAGCAAGAGACAAAGGGTTGAGAAAATATTTGGTGATGATTTTATTGTATACCTCGTGGATGATGTGCTAAAGACTATTTTCGAGGCTTATGCATCTTCTGATGCTGAGTATTGGAAAGAAGTAGTGCGTAGCGAGATGGACGCTATCATGGCTAACAGGACTTGGAATATCACTAATCGTCCTATCGGCTGTAAACCTGTAGGATGTAAGTGGATCTTTAAAAAGAAACTAAGGCCTGATGGTACTATTGGAAAGTACAAGGCAAGACTTGTGGCCAAAGGTTACACCCAGAAAGAGGGAGAATATTTCTTTGATACCTATTCTCCTGTCGCCAGACTAACCACCATCAGAGTGCTCCTTGCGTTAGCATCTTCCTATGGTCTACATGTCCATCAAATGGATGTAAAGACAACTTTTCTTAATGTAGAGTTGGAAGAAGAAATCTATATGGATCAACCGGATGGTTTTGTAATTTCTAGACGGGAAAATAAGGTATGTAGATTATTGAAAACCTTATATGGTCTAAAACAAGCACCTAAACAATGACACGAGAAGTTTGATAAAACTTTGACATCTGCTGGCTTTGTTGTGAATGAAGATGATAAATATATATATTATCGTTATGGTGGGGCTCAAGGAGGGATCTTGTGCCTGTATGTGGATAACATACTTATATTTGGAACAAGCACTGCCATAATTGATGAGGTCAAATCTTTCTTATCTCGATGCTTTGATATGAAAGACCTAGAAGAAGCAGATTCCATTCTGAATATTAAATTGATCGAGAACAATGATGGGATCACTTTGAGCCAATCTCATTATGCTAAGAAAATCTTAAGCCGTTTTGGCTATGAGAATTGTAAAATTTCTCTAACGCCCTATGATGCGAGCATTAAGCTTCGAAAGAACCAAGGGCCAGGAAAAGATCAATTAAGATGTTCACAAATTATTCGGTCACTCATGTATTTACCTGGTGCCACAAGGCCTGATATTTCATTTGCTGTGAGCAAATTAAGTCAGTTTACATCTAACCCAGGAGATGATCACTAGGAGGCACTTGAAAGAGTGTTGCATTACTTGAAACGCACATCTCTAGGAATAACTTTTATTGGATATCCTTCCGTATTAGAAGGATACAGTGATTCCAATTGGATCTCTGATGCATATGAGATCAAAGCTACAAGTGGCTATGTGTTCACTTCAGCTGGTGCTGTAATTTCATGGAGGTCTTGCAAACAGACCATATTGACGAGGTCAACCATGGAAGTAGAACTCATAGCACTAGACACAGCCACTGTTGTGGCTGAATGGCTAAGAGAGCTTCTGTTGGACTTGCCGTTGGTTGAGAAACCAATACCGGCAATCCTGATGTACTGTGATAATCAAACAGTGTTGGCTAAAGTCACAAGTACAAAGGATAATATGAAGTCCTCCAGACATGTGAAGCGTATGCTTAAATCTGTCAGAAAACTAAGAAACTCCGGAGTGATTACTGTGAATTATATACGCACTGAGAAAAACTGGCAGACCCTTTCACAAAGGGGCTAGCGCGGAAGGCAATTTCGTTGCATCTATGGACATGGGAATGAGGCCCATTGGAGTTACAACTCAACAGTAACCCATACCTACTTGACCGGAGATCCAGTGACTTAGGTAATGGGAAAAACAAGTTGATGTTTGAACAAGAGAGTACATTTTAAAATATATGTACCTGTGTCCTAATAGACAGAGTACTCTCATCTGTATGGAATGGTGGCTTAAAGCCTTGATGTATTCAGTGTCCAATGAGGGAAAAAGCTATTAGCCTACAGGGTACCTAAAATGAATACACCTACTTGAGCTTAACTGTGAGGTCGCAGTTCACGAGAATATGGCATTCTCTAGAAAACTCATGAGCAGATAAGGGAGCATGACCAAATAATACTCCGTTTAGGCGAGCTTCTTTGACAGCCTAGTATCAGTTAAGATTTCAAGTAAAATCTAATCACGAAAAGCTGTGAATTCAAGGCATAGCCCATTCATCAGCTGTGAGAAGATGAATCTTGTCATTCTAGGTGCAAGTTCAACCCGTACGGGACTTATACTAAAAGACTGGTATATTAACAGTACTTCAGAACAATATCTTTGATATCGTTTTGTTTCTTGCTTTGGAATTGGTGGGGTATTGTTGGAAATAGACCCATATGAGTGAGGTCTATTTTCTATAATTACAAAGCGTGTATAGTTTAGTACCATATTGCTAAGGCAAGGTGGAGGTGATCAACATATAAGGTGGAATCTTTGCCACTCTCTGAAACATGTAACACATGGATGAGGGTGGCACGAGGAGGGTTTTTGCTAAACACACACGCGCACGAACGTACACGCGCGCGCATTCGTGTGAAAAATCGCGTCTTGTGACTTGCGACGCGCGACCATGCCGTGACGTGGCGCGCCACTTGGCATACCAAGTTCACCTTATTTTTGCTGAACCATGCATCTCTCTCCGTGTTTGAATGAGATTCAAATGTTTGAATTTGAAGTTTTATTGGGTGATGATGATAGGCAGTTACCAGTGGGTAAATGTCTGGTTAAGTGTGTCAGTTACCAGTGACAGGCAGTTACCAGTGGGTAAATGGCTTGTTAAGTGTGTCAGTTACCAATGACTATTTAATCAGTCAGTTCACAGTCTGCATCTCTATATATATATATGCCTGGAGACGTCCAGAGCATTGCGCGGATATGAACTGCCTCCATTCCTTCTCTTCTTCCTCTGAAAAACTGTGCTGTGAAATTGTGCTGTCTGAACATCGTCGACCCTTCTTCTCAACACGCACCGTGAAGAAGGGGAGCGGTATCTCCGAGCCGTTGCTGCCGTGAAGACCTGCACGGGGGCAGTAATATGGTTTCTAGGCAGCGCACATCTGCGCGACCGCTCGTGTTGCTGATTCATCATCGAGTCTACACTGCATCGTTTCTGCATCTGCGCTGCTTCCTGTTCTTCGTCGAACTCATCAGTAAGTCTTTCGTGTGACTGATTGACTTATTTGCATTCAGTTTTTGCATATATTGTGAACTATAATGAGTTGTCTGCTGTTAGTACTGGTTTATACATCATTAGTCTTTTACAATATTTATATTCTTTTAAGATATGGAATTAAAATATTGCCTTTATTTTCAACATAAAGTTAGGGGGTTATTTGTATTTTCTTCACTGGTTGAGGGTTGTATATTTAACGGATTCGTTGTTGCGGGAGTTGACAGGGTTAAAATGGACAGTTTCCTTTTGCAGTTCTTGATTTGTTGATCGTTATCCTACTCTACCTGTGTTTTCCGTGGATATTATTTGTGGATTGGCTCAACGAGGGAGCAGATCGATTTGCATTTTCCTTGAGGAACTTGCAAATTGAACTTTTTAACAAGATTGGTGGTGGTGATCCCCTATATAAACATTCATATTTACTCAGCTATCCTTAGATAAAAGATTTTTTAAATGATTTATTTCATTGTGGAATAACCGTAGAACTTTTTTATTGTTTAATCCATTTTGTAATAATATTTTGAAGATAGCATCTCGTTAACTTTATTTGCAATTTTAACACATTTGGCCACACCACAACATGCGACATGACAAAAACACTCTGTCACGCCACGTACTACGGTGTGGCAAAAAATACCGCGATAGCCCTCCGAGTCAATATATATCTATTTTTAGGTTAAGTCCTGCCACACCAAGAGTGACGATGTGACAACACTCGTTTACCACACCGAAATACGTGAAGTGATAACATGCTTTTGCCATGTCACGTGTTATGGCGTGGTCAAAGTGGGTTAGAATTGGAAATAAAATTAGAGAGTTGTTATTTTTAAAATGTTTTTTTAAAAATAGATTAAATAATAAAAAAAGCTCAATAACTGCGCGTTGGCTCAATGATCTAGCTAGGCTGGCAATTAATTATGTATCGGTCCGATCTGTAGTTTTGTGGGCTGACATTTTTTACTTGGAAGGAAAAAATTTGTGCCTACAACTGTGAGAAATTAGAAACTTCACTGCTCTTATCTAATTTTATAGGCTAGCCTGCAGGATTGATCCATTTATTCAAGCCTGAGATTTGGCTTTCAGTGATGGTGTTCGGTCTGCAGTTATGGGATTCTGTGAGTAGATTGTTTCATATGATACAATAAATTTCACTGCTGTTTAACTAAAGTTAATGTCCTAGCTGAGTTCATAATTTTTGGCCAACCTCTGGTGCTATTTATAGATCATCCCCCATTCCACACTCCACAAGCTTAGTACACTTCCAAACTGAAATCCCGAATCCACAATGGAAAGTGAACCTATAACCTCTCATGTAAAGACGGCTTGTGTGGACCATTGAAGTGTCATTTGATCTCTGTATTTGATATTTAATTTTCATTTGAATGTCAGGAAAGCAAAAAAATTAGGGTTGGGAGGCTTAGAGAAAGGACGGGAAACAGATTGCGCCGGGGAAGCATCCTTGGGTGATGCTTTGCCGAGCAAGGTTTGCGAATGGATGTGTTTTCAGAAAAAATAAAGTGACTGTGGATTTCAATTTGAGTATCAACCACAGCAATGGTGAAGATGTACGTTCTAAACATCAACTTATCAATGATTTACAGTAAGTGACTGTGGATTTAAATTTGAGTATCAACCACAGCAATGGTGAAGATGTACGTTCTAAACATCAACTTATCAATGATTTTACAGTAAATCAGCATCACCTTTGAATTCTCCCTGCTTCTGTCTTGGCTGCCTCACTCACAATATTGAAGGTCGAAGTTTGCAACATCTCAGTTCGCCTTTGCATTTGGTTCTCATCTACAGAGACGCTGTAGTTTTGGTCTGGGAGGCATTACGAAAGTATCTTGTCTTGTGAAAAATATCTGCACGAGTAAAAAATACAAACTGACTGAAAGGCAATGGTGAACAAGCAGCTCAATCAGGTATCCTTAAACCATCCAGAGAAGCGTTTTCCTCAACATGAGGGGATCCTAATTAGAAATTGATCTCTAATTGCTGCCCTGTAAGGACATATCGAGAGGAGCGAGGGGATCCCGATTAAAAAGTTACCGCTAATCGCTGTCCATTAAGGACATGTCGAGAGGAGTGACACTCGGACCAAGGGAGTTACAGAGGCCGATCGATTTTGCCGAGACATGCCGAACGCCGGGCAAGCCATTCTTTGACTGGAGTTGTTAGGCGACGGTGTTTATTAGGGTCGAAGGAAAAATTATGTCGTCCATCTAACTAATTTTGGATTAGAAAAATAAAAGTCCATATCTAATACTCATTTAAATCAATGGTTGGATCTGATTAATACTCTTAGTATTTAGGGAAGCATAAGAGTATCTTTAGTATATTGAAACGATGCCGATTCAAAATCATGCCACGTAAGTATTCTAGTAACTGAGCTTGTTTTTCTCCAGTGTATTTAACCAATTCCTACTAATAACTGTGACACACGTTACATTAAAAAAACTATAAAATAATAATATCCTCTCTCAACTGCACTCTCCCTCCCTCTCTCATAAATGAGTTGTTTAATGCTTTGAATCGATTCTTAAGTAAAGTCCGGTTCTAGAATTTTTTTTGTTGGAATCGACCCCTCCAATGTATTGAATCGATTCAATATCTTCTCTCTTCTCCTTTGAATCGGTTAAAACACAACGTTGGAGATGGTCTAAAGTACCCTAAAAATTCTCATAGGCTATGCAGTGTTCCCAGAGGAGAGCAATGGATGTCTTCTCAACGGATTAAGGAGCTGAGCTCGCATTTCGAGGGGTTTATGGTTTTCTATACACAGAGGAATGCAAATGTTGTCACCCATCTTTGTCAGGGGTGGACCCACCTAGGTTTATGGTGTTCACTGAACACCAAAAAATTTTGGCAAAAAGTCCAATATATAATATGTATATTTTACGTATATACTCTTAGTTTGGTCAAATCTTCATATTTGTATATCAATAGCGTTCAACAACCCAATCTCACCCACCCACACGGCCACACCTCCTGGACCTAACTTGCCTCTCTCTCTCTCTCTCGCTCTCGACACAGGAGGCGGCTGTCAGAGGCCAGGCTAGGAGGCGAGAGGCTGGAGCAGCACCGACACCGAGCACAACGCTGCAAGCTCGCAAGCAGAAGGGTGCCCTAGGAGAAGGGGAGGAGCATGCGCAGTAGCGCAGGATGCCACCGGGAACCGGCGATGGTGAGCTGACAAGACCGAGAAGAAGGTGTGGTGGCGCGCGCATCTACATCAATTCCCAAATCCCCACTCGACGACAGGTCCCTGATTCCCAAACCGGTTTGAAAAAGTAATTGTGGTTGGTAAATCTTATATTTTTATGAATTGTATATCTTAGATCTTTGAAAAATGAAGAAGTCTGGAGATTTAAAAAATGAAGAAGTCTTGACGCAACTGCAAGCAGACGGCGCTGGAAGTGAAGTGAGGCTGCGAGGCGGCACGGCGAGTTGGACGACGACGCAACAAGCAAGGAGGCAGGGAGTGGTTGGCGTTGCGGCGAGGTCTCATCGCCATGTGAGTTGTGTTCGGTCTTCCACTCCCCCCATTTCGAAATCGGCAAATCCCAAATAGTTAATTAAACTTTGTGAAATGTAGATCGTATAATCTTTAAAAAAATAAAGAAGAATTTTGTAGATTTAAAATCTTTGTGGGATAGTGCTGGTTAGACTCACATAATAAAAGAAATTTCTTGATTTAAATTTGTAGCAAGAAATTTTGAAGAAGTTAGCAAGATGATTCTTAGGGACAGTGAAATGAAATGACTATCCCTAAAATCGCAAGAAGAGTCATAAAGTTAAAATTGTAATTTTGTTAATTATTTTGTAATTTTTCTACATTATTTTGAGATATTTTTGGTCAGGACAATTTGTATTTTGGTTTTTGCCACTAATAACCTTTACTTTTTTTTTCTCCATTGAGCAATGTTTTCTTAACTCCGAACACCCATCTTTGAAATTTTGGGTCTACCACTGGTCTTTGTGTTCAACAACCCTCTCCTTCTTGTAATAGGTTTGTGTGGCTTAATTGCGCACCGGATTTTCTGGTTAGCTATCTTCAAGGTGATTGTAGTTCTTTTGTTGATGAATAAAGCATAAGCTCCTGGTTATTCTCAAAAGAAGAAAGAACTAAATGGGGGGAATTCGGGTTTTGAGAGCAAAAAACTTAAACGATGCGATTTGGTAGGAAAGCTACCATATGTCCTACTGGATACCTCACCTCTTCACTTTCCCCTGCACAGCTAATCTCCTGTCCTGGTTTTTTCTCCTTTGCCATTTGGAGCTTGACTAGGGCATTATGCAGCTAGGAGTATATATTAGTTTATTCCTTGCTAAAGCGATCAAATATATATCATTAAATTGCATCCTTTCATGCCACTCAAATTTTGGAAGCGGCTAACTGTGTAAGACATGTAATAGTATAGTAGCTTACTATTCACATCTTTCAAGTATTTCAAACCAAAAGATTAATTAGCATGCAAAATTTTTTAGACGCCTCATGTAATATCCGGTTTAACCAATCGAATTAGCCAAGGATTTGAGGAGTGTTTAGAGAAGAGTGGGCCGCCAGCCCATAACCCAAACCGGCTGGGCTTCCGTTGGAGGGGAAAAAGGGGCTGCCGGCCCATCCCAAACCGAGTCCAGAAGGGACTCGGCAAGGGGGCCGGGCTGCCCTTAAAAGAGATGGAGGGGTGTGGCAGCCTAACCCTAGGAAGCCCTGCCCCTGTGCCGCCTGCCGTCGGGCAGCCCTGTCCATTCATTAACCTCTCAGGACTGAAGATATCTAATCATGGCCTTTCTATGGCCCTGTTTGGTACCGCTTCCACTCCCAGCTTCTCAATCGATTCTCGTGGAGCCGTACCAAACACCCTGATTCTCAAAACCACTAGATTCTGCTTCTCGCGAGGAGTTGTCTCGAAAATGAACTAGCAACGATAAGCAGCCTCCCAGCAGATTCTCGTGAGAATCCAACCTTCAGAAACGAAAATACCCTTTGAAGTTGAAGGTTTTTACCCGCAAATACCACTGAGTTACACAAATACAATTGAAGTATTACACCTAGGGGCGATATGATCCATTTGCCTCTAATCCTCCCTCATATAGTTTTTGGTGCCAACCTACCAACCAAACGGTTTTAATAGACAGTTCTAGATTCTCAGAGAAGTAGATTCTCAAAGAATCAAGAGCAGAATCTGAAAAATGAGAATATGAAACTGTACCAAACAGGGTCTATATCTACCCACTTCACAGCACGAAACGCCTTGTCTCTCAGTTGCCCATGAGAGAGCCTGCATAGCAATTTTTCGGTTCTGTCTTCATGATCAAGAGTTGAAGACAGTGGTAGCCGTGGCCTTATACTCTACAAAAATTAGGAAGCGCGCTAGATTGGTACCACTCTGCACAACAACTGTATGGAAGGAAACATTGCATATATACTCATTCCAAGGAAGTGTTCCGTTGGAAAGGTAGATCAGCTCTGTAATGGTATTGCTATGTGCCTCCTACGGAAATAGTAATGCAGATAACAAATATAACCTAGTTTTGATGTGTAACATCAGGAAAGTGGCAGTCTAGGACTGGGAGGCCTCGAGAAAAGATGAGAGAGTGTGGAGGCGCCCATTTTTGCAATGGCACCGCACATTTGGTGCCAGGTACCAGAGCGTGGCAACGCGGGAAAATCTCGGTGAACTAGGTCAGAGAAGAAAGCTGGCTAACTTTGAATTCAAGCCGGTTACTCAAAATTTTCGGCCAGTTACCGTATCCGATGGACGGTAATTAACTGGAAATCTCGGTGACCCTGTTTTTTTTTTCTTTTCCCAATGGCCTTTTTCTCTAATGCTAATAACCCTCCTGTGATTAATTAGTGAAGATAATGGTTGACATCGCCTTTGTAAGCTTTGGTCCCAAATCTTACACATTGTCGGAACAATTTTTAGTGGTGCTAATAAAATTAGGACAAAGGAACTAACATTTGGAGGTTATTCCATTCCAACCGAGCTAGTAAAGCAATTAACTAAACTTTTTCCTCAATTTTATCTCACTGTTCTTATGCTTTTGAGTGGATGTCACTAGATAAGATATAGTTCTCAAGAAACGTGTTGCGATCCTCGGACCTAACATACAAATCACTGAATAGAAGTGCTTAGAGGGGATAAGGACGAACAGCAAAATATGTGCCGATTTAAAACAAGGAATTCTATATGTCGTATAGAAATCATTCATTCCAAGTAGCCTGAGCTAGCCTTATTAAGCAATACTTAGTTTTTTCTAGTAAGATAGTGTGAAGATGTGTGTAATTTGATCATAACCTTTGTACATCTATCTATATCTATACTAATTAGAAGCTCTCTTTGAAGCCCCCTACGTAAATCCTAGAAAAATTAGAGTAGAAATTACCAAAAAAGACTAGAAATTCTCATGTTGATCTAAAAAAGAAAGCATATCAACCATCGATTGGTTTGCTATGATATAATGCATCTGTTGGATTATGTACACAAGAAGGAACATAGTGTTTGATTTGGAGAATTTTTACGGTACATTTTACCGGTAGTATATAGTGATAGTATAAATCAAATCTGATCATTGATTTGTTAAGAATATAATAAAATTTTCTTTGTATTTATAATTTTTTTGTGAGGATACTATGGACTTTTTTCACTATGAGTCAAA
The DNA here is from genome assembly GCA_036346395.1 of Hsuehochloa calcarea. Taxonomy (NCBI): domain Eukaryota; kingdom Viridiplantae; phylum Streptophyta; class Magnoliopsida; order Poales; family Poaceae; genus Hsuehochloa; species Hsuehochloa calcarea. Next base: position 18,122,936 of record CM070607.1, read on the forward strand.
ATATTAATCTTGTGTCATATGATCCCCACATGGATAATTACAATTCTACCACTTTTGGGATTTTACTACTCGTACTACCGAGTGTAGTAGAACTAAATCCTAACTAATATGAGCCATTGGATAAAAAAGAATAGGTAATTCGTATTAAATTGATTGTACAGTAAAAGAGCCCACGATATGAGTTTGGATATATGCACACGGCAATTAAGATAGTATCATGCATGTCCGGCTGGAACCAGGTCTCATCCTGTTAAGGTCTTCTTGAACTCCACTCTTACTTTACGGAAAAGTAGACAGAGGAAATATAGAAATTTGAAAGCTACACTAGTGCAAGCATACACAAATATATGTACGAGCTTTTGGCCGTATTGGCACGTATAGCACTCGGATCAGTGACAATAGCACCCAGCGCATGGTATTTGCAAAAATGGTATCCTGAACCGCACTTACACAAAATTTCATAATGCACACATAAACTGCATATAAATTTAAAAATAAAAAAAAGACTAGCAGGGGTTTCAGGTTGGAGTTTGTAGCTCTGTTGCTGTCATACTCAAAAGGATGGATCCAACAGTGACCATATTGCATTAAGCTTATTGTCTAAAACAAATCAAAGAGAAAATAATCAAAGTTGTATAGTAATTGAAGGTATGCATGCATGCTACTATGATTTTAGAAAAATATATAGAATATTGACCATTCATGTTCATGTACTCATGTTACCATACTACACAGCCTTTTGCAGCTCAACCTGCTTCTTTCATGTACAATAATGGATATAGCAATTATAGGATATGTGGTGCATATAGTAGTTACATAAAGAGCCTAATTTTGACCACAATTCCAAGATCTAGTTTTCCTTATTGTACAAGCAAGGTCAAAGGAAATATTAGTATCTCTTTAATTCCTATCCACTATTCTTTTTCACTTGTAATTTGTTAATTATATTGTCACACATATTTTATACACAACCCATAATTCGTTTCTCGTACAATCTCTAGCAAGCTAAACCAAAACTGAATAATGTGGCAACTAAACCAAAACTGAGCGGGCTCTATCAAAGATGAAAAAGACCAAGTACCTATATGTAACATTATGAAGAAAGGAGATTCCAGGGATTTACTCAATCCTGCATAACTGGATACGAAAGGCTCATGCTTTTCAACGATACACACCAATTGACATGCAAGATGAAAGAAAGTTTTCCAGCTTCTCGTAATAATATGATCATGAAGGAACATAAATAGTAAGACAACTCCCGGGAACTAGTAGCAAGTTGTCAAAGAACTGAAAGAAAGTTTTAAAAAAGAGGCAAAATGAACTGATTTAGTAGTCGTATTTAATTTTGTACTAGTAAATTAGTGTACATTAATTTGTAGTGTTCATTTAGTCATAATTTTTAATTTGTAGTATTTTATCGTTATTATCAATCTTCACACTAATATTTCGTCTATTCCATATGTTGCAAGCCATGTCTCTACCGGCCTTTCTGGAATATTTATACGATGAGAACCACCGGTGCAAGCTGTGGATCACCGATGATATGGATGGCCCTCCGCACCTGCTGCTTCAGTCAGGGAGGGATTAGTGGGACCTAGAGGCTTGCTACGTCCCAATCCTCTTGGACACGGACTTGTTGCCCCTTGCGAGCCTGCTCTCGCTAGACGTCGGTTCACCCTAGACACCGGTCTGCTATCAACACTTATCGACAGGTGGAGACCTGAGATACACACCTTCCACTTTCAATGGGGTAAGATGATAGTCACTCTGCAGGACGTCTCGTTCTTGACCGGTCTCCCGATCCGTGGTGAGGCACTTGTTCCAGGCCATCTGTCGGCGGACTGGAAGGCCAACCTAGAGCATCAGTTTGGCCTAGCTGTCCCAGTTATGGCATTTTAGTCAATGCCTGTAGGATGCACCTAACGAGATCGTTAGGACGCACCTCGATGCTTACCATCTTCGGTTCTTTGGTTGGGTCCTGTTTCCAACCACACAGGGCGATTGGAGCTACCCCATCTTCGTCCGCATCGCCACTACTACAAGCCTAATACTAGATATCTCATCATAGACGGTTAATCAAAATCGCCTGTATTAAATACAATCATAGATGATTTTAGTTTAGCAACCGTCTGTGTTACGGGCTACGCTAAAAATTGTCTATAAAGAAGTAATATCACAGACGGTTCGTGTTGAAAACCGTCTGTAAAGTATCACAGATGGTTTTTACAGACGGTTTTCAACACGAACCGTATGTGACTTCCCGTCCTCATCACAAATGGTTTGTATTAAAAACCGTTGTGATAAGTATCTTTGATTTTACCATGGCATGAAATCAGAGAGTCTGTGATAAGTATCTCTCGATTTTACCTGATTTTACCATGACTTGAAATCACTAACTCTATGGTAAAATAAATCATAGATTTTACTATAGCTTGAAATCACTAACTATGGTAAAATCAGAGAGTAAGGTAAAATCGAGAGATACTTATCATAGACGGTTTTTAACATGAACTGTCTATGATACTAGCTCATCACAAACGATTTTTGTTTGAAATCGTCTGTGATTCGCAGAAAATTTTGAACGCTTGAAAGAGAGGTAAAATATTTTAGCGTTGTCCTTATATATTATACCCACCCCACCTTGTCTTCCATCAGTCTCTCCCTCTCCCCTCCCCACGCCGAGCTCCGCGATCCCTCCCTCTGTTTCGACATGCGCACTCGATTCCTTGGTTGTTTGATGGTTCGTTAATGCGAGAGCGCAAGGAGAGCGAGTCGAATTGACAATGAGGAGGAGGGACGTGCAATGAGAGCTCCACGTAAGTTTAATTGTAGGACCGTAAAGGTGACTAGCGCGCGCTTTAGGCTAGGTAGAAGATCTAAGCCTTGAAGGGAGAATATCGTGTATATCCTCAAAACATACATAATTTGTTGGTTGTTTGATGGTTCACACCTCCCTATTTTATTTGTACCTAATGTTGAAGAGAAATATGAAAATCTCGCCAACACTTGCTTGTGAGGATATTTTTTTAGGTCGTCTCTCCTTTTTCTCAAGAGATTGATTGATTCAAGATGTTGCTTACAAAGACGAGCTTGAGTCGAATTTTGCAAATGAGGGCTTACAATGTGCAAGAACATTTTGTGATATGATGGTGAGGTACATAGAGGAGCTAACAAGACCAATCCAAGAAGTCAATGAGTTCTTTAGGAGCTTGGAGGCACAGATGGTTTCTAGTAAGTTTAACTTTGATATTTTATTCTTTTTCTATTCATCCGGAGACTCCCTCACTTTCCCACACAACCTATTTTTGAGGGGCCAAAGGACTTATGAAACCTTTTGGTTTCCCTTTTGCTAGATAGGTCTCTTCTGCAATGTGTTTGCCATCAGAATTTTAACTGAATTTTAGTTGTCTTGCTAGAGGTTGCATATGGAAACTACTGCCCAGCAATTGATTGGTTTGTCTCAAAATCTGATATTTTTTGCAATAGAAAAAACTATCACAGACGGTTCCTGTTCAGAACCGTCTGTGATAGTTTTTTCATAGACGGATCAAAAACCATCTATGATGATCTCATGTCATTACTGGGCCATAAACTTAGACAGCTCACGAAACCGTATATGATGATATTTTTGAACCGTTTGAGAAGACCTTTTCTGTAGTGTCTTTGGTTGACGCGGAAGCTGGGCCGATGCGTCAATATACCTAGGGATGAGTCGTCCTTTGTGCCACATACCGGGGGTTGTGTGACGCTTCGCGGTGTAGCACCGGTGCTACCCCCAACTTGATCATCTGCTACATGCTCCTGCAGTTGTAGAGTTGGAGCACTTCCCTATTGGGCAGCTGACCTTCAGGAGAGCAGTGCACCTGTACGCCGAGTTGGACGACCCGATAGACGGGCCCACTATAGGCTTACTATGGATTGTTGCCCATCTACGTTGGGCCAAGGATAGACCGACGAGGTGCTACTCGTTGTTCCACAACGAGTTCGTGTCATTGCACGATAACGACATCATCTGGGCTTCATGGACTCTAGAGTTTGTGCAGCCGGTAGCGCCACATGGGTTGTCCGTGCAATGCACCCAGGACGTCGGGTTATGTACGACGACCTGCCATCTGGTGTTCGCACATATGGTAGAGCCTTACGCCCCGCTGCTCATAATGCAACAGTTTGCTTTGTACCAGGTCGTGCCCCCTCGGGACTACAGGGTCATACAGCGAGCCGTACACTTATGAGTCAAACTTCATCCGAGTAATATTTACACTTCTTATGTCTTCTTTTCTAACATCAATCAATTCCAGGAATAGAGGAAATCGAGGGTGGGCCAAGGGACTGAGGACTAACAAGGAGTTTAGCACGAGTGGATTACAGCATGGATGGAGATGGTGCAATTCAAGGTCTTGCAGGAGCAGCGTCCGTATAACGTTCGGACGTACGGTGAGTACCTAGAGTGGTATGTACCACAGTCGCTCCAAACTCACCCTTCCACCAACAGAGCGCGGGGCGGTGACGCACCACAAGAGCTTCCACCACTCGTCCAATCGTCTCAGCGCTTCGCGGCGTGACGACACCGTAATACACTTACAACCTTTGATCATTCCATTGATGTTATTTGTACTCTTCGTTATTGAATCTATTATGTATGTCACTTCAGTTGGAGCGGGCGCAGTGCATCAAGATTGTCATCTGACAGCCCAGACACAACACCAGGGCTGCTGAAAGCTTTGAAGTACATCTTCACGAGTCGAAGAACATAATAAAGAACTTGAGCAGTGGTCATTCGACAGACGACGTCCTAGGCATCGGGCACCAAGTGGGGGGACTGTGCTCACCCGCTAGGTCATCACAACTTAGCGAGTTTGGTAGACGTCATAGCGCTACTCGTCAGTCATCCGCAGGACATGATCGGTGGGGAAGTAAGTTATGTACAAATATATGTTATGTTTTTTATTATGCCTTATGTTCCGCTAACATCATGTTGTTCTCCCGCCGCAGGTCCGTCGGGATGCATCACTTCTAGTGTACATGTACACAGACTAGCGCTCCCCCTAGGTCATCTACACTGCACATCTGGAAGGTACGAGATTCTCACTTTACGTCTGGAGTGTTTATTTTGACTAACGTCGTTTTGTCTTATAGCCTTCAGTTGACCGTGGGGGTGGCAGCTAGTTTACATCCACTGATGAGGATACTGGCCTCCCATCTCCTACTAGCGAGCAGTACACGGTGCCAGGGTTTGGACCATAGTAGTCAAGGTGTGGAGCGTACGTAGGGCAGAGCTCCTCCGGGTTCGCTAACACACCGTACGTTCAACGCCAGAGCTTCTCCGGGTTGGCTGGCACACCGTACGTTTAAGGCCAGATCTTCTCCGCATGACCGAGTTGCAAACATAGTACCTTGCGGTGGACAATTCGGGAGTGGATTTATACAGTCTATTGTTCATGTGTTCATTGCAGGTGGCCCCCAGTTCGGCATCTCTCAACAGGACGACATGGATGCTTACCAGACTCAGTTTCCTCTGACTCAGCTTACTGGTGCACCTCCGCCCACTCAACATACTCAACGGTCTCTGTACGCCCTTCGATCCGACACGCGCTCTCTGGATCGGCTGACGTATCCCACAGGACATGCTAGACGCAAAACCACGACGTGCACGCAGACGCAACAAGCAGAGAGTAGTGGCTCAGACAAGTGAGCCATAATGTATCCTATGTTATGCGGTTTTGTTTTACTATATTTGTGTGCATATTGTATCAAAAAATTATACTTGATTCAGAAAAATGTTCAAAAAACATCACAAATGAAAAATTGAGTTATACTGCTCTTTTAATCGAGGTACTACTGCACTTCTTGTTGCTCATTCCAATGTCAAGGTTTGCATTGTAAAGTAAATGTTGCATTTTTTCTCTCTCGGTTGTTACTCTCTAATCGTCGTGCGATCCATACTTAGTCAAATTTGTAAGGATTTGATGATATGTCAAGGTTTGCATGGTAAAGTAAATTTTGTGCTATTTATGATATGTATGCATGAACCATGTGAATGTTTTGGTATCCGAAGTGTGAAGATCAAGCCAGAACTCAGACATAGTAGATTATGATATGCATGGCCTTTGTGTATGTTGGGGGTTTCTGCTCCAACAAATATCCAGAGGGAGATGTTTGAAACAAATTTAACTATATCTATCTTAGTTTATTTTTTATTAAACAAAAAATGGTGGCAAACAGAAAGTGAGCAAGAACAGGAAAAAGACTTGGAAAAGAAGGCGTGCAAGGATGAGGCATCAATAATGGATGCACCGCGTGGAGTTAATCTTAATCACATAGATGGTATCAAGTTGATTGATGTATCAAAATTTCCTTCTGGGTTCCGCTTGGAAAAGGAGTGCATGAACAACATTGTGGGAATTCATGAAACCCTAATTTTCGAAACCTAAAATCCAAATTTTCAAGACTTAAACTCTTAATTTTTGAGATAATTTTAGAATACATATAAAATTATAGAAATATTACACAATCAAGTCCACTATGTAAGGAGCCTTTAAAATAAAATTCATAATTTTTGGAGCTCATTTCTATATTTAGAAATTTCTACAAATAGTATACTTAAATAAAATTGACAGAAAAATTCAGAACTATTAAAATTATAAAAAAATTACACAAGTAAGTACACTATGCTGGGAGGCTCTACAAACAATTTCATAATTGTTTGAGCTCATTTGATATATTTAAAAAATTCCTACGAGCAGTACTATTCTGGAGGAGTGAGAATCCACACGGCTGAGCCTCCACCTCACGGCGGCCATGCGACAAGAACTCCACCGCACGGTGGCCATGCAGCATCACTAACATGTTGGCTCGTTGATGACAACCACACGGTGAGTGCGGTGGGGCGCTATTTTTGCTAATACCGCTTGATGAGTGTTATTTCTGCAAATACGATCGTAAACAATGCCAATCGGCCAATTCCTACATTATACAACTATTACAATAGTGGCAGCCTCTTCCCGGTCGGTGCAACAAAAAAAGCAAAAATAAATATATTTGGGCTGGTGGTTTGCCAGCACAGACAATTGATGAAGATTAATGAACTAGCAGTACGTGCAAATGACAATCTGGAAACTCATGGTGATGTACTATGCTTTATCGCTTGGTAGTTGGTAAATTTGCTTTGCACTTGAAGCCTTGCTTGAAACTCCTAGTTATTCTGGTCCCGAGTGAGCATGCAGTATAGTACTCCAGTAGGCGCCATGCTTCACAATCAGCAAATGGGAATCCCTGTACCAGTCAACCAGTAGCCGTCGCTGTGCTAAATTTTTCGATTACAAACTTTTGTAAAAACAAGAAATTTGTCGTTAAGATACTTTTAAAATATTGCAAATTTAAGGTGCTTTGTTAAAATACTTCAAAAATAAGTCATATGTTTTTTTCAAGGATATTGCTACGGAGCATACGTACTATACAAACATATCGCATCGAACGCAATGTCCACACAGCCCATGTCACGCGCCTCAAGCCATCAAGTTCCAGTCTCATCTCCTACATCTTCTTCTTCCCTGGTACTACAACCTCCCCATCTAAAAAAAAATCAATCTTCCTACCTACACCCAACCCCTCCCTCCCCTTCCCCGCCCCCTCCGGTGGCTCATCGGCTAGAGCTCACTGCCGGAGTCCCATCTACAATATGGACCATGGAGAAAATTTGGGGATGAATCAAAACGGTAATCCATCTTGGCGTTTCAACGGTACCTTGATGGGCACATAGATGTCCCTGTTTGAGGTCAAAAGGAGGTCACTGTCGCTCATGCTTGTGGAGGGTCGTCGGAAACATCATCATCAAGGACCATTCGAGCTCCATGTGGCGCCAGGCGTGTCTTCCATGAGCTCCCATGGCATCCCTAGCTTCGTCGCTGATAGTGGCATCCATAAGCTCTCCTTAGCTCCGCCGACAAGCCACCGCCCCCCGCAAGTGCCACCTCCCCTCAACTCTAGCAACGTGGTGGCGAAGCTCGAGCTAGCCATCTTTTCCCCCTCTAGCAATCTCAGTCATCAAATCTATGGGCATGGCCTCCGCCTCCGGTATGTTTTTATTGCAGATATTTTCTCGAATTGTTGCAGAGTTGTTTATCGATTGTTGTATGAACTATTGTACTTTGTTGCAATGTGGTTTTTCAAATATTGCTGTAAGATGTATTGTTGCAATTGCGTTGTTGATTTGTTGTGCAAGAGTAAAAATTTTATTGCAATGTCTCTTCTCAAATGTCACGGTATGAGGTATTTGTTGCAATCGTGTTTTTGATTTGTTGCATAAGAATAAACTTTTATTGAGGGAGGGACGTCTATTTGTCGCATCGAATAATCCGTGTTTGTTGAATCGAGTTGAGAATTTGTTGTATTTTTGTTGCATCGGAAGAGGATTTTATTGCAGTCTTACTAAATAATTATTGAGCATCACCAATATTTGTTGCACATGATCAGATGGCTGAGATCGAATTAGATCTGACGATGGAGAGGAGAGTACGATGAGAAAGTTTCTACCGTCGTTCGAGCACTAATTGCTCCTTTTTCAAACTTAGAATAACATCTGAAGGTGTTTCTCGCAAATTTTCCTCTATAAAAGGAGCAGAGACAACGTTTGTATGAACATTTAATGTTGTTTATCAACTTTTTGCTAACTCCGTAACTAGAGCAACTCCTGAAGTCCTTATATACCTCATACAGACATTTCCACTCCACAAGCCGACCTCATCTCCTCCCACCTATATGTCTTTGTTCTCTTATCTTCTTCCAAGTTAATGTGATGGCATTATGGCTTAGGTGTTACACAGTGACAACCTGTAAATCCCAAATCCATCCAATGAAAATTGAAACCATAGCAAAATGAAAATCCCAAGTGGTATTGACTGTTGAGGCCTGAGGGTGCCACTTGATTTTTACACCCTTTATACTTTGCATTTGTATTGTCAGGAAGATGGCAATGTAAGATTGGGAGGCATCGAGAAAGGATGGGAGACAGTTTTTGGTACTGAAGTGTTCTATGTTGATGCTGTGCTGACCGAGGTTCTCTAATAGGCTGGCTCCTCAGCCGCCATCAGTGCTTTCCTTCAGAAATCTTCCGTGGAGATGCCCATGCGATCGTCATAGGTGGGGAGTGGGGAGTAACAAATCTGAATTCGCGCTCACTAAAGGTAGCCGAGTTTGCATTTCTTCTAACTAATCAGCCACATTGAAAAATTTTACCTTGTTGAAAATTTTGCCTTTCCAAATGTTCTTGTTATAACACCACCTACACTTCAGGCTTTCTATAATTTATACACAGAAATCTCACCTAAAATTGTCCTGAAAATTTCTTTTTTTTTAGACACGAAGGAGAACCGTGTGTCATACATTGAGGAAGAAACAAACCGATTACAGAGTTATTTACAAACCGAGGCTGCTAGCTCTGTTCAACCAAACATCAACAGCAAGAACTAACAACTAAATCAACTAAACAGACGACCGATACACTCTGCTCCGGCCAATCTCTCAAAGCTTGCACTCGTCCTTGATCTCTGTGATGATTGACAGTATATTCTATTGAGATACAGGTAGGTTACACTAGCGTAGTAGTAAAAAAAAGTTACCGCACAAACCAGAAAGTCATATGAATAAGAGATTATAAATCGCTACCACTATACGTGCAGTGCAGCGGAAGAATAGTTCGAGTAGCCCGGTCCAACATTGCGTGCGTCGATGTAGTTGAAGTAATCGATAGTACAATGCCCATGGTTGTCGATCGTCTCCTCCAGCAGTCACTCGCATTCCTTACGTATGTCGCGGATCGTCCTCGATCAGCGCAACGGTGATCACAGCAACACCTCTACGATATCCACATGTCTAGGGGTAAAACATTGTGTGCTGGTATGCTAGCACCAGCGCGCACGGTAGGGCCTTCGGGGATGAGGTGGCTAGGGTTTCAATGGGTCGTGTAACATACTCCCAAAAGCCCACGCCTCTCCTTATAAAGAGTCCCTAACGGATCCCTACGTTAGAAATACATTAGGACTCTTAACCACGCACGAATTATAATCCAATTTAAGCTTTTAACGGATCCAATCCGAACTAGTTTGTTACAACCCATTAAGTGTGTGACCCAGTTGGTTCATACGTAAACGACCGTAGCCTGGAAACTCATTTCCAATCCACAAGTTTGTAGTGTTTCCTATCCGGACATAGCAACTCCCGAATACACATAAAAATCATATCAGACGAACATTTGTAAAGCTCATGTATTGACCCATTTGTCTCACGATACCAGATCGAACTCAAGGCGAGATGTGTTTCATCCTATGATAGCTCAATCCTTCCATCGATCTTGTAGTAGATTATTTAGTTGTATTTGACTCTTCAACCATATTCGGCATGACCATGTACTTCCTTAATCCAACCACATCAAGAGGCTAGACATATCTTTTTTGTTAAAGAGGAGGGGCAAATTCTATCTTGATCGATCTCATTCATCTATATGTTTCATAGTAAACCCAAAAGCTACATTTATGACTACCTATTTACGGAATAGTATTTGACATCCCCTAAGTAAACTATTACACATGTAGGAAACCAAGACGACCTCAGGTCTAAGAATCTCACATACACTTTGTATGAGACAAACTGATGACACTTAAGAATATAACAATTCTCGCAATATCTTAAGGTGGGTCAATCCAATACTATGTTCTGCAACATACGTCCACATTGTTTATTTGATATATCATATCCATGATCAGTGAAATGTGATCATCAATCAATACATGTGTTGATCCATAAATCATAAGTGTCCCCACATAATGACATAAGATCAGGGATGTTTAAAATGACATCATAAATATAAATAGGGAATTTTACGAAAGGTTACATACTTGCCGATCAATATAAATTATATTTCATTCAAGGGACGGAATAGTAGATTATTCAAAAGTTCATAAGCATAGAAGTAATAGCATATTATTCAAAAATTTGTAAACATAGAAGTGATACAATTATCTCTATGATTGCCTCTAAGGCATATCACTAATAATCTCCCGCTTGCACTAGGGTCAATCATGGAAGTATCTAATACCCATAACTCTTGTGTGCTCCTCGTTCTTGGGTTGTGGAAGAGGTTTTATCAATGGATCAGTAATTTTCAAATCTGTGTACACTTTGCATATCTTCACATCACCTCTTTCCATAATTTCACGAATAATGTGATATCGCTGAAGTATGTGTTTGGCCTTTAGATGCAACCTAGTCTTCTTAGATTATGTAATGGCTCCACTATTATCACAATAGAGGTTCATCGGACTAGAACCACTACAAACCACACCTAGTTCAGAAATAAATTTACTTATCCAAATCGATTCCTTTGCGGCTTTGGAAGCCATAATAAACTTAGCATCCCTTGTTGAATCAACAACTGTCCCTTCCTTCGAATTTTTTCAGCTCACTACTCCTCCATTAAGACAAACACAAACTCAAATTATGATCAAAAATCATCTTTATCAGTTTGGAAGCTAGCATCGATGTAACCATTTATAGCTTGTTCTTCCTCACCTCAATAAATAAGGAACATATTTCTTTTGTATTTGAGAAAAATCATGTGAATCCAAAAAAAATTGTCGGTATGAAATTTAACCAAGGTAACCGATAGAACTAATTTTTGGTGAATTTCATCCGAAATTTTGAACCCTGGGCATGTCATAGGAGTGACGGAGGCTCTACTATAACTGCCAGCCATGGTCAAAGCACGACCAAGTTCCGTCCAGTGGTGCTACTTCGGAGATGATGGCATTGGCTTTGGACTGTAACAGTCCATTTTTTGGACAGTGAATAGTCTTTTTCTTTTGTTAATTGGAGTTCAAAACTATTTCAAACTTATTTGTGTATTTGCAAAATCTTAGCTTCTACCCAAATTAATATCATGCGAGATCCTCCTCCCTTTCTTCCTCCTCTCTTTAGCTTCCTCCTTTCCTTTTCCTCCCTGCCTCTTTCCTTCCCTTCCTTCTCCTCTCTAAGGTGGCACAGTGGGGGAGGAGACAGTAGGGGTGGCGCAATGGGGGAGGAGGTAGCAGGGGTGGCAGCTCAAATGGGAATGGGCAGGGGGGGTCTGTCGGGACCAGGTATTTATAATGCCCGCATATCACAGACGGTTAGTCATCACAGAACCGTCTGTGAAGTATCACAGACGGTTGTATTTACAAACTGTCTATGATAGATCCATACCATAGACGGTTCCAAGAGAATCGTCTGTGATGAGGCATCTTCTATAGCCCATTTTGTAGTAGTGCAAGTTCTATCCTCCTCCTTTATCTTTGCCAAAAGCTCCAAAGGAGTAGTTGATTTGTTAATTTTAGCATTTTGTTCCTTCAAAATCTCCCACGTGATTAGGATGAGAACCGTGGTCGGCACCCTCCTTGGGAGCCCTCGCAACCCATTGACCTTCATCCACCAGTCTGCAATACTCCAGTTGACGGTCCAGTGGGGTGGCTTGAGTTGTGCAGAGCCTAACCAATCCATCGTGATGTTCCAAATTCATGTAGAGTATCTGCACTGGGCAAAAAGATGCAGAACCGTTTCCAGTGAGTATCTGCAGAGTAGGCAAGTGCGCTGGTTTGGCCAACCCCTTGCTACATTAGTGGTGTTGACTCAATGTTCCTAGCTATGAACACTGCTTTGACTTGCATTTTCCGGAGGCTTAGCAGCCAGAAGCAAGAATTGGTAAGAGTTGTTCAGACTTCTACTTACCATAGATTACTCAAGAGACAAGAGTCTTCAGCTATAAAATTTTTTGAATAGCTTTGTTGCGCATGATACATAGGTACAGGATACAGCGCAGTTAGATCACCATATCCTACTCCCATTAGTTCTATCCAACATTTGAATGATTTATACACATTTCTTGCTCTTCCCGCTCCACACGACTAATCTCCTAGCATGTCTGTTAGTTATCAATTGCCCTTCTAAAGCAAATCCTACCTTCTTCAGACAAGACTTGAGAACATAATGTGATTATAACTGAAACATCTCCAAAAATCCAAAAAAATTGAAAAAAAAATGAATCTTTTGGTTGAAATTCAAAAACTTTACTTTTTCAGAAACTCCAGCCCAGTTTATGCTTTCCCTTTTCGGCCAACCTGTTTTCTTCAACCGAAAAAGGCTTCTTCCCCGGGCGCCTCTCCTTTCTTCCTTCTCCGGTCGTCATCTCCCCTTCGTCACGGCCCCGATGCCATCGCCTCCTCCTCCGCTTCCGTCAGTCGCCACCTACCACGCCACCTCCAGCGTCTTCTACCGCCTTCATCGCACCACCACACCCTACCACCCCGCCTCTCCCGACACTGCCCAACCGCACCCAGCCTGCACACGTCGCCACCACTACCGAACTGCCCCACTGCTCCCACCGCCTTCCCCAGGCTATAAAAGGCCACCCCCGGCTCGCTATCTTCATCACCTTCCACTCCCCTACCTCCCCTTGCCTCTTCATGACCGGTGCCGACCAAATTTCAAAGTCTCGCCGCCGCCTTCATTTCTTCTCCGACGAACCTCAAGTGAAATTCTCCTTGCCAATCCATCCCCTCCCCTCCTACCTCCGGCAATAGCTTCCTCTCACCTCCCTGAGTCTTTCCCTTAACCTCCCCACCACTATCCCCGCCTCCACTTCACCGGCGACGAGCTCCTCCTCTACACTGCCCACTGCTCTCGTGGACAGGCCGCCTCAGACCACCTCAAGCCACCCCACCACATCCTTTGAACTCCCCTCCACCCACTGATGCTCTCACACCAGTCGCCCTGACTGGAGAGCCGCTACCTTCTTCCCCTGCTCCAGCTGTGTGCCTCCACCGCTGCCGCCACACCTCCATACCTCCTCACCCCCTCCAAATGCCCAAAATGGAACCACTGTGACTCAGTGGTGCTCACTGTACCCTCTCCGCCGCCGTCGGCCACCGCCATTGCCGTTGACGTCATTGCCGCCGGCTCGGGTGAGCCGAGCGCAGCTCAAGGCCGCCCGAGAGCTAGGCCAAATTGGTTTGGTCTTTGGGTCGTGGCCCACACAGTAGTGGACCAACCTATTTACTGTTCATCAGCTTTTTAGCCCAACACTGTTCACCGTACAGCAAGTGATTACTGTTTATCAATCAAAATAGTGAATCTTGCTACTGTTCATAAACCGAACAGTAGCCTTAATTACTGTTCACTACCTGTTTTCATCCATAAATAGTAAAATCAGTACTATTAATCTTCCACCACTATTCATCCCCAAAACCCTAATTCGGCATTATATATCCATTTCGTCCATTTCGAGCCCAGAAATCCATTTCTCCACTTTGTTCAGTCCAGTCAAGCACTAGATAAATTTCTACCCTCCCCACCACCTTCCTTTGTGTTCTTTTCCGATTTGCTTTTATTTGCATGTTGTTCCCAGCTCATTCCTTATCGAGCCAGATTTTATTTGGTTTGTTTTGTTTTATTTTGCGCTAGGTCACAACTTCGACGGCCAAACTCCGGAAGACACCGGACAAGATGAGCTACTAGAAGAATTTGTGCAAAGAGGCAAGTCTTATTCCTTGATCATTTTGAACCAACATTTCATGTATTTATATTATTGCTTTTATTATTATATTTATGCCAATTATTTTAAATATTGAAATAATACTTTTGAATGCTATGATGGTTAGAATAATCCTATCCCCCCACATAACAGCCCACCTACTCTTGTAGGCCATATTCACCTTGACAAAGTTTAGGTTACAAAAAATAATGACTAGATATTTAGCTTTGTTACCAAAAATATGTTGTTAAATTCTGAAAAGTAGTGTTGGCTATTCGCCAATGGTTTTGGAGGAAAGTTTAGGGCTGAGACCAAGAAGTTGGACAACCCAATAGACTTGTGTTAAAAAATGAGTCAAAGGTGAGATCAAGAAGGTGGACAGCCACGAGTTGGTGTTGGTCCATTTCCTCACTGCAGACAAATAAAGATAAGAACCTTGTGTCAAAGTAGCAGACACAGAAAACCGTTCAACCACAACACTACTACGGAACACGTCATCACAGACGGTTTCCAAACCGTCTATATTTGTTCGTCTGTGATAACAAGAAGTTATCACAGACGGTTCAAAACCGTCTGTGAAGGATAGTATCACAGACGGTTTTTTGTTCAAACCGTCTGTGAAGGATAGTATCACAGACGGTTTTAATTAAAAACCGTCGGTGATAAGTAAATACCACAGACGGTTTTAATTAAAAACCGTCTGTGATAAGTAGATATCACAGACGGTATGTTTAAGAACCGTCTGTGATACTAGAAATATCACAGACGGTTTCAACAAAAAACCGTTTGTGGTATTGAGTCATCCAAACTACATTTTTACTGTTTTTTTGGCTAGCCTTAGGAATTGCTAGCCATGCCCTCTGAAAACAAGCATGTACAAAAATAGATACATCACAGATAATCAATTGTTGACAACTCAAAGTGGTCATTACTCAAAATAAATTACAAAAGATCGAATTTGTTGAAGTATTATCGCTATAGTTACAATTGGATTACAGTTGAGTCAATTATTTGCGTGAAACTCCGGGTCGGCGATGGCGTGAAACTCTCCTTTGTTAACTATTTCTGACATGATAAAGGCGCATAGCTTCCCTCGAACGTCCGCGATATCGTGCGCAACGAGTTCATCTAAATCTATTATCAAGCCCTGTCGCTAGGTCAAGAAAAATGGTAAGCGTATATATTTAAATTTACAATTAGAAAATAATTATTTCGAGATTGACAAACCTCAGAATTCTTCATCTTAGCACTCATTATTTTCTCCATATGATGGCAAACGTAGAATGCACATAGCTCATCATTTTTTTGCTGGCGGCACTGCAAAAATAGAATTACATATATACGTATAGTCAGTTGAAGACATTATTATGAAGTATGATATAGGATTATTGTGTTGTAGCGCGTACCGAAAATTTCGTCCTGTGTGTTAGTTGGGCGCTGGATCCATTGTATTTTCCTTGTTGGCTAACATAGGAGATGAACGAACTACATGATTGAAGAAAGTTATCCTTGGGCATTTCAAACGAAGGAAGACTACAATAGAGATATGTATGGAGGAAATGAGCATACTTGTCGAGTATTCCTTGCAGAATGCTGAAGTCGTGATTGTTTCTGAGTAGCGAATCAAGATATATCACATAGTTCCTCCTGGGTATAATGACTAAAAGGATCCAGTGGTACCTACTCATGTATGTCGCTATAGTCATTAAACCTAAGTACAAATGAAATCTGTATAGCAAATAGTGAAGCACTTACCCTTGGTTGTAGGGCACCAGTATGTAGTTCTTGCGGGTCTGAAGAAGCAATGTCGTTGTTATGTAGTTCTCGACGAAGGTCGGGTCTGCTTGGATGGTTTGCATAGATACCACGTGTGGGTCGAGGAAACCCACCGGTTCTCGCCCTTCCCGGGCATTTTTCATCATGTATCTATACATAAGCAATGAGTTGCGATATTTATCGGTATTACGTGAATGTAGAACTTGATTGTACACACTTACAGTGTCCAACATCGTAGAAGCGAGGCGTCGAGGGCTTCTAGGTTGAATAAGCCGTTGAAGCCCACGACGAAGTTGCCCGCCCCGTTGAAGAAATGTTCATCCTTGTATGCGACGGTGATTCCAGTATCGCACCCCTTCTTTCCGGTCTTCCGCAGGTACCAGGCATGCAAAGACTGACAAGCAAATCCAACGCGGGCTAATTGTGCGTTAGGGCACAACAGTTTTCCGATGGAGTACTTCCCGGACTTCTGGGACTTGGGAGGCGACTTAATGTTCATCGATTTCGATTTGGCCTTAACGATTGGCAGCGTCTTCCTGCGAGACGACTCGGGAACCGATACGGTAGCACGCTTGTCTTGTTCCTTCGGCGTCTTCTCCACGGGAACCAATGAGGTGGCCTTCGAGGCGAAATGTCGTGGAGTCATGGAGGGTCCCGTTGGAGAGGAATGGTCCTGTCGAGATTGCTGCACTGCTGTGTCTAGGACGATGTCTGTCTTGGGCCACTGGATAAAACTGTGCACAGCATCCCCTAGTGTTGTTATCTCTTCGTTTGGGCAAATCTCTAGTGGGACGGCCATGAAATGTTCGTGTACCATGTCCACCTCCACCCTGGCGTAACCATGCGCCACCGACACCGTCTTTGCATTGCCCCATCCTCGGTATGGATGCACCATCCCCGCCAACCTCAATAGGAATGGACCCAACTAACCTCGCTTGAGCTTGCATGCCGTCGGCTCCTACAAAACGATCACGCAGCTTAGCTAAGGCGTCC
The DNA here is from genome assembly GCA_036346395.1 of Hsuehochloa calcarea. NCBI lineage: Eukaryota > Viridiplantae > Streptophyta > Magnoliopsida > Poales > Poaceae > Hsuehochloa > Hsuehochloa calcarea. The sequence goes on from CM070607.1 coordinate 18,140,262, forward strand.
TATAGGTCTATCTTTGGTGCACTCCATAGATGTACATTACCTTAATGCCGTCTATCGGTAATTGGTCGTCGTCACGTTCAAAATTATGCGTGGACGCGACACTACTCCGATGTCGAGGAGGACTGGTTCCCGCAATAATGGGGGCGGCTTGCGACTGGTTGCGGAGTACTTGATTCAGTTGATCCTGCAAACTTGCTATCTGTCCTTGAAATTGTTGTTTTAGCAGTTCCAACCCATCGTCGTACTCGGCCTTTGATCTCTTCCTACTTCTATACATGTAGTAGTCGTCTGCGAATCCATGTAGCCAAGGTACGTTAACCCCCTTGCCTCGCGTGCGACCCGAGTGCTCCTTGTTTCCTAGGGCCGTAGATAGTATATCCTTCTCCCTGTGTGCTTGGAAGGAGCCTTCGGAACTTTGGGCAATCAATTCACGCTGCAAGAGGTCATCATGTTATTATAGACACTATGAAGTTATGGACTTATAAACAACTAGGTAGTTCGACATATTTACCACACGCTTGGGTCACTTCACAGTCCGCGGGTTTGTGAAAGAGACGCCGCCACGGACGAGACTTTTGCCTCGCTTAACCAAATTTTAGGGAACGCAGTCCGTGATATCGAAATAGATTCTCCTCCTCCGCCTTCCATTGCGGGGTTTTAGCCGCGTACCCAGCGGTGTCGAGTCTGTGGGGGTGAGTGTTTCGTGCCTGGATTGCTTTGTGCGCCGCACTTTGCTTCTTAAATTCATCCGTCGTCTTCATAGCCACAAAGGCGTTCCATGTTTCCCGCGTCAAGAATGGAAACTTCGTGAAGGGCGTCTCACTCTTGTTCACGTACTGCGTGACAAGAATGCTCTTGAAGGTCCTCCACGCGTGACACATCGAGAGCAACGCATGCCGTTGCACGCGTGCCATGTGTGCTTCTGGGATAGTGAACTTGTCTTTAAGGTCTTCCCACAGCACGCCTCTCTGATCATCTGTCAGACACTTCCACTTTGGTGTGGTGATAGGGACCCGTTCCCTTGCAATTATCCCGCAGATGGTCCGAAATCTCACCGCTTCTCTCGGGGGACTGAGAGGGACCCCAAGGTCACTGACCTCCGTGATGGTCATTCGGCCTGCAAGCAATTTCGATATTCCTCGGCCATCTCGCTTACGTATCTACGGCGTCGGTGACGGCGTCGAAGACGGCGCCTCTGCCATGTGCGGCGTCGGTGAAGGCGGTGAAGACGGCGCCTCTGCCATCTCGCTTACTTGCTATCTATATAAGTTACATACGCTCAACATGTGCAATATTTGCTAATATTCAATATGACAGTAACACTACAAACACCATACAATTTATAAAAGGTAGAAATTTCAACATTAATCGGAGAAAAAGAAAAATGCTATAAATAAATTTAAAATTTTAGAATTTTGAGAGATAATTTCAAACTAAAAAACTATGTCAAATTCATTTTAGTTAGGAGCTAAAATTTTAGAATTTTGAGACTAATTATTATTGCAAAGACTCCATATTACCAAAAGAACACGAGTGTAGTTACTTACACCAAGAAGAAGACAGGAGTGACATTTCCAATGGCACCATGCCCAAGAAAGAACTTGAATAATTACGACACAAAAATATTTCACATTGCTTGATAATAATCCTTTTAGTGCGCACTAGGCATGAATGTGAAACATCAGTAATCTCCTATTCCACCCAAACTGAGATGACTCAAATAAAGAGTAGAATTAGAATGTCACTCCATCGATCTACACTTTTATGCTCTTCTAGAACATGAATTTACTTTTGTTCGTATATCTTAGCAGCTAAAATGGTATATACACATATATAACAAACACAACACCTTTCAGATTACCTACTCAAATTGAATACTATCGTATTATACGCATAGACAATCAATAGATATTGCTCCTCTCAGATAAAACCAAATATTAGCAGATTAGTTATCCTAAAGGATGTGATTAGTAACCACAATAGCTTGTGCAGCAAATGTATATAAAATGCATCATGTTAATCATGAAGTACATTACTACTAAAGAACAACTTTTAAATAATTATCAAATTTTAAGATGCATTAACAGAATAATATTTTGTATACAGTCCTATATTAAGTAAAAAAAGGTACTTGTAAAGAA